>CM069137.1:48511230-49111230 GCA_035221665.1 Okamejei kenojei
TACATTCTCTGACTGGTCCAATCTGATTTAAATCCAAGCAATTTGCCTAAAACATTAACTAAATACTGGGGGCTACCTTATCCCCATCTATCCAGCAGGAACCTCTAAGAGGAGGGCAGGGGGTGACAATCTCAGGCTGAAGGCTTCAGGTTTTGCACTCCACATGTCTGGGAGAAATAGAAAGAACATAGTTGGCAGACCCACTGCCTCACACCGCTAGAGACTCAGCTTCGATCCGTGTGGAATTTCCCTGTGTCCGCGTGGGTTTCTCCCGGGTACTTCAATTTTTCTCAAGCGCACTTGGGAGATTACTTGGCCATTGTAAATAACACATGGTATGGGTGAGTGGTAGATTCTTAGAGAATTGATGGGAATGTGGGGAGGATAAACTTAAATTAGTTTAGGATTCGTGTATAAAGGATGGTTGATGGTAGGCACGGACCTAATGGATCAAAGGGCCAGTTGCGTCAGTATCAATCTACAATTCCAACTTTTAGTGCTCCAACCTTTAGTGCATAGTTTTATGTAGCGAATTATAACCATGAATGTGCAGCTGAAAAGATGATGCAACCAGATTGAACCCTCGAAAGTTAATTGGATAAATATTTGAGAATAAGGAACTGTAAGGGCTATGCAGAAAAGGCAGCAGATTTAGGCCAATCGATGGGCCTTTCAAAGATAGACACAAAATGCTGAAATAAATCAACGGGTCAGGCAGCATTTTTGGAGAAAATGGAAAGGTGACGTTTCGGGTCAGGACCCTTCTTGAGATATATTATAGTACGGAAACTGCAATCAATCTGAAGAAGGGTCCTGAACCAAAACATCATCTATCCATTTTCTCGAGAGATGCTGCCTGACCCGTTGAGTTACTTCAGCATTTTGTGTTTATCTTTGGTATAAACCAGCATCTGTAGTTCCTTTTTTTATTCCAGGTGGGCTTTTGATGAAAGGAATGATTCCCAAAGCCTCTTTTTACTGCCATCACAAAGTACAGTAACGGCAGCCCACAGCATCAAACTGAGCCACTATTTGTTGACCCTGGCTTATTAAAACTCTGTTTTAGAACAGACAATCTATTTTATGAGTGGGTTGTCCCGGAACTTAAAAAAAATGTGAAGCAGGTTTCTGTTGTTTTTAAAATAGAAAGGAATTTCTTCCCCACTCACACCCCTCCCCATTTTCTGTCTTAATTGCTTCTATAACTGACAATGCAAAACATTTCAGAATGGTTTGAACTCCAGCTGATTGACCACGTCCTGCCCGTCCTGCGCTGCCTCCTTCTGCTCTGGGACTTGGCAGGAGTTTTCTCTGCAAATTATTCATCCCCCTCAAACACAGATCCTCTCCACATCCTCTCCTGCAGTTGGGGCTTCCAGATACACCCTCGCAATGAGACTTGTCACGTACGCAAACCCGCAACATTGAAACAAGATGGGCAATCAAGTATTGGGAGATTAGTGACTGGTGGCCACAGACCCCATTGGGAATCCTGACCAATAATTTCCCTTCTGCACCCAGGGCCAAAGAGGCCATTCAGCCCACAACTGTTTCCTATACTCCAACTCTATATCTCCACTGTCATGTGACCATTCAGCTAGTTGGCAGACATGTGAGACGGTGTAAATTGTCAGGAGAGGAAAGGGAAAATGTGATTGATGGGATTGTTCTGTAGGGAACCAGCATATGTAAAACATATACAATACTAAAGGGATTGGGCAGGCTAGATGCAGGAAAAATGTTCCCGATGTTGCGAGTGCCCAGAACCAGGGGTCATAGTTTAAGAATAAGGAGAAAGAGAGTTGTGAATCTGTGGAATTCTCTGCCACAGAAGACAGTGGAGGCCAATTCACTGGATATATTCAAGAGAGAGTTAGATATAGCCCTTAGGGCTAATGTAATCAAGGGATATGGGGAGAAAGCAGGAGTGGGGTAATGAGTTTGGATGATCAGCCATGATCATATTGAATGGTGGTGCTGGCTCGAAAGGCCAAATGGCCTGCTCCTGCATCTATTTTTTAAATGTTTTTATGTTTCTATGGTCCAAGTGTGCTGAATGGCCTTATTCTGTGTCACAACAAAACATATCATCACCCAGCAAAGGTCCATCAGTGTTTATTGTGGCACCCACAGTTCTTAGGGGGAATAGTCCTGCTCACTACTGCCCTGTGTGTGAACACTTCCCCAAAATGCCTGGCTCTCACAGAGGATTATACTCCTTTCTCTTGCCTTCAAATCAGCAACTCATTTCATTATCTTCAGCACATTCTGTAGTTCACCTCTTAACTATCTGCACTGGGGGAAGCTGTCGTCAAGAGATACAGCACAGAAGCAGCCATTTGGCCCACCACGTTCTTGCCAACTCCCATTTACATGAATCCCGTTTCATTCTCCCTTATTCCCATAAACTCAGATTCTACACCTCGAACATTTACAAATGACATTTTCACCGGCAAATTAACCTACCAAGAGATATCTCCTTAGGATGTGGGAGGAAACTGGAGCACCCAGAGAAAACCCACAAGGCCACAGGGAGACTGTGCAAACTCCACACAGACAACACCCAAGGTTGGGATTGGGACTCTGTGAGATGGTGACTTTGCTAGGTATGTCACAGGTGTGCACCAGTAAACAGTCCCTGACTGATGCTTCCTTCTCCTGCGACTGGCATGATGTAATTTCTTGTAGTGCCTCATGGAATGGATTGATGTGGTTTCGTGGGAAAGACTCGCACAAAAATAGACTCTGTGATTTGCACACTCACCACAGGTGGCTCTCATATGGCCATGGGCCTGTTTACTAATTGTGTATTTTTCTTATGAATGTCTTCTTTTTTGATGCAGTCTTTTACTTTATACTGTCTTGTCAAAGTTTTGTGTGACTTATGTGTAACTCTTGTTTTTGTGTGTTTTCTGAGTCTGTGTGCCTGTGATGCTTCTGCAAGCAAGATTTTAATCGTTTCTGCAACTCACCGCACTTGTGCGTAGGTCAATAAACTTGACTTGACTGGAAATTAGGAGCCTTGCCTTCAGCTGAGTTCTGTCATGAGTTCAAGCCCCACTATCTCCTCCAACACATCCTGGATGCACTAGCTGAAGATTTGGTGACCAAAAAAACAAGTTGAGAAAAGGAGAGGAATTGAGGCAGTGTAGATCAGCCATGAGCATATTGAATGGCTGGGCAGACTTGGGGGGGAAATTCCTCTCCCACATCCCAACTCCAAGAGCTACTATTGAACAAAGACACACTTTCTTTTGATCTTTACCATGACTTGATATAGTCCTCATCAATATTAGTTTAGTTTACAGATACAACGCGGAAACAGGCCCTCCCGCCCACCGGGACCGCACCGACCAGTGATCCCTGCATATTAACACTATTTTTACATTTACTAAGCCAATTAACCTACATATCTGTTCCTCTTTGGAGTGTGGGAGGAAGCCGAAGATCTCAGTGAAAACCCACGCAGGGTCATGGAGGGAACGTACAAACTCCGTTCTATTGGCTGTGACTGTATTTCTTGCAGGGTACCTGGGAGTAACGATCAGGCAATTAGCCCTCTGCGCTGGCAATGCTGCTGTGCTCTCACACTCTTATCTCTTGTATACTCAGCACTTGAACCCCTCATGGCCAACTCTGGCATTGAATGCTGTAGCCAAGGTCCACGTTGGGAATGCGAGCCTGTAGTGTGATAGTGGATGTCTGGAGATGCTCAGGTGGACAGGGTTACTGTTGCCCACGGGACACTGAGCCTTCGGTTTGCGGGCCTGATCCATTCTTTATGACTACATCAGCATTTTAAATGCAATGAAAAATTGTTCAACATCACTTCAGTTTTAATAAGGAAACTAAAGAGGGGTGTACTTCGCCTCATCTTCACCTTCTGTGCTGGACCATGCAGGCATCAGGTGGTGTATAGTAGCTCTAATTCAAACGCTGCAGACTTTCCAAGCATGGTTGTAAGTCCAAGTTGCATCTCACAGGCCGGTCCGCAAGCCAGGCTGAAGCCCAGGTGGCGGAGGTGGTGAGGGAGCGCTGCATCATACGAGATGCCCCTCTTCCATAGAGAGCCTGAGTTGACGTGCTGTTTAGCCTCCTGAGGAACACATCCACGTTGTGACTTTAAAGGTGAGCCAAGCCCCAACCAAACATTCATTGTTCAAACACTCAATGCCCAAATGGATCCTAACCTTATTGTTATTTGTGAAATCTTGCTTTGCATTGATTGGTGTCCGCAGTTGGAGCAATGACCTATTCTTCTTCTTCTCTTGCCTTGGGATTGAGGATGATTGACCTCTGTGGGTTTGAAGATGGCTGACAAGACTCGTAGATGCTGTCCCACGGTAGTGAATGGGCGGTTAGTTTACAAGGTGGTGCACCTCTTCGGCATGCTGCTGACACACGGACCCAGGGTTTCTCACCGCCATCTCGAACTCTGCTTCTCCACTTAGAGCCCACCTGGACCAAGGATTCCTGGGAAACAGCCAGTATGTTGCATTTCCCCAGGGAGGATTTGAGCATGTCCTTGAATCTGCCCGTAATCTCCTCTCATGACAGAGCTCAGAGGAGCGTCTGTTTCGAGCGTCTGGTGCTGGACATGTGGTGAGTCTTGGCCTGTCTGATGGAGCCAACTGAACATAGGAGTATAGAGAAGGTTCACCAGACTGATTCCTGGGATGGCACGACTTCCATATGAAGAAAGGCTGGATAGACTTGGCTTGTACTCGCTGGAATTTAGAAGATTGAGGGGTGATCTCATAGAGACTTACAAAATTCTTAAGGGGTTGGACAGGCTAGATGCAGGAAGATTGTTCCCGATGTTGGGGAAGTCCAGGACAAGGGGTCACAGTTTAAGGATAAGGGGGAAGTCTTTTAGGACCGAGATGAGAAAATCATTTTTCACACAGAGAGTGGTGAATCTGTGGAATTCTCTGTCACAGACGGTAGTTGAGGCCAGTTCGTTGGCCATATTTAAGAGGGAGTTGGATGTGGCCCTTGTGGCTGAAGGGATCAGGGGGTATGGAGAGAAGGCAGGTACAGGATACTGAGTTGGATGATCAGCCATGATCATATTGAATGGCGGTGCAGGCTCGAAGGGCCGAATGGCCTGCTCCTGCACCTAATTTCTATGTTTCTATGTTTCTATAACCAGGGCCTCAATGCTGGGGAAGTCAGTCACGAGCGGATACTGAGGGTGGTTCACTTCACCCCGCCACTAGACCCTGAGGATTTTCATATTGAGTTAAATCAACTTGACATGAAAATCCGAATCCACAGGCATGATAAGTGAAATTATTTTGCAGAAATTATTTTGCAGAGACCTAGGCGATATCTCTCTAGTGCTTTAAGGAGCTACTAAAGGGGATCAAGGTCTCAGAAGAGATGAAGAAGAACATAGCTGCCCAGTAATCCAGGAGCTTGAACATACAGTAATGTAAGGTTTTCTTTCTTAATCTGCTCCAGACTGTGTTACGCAGTATTTAATCTGCTGTCAGCTGTAACGTGCCCTAACGGTGCGCGGTATTGATATTCTCGGAAGAGACACACGCTGAGCTCAATACCAACTTGTATTTTCTGTGGAGCCTGTCAGAATAAATGCTGTAGTTATGGAGTTTCCCTGGGGCACTGCAATGAAACCACTATTGAATTTGTGATGCAGAATCTGACATGCTGGGGCGGCTGCAGTCAGTTTTAAGTACAACTGAACTGTTAAGTGAAAACCTTACACGCGCTCTGATGACCAAATGAGTTTTAAGGAACTTGAACAGTCAGAATGCCAGAGAGGCATCGGCAATATTGGAGGGACCGCCCACTCTAGTGAAGGTTGGAGGAGGTGTGCACTAGTGTTTTGCTGTCCTCTGGCCTGCTTGTGATGCACCCTGGGAATCGTAGTCCAGTGGGAGCTGCAGTTAATGAGGCCCAGGCAGACGGCAGACTCCAAGTCCCAGCCTGCATTGATGAAGGGAATGGATTGTGGGTCGATGGGTTCTGGTTAGAGCTAATGTTTGTGCCAAGCTGGAGGCGGGGACAAGCCCTGCTTATATTGAGCTCCACTCTCAAGGAGTTCTGCAGACAGCACAGAGTCCACAGCCAAGCACTGAAGAGCTGGGTTTGCTTGGTGTCAGCTGTGCAGCAACGAGGAAGACGCTCAGACTTCACAAGGGCACTCTGAGAACCAGCGTTTTCCCAAAGGCTGCCCCGGCTGATCCTCCAGCTGGTGACGGTGCTGTGGGAGCGGAGCACCTTTGCCCCCTGCTCTGGCCGATAGATAGCAAGAGGGAGCGAAAGTGAGTGAGCCTGACCGGAGAGAGAGGAAATCCAGGCAAAGGAGATTCGAACACCATGGATCCTGAGGTGCCGGACAAGCCGGAGGAGCCGGGCGATTGCTGGAAGTTCTCCGTCTTGTACCTGTGCTTCTATGGGTTCATGGCTCAGGTTAAGCCAGCGGAGAGCTTCATCACTCCTTACCTCCTGGGACCAGACAAGAACTTCACCAGGGAGCAGGTGAGTGTCCTGACGGCTGAGATAATAAATGACGCTCCTGCATGTCATACATTCATCTCCCAAAGCATCTCCTGCAAACTTCCAGTCACTTGCCCCAGTCGGTGGCTGGGAATCAGAGCCCATCTGATTGTGCAGCCGTGATGTAGTTGAGCCTTCGGTTAAAGACCCCATTCTTATGCAAATTGTTAAGGCGCAGATGAGGCATCGTTATCCAGTGGGTTCTGGTTTATTTTATTGTAGTGTAATATTATTTTTTTAATAATTGAATACATTTTTTGTAATAACAAAAAAGTGCATGTGTCAGTCTGGGCGCTGCAGCTTCCTACACAGTGCAGGATGATCAGAACGTTTGTTTGAGGAATTAATTTTTCCTGGGACAGAGGCGGTAATTTTCCTACTTTTCAACATGAGTCCATTCAGCCCATCACGTGTGGGCTGGCCGGCAGATATGATGTCGGCTTGGAGCAACAAACAATCTGCTGGAGGAACTCAGTAAGTAGTGCGGCATCTGTGGGAGGGGGAAGGTGGTGGGGGGGCGGGAAGGAATGGTTGATGTCTCGGGTCAAATCCCTGCATCAGGACTGCCTCCAGATTCCAGGATCTGCAATCTCTTGTGTCTCTTGACATTCACTGGGTTCGCTTGGGGTCAGAGATGACCACCTTGCCCTGCGAAGGTTGATTGTCCCCGAGAGTTACATTCCATGGGTTTTGGGCTGAGGTTCCTGTCAAACCTGTCTCTGAGACAGGAATTGTGTTGCAAAGCCCCAGCAGAACTCAGCCTCCAGTGTGGCGGTGAGGGAGTGCAGTTCTCCCGGCGCTTTGTGCCTGCTCCACTTCTCACTGTGGCTTGGCGTGTTGCAGGTGTGAGGTGTTGAGCAATTTTTCCAACATATCTGCGTATATGTGCACATCTGTGGTACGCTCACTCCAAAATGTCATTTACCTCAATGTATTTGGCCAGTGTAGAGAAAAATAAATTGTCACCAAAGAGGCTTTTAAAATTGGGAACTGTTTAGGAAGAAACAACACAGAGAATAAACTCCACATGAGATGAGCTGGTGCCAATCTTTTTTTACTGCTAATTCCACAAAATTCAATCTCACACCAGCTGTCTTGCACTAAAAATCACGTTGAGTTGAAATTGTACAAATTTCAAACCTGCTCCTGATCCACACTGAGACACGTGTGTTGTGCACATGGGACAGTGCACATTCAACAGCTTTACTGACTGAAAGTGGAGACGGTCACCACAAATGCAAGGAGCACTATGTGGCAACAGTCCCATTGAGGTGCAAAGTGAAGGCTCCCCATCCTGAGTAGGAAGGAACTACAGATTGTGGTTTATCCCGAAGATAGACACAAATGCTGGAGCAACAGTGGCTAGGCAATATCGCTGTAGAAAAGGAATAGGTGACGCTTCGGGTCGAGACCCCTCCTATCCCAAAACGTCACCTATTCCTTTTCTCCAGAGATGCTGCCTGTCCCACTAAGTTATTCCAGCATTTTGCGTTTATCTTTGCACTCCATCCTGACATTTGATCACAAATTTCCATCTACCTGTTCTCAGGGCCGCACAAGTATTAAATCAGAAGCAAGCCCATGGTTGAATGCCCTCACCCTCTCTCTCAGTCTCTCTCACACCCTGCCACCTCCTTCGGTCTCCCCGTCTCTTCCACACACTCTACTTCCTTCCTCTCCCCCCTTACTCTGTCTCTGCCGCACCCACTCCTTCCACCCTCTGTACCCTCTCTCAGTCTCTCCCCTCACACACTGGCTGCCTCCATCTCCCCTCTCCCCCCACACACTGCCACCCCCCTCTCCCCCCACACACTGCCACCCCCCTCTCCCCCCCCACACACTGCCACCCCCTCTCCCCCCACACACTGCCACCCCCCTCTCCCCCACACACTGCCACCCCCCTCTCCCCATACACACTGCCAGCCTTCCTCTCCCCCCACACACTGCCACCCCCCTCTCCCCCCACAAACTGCCACCCCCTCTCCCCCCACACACTGCCACCCCCCCTCTCCCCCCACACACTGCCACCCCCCTCTCCCCCCACACACTGCCACCCCCCCTCTCCCCCCACACACTGCCACCCCCCTCTCCCCCCACACACTGCCACCCCCCCCTCTCCCCCCACACACTGCCACCCCCCTCTCCCCCCACACACTGCCAGCCTTCCTCTCCCCCCACACACTGCCAGCCTTCCTCTCCCCCCACACACTGCCACCCCCCTCTCCCCCCCACACACTGCCACCCCCCCCCCCTCTCCCCCCACACACTGCCACCCCCCTCTCCCCCCACACACTGCCACCCCCCTCTCCCCCCCACACACTGCCACCCCCCCTCTCCCCCCACACACTGCCACCCCCCACACGCCCACACACCAGGGGCAATTAACCTGACAATCAGCAAGCTGGGATGTGGGAGGAAACAGAGGCACCCAGAGAAAACCAGTGCAGTCACTGGGAGTTGGATGTGGCCCTTGTGACTGAAGGGATCGGGGGTATGGAGAGAAGGCAGGTACAGGAAACTGAGTTGGATGATCAGCCATGATCATATTGAATGGCGGTGCAGGCTCGAAGGGCCGAATGGCCTGCTCCTGCACCTAATTTCTATGTTTCTATGTCACAGGGAGAACATGCAGATAGCGGCAAAGGTCAGGATCAAACCTGAGTCTCGAGAGCTGCCTGAAAGAGAAAGGCTTGCTGGACCATGAGTGAAGAGCTGTTCATTAAATGTATTCTCCCTTGAAAGAACTGAGACAGTGTAGACTGTCCAAAGTGTCTTGTGTGTTGTATTTTGCAAGTTTTACACCAGTGAAGTTTTAAACTTGCCTGTGGGTGCTGCAGGCATGGTTTAGGTTCATGGTACTTCAGTTGATCATAGGGAGGCTGGAGGTAAGGAGAATTGTAAATCCCTTGCACAGCAGCGTACTGGATTGCAAAGCCATTTGAGAATGAGTGTGGTTCAAGATGAATCCTGGCATTATGATTATTGTACAATTTGTTGGTAGGGTTGTCTTGCTACCTGAAGATTCCATTAAATGCAAATTGTTTACTGGAATGTTGGAATATGAGGTGCTGTTCCTCAAACTCTGACAATGGACTCGAATGGGGGAAGGGGGAGCAAGAGCGGAGCTGCGGGATATCGAGGAGACCCTAGTGAGAGCCTCATCTATAAAGGAAGAGGGGGACCCCCGTTTCCTAAAGAATGAGGACATCTCTGATGCCCTGGTGTGGAAAACCTCATCCTGGGCGCAGATGCGGCGTAGACAGAGGAATTCGGAATAAGGGTTAGAGTCTTTACAGGAAGCAGGGACGGAAGAAATATAGTCTAGATTGCTGTGGGAGTCAGTAGGTTTGTAGTAGATGTCAGGGAGATATTTCTGATGAGCGTTTGACTCAAGGCTATCTTCCTTTTCAATGGATGTACAAAAAACACTGAAACCATGTTGAAGAGAGGCAGGAAATGGTTCAGTCCATATCACTGGAGTTTAACTGGAGAATTTCACACTGCTGTTTGTGGCACCGTGATGTGCACGATTTAGCTGCTCTGTTTCTGACGTTATAATAATGACCGCACTTCAGAACTACTTCATTGTCGCTAAAGTGCTCAGAGACAATTTAAGGTGTTGTGTAAAAGACTGTATTTCATCAAAATGATTCAACTTGATTTTGAGTTGGAGTCTGTGGGGAAGGGGATAACATTTCCTCAATTCAGCGGTTTTGGTTCTGCAAGAAGAGGCAACTCTAGCCTTATTGTAACTACACACAGTTATGCTAATCCCTTTTAAATAGGCCCGTCATCTCCCTGACCCAAGCCCAGTTTTTTTTTAATGAGCTGTGTTCCCTGTTCTGCAGGATTAAGTAAAAGCTTCATTAGCAGCTTGATAGGAGTTCCGCAGCTTTCCATTTCAAATAAATTTACCCACAAATAGGGTTGCCAACTTTCTTACTCCCAAATAAGGGACAAAAGGTCAAAATAAGGGACAAATTCCCGACGGCAATTCGGCCGTGGCTGGGTGAATGAAGAGTTGGCCCGGGTGCTGGACTGTACACAAAGCCCAGCTGGTGGGCAAGCTGAGGAGTTTTGGTAACCCTACCCACAATGTAAAATGTAACACATTGGAGTTAACTTTATTGCCGCACATATATAATACAGAGGAAATAGTGTATCAGGATCCCACCTTGCTTCACTGTGCATTGATAATCTTCATTTCAACTGCACCCACTGACACCACGTTCCACTTTCTTGGGACAGGTTTTCCCTGAATTTATCATTGTTGTTGACTATACCTAGGGTGCTAATTTGATGCTCTTCATTGCGTAAGTCCTGGAGACTCTCCCCCTCCCAACCCCAGCTCACACCTGAAGATTGCATACTACTTAAACAATGTTTCAGTCACCTTGCCTGGCCTGCCTCAAAATTGTACTCATTTGTTTTCTCAGGGTTCCTCACCACATGAAATAATGTATCCATTTGTTTTGTGGTCCAATTTCATAGGTCCCTGAGAGTGGCAATACAGGCAGATAGAGTGATATAGAGTATGGTAGCTTGCCTTCAACAGTCAAGGCATTGACTATAAGAGTCAAAGCACAGTAGAGAGCTTGCTGACCGGTTGCATCGTGGCTTGGTTCGGCAACTTGAGCGCCCAGGAGAGGAAAAGACTACAAAAAGTAGTAAACACTGCCCAGTCCATCATCGGCTCTGACCTTCCTTCCATCGAGGGGATTTATCGCAGTCGCTGCCTCAAAAGGGCTGGCAGCATCATCGAGGACCCACACCATCCTGGCCACTCTCATCTCCCTGCTGCCTTCAGGTAGAAGGTACAGGAGCCTGAAGACTGCAATGACCAGGTTCAGGAATAGCTACTTCCCCACAGCCATCAGGTTATTAAACCTGGCTCGGACAAAACTCTGAACATGAATAATCCATTGTCTGTTATTTGCACTTTATCAGTTTATTTATTCATGTGTGTATTTACATATATAACTGTATATGAACACATTGATCTGTTTAGTAGTCAATGCCTACTATGTTCTGTTGTGCTGAAGCAAAGCAAGAATTTCATTGTCCTATCAGGGACACATGACAATAAACTCACTTGAGCTTGAACTTGAAGTGTCAGGAAGGCGTGTTGCTGCTTTATAAAACTTTGATTAAGCAATATTTGGACTATTGTGTGCATTTCTAGTTGCCCCATTGTAGGAAGGATGTAGACTTTGGAGAAGGTGCAAAAGAGGTTCACCAGGTTGCTTCCAGGATTAGAGGGTATTAGCTCGAAGGAGAGGTTGCACAAATTTGGATTGTTTTCTCTGGCGCATTGGAAGCTGAGGAAGTTAATAAAATTATGAGTTAAAATAGACAGTAGATAAGGTAGACAGTCAGAATCCTTTTCCCATGGTGCAAATGCCAAAGGCTTTACAGTCAGAGGAAGAAAGTCTAAAGGAGATGTGTGGGGCAAGTGTGCACAGTGGTAGGTGCCTAGATGTGTTTGACAAGGACGATTGTGGAAGCAAATACAAGAGAGGCATTTGAGAGGCTGTTAGATAGGCAAATTAATATGCAGGGAACGGAGGGATATGAAGTATGTGCAAGCAGAGGGATTAGTTTTATTTGGCATCATGAAATTCATGGGTTGGAGGGCCTGTCCCATGCTGTACTGTTCTATGTTCTAAACGGCACAGTTAGATCACCGTGCCAACATTTTTGTACTTGAGGGAGATTTATACACAGTCTGTGTCCTGTGTTGTTAGTGACAATGGGGTTGATGAGAAGCTTCATCCTGTTTGTTTGATGAGGAGCTTTGTTGGTCAGGCAGATTTCTAATTTATCTAACAAATACATGCTCTTTCTCTTATGAGGTGGAGTTAGCAAAGGAGGGAGAGGAGCGGGTAAGGGGGCAATGAGGTGAATGGTGGGGAGGGATGGGAGAGTGTGAGGTGGGGAGTTGGCTCCATATATCAGGTTTTAACCCAATTACTCAATGTTTCTATATTGTGTTGCAAAATCACAATGTCTTCATCGCAACAAGCCCTTCCACCTATTTCCATATTATATACAAACTTGGAAACCTTACATTTTGACCTCTTCTCCGGGTAATTATATAAATAGTAAACAGCTGAGGGTCAAGAACTGACTTTTTTAAATTTCAAAATATACTTTATTCGAATGATAAATATATACAATACATTAACCTTGCGGAAAATCCATCCGACATTTTCGGAGGCTGTACAATAGATCAATACAGTTTAGACATTTTCTTTTTCCCAAGTTTCCACAAATCAGTCCCCCACTCGTGCCACAATGGCGTGGGATACCTTCCCTTATATTGAGGGGCGTCTCCACAATACTGTACCCCCCATGTCCAGCAGCGGAAGGGCCTTAGACTGTGGCCCTCCCCCACCGAGCCTTGGCGTTGGCTGCACCGAGCTTCAGTGCGTCCCTCAGCACGTACTCCTGCAGTCTGCAGCGGGCCAGTCAGCAACATTCCCTGACGGACATCTCGCTCTGCTGGGTGGTGAACAATGCTCGGGCAGACCAAAGGGCGTCTTTTACCGAGTTGATGACCCTCCAGCAGCACTCGATGTCAGTCTCTGAATGTGTCCCTGGGAACAGTCCATAAATCACCGAGTCCTCTGTGACGGAGCTGTTCGGGATGAAGCGTACCAGGGACCCTTGCATTTTTCTCCAGACTCTTTTAGCAAACCCACACTCTGTGAAGAGGTGGGCAAACCGTCTCCTCGCCATAGCAGCCGTCCCGAGGGCAGCGTGCGCTGGCAGTGAAGTTCCGACGGTGCAGGAAGGATCTGACTGGGAGGGCTCCCCTCACCGCCAGCCAAGCCAGGTCTTGGTGCTTGTTGGTGAGTTCTGGCGATGAGGCATTTTGCCAGACTAGCTGGGCAGTCTGCTCAGGGAACCACGCCACCGGGTCCATAGAGTCCTTTCCCTGCAGTGCCTGCAGGACATTCTGTGCTGACCACTGCCCGATGGACATGTAGTCAAAGGTGTTGGTCCGGAAGAACCCTTCCACCGACGACAGATGGGGAGGCAATGTCCAGCTGACTGGCACATTGCGTGGCACCTGCGCCAGGCCCATCCTTCTCAACACCGGGGACAGGTAGAACCTCAGCAGGTAGTGACACTTGGTGCCCACGTGCCTTGGCTCTACACTCCGCCTGATGCAGCCACACACGAAGGTGGCCATCAGAATGAGGGCGACGTTGGGCACGCTTTTACCCCCGTTGTCTGCTGACTTGTACTTTGTGGCCTGTCGCACCCGGTTCATCCTCGACCCCCAGATGAACTGGAAGATGGCCCGGGTGATCCCTGTGGCGTAGGAGGGAGGGACAGGCCACACTTGTGCCAAGTACAGCAGCCCCGAGAGCACCTCACACCTGATGACCAAATTCTTTCCCGTTATGGAGAGGGAGCGTTGCCTCCACAGCTCCAGCTTCCTCCCCACCCTGGCTATCCGCTCCAGCCAATTTTTGTTACATGCCTCAGCCCCCCCGAACCAGATCCCCAGCACCTTCAAGAAGTCAGGCTTGATGGTGAAGGGGACGGAAGATCTGTCGGGCCAGTTGCCAAAGAGCATGGCCTCGCTCTTCCTGCGGTTCACCCTGGCTCCCGTGGCCGACTCAAACTGGTCGCAGATACTAATCAGTCTGCGAACCGACCCTGGATCCGAGCAGAAGACAGCGACATCGTCCATGTACAGGGAGGTCTTTACTTGAATGCCCCCACTGCCTGGCAATGTCACTCCTCTTATGCCAGCATCCTTCCTGATGGATTCAGCAAAAGGTTCAATACAGCAGACAAACAAGACAGGAGAGAGAGGGCAACCCTGCCTAACTCCAGACCTTACAGGGAAACTGTCTGATTCCCACCCATTGATTTGGACTGCACTACGGATGTTGGTGTAGAGCAGTTTGATCCAATTTCTGATTCCCTCCCCAAAACCCATTTTGGAGAGCACGTCCCTCATGTACGTGTGCGAAATCCTGTCGAAGGCCTTCTCCTGGTCCAAGCTGACTAGGCAGGCATCCACCCGTCTGTCCTGCACGTAGGCGATGAGTCAAGAACTGACGCCTAGGGTACTTCACGTAACATGCCTCCGGCACAAAATAGACCCATTTATTCCAAATGTTTTACATCTGGCAAACACTTTGCAAACCATGCTGACACTTCTTCCAGTATTGTGGGTCCTTCATTTATGCACCAGCCAGACTCTTATGTCCCAGGGCATTATTTAGTTTAGCACTACGCCAGTCCAAATGGAAGTGCAAGCACTATTCAAGACTAGCTTTCAAAAGGACTTGTGGGAAAGAGTTCAGGCCGGTTGGGGAACGAATAGTGAGTGGGGATTAATCGGGGAATAATTTCAACAGCTGGCAAAGGTATGATGGGTTGAATTGTCTTTTGCTAGCAGATTCTGTAAGGGCAGCTCAGTGGCACAGGTAGTGACTCCAATGACCTGGGTTCCTCTGATGCCTGTATATGTGGAAATTTGATCAGTGTTAATGTGTACGCAATGGTCATAAAGTCATACAGAATGGAAACAGGCCCTTCAGCCCATCTCATCCATGCTGACCAAGATGTCTATCTAAACAAATCCTATTTGCCTGTGTTTGTCCCATATCCCTCTAAACCATTCATATCAATATCAGTTTTTCAAAACTGTTTTTGTACTTGCCTTTACCATGGCTCGTTCCACAGACCCATCACCCTCTGTGTGAAATATTTGCCCCTCAGATTCCCTTTAAATCTTTCCCCTCTCACCATAGACTTATGTCCTCTATTACACTTCATTATTCTGAGGAAAGGATTGTGACTATCCACCCCATCTATGTTCCTCCTAATTTTATAGACCTCTGTAAGGCTACCTCACAGCCTCCTTGGCTCGAGGGAAAACTGTCCCAGGCTATCAGTCTCTTTAGTTCAAGCCTTCCAGTCCTGGCAATGCCCTTGTAAATCCTTTCTGCATATTCTCTAGCTTAATGACACACCATCCTGGCCACACACTCATCTCACCATTGCCATCAGGAAGAAGGTACAGGAGCCTGAAAACTGCAATGTCCAGGTTCAGGAGCAGCTTCTTCCCCACAGCCATCAGGCTATTAAACACAACGAATACGCTATGAGCTCTGCTCTGCAAAAGACTATATTATTATTTGTTATTTGCACTATATTTATTATTTATTGAACTTTTTCTTTTTCTTTCCCGTTATGTACAATGTTTACATATTCACATATTCTGTTGTGCTGCAGCAAGGAAGTATTTCATTGGCCCGTCTGGGACATATGACAATAATACACTCTTGACTTGACTCTTCCTGTAGGACAGCAACCATTGGTTAGATGGCACATGGTACTGCAAGTGCCATCTAACCAATGTTCTGTACAACCATAACAGGACATGCCAACTGTTACACTCAATGCCCAACCAATTAAAGCAAGCGTGCCAGTCCCCTTCTTCACTGCACTGCACAGTTGCCACCTCTAGGGAACTGTGTATTAGTACTCCTAGGTCTCTCTGATCAGTAATACATCCCATGGCACTGGCCTGGTTTAACTTCCTAAAATGCTATTTTATATTTCTCTGAATTACATTCCACCTGCATCTCCTTTGCCCATTTTCCCAGTTGATCTAGAACCTGTTATAATGTTAGTTAACCTTCTTCACTGTTCACTATAACAGCAATGTTAGTGTAATCCACAGATTTAAAAGTTATTTAACACACATGGAAATACCATCACCTTAATTACTCGATCTATCTTACCCAATTCCTCCCACACACATCCAGTGACTGAACTTAAGACCTGAGTTTTGGACTTAACCACATCACTGAAACCTAATGTGAAATTATGTAAATTGGAGAGAGCAGAGAAGAAATTGGGTTTGTTAACAAAATGATAAAGGGAATTAACTGTCCAGAAGCACGTATTTTCCAGAGAAGCCCTGGTGAGTCTGCTGTGGAAGATTTCTTGTGCAATAGTTGACAGATGGATGATGGTTGGTGTGAAGATTGTGGAGATTATTAACTGTGTTGAATTGTGAAAGCCATTTACACAGAGTTCCACGCCTGAGCCAGTGTCCAAATAAACCCCATCAAAATAGAATATGAATCAAAGGTCCTTTTCTTGACCTCAATGTATAAAATTAATTTTAATTATTTAAAACAAACAGTATATGTTACTGTGATCTCTGTGTTACTGCCTAAGTAGTTCTAACAATCGCCACCCATTCTGCATTCAGAAGCAAATCAATGCTGCTCAGTGGCGTCATCCAAATCAAGTGATCCTGCCTTTCACATTTGTTTATATGCTACGATTCTCTCTCTCTCTCTCCCTCTTTCCCTCCCTCTCTCTCCCTCTCCCTCTCTCTATCGTTCTCGATCTCTGTCTCTCTCTCCATTTCCCCCTCTCTCTCTATCTTTTTTTTTATGCTGAACCTTTATTAAACTGGTTACACCATAAATATGTGTTGTAAACAATGATTACAGGGATGACGGCTTTCAGTTGCAAGGATAGATTGGATCTCTCTCTCTCTCTCTCTCTCTCTCTCTCTCTCTCTTTTTTTTTTTTTTTTTTGAAGAGCACAAATAACTAATTTATTAAAGCAAACTACAAGTAAAACACAGAAAAACTATCAACTATTAATACTGTAACAATACAAAATAACAGGTCCCACACCCCTCTGCGTATTCGAGTCTCCTGTCTGGCTGTCGCCAAGCTCTCTCTCTCTCTCTCTCTCTCTCTCTCTCTCTCTCTCTCTCTCTCTTCCCCCCCCCCCCCCCCCTCTCTATATATGCCGGTTGCCATCACATACAATCCTTTCATATGAGTTGTGCCACACTAAGGAGTGCTGCTCCTTCAAGTCACGGCTGAGAATTCAAGTTCTGTGATTAAGCAGCAGAGTACAATAGACAGAATGTCCCTTCCGATATCATTCCAATCACTTAGCATCAAGATGAATGTCACCAGGATCACAGAAGACAATATCAACTTGGACCTTGTGTACCATCTCATCCTATCTGCATCCTTTGGCCTGACACACCATCCACCAGGCACCTGGATATGCAAGGGATGTTGAGAAATGGATCATGTGAGGCAGAGGAGATTAGTTTAATATGGCTCATGTGTGGAACTGGCAAGGCCTGTTTATGTACTGTTCTATGTTCTGTGTTCTATGGTCTGTGTACACTGTGTCTCTAATCCTGGATGAACTTTCTCCTATACCCTGCTCCCTGATATCCTGATTAAACTAAACTAGACGTGACATGACTCAAGTTGATCTTTCAACCTCTTGCATCTTGCTCCACAAAGATCTACTTACACCTCTGCAGAGCTGCATCTCCAGCCTCAACTGATCTGCTCACCCCTCCCTGCTTCTGTCACCTCATGGTGCCATTTCCCAATTCATAGATGCCCATGACCGTACTTGCAGACTTAAAGCAGTGAATTGTTCCTAAATCATGCTGCTTGAACACCAATCCCTCTGAGAACTTCACACAGGAAATACCTGAGGTCAGGATTGAAAACGAGACCTTGGAGATGTGGCTCAATCCATAACACTACTGCACTGCGCAGGGTAGTTCATCTGTGGAACTCATTGCCACAGAGGGCTGTGGAGGCCAAGAGTGGATATTTTTAAGGCAGAGATAGACAAATTCTTGATTAAACAAGTGTCAGGGGTTATGGGGAGAAGGCAGGAAAATGGGATTAGGAGGCAGAGATCAGCCATGATTGAATGGCGGAGTAGGCTCGATGGGCCGAATGGCCTAATTCTGCCCTTATAATTTGTGAACGTACAATTGTCCAATGGGTTGCTCTGCCATTTGCATCCACCCCGTTATCTATCTTTGTTTATTTATGCAAGATTAGGAATTCCCTGCCTAAACCACTCCAACCCTTCACTCCATCAACCACAGAGACATACCAAATGGCATTCAGCCCGCTCAGGGCACACCAACCATCACCCAGCACTCTATCCTCGCCCGAGCCTTTGGTTTTCATATCTCCCACTGCGGCTTGATGTCAACATGAGTTTGATGATGCTCTTGTGCTGACACTCAGGAATATTAGAAGTAGGAGATAGACACAAAAGTAACTCTGCGGGGCAGGCAGCATCTCTGGAGAGAAGGAATGTCTGACGTTTTGGGTCGAGACCCTCCTTCTTCAGTCGGAGGTTCATTAGTGCTGAGAAACCAGACTTAAAGGCCCCCTTCTTGTTATTTTCTGCAGGTCACCAACGAGATAACGCCGGTGCTGTCGTACTCCTACATGTCGGTGTTGGTGCCCATCTTCTTGATGACAGACTACCTCCGCTACAAGCCGGTGCTCATCCTGCAGAGTCTCAGCCATGTGGCCATCTGTCTGCTGCTGCTCTTCGGAACCACCGTGCTGCAGATGCAGTTCATGGAGTTCTTCTACGGGATTACCATGGCGGCCCGCATCGCCTACTCCTCCTACATCTTCACCTTGGTCACGCCCAAGTCGTACCAGAAGGTCGCCAGCTACTCACGCTCCTCTGTCCTCCTGGGCGTTTTTGTCAGCTCGGTGCTGGGCCAGCTCTTCGTCTCGCTGGGGGACATGGCCTTCTGCACCTTGAACTACATCTCCCTGGGGTTCGTGACCTTCGCCTTTACCCTCACCCTCTTCCTCAAGAGGCCCAAACGGACCATGTTCTTCAACAGGAGGGCCCTGGAGGCCAACGGGACAGTCATGTATGAGGTGGACACCATGCAGCCGACCTCTATCACGCTGGTCAGCCAGAAGCCCAAGGCCCCTCGGAGATGGGACTGGCGGCAGACGGCTCTGGTGAAAATGATGGTGGAGCTCAAAAGTGAGTGTACAATTTTTAACATTTTAACATTAACTGTAATATAATACTTGGTTAAACAAATATTTTTAACATGACTTTGTATTTGGGAGTCCATGCAATTGGGGAACAAAGTCTAATCTGCCACTCCCGGCTGCATAAAAGGTGTGTAGCAAAGTTCATAAACTCATGTCAAAGGAGCAGAATTAGCCCTTGCGGCCCATTGAGTTTAATCCTCCATTCAATCATGGCTGATCTAAATTGCCTTCTCAACCCTGTTCATCTGCCTACTCCCCGTAACCTTTGACACCCTTACTAATCAAGCACCTGTCAGTCTCAGCTTTAAGAATACCCAAAGATGGCCTCCACAGCTGTCTGTGGCAATGAAATGAAATTCCTCCTCGTCTTTCTAAATGTACGCCCTTTTATTTTGAGGCTGTGCCCCCTGGTCCTGGTCTCTCCCACTAATGCATTTGTCCTCTCCGCATCCATTTTATCCTGCCCTTTTATTATTCAGTAAATTTCAATGGGATCTCCCCTCATCCTACTAAACTCCAACGAGTACAGGCTCAGTGCCATCAAACGCTCATCATAAATTAACCCAGTTATCCCCAGGATCATTCTCATAAACCTCCTCGGGATCCTCCCCAACATAGCCTTCCTCAGATATGAGGCTCAAAACTGCTCGCAATATTCCAATTACGGTCTGACCAGTGCCTTATAATTCCTCCCCATAATCTTTGATGTCCTTACATATCAAGAACGTACTGAGCAGAATCTCTGCTTTAAAAATACTCAATTATGCCCTTTATCTGGCTTCACATTTCACACTTTGTCTCTCCTTACTCACAGTCGTTTGTCTTCTTTTCATCTCTGGCCATTGTACACCCATCAGCCATTCAAACCTTCTTCACCTGTATCCATTTGCCAGGCTTTGTCCCGCCCCAGTCTCTTCCAGCTTTCTTTCCCCTACTACAATCAGTCTCAAGTGGTGCCCCGACCCAAATTGTCACGTATCCATGTCCTCCACAATTCTGCCTGACCTGCTGAGTTACTCCAGCACTTGTCTTTTTTGATAAACCAGCATCTGCAGTTCCTCATGTCTACATCTTACTGCAAGTGGTGTTGTGCTTAAGGTTTGCCAGGAATTTGGTTCACTGCAAGTGATCATCTCTATTGAGAGGGATCTTGCAGCTCTGAGTTGTTGACCCCTTTGTAACATCGCCTTTAGATGGTAAACTAAGAAAGCTAAACTTGCCTGGGTGCAGAATTTTGCAAAACACAAGGCCAGCCTTATGCCCTTTAAGCCTAGTCACTGGAAAAAATGTTGTCCAATTAATTCCCACAGCTAACAATGTGAGGGCAGGCGGATAATTTAGTTAAAGTAAATAATGATCTGGACTAAAATGCTTTTCAAAATATTGGAGACACAACAAACTGCAATGGCTGGAATCTTGAGCAAAGCACAAAACACTGGAGTGATCCAGTGGGTCAGGCAGCATCAATGGAGGGAATGAATAAGCAATGTTTAGTTCGGGGCCGTGCATCAGACTCAGTTACTCTGTCACATTGTGCTTTGCTCTGCAAAATATTACTATACTATATTTTGCACCACAATTGATCAGAAAGCCAGCACTTTCTCATCACTGTGGTGTGCTCCTGACTTTCTGAAGCAAGACATGAACTCACAGCCCTCTGACGAGATTCGTTAGTGGTACCAGGTAAACCATTGGTTGACATCAGGATAAGCAATGTGCTTCTGATGATTGTACATGCTTGTTGGTTTAAACCATGTTTTCTGAGGCAGTTCTATAATGTTATGGATGGTTTTGTTCTCATAAATGTGCTGTGGTGAGACATGACACACAGCCTCTCCTCCTGATTCTCATTCCCTGCCCTTCTTTCTCGGTGCAGATACCGTCCGATCTCCACGGTTGAAGTTGTGGTCCCTCTGGTGGGTTTTTAACTCTACTGGCTATTACCTGGTGGTCTACTATGTGCAGATCCTCTGGGACAACATCTCTCCATCCAGAGAAAACAGGGGCATCTACAATGGAGGTGTGGATGCAGTTGCAACACTACTTGGTAAGGAAAATGTGTGCTCTTGTGAATGCAGTGGGAGTACGGACGATATGCCTCCCAAATGAGTCACATTATTTGTCCCTCTCCAATTCAAAATAAAAAACATGAGAAAATTATCAGTGGGTCAAGTTCCCTGACCGGAAACGTGAATTCTGTTTCTCTTCCCACAGATAACGACCAGACCCTTTTGAGTATTTCCTCATTTTCTGTTTTTAATTTGCAATCCCTGGCTTTGGACTTCCCAGCCAGAGGAGACATCAACTCAGCCTCTATGCTGTCAATCCACACAAGGCTCTTGTACATTTCAGTAAAATCATCCCTCATGTTTCTAATCGCCAGAGAATATAATCTCAGTCAGTTTACCTCTCTTTCTGCAACAGAGTCATTCCAGGAATCAATCTGATGAAATTACACTACTTCCCTCTGTTGCAAGTTTATCTTCTTTTCAGCAGTAAGACCAAGACGGTACACAATCTTTGAGAAGCACTTGCACCAGAGTTCTGTATAATTGTAGCCTGTAATGTTGATGGTAGTTTTATTCGCAGATTCACCATTTGACTAACTCTCTAAACCAAAAGTAAACAAGATATTTTAAATCCTTATTAACATAGAATGCTGCTCCTTTGCCCGTGCATGACTGCGGCACCTGTGGACATCCACCACCCCACTAATAAACAACAGAATGAGAATACAGTATTCAGAAACCATTTAAAAAATGAGAACAAGTTATCAAAAAAGTGAATAAGGGAAGGAAATAGAGCACGAGTGTAATCGACAAGAAATATAATAACAGATTGTAAGTAACAAGCCACCATGAGGCCCTGAGATGGAAGATATTATAGTGAAGAAAAGGAAATTGTACTGACATGCACAGATGAATCCAGTTAAAAAACATATTTTTGAGATTCAGCGTGGAAACAGCCCTTTGGCCCACCGAGTCCACGCTGACCAGCAATCACCCGTACGCTAGTACTATCCTACTCCCAAGGAACAATTTACAAAAGCCAAATAACCTACAATCGTATGTCTTTGGAATGTGGGAGGAAACCGGAGCACCTGGAGAAAGCCCATGCGGTATAAACTCAATATACAGTACCTGTAGTCAGGATTGTAACCGGATCTCTGGCGCAGTAAGGCTGTGCCGTATATCTTCACAGAAAAGGCCACAAATAATAAAATACGGGTCCGAAGGGTGTAAAGAGAGCGGTGAATTTAAGATAATTAATATTTTTAAAGAGAAAGAGCATTGAAGGAATTAGTAAAACCAAAAGTGCAAATATTTCGAGATCAGATGAGACCACATCCTAGGGATTTAAAAATGGTCTCTACATTAATAGATAATAAATGTATTTGTGAAGAATCGTAATATTTCCTGTATGCTGTAACAGTTAAGTACATTGAAGGGTGGCAAATGTTGTTCAAGAAAGGAGGAAGAGAGAAAATAGGGACCCTGGGCCAGTTATCAATCTAAGAAGTTGGGAAAATTATGGAATTATGCAGTTTTAGGCACAAAAGAATATATTCATTTGATAAGGCACAGTCAGTGTAGTTTCATGGTAAGAAAATTGTGTTTGGCAAATCCAATATTTAAAGGGAACTAATGGATGTAGTACATCTGGGTTTCCAAATGCATTTGATTAGCTCCAGTAGAAAACTTTTTTTTTCACAGGATTAAAATACAGGGCTGGCAACATTGGGTGAGAGTTGGGAGTGAGAAATTGCGAGAGACTAAGCCCGAGGGAGTGTACCGACCAACGGGGGGGGGGGGGGGGGGGGGGGGGGGGAGGAGGGAGTGTGTGGGAGGGGGATGCCCCCCATACCATGGTACGGAGCTTTTGCATTTTTCAGCTTGAAATTGCTATTTTGTGCATACTGTAGCGAATCTTTTAATTTACACTTGAATGCAATATTTATGCTTTAAATTGGATTAGCTACGAAAAAGGTTAGGCTAAATTACATTCCTAATTACATTCCACAGTGGAGCCAGGCTCTGATCAACAGGTGCAGCACATGAATGATCTTAGTGTATTCATGTATGGAAATCAGACTATAACCAAGCACTTGGCCCATGTTGACCAACCTGGGTCTCACTGCACACCTGGTACTACTCCTGACCCTGAATCCAGTTGCATACCTTCTCTCATTCCTGACCCTGAGTCCAGCCTTACACCTGCCCCCCTATTCTACCCTGATCATAGCTGCTTACCTGCTTTGTTTCCCAGTGCTGAACACTCCCATTGTCCCAGCTTTGACTGCACACCTAGTACTATTGCAGACCTTGACTCTGGATGCACACTTCACCTTGCTCCTTGTGCCTCTGCACTGACAATATATCTAGCCCACACATCAAGCCCCATATCTGACCCCCTGGACTTAACCTATTATGTTCAAGTCCACAGGTGCTTATCTAATGCGGTAATCTTTTATGGGGCACTTCACGGACCAAATTTTGTATTTCTAAAATTTGCTACATCCATTGGCTTCCTTATTATCTAACATGCTAGTTACTTTGTCAAATAAGTCATCAATTGTTTGAACACAATTTTTCATCCATGAAATTATACTCACTCAGCTGTATAAGTATTCTGTTACCATTTCCTTCATTTTCCTAATAAACTGTCCTGAAGTCATTTTCACCCCCAATATTTTCAGTATTTTGCTGTCTTCCTCTCAGCTGGGACTTTTCCGAAATGCAAAGTCCAATAACAATATACATTTAAGCAATAATATTCTATTTAATGTGGTCTTGGGAGTGCATAATATTTTCTGTGATATTTGTTTTTGATTGCACCTACCAATATACATACATTATTATATTACAGTTAATATGTACTGATGGCAAATTTTTGTTACAATGCTCCCCATTCCCAATTACTTTAACATTGAAGTGATTGAAATCCAAATGAAGTTTAAATGGCATCAGAAAAATGAAACCTCAGGATTGGATGATATTCATTACGTGGTTGGTTGGAGTCAGTATCAGCACAATTACTATATTAAACTTTGAATCTTCAGATGTCTTGGTTCAAGCTAAAACTAAAGATAAATAATAACCTTCTCACACATTCCCCTGCAAGTATCTCTGTCACTCCTTTAAAATATGCCCCTTCTTTGAACAAGCTCTTAAACATCGCATCTGAATCAGTTTCCATCTGATTACACTACTTCAGGATGTTCATCTACATGTTCAATTAATAAAACAACGAGATTATGACTACATTATACCTACACCATGCATGAATGCTTCAAAATCAAGTGGTTGAGTTTTATTGCCATGTACTCAAGCATAGAAACATAGAAAATAGGTGCAGGAATATGCTATTCGGCTCTTCGAGCCAGCACTGCCATTCAATATGATCATGGCTGTTCATCTAAAATCAGTACCTCTTTCCTGTTTTTTCCCAATATCCCTTGATTTCGCTCGCCCCAACAGCTAAATGTAACTCTCTCTTGAAAACATCCAGTGAATTGGCCTCCATTGCCTTCTGTGGCAGATAATTCCACAAATTCACAACTCTCAGGGTGAAGAAAGTTTGTCCTCATCTCTGTCCTAAATGACCTACACCTTATTCTTAAACTGTGACCCCTGGTTCTGAACTCCCCCAACATCGGGAACATTTTTCCTGTAGTTACAGTAAGTGAAAATCTAACAGGCAAGCAGGATGGTTTCTCCAAATACCCCCATTTGAAGTCCACTATCTTCCACCGTTTCTACCCAGTGCTTGGTACCTAATTCCAGCAGCCACTGGAATTGTCCTCCAGGATGCACTGATCCTCAGCCTGGTCCATGCCGGTCACCAGGGCGAATTCGGCACAGAGACTCTCACGTTCGCAGCACCACGCTTCCGACGCCTCCCATGGCCTGGGACTCTTGCACTGAGGCTGCTCCATGGCTGCTCCATGCAGCCCAGCAAACACTCGCCAGCCCAACTCCCCATCCGCATCTTCCCCCGCCACTGCTTCTGCTTCCATCCCTCCCTCCATCCCGGATCTCCAACACCCATGACCAGGTTGCTCAGAGCATAGCAGCACCTCGTCCAAAGCTGGAGATATTGAAACATGTCTAGTTAAAAAAGTGGGGGGTTGCAGCCACCCCCAGTTCCGCGGCCCATATTCCTCTCTCCTGCCGCTCGGTGGCCGTGCTCATGTCAGCTGCTTCCCGCAAATCCTTAAATTCCGACTGTCGCTGGGAGCATAACATGGCCTTACTTGCTGCGCTGGGTGACACTCATTCACTGCCCGGTCCGTGTCTTTCAATGTAAATTTGCATGGGGACATGGTTTGGAGGTGTGTGACGGTTTGGTCAAGTGAGAATAACAGAGAATAAGAATGCTGCTGTCTTGTCAACACGCTCACAAGCAGTTGATATTAGTTTTGAAATTCTCATTGATCACAGAATTTCTCACGACAGAGTGTGAGAAATTCTGTGATCAACGTGAGAATTGGGCGAAATGTGTGAGTCACACGCTCAATGCGTGAGAGTTGGCAGCTCTGAAAATAATATGTAGGTATAGATGGAGGTTTAGTTAGAAACCTGACGGCTACCAAATTGTGGGGTTGTGGATTTCCCAGAAAGGCCCGTGTTGGGAATTGGCTCTCTAAAACTTTTATTGTTGACCCAAGTACACAATGTATCTGAGAGTGCAGAAGATGCAAAGCTATGGGAGCAAGTCAGGAGAAGCAGAGAGTTGTGGGTTGATTAAATGAGTGGGCCAAAATTACGTAAAACTTTGAAAAATGTAAGGCAGGAAGAATATGAAAGTTATTAAATAACTAGAAATCTAAAAATGTTGATTTTCAAGGAGATTTAGGTGTGCAGAAACACAAAATCTAAATGAAGGACTGTAATTAATCTAATATTGATGTTAAATCTGTGGATTGGAGTGAAGAGTGTGTGTTTACGACAGGGGCAAGGACTGCACTGATACCATATGTGGAGCATAGCATTAGCGATTATACCAACCAAATGAAATAGCATAGTTTCCTTGGAATGTACAGTAGAATTTTGGGTTGATTCCTGGACAGGTTGTTGTCCGGTGAGGAGAGATTAAGAATCATGGGTCTATATTCTCAAGGGTTTAGAAGAATGGATTGACAGGCTAGATAATGAGAGTCCAGAATCTGCAACCATTCTCTCTGGGTAAGGACCTGGTGGGGATATTTCAGACATCAACACACATAAATAATAATGCGATGTGAATCGCCACTTGTTTAGTAATATGTAATTAATGGTTTGGACACCAGGGGAATCATGTTCATTGGATATTGGAGCAGAATTAGGCCATAGCCGAGTCAGGGGATATGGGGAGAAGGCAGGAACGGGGTACTGATTGGGGATGATCAGCCATTGAATAGCGGTGCTGCCTCAAAGGGCTGAATGGCCTTTTCCTGCACCTATTGTCTGTTGTCTATTTGGCCCATCAAGTCTATTCTGCAATTAAATCGTGGCTGATCTATCTTTCCCTCTCAACCCCATTCTGCTGCCTTCTCCTTATAACCCCTGACACCCGTACTAATCAAGAATCTATCAATTTCCAGCTTAAAATTATCCACTGACTTGGCCAAGGTCCAAGAAAAAGAAATGGTTTAAGAAAGTGCAATTATAGGAATTCAATATTGACTTAATTGAATGCCCTAATCCTGGTCTTATTTATTGTTGTTCTTGCGTATTTCCTTGGATTTGTTCCAATGTGGTGCTTGTTACTATATAAATGCAATTATTTCTGGTTTTCTTACTAATCTCTTATCTCATACTCTTACTCACCCATTGTGCAAACTCACCCACCACTTTATTTTCTCACCCCTGGTGCCATGCTGTCGGCAACAATGTGAGGGAAATGTCTTGAGATCTTCAACTTCTAGAAACGACAAATATTTTTTTACAGTTGCTCCTTGGAAGAAGCATGATTACTTACACCAAAGTCTGGTTCTAGCTATGTTGCAATTGTGAGATTGACTCTTGTCCAGGGAACTTGTTGACTTCATATATTGCCAGTCCAAGCAGTGCTTCTGAGACCAGGCAACCAATTTATGGGACAAATACATTCAGCCAAACCAAGGAATGACTTAGAACAACAATCTCATGGCAGGCAGTGGAGCCCAGAAGGTGCCAATGCTCATACCAAGAACACTCCCCCAAAAAGTAATGACAATTTAATTTGGACTTCACAGATATACAGTAGACCCTAGGTATAAACAGATTCTTTTATGCTTCTAAAACAAATTCACCAAGCTATGTTTGGCAACTTGCGGCCTGCTTTTGGCATAAACAGTCGTCAAATGTTAACAATGTGCAGCCCTTCCCCCATTCTTCCCGCACTCTTGCAAATCATTACACCGCCTCCAGGCTGGCGAAGTGCAGTCACTGCTGTGATGTCAGGAATTAGAGCAGTCGATCACTGCACAGGGAGAACCCACAAAATGGCCAAGATTTAAAAGTCTAAACAGTCTGTTGTCTTAGTGATGCATCTCGAGGGGTAACTATGTCCTAAAGGACCGGTGAGAGTTCTTCCCCTACTGTTCTTGAAATTGTCACGATCAAACCGTATGGAAATGGGCCCTTCAGCCCACTGTGTCCATGCTAGTCATCAAAGACCCAATTGGGCTAATCCTGCCCGTATTCCTTTTTAAATATCTCCCCACATTCCCCTGAACAGCCCCCAGGTTTACTAAAGGTAGACACAAAGTACTGGAGTAACTCAGCAGGACAGGCAGCATCTCTGGAGAGAAGGAATGGATGACATTTCGGGTCAAGACCCTTCTTCAGAGGGAGACGTAGTCAGAGATTTAATTTTATCTCTGTTTGCTTTGTTGTTACCTTCTCCCAGCTAACAATGTTCTGTTCTACATTTTCCTTGTTCTCCAGCCCCTTTGTCCTGTTTTCACACCTTACTCTTCCTTATCTAGGTATCTCCTACCTCTTCCTATGCCAAGGGGAAGTGCCTCTTGCCATCTACTCTATCTATACCCTCATGATTTTCCACAGGAAATCTTGGGGTGGGAGATTGCAACCTTCGCATGGTCCACCCTGGCACCCTGTGCAATCAACCTGGCACGGACAAACAGAAGATCAAACACAACATCTTACAACTTTTATCTGTGCATGACATACGCAAGAAAATAAGACAGAAAATCTTGTAGAAGGGGATCTGTTCAAAGTCCCATTCAGGAGGAAGTACCTCTGGTCACCAGCATTCCCTCTGTAACCAACTGCAGTTCAGTCATATCTGTAGCTCTGAGGGATGTGTATTGACAACCTACTCATTCAAAGCTGGAATGCTCTGCTGATACCGGAAGCAAACTGCTGAAACCATCAATAACCCATTCATTGGGTGTTCATTTGGAAATTATGGAACAGGAACCAACTGGGATCATTCATCCTCTTTACCTAATCCCAATAGAAAAACCCATCGCGTGGGTTTTTCCCAGGCGCTCCGGTTTTGTCCCACACTCCAAAGACGTACAGGTTTGTCGGATAATTGGCTTTCGTAAATGAATTGTAAAATTGTCCCTACATGTGCAGGATAGTGTTAGTGTATGGGGATCGCTGGTCGGTCCGGACTCGGTGTGCCGGAGAGCCTGTTTCCGTGCTGTATATACAAACCAAATTAAGCTCAACTAAGTAGCTAATGATTCCAACCTGCCCAGGTTTCATGAATTCCATTGCCAATGCCACAAGACATAGTCCTCTCCTGCTTCGAGCTCCTGGAGATTTCTCACTTGGCTTTCTTCGTCTTGTTGGTAGGTGCCATTGCGTCTTTCTCCGCGGGGCACGTGACTCTGCGCTGGTCGGTGTATGCGGAGCTGGTGATCTTCATCATCACAGCATTGCAAGGCGGGCTCCTCTTCCTCATGAACACCACCAGCAACATTTGGATCTGTTACATGGGCTTTGTCCTGTTTCGAAGCAGCCACCAGCTTCTGGTTCCCATTGCAATGTAAGTACAACACATCTCTTTTTACCTGGGAATGGGGATGGGGTAAGATTCCGTATTGAAGGAATGGAGGGAGATGCAGAGTTGGGGAAAGGATGAGGTGAGTGAGAGCAATGCATGCATCGTTTAGGAGCAACACGTCTCGTAAGGGAGCAATGCATGCCTAGCTCGGGAGCAATGCATACTGTACATGCAGCTGCACTTGAGTTGAGGAAAAATTGAATAGGAAAATCCTGTTAAATGGAAGGAAATCAGCTCTTAAGCCCCTGCTGGCTCATTGAATCATACCCACGCTCTACCTCTGTACTTTTCTCAGAACTTTGCCATTTTTCTTTTCAAGGATACATTTCAAAAAGAGACTGAGTTTGTTAAATCTGCTTACACAGCCTGTCCAATCACTGTTTTGGATCACAACAACAGGCTGCAGTTTTGTTTGAACGAGAAGTGTTTTAACTCTGATTTAGTTCACCAATGATCATAAATCTGGATGCCTCGGTAAACCAGTTTTGCCTTTACTAACAAAGCACCTCATGATTTTGGACAGCAGTGCATCAAACTACTGAAACAATAACTTCCTCTGGGGATTGTTGGCTATCATCCATTAAAAAAACCCATCCTAGGCCATTGGCCTACTTAAACAGTTTAATAAAGAAACTTCTGATATGAGATAAAGAAACACTACAGGAACACAGGCACCCTCAATGAAACAATTGTACACACACTGACACACAACCGCGCACACAGGCAAGCACAAATGACTTTACACATGGATCCAGAGCTTTAATCACATACAGCACTGTGGCACAGATAGGGGAGCTGCAGCCTCACGATGCCAGTGTCACAGGGTCAATCCTGACCCCAACACTGTCTGTGTGGGGTCTGCACCCTCTTGTGGGATTTTTCCCCCAACTACTACTAAGTCGTGTGGGACAATAGGCTAATTGGCCACTTGTTCTGAAAGTGTGGATGAGTGCCTGGGGGGAGTTGATGAGAATATGGGAAGAATAAATAAAATGGGATAATTCTAGACTTTAGACTTTAGAGATACTGCATGGAAACAGGCCCTTTGGCCCAACAAATCTATCCTAGGGACAATGTACAATTGTACCAAAGCCAATGAACCTACAAACTGCACGACCCGGAGAAAACCCATGTGATCACAGGGAGAATGTACAAACTCCGTCCAGACACCACCCGTGATCAGGATCGAACCCAGGACCCTGCCGCTGTAAGGCAGCAATTCTACCACTGCGCTTTCCTGCAAATTGGTGTATAAACTAGTGGCTTGGTGCCACAAGGCTTGGTGCTGGGATTGCAGCTATTTACAATATACATTAATGATTTAGATGAATTAATTAAAAGTAACATTAGCAAATTTGCAGATGACACAAAGCTGGATGGCAGGGTGAACTGTGAGGGAGATGCTATGAGGATACAGGGTGACTTGGACAGGTTGGGTGAGTGGGCTGATGCATGGCAGATGCAGTTTAAAGTGGATAAATGTGAGGTTATCCACTTCAGTGGCAAAAAACAGAAAGGCAGATTATTATCTGAATTATGCCAAATTGGGAAAGGGGAAGTACAACGAGATCTGGGGGTCCTTGTTCATCAGTCACTGAAAGTAAACATGCAGATACAGCAGGCATTGAAGAAAGAGAATGGCATGTTGGCCTTCATAACAAGACGAGTTGAGTATAGGAGCAAAGAGGTCCTTCTGCAGTTGTATAGAGCCCACGTGAGACCACACCTGGAGTATTGTGTGCAGTTTTGGTCTCCAAATTTGAGGAAGGACATTCTTGCTATTGAGGGAGTGCGGCGTAGGTTCACAAGGTTAAACCCCGGGATGGCGGGACTGTCATATGTTGATAGAATGGAGTGGCCCGGCTTATACACTCTGGAATTTAGAAGAATGAGAGGGTATCTTACTGAAACATATACAATTATTAAGGGTTGGGACACCACCACCCTTTCAGACCCTTACCACCATGTGGTTGAATTAATTTCTCCTCTTCTAGCCTAAATTCTTCTACAAGTTACTAAAGTTGAATCATGACCTCTTTGGTAAAGTCTTGCTGTCCATTCCATTTGGACTCGTGCTGTCTGTTCGCTGTCCATCCACGTGTGCAATAGGCAAGGCCAGCATTTATTGCCCGTCCATTCCTACCTTTCAGAAGATGTAGGCTAGCTGCCTCTTTGAACCACTGCTGATGAACTCTGTTAAATTTAAATTAGATTTATGGAGAAGCATAGGAATGGCCCAACGAAGATGCCCCCTTTGGTCAGGGAGTTCCAAGAGTCAGATTCAGTGATGATGAAGGACTGTTGCTAAACTTCCAAATCAAGATGTGTAGGAAGGAACTGCCAATGCTGGTTTAAACCGAAGATAGACACAAAAAGCAGGAGTTACTCCGTGGGACAAGCAGCATTTCTGGAGAGAGGAATGGGTGACGTTTTGGGCCAAGATCCTTCTTCAGACTGGATCAAGATGGTGTGCAACTGGACGGGGAACATACAGGTGGTGGTGTTTTGGGATTTGGGAGAATACTTTGGGGTATCCTAGAAGTCAGACAGTTTAGCCTGGCGGATGAGGGAATTAATGCTTAGGCTTGTGTCTTGGATGTTGATGCTACATCCTGAGTGGTGGTGTGGTCCTTGGATGTTCTCGGAACTGCATTCATCTAGATAATCATCCTGATGAGGTCTCACGATCCCCTTTTGCCCTCAGATCCCCTTTAATCTTTCCCTTCTCACCTTAAACCTGTGCCCGTAAGTTTTATACTCCCCTTTCCTGTGAAAAAGATTGTGACTATCTACCCAGATAGGTCACCTTATAACTCGTCAAGTCCATTCCCGGCCCCTGATTGAATGTTTTCTGCACCCTTTCATGCTTGACCCCATCCTTTCTCAGTGCAGTTACCCAGTCTGGTTTGTAGGCTAATGGGATTCAGCAAAATTGTAAATTGTCCTTAGTGTATAGGATAGTGCATGGGGTGATTACTGCTAGGCATCGGGCTGAAGGGCCTGTTCCCATGTTGTGTCTCTAAAGTTTAAGGTCTAAAATAAAGTAAAGAACGACTCTATGACTCAGACTTGGCAAAAATTAGTTGAAGTGCCTGTGAGTGCAATTGCTCAGACAAGTGTCTTCTGTTATTAGTTTTCAGATTGCTGCATCATTGAGCAAAGAGCTCTGTGCCCTGGTGTTCGGTCTCAACACATTTCTGGCCACCATCTTAAAAACCATCATCACCCTCATCATTGCGGACAAGCGCGGGCTGGGACTACACGTAAACAACCAGGTACGTGTCAGGCTGAGTGTGTTGAGCTTCTCCCCGTAATTCCGATGACGGGAAGAGGGATGAACTGTAATTTTCGCACATCACTAACAAGACCTCAAAGTGAACATCGCATGCAATCCTTGGCTCTTTTCCTTTGCAAAGGGGGCGAGTCTGTGGAACGGACACACAAGAATAAATTAAGGGAGACGCTGGAGTCTTGTAAAAAAAAACCAAAACAGGTAGATCTGTGGAGGAAGGGACTTTTTTTCATGTGGGGAAGTTGGGATTCTTCTCTGAGGGCAAAGAGAAGGTTAAAGAGAAGATTTAATTGAGACTAGACTAAGTGGGACCTGTTGGGTCCCTGTCACATGGGAGGCCTGGTCCCCCAATGTTCTCCAATGCAATATTCCACCATTCATCCATTCCCCCAATGCAACCCGTCTCCCCAACGCAAAATGGCACCACTTACGCATAGCCCCCAACTGCGCAGGGCAGTCAATGCTCATTTCCCCTCATCCCCAGAACTCCCTCCCCCTCCTCTTCACCCTCCATCTCCTTTCCCCCCTCTCCCCAATCCCTCCCTCAATCTCCTTTCCCCTACTTTCAGTCACTCCCTCCCTCCATAACTCCATTCCCTTCCCTACCCCCCTCCTATCAATCTATCCCCACTCCTCACCTCCCCCTACCCCCGCCCCACTAATCCTCCTGACCTCCCCCACTGCCCTCCTCCTCCTCTATTCCCCATTCCCTACCTCACCCACTCCCCCCTCCGCTCCACTCCCCCCTCCTCCCCCACTCCCCTCACGTCCCACACTTTCCCCTCCCTACCCCTTCCTCTCCCTCAATCTCCCCTCTCTCCCTCCTCACCTCCCCAGGACTTTCCCCTCTCCTCCACCCCTCTCACAATCTCCTCCCTCACCTCTCCCTCTCCTTTCCCCTACCTTCCACCCTCCCTCCATCCCTTCATCTATGTAAAGCAGCATCTGAGGTTCCTTCCTCCACAGGTCATTCATTGTTAACTGTGGTTTAGATCCTGTTGACTTGACGATTAGATCAGTTTGCATCATGTGTGTATGTTACTCAAACTCCGCGCAAACTGCTCGGCACCTGCTCGGCTCAGCTACCACTCGCCCATCCCACTCTGTCTGACCACCCGCTGCTGCCAACCTGGCCTGCTCAGGCCGGGCCGTGGGGGGGGGGATGGAGTCAGTGTTCGTCACAGTGAGCACCATTAGTTTTGATGAGCTGGTGGAGAAGTCTCAACCGAGAAGGCCGTGACGGTGTTACCGCAAGGAGGATGAGAAGGACCCGGGGGGATGGGTAGATGGGACTGCCATTGCCGCAGAGTGCGGGCGAGGGAGAGGGGTGAGTGATAAGGGAAAGAGAAATGGAAACAAGGCCTCCACTGACCCCCCCGCAGCCGTCGCCGGCGGTGGGGGAGACGATAAACAAGTGACTGTGAGGAGGGGAGAGGGGGTTTGTGAGTGAGGCGGGACAGGCCGCTGCCGATGGGGTAGGAAGGGGCGTCACCATTATGGCCGTGGCATTGACTGACAGGAGAAGAGATCAATTTACGTGGCGCTGACTGAAGGAATCTGTGCACGCGCAACCTTAAAAAATTTTAATCCTTGATAACTTACAATCTCCGATCGGAGCGCAATTTGTTGCCACTCGCAGCACTGGATAACGGTGTGCAACCTGGCGAAAAATCATACCGTTATCACGTACCGTTTACGCGCAAATAGAAAAAACGCGCAAACCGGAAGAGGACAAGAACTGTTAGTTATGTATAGATGTACAAACGCCTGACATCTTTTTATTGGGTAAACAATGAAAAACTTGCAGTTGGTAAGAAAGAAACAGCAGTGAGGGTTGGTATTCAACTTGAAATATTGTATGATTTACGTTCCACAGATGCTGCCTGACCTGCTAAGTGTTTAGAGCATTTAACGTTTTTATTTCCGTTTTTCAACATGCAGATTTTTTGATTGTCATTATCCAGGAGAGTTTAAATTTTAGCTAATCTAGCATGGGAATGGTTCCAGTCACAACAATCAAAAGCAATTTGGGAGGAAATACTGGAGGAAAGAAGTTATTTGGAAGTAATTATATCAACATGGATAGGGGGATGCGAGCCAAATGGGATGGACTTAGATGGGCATCTTGGTCGACATGGACAAGTTGGGCCAAATGACCTAATATCGTGCTGTGTGACTCCATGACTCAAATTAAACAATGCTTTTGAAGCAGAGCTGTGGTGGACCACATAACCTGATCATGGGCTACACGATCCTTTAGAGCCTTTGTCCTGCTCCCCACAGGTTTGCCCAGCCCCCAACTCCTCTCCTGTGCGCACAGTCTACACCCCTGAATCCACACATCGTGCTCCGTTACCAGTGCTCTTTGAGATGAGGCACTAAATCAGGGCTCCCTACTTGCTCCCTGTGCAACTGACCCCGTGCGAAGAGCAAGGAGGTTCTTCGCCTAATACTAAACCCTCAAGCTATGTATATTCTGTTAAACAGCTCAAGAGTGTGGGATCTTCCTGGGCGGAGATTGGCAGCTGTAAGAGTACACTGTTACATCCCAGGGTCACTGAGTTTGTTTTATCTCGGTTTGCGATAGACATAAGCTGTTTCTTTTCTCTGGCACTGCACTTTGACACGCTCCGAAGCTTTGGCTTTGGGACAGGAAAAGGCAAGTGTTTTGAGTAAAATGTAAATAAACATCCGGCTGCACCCTGCGGTGGCAGGGGAGGGATGCTGAGCCCCAGGAGGCCACAAGGATTGTCAGCCCACGCTCTGTGGTCAACAGGCCCCACTTCCTGTTTTTACCAAGAGGTGAAGCAGGCGCTTCAACTCCACTGGTCAGCGAGAGCCTTCGGAGACCGTGCAAGGATGGGTTGAGAGTTGCAGCATAATCCTTGTGCCTCACTACCGAGGCCTCAAAATGATCAGCGAGTGCAATGTTGAACACCTTTCTTACCGGCCTTAATCATCTTCACCATCATCATAACAACTGTTGTGATCAGGCTGCTCTTAGCAGGCAACTGAACCATCTTAAATGAATGAATGATACTTTATTATCACATATAATATATCACAGTGAGATTCTTTGTTTTTCACACACAAGGTATGCAAAGAGTTGCCACATATAGGGTGCCGGCAATGTTACAAAGTATTCCATTTAGTCCCCAATGGTCCCCTTTGTTCTCAGCACCCCCCCCCCCCCCCCCCCGTCCCCCTCCCCCCCTCCCCCACGCCAGTCCCCTACCCCTATCAACAACTAGAGTGTAGTCTTGAGCTACTATCACCTCATTGGAGACTCTCGGGCTTTCTTTGATTGGACTTTACTGGACTTTATTTTGCACTAAACATTGTTCACGCTATTCCCTCACTTTGTTTGGGTAATCAGGTGTTGTCTTTCCGTTGACAAAAGCTTTGCACATGTGACAATAAACTTGGGAGCAGGGACTATCGCTGGCTGGGCTTGCCTGATGATGATTAATGTAACTGTTGGATGACTTCCAGCTCCCTGTAGCCCCTCTAAATCCCACACCCTTTCCCAAGATCCCATTCATTCTGGCAGCTCCTTCTCGCATCGCAGCGAGCGGAGAGGTGTGTTACTTACACTTGACTAAATGCTGGCCCTCCAGTCCTACAGTTGAAGCCTTGGGAGAGTCAAAGTGCACTCGGAGAATGAACGAGCTTGTGACATCCTCTTTGTCCCTAGGATGTGGCTGTCAATCTGCATTGAACAGCAAGGAAGTTTAGAGTCAAGGAGACTGCATCACCGAAACAGGCCCTTCATCCCACTAATTCCACGCTGATTCCCAAACTCCTGTTTATGCTGATTTTATTTTATTCACCTTCTCAACAACTAGGCCCTGCTTTTAACACTCAACTAGTCTGAAGAAGAGTCTCGACCCGAAACGTCACCCATTCCTTCTCTCCAGAGATGCTGCCTACCGCTGAGTTACTCCAGCATTTTGGATCTATACACGTAACGGGATGATTTACAGCAGCCAATTAACCTATTGACCCACACGTCTTTGTCATGTTGGGAGGAAACCGAAGCACCCAGAGAAAACTTATAAACTTCACGCAAGGAACACCTTGGGTCAGGAATGAACTCGTGTCTCTAGCACAGTGAGGCAGCGACTCTGCTAACTGCGTGACTGTGCGACCCGAGTGTTTTCATCTGATCATAAGAGGGTAGTGTTCCAGTGGGAGGAGATGGTAACACAGAGGACACAGTTGAAAGAGTCAGAAGCGACCTGAGTTAGAGTCCAGTTGCTCATTTAAAACCTAAAAGTTTACAGTGGTGAATTCAGTTTGATAATACATCTGAGAGATGCCTTGGGCTAGTCTACAGTGTTAAAGACACTCTGTAAATACGTGCTGTGTCAGTCCTTTGTTGATATATGAGGTTGACAATACCAAGCATTATCAACCTTGGGTTTGAATCCTTGTGGATTAATCATATGTATAAACACGAGCCCTCAACAGTGCTAATGTGCGCAACCCAGTCTGCAAATGAATAATGAAATGAACAAATGCTTAATTTGTTCGCCAGAGCTATAATTCTGCAGCTGAACACGTGTTTCGAGCAGAATAGTTATGAATAATCCCTTAGTGGAGGAATTATCAGCCTTTAGCAAAAAGTTCACCGATATTCATGGGATCATTGGATTTAACAGTGAAAACATTTTAAGTAGGAATATAGTTTTATTGAAAGCAGAATTGTTAACCAGAGGTCACAGATTAAGAATTGAGGGGGGATTGAAATATTGTTTTGTTACAAACCAGGAAGCACTTCCTAACTCATAGAATTAGACTTTAGACTATAGAGATACAACAAGAAACCGGGCCCTTCGACCCACCATGTCCACACCGATCACCCCATACACAAACACTATCCTACACACTAGGGACAATTTTACAACTTATCAAAGTCAATTAACCTATAAACCTGTAGATCTTTGGAATGTGGGAGGAAACCGGAGCACCCAGAGAAAATACAAGCTCTGTACAGACAGCATCCGTGGTTAGGATCAAACCCGGGTCTCTGGCGCTGTAAGGCAGCAATTCTACCATGCCACATGTGCCACTGTGCTATACAAGTGTATGGCTCAACTCCCTTCACATTTTTCCTGTCTAAATACCTGCCAAATGCTTTTAAATTGGCCGGTGATAAAGAGAATTCCTAAATGGAATTGGAATAATGCTGTGAAGGTGCAATGTATCCAAAGCTGTGGTGTTAGTGCAGGGAAATAGACCAATTTGATAGCTGTGTGTTCAGTATTGTGTCATCATTCCACAGTGTGCGTACATTCAGTCATCTGAATGTGACTGAATTTAGTCATAACTGTGGCCTGATGGAAGAGGGGAGAACTAAATAATCCTGGAGATAATCCTTGACTGCTTTTCTGAGGCAGCATGAAGAATGAAGGGAGTCAGTGGGGGGGGGGGGGGGGGGGGGGGGGGGAGGGGGGGATTGGTTTGTGATGAACTAGGTAGCATTGAGAATACTCTGCAATTTCTCATGGTCTTGGGGATATTAGTTATCATAACAGGCTGACCTTTTATGGCGCATCTGCAGAAATTGGTATGGATCACTAGAGACATGATAAATTGCCTTTGCCTTCTGGGGAATAATGATGGGGTATAGGGTAGATAGTCAAAATATTTTTCCCATGATAGGGATATCAAAGCAAGAAGGCGCAGGTTTAAGGTGAGAGCAAGGAGATGTACAATAGGTCTGAGTATTTTTTTATATCGAGAATGCGAATGATAACTGGAATGTGCTGCCAGAGGATCAGATACAATCACTGTCTACGAGGCATTTGGACAGAAAGACGTTGAATGGGAAAGGCATTGAAGCATACAATCCTAATGTGGGCAAATGGGATTGGCATAGATGGGCAAAAAGGTCGACATGGACATGGTGGCCCATTTCTCTGCTTTCCATTTCTATGAGATCAGTGAGGAAAAGCAGGTGAGGGGAGCAATGTGGGAGTAAAAAACAACTAGAACTGGTGAGACAGTCCACAGCTGAGGTTAATACACCATTCATCAATGAATATTATTCACAACACATGGCTCATGTCGGTGGCATTAGCCCAAGAAGTTGTGGGTACAATGTGTTCCTGCAGAGCAACCCAGAGACCTAGAGTCATGAGTTCAAAAATCTCACTACAGAGGTTTAAATGTTATTGATTAATTAAATAGGGAGTTATGAAAACACTTATATTGGCAATGATAACCTCATAGCCAGTGGACTCTTGGAGAAAAGCCTTAGATTCACAGATGCCTCATAGGGAAGGAATTACCTGTGATCTGACCAAGATCTTGACAAAGATCAATAGTCAAGAATCATGAGTGTTTTATTGTCATATCATAAGATCATGTGATAGGAGTAGAATTAGGCCATTTGGCCCATCAAGTCTACTCTGCCATTCAATCATGGCTCATCTATCGCTCCCTCCTAATCCATTCTCCTGCCTTCTCCCCATAACCTCTGACACCCTTACTATTCAAGGTATGTCCCAGACAGAACAATGAAATACTTACACACACACACACACACACACACATATACATATATATACGCACATACATCCATACATATAAACATAAAGACAAACAATAATAATGCAAGAAGACAAAGCCCCCAAGTCTATGTATTTCAGAACTTATTTAGAGATTATAGTGTTAAACAGCCTGAAGAATAAGATTGAGTCCTGACATAAAATACTTCTACGGGTTTGACTGCATAGATACTAATGAGATGGGGAATCTAGAGTTAGAAAGCATCTTGTAAAGCGATAATTCATTATGAAATATTCCCATACTAATGACCATTTCAACCTATCAAATCCATGGCATCTCACTGAGTAATTCCATCACCCCACTAAATTTCTGTAAACTATTATTTCCATATTCCCATCAACTTCCTCCCAGATTCTTACGCTCATACTCAGGGCAATTTAGAGTGCCCAATTCAAAAACAAACCAACACCAACCCAAAAGTGTTGGGATGTGGGAGGAAACTGGAGTGCCTATGAGAAACCTACAAACTCAACTAGTCTGAAGAAGACACAGAACATGCAAACTCCACAGGAGCAGCACCAGAGATGAAGAGTGAACCCAGCTTTCTGGCACTGTGAGGTAGTGGCTCTACCAGCTGCATCAGTGGGCCACCTTCTCAAGGTAAAGAGTTGGTGCAAGATTAAAATGAAGAGGAGTTTCTATCCTGTTGACAGTGGTGAGTCTTAGGACACCCAACATCCAGGCAGCTCCTGAGGCAGATTCAATGAGCCCATTCCAAGCCAGGAAAGGACTTGTCTAAAGGGGAATCCAGGGAATGGAGAACAGGCAGCGAAATGGAACTGGGAGCAAAGATCAGATCAATCTTCATTTTCCTGGATAATGTTACTGGGTTGAGGGGCTGAATGGCCTTCTCCAGCTCTTTAGGCTCTCTATAATGGGCTGATGTTCAGCTAGAGGGCAGGTCGGGTATAGCATTGGAACCGAACCCAAGCTTGTGAATTTAATTTACAACCTCAATGGTTTAATGGTTTCTTTATTATCATGTGCACCAAGGTAGAGTGAAATACTTTTTTTTTTGCACACAGCTCAGCAAGATTATAACCATACATAAGCACAATCCAATGATTAGTACAGAATGTACAGAATAGCCCCCCTGAGTCTATATGCAAGATGCACTATTTTGGCACCATTTTGGCACCGTTTTACCACAATGGCCAGTTGGAGCTGTCGGCTCCATTCTGGTCGTCCCACGAACTGTCGTTCCTCTCCTTGCACGGCCCTCTTCAGCCCTTGTTCTCCGGTGGGGTGCCTCCCACAGCCGGCCTTGAGGACGCAAAAGGTTAAACCAACCCCCCCTCCCCTCACGGTTCTCGTTACTGGGCCCCTTGTCCAGCGTCCGCAGCCGTCTCCCTCCATCCTCCTCACCTCAGCTTCCCTAACCGGGCGGGTTCCCAGTTCCACGGCGGCAGCACCAGGCATGCCGTTGGGATATGGCCGCGGCTCGCCAGGTATTCCTTCTCACCGCCTGCAGCTCACCGGGATACCTGACCACAACCTTGGGTCAGAATGCATACCTGCACCTGACAGACACTGTAGGGCACCATAAGGTTTGTCCTGGGGTATCCAAATTCCTACATGGGAGGACAACTACACCTGTGAAGGAGAGCAGGGGAAAATAAAGCTAACTTGTTGAGAAACATCGTGTTATTTTTAAATATCGCTTTCTGGAGACGACAGGGAATGGAAGAAATGACATGTTTTTATAGTTGTCACAATTCTATGTTAACTCAAAACTGTCATAAACTGAACGAGTCCCAGCTGGCAGTGGTTTTGTGCGGTCTAGAACACACAGGACATTAGATAATTCTCATATTCATTATAACAACCAGAGTTAAATATCTTCATGGAGCACGAACGTTGCCAAAGCCACAATGTTAGAATAAACTGCCAGGTGCTGAATTCCAGATATCCACGTTTTCCAACCAACCATTTGTTTCCCATAAATTATATTGAGCAGTGGCACATTAGTGGCAACAGTTAAAGTAAGTCTTATTTGTGTATTTTGTATTTTTGTGAGGCACACCATGTAACAACAGCATATTTTTATATATTTACATATTTTTAGAAAGCTTCTATTGATCTCTGGCTACATGGTGTGCCTCAGGGATTTGATTGAATTGATTGATTGATTCAAAGAAACAGTGACACTCAACAGTTTAGGCAGCATCTGCAGACGGAGAAACCAAGTTAAGGTTTGAGAAAAGCTGGTGGGTGGAATCTGTGATAGGACAAGGCCGGATCAAATGGTTTGATGGGGCAGTTAGATGCTGACCATAGACTCAAAATGCTAGAGTGACTCGGTGGGACAAGCAGCATCCCTGGAGAGTTTCTCCAGCATTGTTGTCCATAGATGTTGCCTCACCCGCTGAGTTTCTCCAGCATTTTTGTCTACCTTCGATTTTCCAGCATCTGCAGTTCCTTCTTAAACATCCCTGGAGAGATGCTGCCTGTCCCGCTTGAGTTACTCCAGCTTTTTGTGTCTATCTTCGGTTTAAACCAGCATCTCTAGTTCCTTCCTACAGATGCTGATTATACATCTGTGTCTGTGTTGTAGATTGTTAACAGTGGGGCTGTGGAATGTGCCCGACAGGGCAGGCTTGACTAATGGAGAGAGCGAGAAAGAGAAAGAGAGACTGAGCTAGTATCACGTGGCTTAACAGAAATAGCTCATTTTGATACAGACAGAGAAAGCAAGTTACCTAAAATTAGAGAATTTGATATCTGGTTGTAATGTGTTAATGCAAAGAAGCATATTCATAGAAACATAGAAACATAAAAACATAGAAAATAGGTGCAGGAGTAGGCCATTCGGCCCTTCGAGCCTGCACCGCCATTCAATGGACCTAGGGTAGAGATTTTTGATTGGAGAAAGGCTAACTTTGAGGGAATGAAGGATTTAAAAGGAGTGAATTGGGATACTCTGTTTTATGGGAAGGATGTAGAAGAGAAATGGAGGACATTTAAAGGGGAAATTGTAAGAGTACAGAATCTTTATGTCCCTGTTAGGGTGAAAGGAAATAGTAAAAATTGGAAACAGCCATGGTTTTCAAGGGAAATTGGACACTTGTTTCGAACAAAGAGAGACATCTACAATAATTATAGGAGGTATGGAGTAAATGAGGTTCTAGAGGAGTATAAAGAATGTAAAATGAATCTTAAGAAAGAAATTAGGAAGGCTAAAAGAAGATATGAGGTTGCTTTGGCAAGAAAGGTGAAAGTAAATCCAAAGGGTTTCTACAGCTATATTAATAGCAAAAGGATAACGAGGGATAAAATTGGACCATTAGAGAGACAGAATGGACAGAATGCAGAGCCAAAAGAGATGGGGGAGATATTGAACAATTTCCTTTCTTCGGTATTCACCAAGGAGAAGGATATTGAACTATGTGAAGTAAGGGAAAAAAGTAGAGTAGCTATGGAAACTATGAGATTCAAAGAGCAGGAAGTACTGACACTTTTGAAAAATATAAAAGTGGATAAATCTCCAGGTCCTGACAGGATATTCCCTAGGACATTGAGGGAAGTTAGTGTAGAAATAGCAGGAGCTATGACAGAAATATTTCAAATGTCATTAGAAACGGGAATAGTGCCGGAGGATTGGCGTACTGTGCATGTTGTTCCATTGTTTAAAAAGGGTTCAAAGAATAAACCTAGCAATTATAGACCTGTTAGTTTGACGTCAGTGGTGGGTAAATTAATGGAAAGGATACTTAGAGATAATATATATAAGCATCTGGATAAACATGGTCTGATCAGGAACAGTCAACATGGATTTGTGCCTGGAAGGTCATGTTTGACAAACCTTCTTGAATTTTTGGAAGCGGTTACTAGGGAAATTGATGAGGGTAAAGCAGTGGATGTTGTCTATATGGATTTCAGTAAGGCCTTTGACAAGGTTCCCCATGGAAGGTTGGTTAAGAAGGTTCAATCTTTGGGTGTTAATGGCGGAGTAGCAAGATGGATTCGACCGTGGCTGAAGGGGAGATGTCAGAGAGTAATGGTGGATGGCTGTTTGTCAGGTTGGAAGCCGGTGACCAGTGGGGTGCCTCAGGGATCTGTGTTGGGTCCACTGTTGTTTGTCATGTACATCAATGATCTGGATGATGGGGTGGAAAATTGGATAAGTAAGTATGCAGATGATACTAAGATAGGTGGTGTTATAGATAATGAAGTAGATTTTCAAAGTCTACAGAGAGATTTGGGCCATATGGAAAAGTGGGCTGAAAGATGGCAGATGGAGTTTAATGCTGATAAGTGTGAAGTGCTACATCTTGGCAGGACAAATCAAAATAGGACGTACATGGTAAATGGTAGGGAATTGAGGAATGTTGTGGAACAGAGAGATCTAGGAATAACTGTGTATAGTTCCCTGAAGGTGGAATCACATGTAGATGTGGTGGTAAAGAAAGCCTTTGGTGTGCTGGCCTTTATAAATCAGAGCATTGAATATAGGAGCAGGGAAGTAATGTTAAAATTGTACAAGGCATTGGTAAGACCAATTCTGGAGTATGGTGTACAAGTTTGGTCGCCTAATTATAGGAAGGATGTCAACAAAATAGAGAGAGTACAGAGGAGATTTACTAGAATGTTGCCTGGGATCCAGCAACTATGTTGCAGAGAAAGGTTGAACAAGTTAGGTCTTTATTCTTTGGAGCGCAGAAGGTTAAGGGGGGACTTGATTGAGGTCTTTAAAATGATGAAAGGGATAGACAGAGTTGACGTGGATAAGCTTTTCCCATTAAGGGTAGGGAAGATTCAAACAAGAGGGCATGACATGCGAATTAAGGGACGGAAGTTTAGGGGTAACGTGAGGGGGAACTTCTTTACTCAGAGGGTGGTGGCTGTGTGGAATGAGCTTCCAGCAGAAGTGGTGGAGGCAGGATCGATTTTAACATTTAAAAGTAAAGTGGATAGGTATATGGACTGGAAGGGAATGGAGGGGTATGGTCTGAGTGCAGGTAAATGGGACTAGGGGAAAAACAAATGATCGGCACGGACTGGAAGGGCCGAGAGGGCCTGTTTCCATGCTGTAATTGTTATATGGTTAATATGATCATGGCTGATCATCCAACTCAGTATCCCATATCTGCCTTCTCTCCATACCCCCTGATCCCTTTAGCCACAAGGGCCACATCTAACTCCCTCTTAAATATAGCCATTGAACTGGCCTCAACTACCTTCTGTGGCAGAGAATTCCAGAGATTCACCACTCTCTGTGTGAACAATGTTTTCCTCATCTCGGTCCTAAAAGACTTCCCCCTTATCCTTAAACTGTGACCCCTTGTTCTGGACTTCCCAAACATCGGGAACAATCTTCCTGCATCTAGCCTTTTGTAAGTTTCTATAAGACCCCCCCTCAATCATCTACCAACCCCATTCACCTTTTTGTTTAACCCTGTAGTGAATATTCCTCTACCCATGCCCCCACCGTGTTCTCTGCAACTTAAAATGATCGTTTGTATCTCTTGTTCCCAGTTTAGATGAAGGATCTCAAACTGAGACATTAACTCTGTGTCTCTTTCCAGAGATGCTGTCCTGACCTGCTGGGTGTTTCCTGTAGTTCTGATTTTATTTCAGAATTTTGGCATCTGCGGTTTTATATTTGGTTCTCATTGACTAATTCCAGCAACTCTCTCTCTCTCACTCCACCACCCCGTTGCTCCCTCCACAGTTCTTCTTTTACATTGGCTACTTCTCGTTGCTCGCAGTCATCTACCTTGTGAGGGGACTCTACGTTTATGGCTCCTACTACCGGGAGAAAAAAGCTCTACAGAAGGCGGAGGTGGCCGATGATCCAGCGACGGAGTCCAATCAGACAGAGGATCACACGGCAGCGACACCCCCAAAGGCATGAAGCGGAGATGGCCATCGCGGGTTGGTGGTGGTGGGGTGGGAAGGGGACTATTTCTTGTGCCTTAAAGTAATATCACGGCAAGGGCAGCAGAGCAAGAGTTTTTGTTGGGAGGGGTGGGAGTGTTTCTTTACTAGAACAAGAGAGAACAATTGTGTATGACAACATGGCAGCTTGGTCACATTTCCAGAACTGGGCAGTCATCACCGAGGCTGGGTTTGAACACACAGAGCGCACAGGAAGATCCCAAGAGGCCGACTTACTCCATACGGAAACACGATCAGTGCAGAGATGTTGCCGATCGCCGAGGCAATGGGGTCTGTGCGGAGGGGAGTGTGTGGCTTACTCTTGTGGCAGAGAAATGTTGCGCAAGGGCCTTCAGCTTATGCCCTGCATGCCCCACCCCCTAATCAACCAGCCGCCGACCGACCGACCGACCAACCGACCTTCGCCAGGTTTGCCAAGTCATTGTTCGGATCTGAACAGGACAGCCCGTCCCTGGATTCTTGCCACTGACAATATGCAAGCCAAGAGTGCAATGAGACATTAAGTGAGTATGGAAGTGCAGTGAAATGGAGGCAAGGAACACAATGAGTTGGATTACAATTAATCTGAAAAAACTCTTGCCTCTCGATGTGAAGACCTGCCGGTTACTGCAGTTACTTCACTTATGAAGGGCAATAATTTCAAGATGATGCACTTTAACAGGTAAAAGAAAGGTTAATCTTTGTGCCGTTGATCCAGGCAGTCCTCTCCATGTGCGTCCTCCTCTTCTTGAGCTGATTGTCCAGTTTCCCTTCTTACCCTGGCTGGTAAGGGGTGCTGGGCGTGACTGATCACAGACAAAGAGCAGGAGATCTCCAGCTGAATTCGGGCAGATCAGTCTGATCCAAGTGCTCTTTCTCCCCCAACTTCTGAGGTGCTGTGTGTGTGTGTGTGCGTGCACACATGTGTGTGTGCGTGTGTGTTTTTTGTTGAGCACAGAACCATCCTAAAAGCTCAGATTTACTTGTTCTGCAAAAGGTGAAGTCAGTCCAATTCCCCAGCTGGTAATCTCGCCAGCGAAAAACAGAAAGAATTAAACATAGCACATGATCCACTTCCAAGCTCAATGTGGAGTGAAGACCAAGTTGTTTGCACAGTAGCTTGTTCCAATCATAATACCGTGGCTACTGTTAAAACAGCACTGCAGCTTGGTGAGTAAGATGCCGATGAAATTTGATTAGCTATTGGTCATGAACAGAGTATTATGATATCGCATCTGCACTTTTGAAATGAATCCATTTCCATCAGCACTTTTGAACTTCAGACACCTCTCATCCATGATTTTCCGGATGGCATGCCAGTCAGCAAGTTATTGTAACAATGAAAAAAACACTGCAGTGAAGGAATGTTGAAAATGAGATTTGGGATAGAGACAGGTAGGAGAAATTTAATTATTTTTAAAGCAAATCATATTTTTCATAATCTAAATTCCATGTTGCCTGTGCGTTTGCAATTTTCTCCGCATATTTTTATAGTTCTGAGATCTCGTCAGTCTGAGCTGAGCCTTAGTGAACCATAGGTGTGGATATCCCTCACTGACTGGAAGCTCAGGAGAAGATCCACAGTCATTCAGGGATAATCTTCTTGAGTCCGGGTGTAAGTGTGGCCTAAAGCACAAATACATTTCCCCATTATCTTATTCCCAACTCTGGCTGGACATTTTCTTGGAGGTTTTATCCCATGAGCTTTTGCCAGGGAAGGGATTGTGTTGTAGATCCTTCAATCAGTTGACCATACTTTTTGTTATCACCATTTACATACTATTCTGGTTGGCGTTCTGGACCCAGTGTAGTCAAACTTGTACAATTACTGCTTAAACACTTGTAATTCCGTGCAGAGTGTGTTGGCCAGCTGTAGTTGGGCAGGAAAGGTAGTTTTCATTCACTTGTGGGACCTGAGTGACTCTTGACCTGCAACCCCTCACGTCCTTAATCCCTGTGACAAGCCTGGCCATTTCATAGGCTTTTTGATTTCTTCCACCTTCCCTCATTAAACCAGGGGTATTTTCTTTTGTGGGACAATCCAGGAGTTCCTTGTTAGCAATACAGTTAGTGGTTCCAACTAATTAAAAAAGAGTTTTAGCTTTTGCAGCCCCTGCCGTGAGATTCAAACCCGTCGCCTCCCCTCGGCCTGGTAACCAATTTTGACACACTCTCCTTTTCACTCTCCTGTGCCTGGGGGTGCAGTGAAGCCTGCAGCCAGCAAAAACAAAATCCTCCCCTGCTCACAAGGGTTTGTGAAGTTACCCTGGGCAGAGTGTTTTGATTAAAAGTGAAGGAGTGAACCATGTTCTTTATTTAAATCAAAGGCAGGCTCGAGGAAACCATGCGGCCTGAGCCTGTTTTTGTAATGGGCACAGATTTTATTTTTGGAACAAGGTTAACGTGTAGGAGTTGGTGGATTAAGGGCAGCGACCTGCTGAGGTCTTGAGGTTTCTCTGTGGGCGTTTGGGAGCTATGGCATCACTGCTCAGGATAAACATTGCTTTCCAAGCCAACGCCTCCTGGCATATTTATGCCACAGAAACGTGTTGTAAACAAGAGCTCAATAAGCATTGAGCAGTATACACGTGAACATCTGGTTTGCTTGTTTGCCATTGCCAATAATCACCTGTCTCTCCCAATACTGCCCTGTCCTGTCGATCCCAGGTGGAGTGTAATTTCAGACAGCCAGGATTGGCAGATATCTCTTGTCACAACAACACAAGATATCAAGAGCAGGAGTTGACCACCAGACTGCTGAAACCTGCCCCGCAAGTCAATGTGATCATGGCTGATCGATGCTGACCTCAAATGATTTTCTGGGCCAGTCCATGTAACCCTCAATCCCCAGAACTGTCAAATATTTATTTACTGCCACTTCAAATACTTCCAATGATCCAGCATCCACCACCCCCAGCAGCAGAGATTTCCAAACTTCCCCCCTAAAAGAAAAATATATATTTGTACTTGCTTTTAAATTGGCATCATGTTCTACACAAACATTGTGGACCAAAGGGCTTGTTCCTGTGCTGTACTGTTCTATATTCTAAATGATCAGCCCTGTATCTTGAAACTGTGTCCCCTTGTTTGATACTCTCCCATGAATGAAAATATCTTGACATTTACTCTATCATATATTTCAATCAGAACACCCCTCATTATTTTACCCCATAACCTGTTTAGCTCCTCCGTGTCCGCAAAGAAGATCATCCTTGTCACAGTTCCAGCATGCTGGCCTATGACTTCGAAAGTTGTGAATTCAAGGTTCTTCCCTTCATTTAAACAAAGCTAGAGAAGCTCTTCCATTGTGGTGCATGACAGTGGCGTAGTTAGTTGAGCTGCTGCCTCACATCAGTGACCCGGATTCAATCCCTACCTTGGACGATGTCTGCATGGGGTTTCCTTGCTTTCCCTTTGACTCCATGTGTTTCCTTCGGGTGCTCCAGTTCCTTCACACTTCCCAAAGATGAGCAGGTTGGTAGGTTAATTGGCCGCTTGAAATCTCCCCCCGCTTGTGAGCTGGTGATATAATCGGGGGGGGGAGGGGGAGTTCTTGGGAATGTGGAGAGAATGAAATGGGAGATGAATGCAGGATTGGCATAGGCTTGATGGGCTGATGGGCCTATTTCCATGCTCCGGGACAAGTGGCCCCAACTAAAGTCCTTGGGGAGCCCATTGCTCTCTCACATAAACGATTCAAGGATTCTTCTTCGAAGATCAACATTATTAATATTGTCCATAACACCGTTTGTCCACCTTAGGTCAATATACAGGATCCTTTACATCCACCTGAGTGAATGATGACACCTCAGACCAGACCTCATCAGTATCTCAGCATGGTGCTGCAGTCAGAGCCTAGACTGCCCTGGTGATGGGCTCTGAACCAACATCTTCACACTCAGAGGCAAAAATTACCTTTAATGCTGTCAAAGTTTGCACTTGTATTTTGCAGTAATCAGCTCTGTTTTTTAACGGTACAGAAATTCAAAGCACTCCAGACCTCAAAGTATTTAAACCAACACAACAAATGATTGCAGCTCAGTGCTGTATGTATGCAGGGATAGATAATATAACTTTCTATATATATTAATCGTGTGAGTTGAACAATGGGATGGCAAGAGAAATAACCAGCCAACATTCTGCCAGCATTCCAGGGTCAGTCCTGTACAAGATATAGTAACAGGAAGCAGGGCTTGCACTGGGCAGGACTGAGATCAAGAGCACAGATAGGTTTAAAGAATGTGGGAGAAAGAAAAAGTACGGGATAGAAGCGTAAATTACACTTGAATAGCAAGGCTTTATGTTGCGAACCTGGTGCAATGTACACAATTCTCCAGCATGTGCAGCCACTGCCTGCTAATTTCTTTAAACGTCTCTCCTTCAGTAAACTCAATAATATAGCTATGCAAATCAGCTACTTGCTGACCTGCATTGGTTTCACCAGGCTGGGTAAACCAAAAGCCCAGCCAGTGACAAGATTTCCTTTTCCCCTATATGTTTCGAAAACTTCTGGATTGTCAGTGGTGATGGAGTGACAGTTCTGTTCCAGAGTTACTGGTCGAGGATTTATTCGGACACAGTCTTCTTCATCGGAAGATCCTCGTTGATTCTAGTCTGTGTTCTGAGGTGGCTGATGAGGCCAATGTAGGAACTGCAGACTCTTCCCCAGAGGGGCAGTAGGTGCGTAGCTTGCGGATGGTGCGTTTCTTCCGTCCGTCCGTCGCCTACATTGGGCACTCCAGCTGCTAGACCTCGAGGTTCTCAATATCATCCCGAATGATCCTCCTCCACTTTGAGTGATTCTATGCCAGGGATTCTCAGGGGTCATAGCGGCATTTATTCAACGTGGCTTTGAGAGCTTCCTTAAATCAATCCATCTGTCCAGCTGACAATCTCCTCGGACTTGAGTGTCTGCTTCAGGAGATTAGCGTTATGCTTGCAAATGACACGGTCTTCACAATGGAGATAGCTGAGTGTAACTTGACCTCGGCAACAGAGGTCTGGGCCAGGGATGGGACATTTATGTTGATTCACTTAACCTGCCAGTGGATTTGGAGGATTTTGTAGAAACATTGGTGGTATCTTTTCAGTGCCTTGAGTTGTCTGCTGAAGATAGCCCGGGTCTCAGGAGCATATAGTGAGCAGGTATCACTGCCATCTGATAGACCGTAAGCTTGGCTCAGGTCTAACCCCCTGGTTAACACTGACTATTGTACCACTTGTTGCTTGTAAAGTTAATGGTAGTGGCGAAGTTATCCCTAGAAATCATTCTGTTACCTGATCACTCTCACAATCACCTTTTTATGGCGTAGTGACAGCCAGTTTCACGATACAGCCAATTGCCTTTGCGCTAGGTAGTGTCTGATGATTGCCTCCCACCTGTCTTCCCACCACAGCTCTACGGGTAAATGCATTTCATCTTAAAGCTCGGTTTTATACGTTAGAAGTAAACGTAAAACACAATGCAATTTTTATTTGCAGTATTGTGTAAATAAACTTATTTACAATTGTATCAAAATAAATCTGTAACACTTTAAGCTAAAATATGTTGCGGGATTACTGGAATTTTTGCATCTGACTGCACAGTCTGACACTTGCACTGTTCCCGATTCTTCCTGCATTGTATTATGTTGTATTATGTGTGCACAACAATTGTTTTGTGTGTTGGGATTTTGAAGTATCCGTACCTCATTAGCCAATGCCCTGGGATTGTCTTTGACTGTTTTCCTCCCTGTCCTTCCCCATTCTTACACCAGTTCCAAATGTCCTTCCCAAATCCAGAATCTTCCATAATCTTCCAAAGCCCTTTGCGGCCAATGAGGTTCTTCTTTAGTTTAGTTTAGTTTTTAGTTTTGTCTGGTGTAACATTGTTTAAAGCAGGAACACAGGCAGCAAGACTTTAACAAGCAGTATTGTGCTAAAAGCCAGCTCATTGGTGTTGGTGAAATTGGCTGAGCAATACTTATTGACCAGGGCTTCAGGGAGAAGACCCCTGCGTTTCTCAGAAATAGGACCTCCAGTACATCCACATCTTAAGTGAAACACAGTGCCCCTGACAGTGCGGTACTCCTACAGAACTGCAGTGGAAGCCTTGACCTACGTAGGAAGGAACTGCAGATGCTAGTTTACACTGACACAAAATGCAGGAGTAACTCAGTGGGTCAGGCAGCATCTCTGGATCATCTCCAGTCACTCCATCATTTTGTGTCTAGCCTTGACCTTCTGCTTCCTTCTCTGGAGTTGTAGCCACAGATTTGGCAAACAGATTTAACAACTGTGGCATGGATGACCTCTAAGTAAATGGTCAACTACCTCGAGAGAACGCGGCAGTCAATAACTGCCATTTTATTCCAGACCAGCACAATTGGAAAGACCCCACCTTCCTTCAGTCACATGCTGCATAACGCACTCTGGTAAAAAATGTTGCACTTTTCATTGGCTAATGAGAAAGAACGTGCAAGGACGCGGTAAAGAGGTTGGCGTGAGAGTGTTGTGCAAACTCTGCCTGTGGAATGGAACCTCTCACCTGCTTACAGCATTATAGAAGTTGCCCGTCTCAACATATCCAATGATACCAGAGGCCAGTTTAAGCAGTATTATTTTTTACGTGTGCAATTTTTTTGTAACTTAAACCAATCCACAATTTTGAAGCGTTTAAGATTTTTAAGCTTAATTGCTGATTATTTTTTCCCTATATGCAATAGTATATTTTGCATTGTAATGATTGATTTATTAATAAACAAAGTATAGAATTTATTAAAGCTTAACAAGCCTGGTTCTTTCTATGTCTTTTTTAGCTTTTAGTTTTTTTTAAGGGGTTTCAATGGTTTTTGCTGTGTTTAAAAGACACGAGGTTTAAAGGATAGTTTGTACAGGTCTGCCAAGGCCTGTGGGATCTCGCAGCTGCTAACCATTTTAGCCCCTTCCCATTCCCATACTGACCTCCCTACCTGGGCCTCCTCCATTGCGAGAGTGAGACCACACACAAACTAGAGGAACCAAGGTGGCGCAGCGGTGGGGTTGCTGCCTTACAGGGTCAGGGACGCGGGTTCGATCCTGACAACAGGCGCTTGTCTGTATGGAGTTTGTACATTCTCTCCGTGATCTGCGTGGATTTTCTCTGGGATCTCTGGTTTTCTCCCACACTCCAATGGCATACAGGTTTGTAGGTTAATTGGCTTGGCATAATTGTAAATTGCCCCTAGTGTGTATAGGATAGTGTTAGTATGCAAGATTCGTTGGTCGGTGCCGTCCCGGTGGGCTGAAGGGGTTGTTTCCGCGCTGTATCTCTAAAACTGAAACTAAAAAAAGCAGCATTCCATATTTTGCATGAGTGGCTTACATTAGGTATGAACATTGAATTCTCCAATTTTAGGTAACTACCCAACAAACAACCCCTAACACCCCCCCCCCCCCTCCCCCTTTCTCCTCCCCACATTTCTCCCACAATCCTGCCATCCTTTCATCTTCTCCACATCCCCTTCCATCTGTATCACATTCTCTGGCTTCACATTTCAAGCCTCTTACCTCACAAATATTTGGCTTTGCATCTCTGGCCTTAACCCACTAAATTGCACCAGCAATTTGTGTCGGTTTTTATAAAGCATTGTCTGGGCCCCAGCTGGTGTATTGTGTTCATTTCTAGGTAGTAGTCCAGGAAGGATTCTGAGCTTTCAGAGGAGACATGATTTATCAAGAGTAACTACTGGCATGAGGGACTTCAGTTTTGTAGAGGGACTGGATGGGACAAGAGGTTAAGTGGAAGTTTAACAGATTTGTTTGGACAGATAATCTTCTCAGCGGCAGGAGAATCCTTTTTCAGCAGGATGTAGGTTGTTATAATCTTGAACACTCAAAGGCCTGTCCCACTTAGGTGACCTAATCCGTGAGTTCTGGCGAGTTTGCCCTCGACTCATACTCACAACATGGTCGACACGAGGTCGTAGGAGGTCTTCGTAACTCTCCTTCATGCTCAAGAGTGGTCTTCGCGTACACGAAGCCTCAGCTAGGTCGCGCGTTTTTTTCAATATGTTAAAAAATGCCCGCGAGTAAAAAAAGGTCGCCATGGAATAAAATAGACACTTTTTTTACTCGTAGGTTTAGTCGTAGTAGGTCGTATTAGGTCGGCATCGAGGGTAGTCGTAGGTAGTCATAGATAGTCTTCATCATAGTCGAAGGGAGGTCGAAGGAGATCGAAGGAGATCATCTTCACTTTCCACTATTCGTTGTCCAATTTTCCCGAAGTTAGTCGTAGCTAGTCGAAGCTGGTCTTCAACATGGTCGAAGGAGGTCTTCTACATAGTCGAAGGAGGTCTTCAACATGTCATTTTTTCAATCTCTTCTAAACTCGCCAATTAGGTCGCCCAAGTGGGACAGCCCCTTTAGGATAAAAGGGTGGTGCTTGCAAAATCATTCAAGAGGGAAACAGGTACATTTTTGTACATGGAAACATGACTAGGGTCAGAGTAAGTGGAAGATTTAATAAAACTGGAGAGCTCCTTGCAAGAGGCCTTACAAGAGCGACAATAAACTGGCCTCTTCCTCTGCTGAACGGTTGTTCCGAGATGTGACAGCTCTGACAGTCTAGTGGATCCTGCAGCTAAATAAGCAAGAGCACCGGTAGAGTGGCTCATCGGGTGAGGGAGTGAATTTGACCCTTCCCACTGCTGGTCCAGCAGCTTTCCATAGACAAGCGGGAAATAGTGGGTCTTTAGCCTTTCAGCTCTATAAAAACTTTTTAAAAACAAATTGGAAATGGCCTTAGGTTTCTGATCTTCCCAGTGGAATCAGGGCTCGAGGTGAAAGGCCCAGACCGATTAAACACCCAAAACCTTGAGGCAGACGTTCGACACTGTTTGTTTCAAGTCGCTAATCGCATTGTTACGGAGGGCTTTGACTCGCACCACCAGATGACCAGAAACACCTTCAAACTGAAGCCACCGGCTTCAATCCCCACTGTCCTCTCTTTTCACCAGCCATCGCTTCCAACAGCACCACCTGCATTTGCACAGTTTGCACGGTATGTTTAACGTGGCAAAAAATTCCTGGATACCTCATGGGAAGCTCACCAAAATCGATCAGTCGCGAGCTCGTGAAGCAGAAGTAAGCATAGTCAGAGGTTGGAGAGATGGAGGACAGGTCGAGGGAGGAAAGAACAGATTTAGTGGCTTGGTAGCGGAAGTTAGTTAGTTAGTTAGTGAGGGATACAGCATGGAAACAGGCCCTTCAGCTCACCCACTCCATGCTGACCATCGAAGGCCCAGCTGGTTGTGGGACGGCTTGACTGCAATGGTGGGAAGGTGGAATAGGAGGCATGGGAGATTACACAAAAGGTTGGTCTGGATGCGGCCACAGAGATAGGGAGGAAAGAAGTGATGGAGGGATTTAAAAACATGGAGAACATTTTTTAAATGAAAATTTTTTGACACGGACTGCAGGGGTAATATGTCGACAGGACAGGTTAGGCTGGAAACCAAGAAGAAGGCATAGGAGTCTGAAAATCATGGTCCAGGAATAGCTGCTTCCTAACAACCTTCAGGCTATTGAACACTCAAAACAACAATTACATTTTGAATTATGAATTGCCTTGGTTGCAGTAGGGGCTTAGGGCTTTTATTTTGTTTTTACGATAATATTTTAAAAAATTTATTGAGGTTTGATTGCTTTGTTTATTAGGTTATCTTCTTCGTACTGACTTTACAAAACTGTTGTGCTGCTGCAAGTAAGAATGTTATTGATCCGTTTTGATACACAAGGCAATGAAACACTCTTGACTCTCTCTTGCCTTTTGACATGGACCATAGAGTGGGGTAGGAGATTGCAATCTTCACGTGGTCTGCCCTGTTTCGACGAATGCAAACAACCCGGCGTGCACAATCAAATAAGATCAAATAGAACAAGTTGTCCTGCAACTTTAGGCTGTGCACGCCATATGCAAGAAGAAGAAGACCATAGAGTAATGTGTACACAGGGCAGGTTAGGACATGGAATACAAGTTACACAGGGACCGGAGAGGTGACATGTACACATGGCCAGCTAGGACAGAGACCGTGGATATTGAGAAGATGGATATACATAGACATTCCATTTGGGCTATGTGGCCTCGTAGTCAAACCAGAACCGCCAATGAATGTCCAAACCATTTGTTTGGCAATCTGAAATTCAAAGGAAAACTGCAGACGTTGGAAATCTAACATAAAAACAAAAATGCTGGAAACACTCAGCTGGTCAGGCAGCATTTGTGCAGATCAGAGTTAATGTTTTGGGGAAACTGTAAAGAGAAAAACATGTTTTATGTTGCAGAGAGAACGGGGAAGTGATGAAGAGATAAAAATAGAGAATATCTCTGATGGGGCACACCAGATTAAATGGGTTCATGGGACATTTAGAGGGTCATGGAGTGAATCACAGAAACATGTCATTTGGCCCCAACTCGTCCACGCCGATCATGTGCCCATCTAAACTAATCCCATTTACCCACATTTGACCCATGATCTCTTGAAACCTTTCCTGCCCATACGCCTGTCCAAATGGCTCTTAAAGGTGTTATTGAACATTCCTCCCCTGTGGTGCTGCGTGTATCCCCAGCAGCAGGCCCGGCTCACCTGTCGTGAAGCCGTGAAACGTGTCCTCGAGAGGGAAGCCGCTGAGCCCGGCCCCTACTCATCCACGAGAACTGGAGAAATGGAGAGGCAGGTGGAGAGAGATGGCGGCAGCGGCAGACACAAAGAACAAAGGGCCGGTAAGAGGATCTGGGGTCTTCCCCTCCACATCGGGTGCTGAAAGCACAACCGGGGCACAGAGAGGGATGACGGTTCGCTGGCTGATGCGAGGATCCAGACCAAGGCGATGGCTGGAGCAGATCAGGCAGACCAAGCATGACTGAATGCAGCCTGCAACAGCACAGAACGGTGGAGTATGTGCAGAACGGTGCAATATGCCTACAATTTATCTTAGCCAGGCTGACCCTGCAATGCCTCCAGGACAATGAGCCTTTATGGCCAGCTGTAGTTAAAGCAACCTGGGCTGTGACAATGGTGCCAAAACCTGGAGACACATATATATTGTCTCATGACTATTTCTACACACTTTGTACTTAATGTGCTTATGTGTAGTAATACTTTGTTGAACGATATGCAAAAAATAATAATTTCAGTGTACATTGGCACATGTGACAATAAAGTGAACCTTGAACCAGTGACTTCTTCTGGCAGCTTGTTCCATATACACACCACCCTCTGTGTGAAAAAAATGCCCATAAGGTCACTTTTAAATCTATCCCCTCTCACCGTAAATATATTCCCTCTAGTTTTTGATTCGCCAACTTTGAGCAAAATCTATGTATTCACCCTTTCCATGGCTCCCATGACTTTATACACTTCACTTACAATCACCGCAACTTACCACCCTCGCCCTCCGCTTCTCTGCTCCTGACCTTCTGTGCACTTCTACACATTTCCAATCAAGGCCAGTCAAGGCCACTTATCTAGCTTCCCAACTCTCAAATTCCAACCTTTAAAATTTGCAGTTCTTTGACATCTGAAAAATAAATGTCTACTAAAAGAATGTGTGTGGCAAACCAATGAAGAATTAGAGGTTTCATCTCCACAAATGTCACAGCCCAAAATGTTGTGCTCGATAGAAATGACTGTGCACCACTATTATATCCAGAGCCCTTACCTTCGTTTGAATTGTTGTTGACAGCTCCACGTGGGAGAGGTCTTGGGGAATCACAACAATTAAAACATGATGAGTTATGAACTTCCAGTTGCCTGAGTTTTAATTCACCCACCCCACTCCCTCTCTGCCTGTGACCTCCTTCACTGATGCAGTGAGACCCAATGTAAGATCGAAGAACAACACTTGTGTAGCTGGGACATGTTGGCCGGTGTGGGCAGGTTGGGCCGAAGGGCCTGTTTCCACACTGTATCACTGTGACTGTGACTCTGTAACCTCATTTTCCAGGATGCAGCCTGCAGGAGGTGATATCAAAATCTTCAACTTTAGGTAATTCCATCTTTCTTTCTGATTGTATCAGAACTGGCTCTTCATGTATGCTTGCTTTCCCTCTTTCCCTTTTTGTTTGCTTTGTTTAGTCCCAGACTATTCAACATTTCCTAAACTCTACATTAGCAGCTCACAGATAAAGAAGCCCATCTGATCCTTAATAGCCCCATTATTTCATTATAACATGACCATTCCGTGTCCCCACCCACACCCTCTCCCCACGTTTTCTGTTACCCTGATCAATTAGCTTCTCCTTGTCAGTTCTAATGGGTTGCTGGACCTGAAACGTTCACACCTGCAATTTTTTTCTGAGCTTTAAAAGTGATGGGTTAACCTGAGGCAAGACTGTGGAGATCACGAGTAACCAAGATGAGACTGAAAAGCAGACTCCAGGAGAGGAGACTCCAGAAGTGCAAAATTGAATGTGGATGGAAAGACAAGCCCAGTAATTATCGAGATGGTAAAAATATAAAGTGGTCTGGCAGTTTCTCTATCAACATTTACAATAAAATTCAGGAGAATCAACTCAAGTCAAGTCAACTTTACAGGATGTGCAGTGAAATGAAAGTGGCAATGCCTGCAGATTATGCAAAAACTACAGAACAGAATAGAACAGAATCAGTATTTACGTTAGAAAAACCCCAATATTATTGGTGTTCAAAATAAAGGGGACAAAGGCTGATACAAATGCAAAGGAGGTGATCTTGCGAACAAAAAATGTGTGATGTTGCGATAATATCAGCACATGCATATTTTAATAAGGAAAATCGAAAGACTCAACAAAATTTGGAAAATGAAATAAAACAATTAGATATTGAAAATGCAATATCCCCTTCTAAGGGGTTAAGTAATAAAATTGCATCATTAAAATATAAGCTAAATAAAATATACTCAAATCAGATCATTAAACTTTTTCAACAGACTAAACAAGTACACTTTGAATTTGGGGATAAACCACAAAAACTACTGGCACGCCAGCTTAGAAAATTAGATGAGGAGAAAATGATACATAAAATTAGATCTGAACAAGGAGAAATATTGACTTTACCAAAAGATATCAATGATACATTTTTACAATATTATCAAAATCTTTACTCATCTAAACTAGCAGGACAATCAGATGGAATGGAAACATTCCTACAAGAATGTCATATTAACAGTTTAGATCAGGAAGGTAGAGACTTGTTAAATGCTGATATATCAGTAAAAGATATTGAAGAATCAATTGGATCATTAAATAACGGAAAAGCTGCAGGCCCTGATGGCTTAAGTGTTGAATTTTATAAGAAGTTTCATGATCTGATCTCTCCACGCTTATATACAATATATAAATATGCTTATGAACAAGGAAAGTTACCAGAATCATTAAATGAATCTACAATTACACTTATCCCTAAAGCTGATAAAGATTTGGAAGACCCTGGATCATACAGAGCAATAGCTCTTTTAAATACTGATCAAAAAATACTAACTAAAATTTTATCTCGGAGGCTAAGTTTAGTGATTAATAAATTAATACATCAAGACCAAACAGGTTTTATTCCAAAACGCTATTCATCCTATAACCTGAGACGTCTATTCAATGTCATGTACTCAAAAAGAGTGACTGATATTGAACTGGCTGTCATATCCTTAGATGCTGAAAAAGCATTTGACCAGGTTGAATGGTCATATTTATTTAAAATAATGCAGAAATTGCAACTGGGGGATAGATTTTCCAAATGGGTAAAAATCATATACTCGAATCCAACTGCAAGAATATTAACAAACCAAATGTTATCAGCAAAATTTAATCTCTTTAGGGGTTGTAGACAAGGATGCCCGTTATCACCATTACTATTTGCTCTGGTAATAGAACCATTAGCCGAAATGATTAGATCAGAACCAGAAATATATGGATATAATACCAAAACTACAATGAATAAAATATCTCTATACGCAGATGACATCTTAATTTATATTACAAAACCGGAGATTAGTATTCCCAATCTATTTAATGTTATAACTAAGTTTAGTACATTTTCTGGGTATAGAATTAATTGGAATAAAAGTGAAATTATGCCTATAACTGGAATAAAATTAAATATATTAGAACAATTCCCACTTAAAATAGTCACGGACAAACTCAGATATCTAGGAATTAATGTATCTAATTCCTATAACTGTCTATTTAAATATAATTACCCTCAATTATTAAATAAATTCAATGATCAGTAGAATAAATGCTATAAAAATGATTTTTTTACCACAATTGTTATATTTATTTCAAGCCATCCCTTTATATCTCCCTAAAATGTTTTTAAAAAAAATAGATACTTTGGTTAATAGTTTTATTTGGGACTACAAAAACCATCGAATAAGTAAGAAACATCTATGTAAATCTAAAATAAATGGTGGACGAGCACTACCAAATTTCTTATATTATTTCTGGGCAGTTCAGATTAAGAATATGAATTTTTGGTTGGTAAATTTAGATCATGAACCAAGCTGGCTAAAGATGGAAAAGGAAGACTGTTTGCCTTTTGATGTAGGTTCGATTCTTTTTGCACCAAGGGAAGTACAAAAAAAATGTATGGTGACAACCCCATAATTTATAGCAATAGACGTATTTGGAAACAAATAGTTAAGACCCTACATATGGATAATTTGTCACTTTGTTTGCCAATTATGAATAATCCCTTGTTTAGACCCTCTGTATTGGACAAGGGGTTTAGACACTGGAATGAAATAGGAATTAAAAGGATAGAACACCTTTATAAGAAAGGACAAATTTCTTTCATTTCAAGAGTTACAGGATATATATGGATTGCAGTCAAATAACATATTTAGGTATTTACAAATTAGAAACCATATTAAGTCAAATACGCAAGACTATAAAAATAGAAAACCAGGATTATTAGATGAATTGTTTAATAAACACCCAAATACAGAAAAATTAATAGCGTATATATACAATACTATTTTGGATAGGGAAATCCCGACTTCGGAAATATATCGACAAACATGGGAAAATGAAATAGGTTTATCTGTAACGAAGGAAATTTGGGAAGAAGCCTACAATGTATACATCGTTGCTCATTAAACGCTAGACATATATTGATACAATTTAAGGTATTACACAGATTACATTATTCAAAAACGAAATTAAATAGAATTTATCCTAACATTTCTCCTATTTGTGATAAATGTCAGAACTTGGAAGCTAATTTAACGCATAGTTTTGTAACATGTATAAAACTCAATTATTATTGGACAGAAATCTTTAGAGTTATCTCTGAAGTTCTTAAAATTAAACTGGACCCAGATCCAAAATTAATAATATTGGGAGTTCCGGATTCAAATTTAATATTAACAGTAAACCAAAGACATTTCTTGGATTACTGTTTGATAATAGGGAAAAAATTAATACTGAAATTTTGGAAGGGAACATTATCCCCCACAATTAAAATGTGGACAGTGGAAATATTGGAGACGTTGCATTTGGAAAGAATCAGATTTGTCCTAATGGACAAATACAAACTCTTTGAACAGATATGGTCTCCATATACAGAATATTTGAAGGGGTAGCTGTTCTTGGCATCACAACTCAATGGGTACCCGGCAGGATTAGATGAAAATAGCACTATGTTTTTCTTTTTGATTTGTATACATGTCTCTATTGATATCGCTATTTGAAATTGTGTTATTCACTATTAAGATGTATACTATAATCTCTTTTTTTAAATTTATATATATATATATACATATATAATACTTTGTTTTAATTAAATACATATAACAAGAATATACACATACAGTGGCTTGCAAAAGTATTCATACCCCTTGAACTTTTCCACATTTTGTCATGTTACAACCACAAATATAAATGTATGTTATTGGGATTTTATGTGATAGACCAACACAAAGTGGTGCATAATTGTGAAGTGGAAGGAAAATGATACATGGTTTCCAAATGTTATTACAAATAAAAAACTGAAAAGTGTGTGTGCAAAAGTATTCAGCCCCCCTGAGTCAATACTTTGTAGAACCACCTTTCACTGCAATTACAGCTGCAAGTCTTTTGGGGTATGTCTCTACCAGCTTTGCACATCTAGAGACTGAAAATTTTGCCCATTCTTCTTTGCAAAATAGCTCAAGCTCAGTCAGATTGGATGGAGAGCGTCTGTGAACAGCAATTTTCAAGTCTTGCCAGAGATTCTCAATTGGATTTAGGTCTGGACTTTGACTGGTCCATTCTAACACATGAATATGCTTTGATCTAAACCATTCCATTGTAGCTCTGGCTGTATGTTTAGGGTTGTTGTCATAGAAACATAGAAACATAGAAATTAGGTGCAGGAGTAGGCCATTCAGCCCTTCGAGCCTGCACCGCCATTCAATATGATCATGGCTGATCATCCAACTCAGTATCCCGTACCTGCCTTCTCTCCATACCCTCTGATCCCCTTAGCCACAAGGGCCACATCCAACTCACTCTTAAATATAGCCAATGAACTGGCCTCAACTACCCTCTGTGGCAGAGAGTTCCAGAGACTCACCACTCTCTGTGTGAAAAAAGTCTTTCTCATCTCGGTCTTAAAGGATTTCCCCCTTATCCTTAAGCTGTGACCTGCTGGAAGGTGAACTGCTTTTGTCCTGCTGGAAGGTGAACCTCCGCCCCAGTCTCAAGTCTTTTGCAGACTCTAACAGGTTTTCTTCCAAGATTGCCCTGTATTTGGCTCCATCCATCTTCCCATTAACTCTGACCAGCTTCCCTGTCCCTGCTGAATAAAAGCATCCCCACAGAATGACTCTGCTACCACCATGTTTCACAATGGGGATGGTGTGTTCAGGTTGATGTGCAGCGTTAGTTTTCCACCACACATAGCATTTTGCATTTAGGCCAAAAACTTCAATTTTGGTCTCATCAGACCAGAGCACCTTCCTCCACATGTTTGCTGTGTCCCCCACATGGCTTGTGGCAAACTGCAAACGGGACTTATGGCTTTGTTTCAACAATGGCTTTCTTCTTGCCACTCTTCCATAAGGGCCGGATTTGTGGAGTGCACAACTAATAGTTGTCCTGTGGACAGATTCTCCCACCCGAGCTGTGGATCTCTGCAGCTGCTCCAGAGTTGCCGTGGGCCCCTTGGCTGCTTCTCAGATCAATGCTCTCCTTGCCCGGCCTGTCAGTTTAGGTGGACGGCCATGTCTTGGTAGGTTTGCAGTTGTGCCATACTCTTTCCATTTTTGGATGATGGATTGAACAGTGCTCCGTGAGATGTTCAAAGCTTGGGATATTTTTTTATAACCTAACCCTGCTTTAAACTTCTCCGCAACTTTATCCCTGACCTGTCTGGTGTGTTCCTTGGGCTTCCTGATGCTGTTTGTTCACTAATGTTCTCTAACAAACCTCTGAGGCCTTCACAGAACAGCTGTATTTATACTGAGATTAGATTACACACAAGAGGACTCTATTTACTAATTAGGTGACTTCTGAAGGCAATTGGTTGCACTGGATTTTATTTAGGGGTATCAGAGTAAAGGGGGCTGGATACTTTTGCATGCCACACTTTTCAGTTTTTTATTTGTAATAACATTTGGAAACCATGTATCATTTTCCTTCCACTTCACAATTATGCGCCACTTTGTGTTGGTCTATCACATAAAATCCCAATAAAATACATTTACGTTTGTGGTTGTAACGTGACAAAATGTGGAAAAGTTCAAGGGGTATGAATACTTTTGCAAGCCACTGTATATATATATATATTTCTCTCTCTTCTCTTTCTCTTTCTATATAATCAAAATTATTATTTAATCACTATTCTTATTGATTTAAATCTATTCTTTTCTTTCTCTACTTTCCAAAAAAATAGAAGTTGATAAGAAGCATTTGTAACATTCGTATACTTATTGAAATAAGTTGGTTGTGTATTTGAAAGGTTGTTATACCGTTGTTATGATGGATTACTTCTAATAAAAATATTATTACAAAAAAAAAAAACGTGTGATGTTGGGAAACTCATGTGTAGGACAATCGATATTCCATTTAATGAAGCAATGGGAAATTAGCAAAGTCATTTTAACCCAGAACCATTATAGATGTGGAACTCACAACCAGGGGTCATGAGAGGCGATCAGCAGCTATACCATTGGCATTGCACTGCAGTGTGTTTCAGGACTGTGTGCGAATCAGTGGGTTCATGTATGAACTCATGGATAAGCTTGTACTGTTTGTACACTAACCTTTCATTCAAAAGAGGGGCAAGATCACTACATCTATGGAAATGTCCTCTATAAATAAATAGGAATTTTAACCAACACAGAAAGTTAGTGGAAATGTGATACACAGACGAATGGCAGGAAGGATGGTGGGAACTCCAACATGGTGTTGGGTCACATAAGGTTGAGTGGCGCAGGTACGGGTGGAAGAAGATGATATCCTGTCACTGCAATGGAAGTAATTGCAACTGTACAGAAAGAACAGTGCACGTCAAGTGAATGGGCACACTTTCAGGTAACATGAAACAGCTTAATCACAAAAGCCACTCTGCCAGGATTTAAAACATTGGATCGCAGGAGGAATGATCCCAAGGAATTACAGATTAAGAAGGAATAACATAAAATCAAAAAAAGAAAAAAAACATATTATTCGTCACATACATTCTTAATATTTTTAAAGTTTACAGTCATTCTTATTTATACTTCTATATTTTTTATTATTTTATAACAGAAAGAAAATAGTAAAGAGAAATAATAAAAAAGAAATAAAATAGAAGTAGAAAATCGATAAAATGAGTGAAGTATAAAGCAAGATATTCTTCATTGGAGATATATGCGTGGTCTATTGTATATAGTTCTTCATCCATTCCTTCATTCAGGCTTCAGTCAGGCCCTCGAACCAGACCTCCTTGACCCTTTAAGTATTCAATAAATGGAGACCATATTCCTCTGAATTGATCTAGCTTGTCCAAAAGGACAAGTCCTAGTCTTTCCAGATGAAGTGTCTCCGACATTTCTGTAATCCACATTTTGATTGTGGGGGATGTAGATCCCAAGGAATTACAAAGGAAGATTGTGGAAAAATCTGTATAAAATACCAAAGTAAAGGCTGAATTATAAAGTCAGTGATGAGTAACTTTGATTTCCAGGCTGGTGTTGGATAGAGAAGAAACAAGGAATTGTAGATGTTGGTTTACAAAGAATAAACACAAAGCTCTGGAGTAACTCAGCATGTCAGGCAGCATCCCTGGAGAACATGAATAGGTGACGTTTTGGGTCAAGACCGTCCTTCTTGCATCTGAGGAAGGGTCCCGATTGGAAACATCACATATCCATCTTCTCAGAGATGCTGCTTGACACGTTGAGTTACTCCAGAGCTTTGTGTCTTTTTTAAATAATATAGAGAGCACTTATCTGTGATGTGCTTTTCTCTTGATTAAAGAATACAATCTTCTCAAGAACCACTTCTGGTCATCATTGACAAAGAAATGGACAACTTCCCAGTATTAATTGACAGCCTCTCAGACTGGGTCACATTGGGCCATAAACACATGGTGAAGGAATTAGGATCTATCTAATCCAACATGGACTTGCTGAAGACTTCTCACCATGCAATCGTCTATTGTATGGATTGGTCCAGAGTTGAGTGAATTGTGAAGAGCAATGGAATAAAACATTGTTATTTTGCCTGAAGTAGAAGCTATACAGTCTGGGACTTCCTCCCCTGGTGTGTAGGAGGCTGAGGGGTGAGTGTAGTAGGCTGAGGGAGATATATCAAGTCATTGACAAAGTTGTGGTTGTGGATGGGACAGGTGCTGTGTAAATGCAATGTTCTCTTTGTTGTGGAGATTGGTTTGTGGAACCACACTGCCACCTGCAGGAGGACGGTGCTGATTCCACTGAGTGACTTTTTTCCGGCAACATCATTCAAATTCAATGAGAATAAATCAAGTTACATGCTTGCTTTACTCTCCTTCAGTTTAGGTATTGGTTTAGGTTTAGGATTATTACTGTCACGTGTACCGAACTGCAATGAAAAGCTTGGTTTTGCCTGCTATGCAATCAAATCAGACAATACTATACATAAGAGTGTCAGAGGTTATGGGGAGAAGGCGGGAGAATGGGGTTAGGAGGGAGAGATAGATCAGCCACGATTGACTGGCGGAGTAGACTTGATGGGCCAAATGGCCTAATTCTACTCCTATCGCATATGATAAATACAACACGTGACTAACAAATTCTGGATACTTTCTGCATTTGCAACACCACCAGGTGCTCTGTACATCTGACGTACCAGTTTGGTACAGACTGATGCCGCAATGGAGTTCAGCTCCACATGGGCAGCTAATTCCAGGAAGTACACATGAAGCTATGTGGTCTGAACGAAATTGCTTGCAGTCTGAACGAAATTTCGTTGCCTGCAGTCATACATATAGTAAATAACAAAACGCACAATAAACACATATTTAACATCCACCACGGTGAGTTCACCAGGCACCTCACTGTGATGGAAGGCAAAAATCTTGTCTTTTTCTCTTCCCTTCTTCCTCTTCCTCTGCGCTGAGGCGACCCGGGCCTCCGATGTTGTGACCGTACCGGGTGATGCAAATAAGTCCCACGGGTGAACCGCGCTCCGCGAGCGGGCCGGTTCAACTCCACGGCCTGGGGCGGTCGAAGCTGCCGAAGCTGCCGCCCTCCAGTCCAGCGGACGCAGCTGTTGCCGCGAGAGCCCCGGAAAAACAGTGACCCGCGAGCTCCCGACAATGTCGCCCACCGGGCCTGCGGCCGGTCCTCCGAAGTCGTCGCCGCCGCCACCGCCACCGGAAAACCGCCACAGCTCCGAGTTGGGCCGCCGGAACGCCGGAACGCCGAACCCGCCGCAGCCCCGAAATCGGCCAGCCCCGCGCTGGTAAGTCCTGGCTGGCTCTGCCTCCGGAGCCTCGGGTCGGTCGCAGTTAAAGTTGGAGGCCGCCAGCTCCGCGATAGGCCTCAGCGCAGACGGAGACGGAGACGGGGGATACGACAAGAAAGGTCGCGTCCCCCAAAAGGAAGAGACTAAGAACGTTTCTCCCACCCCTCCCACACACAAGAAAACAACAAATAAAAAGAAAACAGACGGACTGCAGGCGAGCCGCTGCTGCCAGGGCAGCGCCGTCACTCCCAGAGATATAGAGACACTCCCGCCATTCTTCAGCGATATAGCGTGGAAACATGCCCTTTAGCCCACCGAGTACGCGCCAAACTGTGATCACCCCATATACTCGCACTATCCTACATACTAGGGATAATTTCCAATTTTACTGAAGCCAATTAACCTACAAACCTGTACGTCTTTGGAGACTAGGAGGAAACCAGAGCTCCCGGAGAAATCCCATGCAGTGACAGGGAGAACGTAGATACTCCGTACAAACAGCACCCGTTGTCATGATTGAACCTGGGTCTCTGGCGCTGTGAGACCGCAACTCTACCGCTGCGCCACTGTGCCGCCCCTCCCAGTCTAAGTCCCACTGTGTCACTCGCAGCAACTGTCTCACTCCCAGTAATTGTCCCAGTCTCACTCCCCTCGCTCCCAGTGACTGTCCCACAGTCTCACTCCCAGCGACTGTCCCACAGTCACGCTCCCAGCAGATGCTCAAAGTTCAGCTGAAGCCTCTCAGATGCTGGAGGTGGACCTGATCTCCTCATTATTCTCACCAAGGGACGGCTGGTCTGTCCACAGGTATCTCCCACTCTCTGTATACACAGCGCTGCCTTGTGCAGGGTCCTGGCCCTGGTTGGGTTTGAGCCAAAGCACTGGCTTGGTGTCATGGAGCAGTGAGAGACCATGATGGGGTGAGCTGCCCCCTCACCCACCTTCTTTTACTGCAAGGACAGGAAGTGGAACAATGGAGTTGTTCAACGATGACACTATGTATATTAAATGCTGCCAAGGAGCTGAATCAGTCCCATGTACCAGCGGTTTACAGAAGTCCTCTGCTTACAGGACATTAGATAATTATGATATTGATAATAACAACCACATTCAAACATCCTCATGGAACAGGAATGGTGGTTTAAAGAATGCCAAACCCACATTGTTAAAATAACCTGCCAAATGCCAAATGCCAGATCTCCATGTTTTCCAACCAACCTTCTGTTTCCCATAAGCTTCATTGATGAACAGCGTATTAATGGCAAGGCTTCTTTTGTGAATTTTTGTTTTTGCACCAAGCCACAAAGTGCATAAACAGCTTTTAACGTAAAATATATATATATTTTAAACCCTTAATTAATCTTAAACTGTGTGGAAAGCACACTGGGGTTTGTGGAGAGGGGTGGGTGTAGGAGTCTGGATTGAGTGTGGATTTAATGACTAACCTTCCCAGCTCTGGCCTGGACCAATTTCACAGAAGCTAATATTACTTGTTTTTTCTTCATTGTTATCTTATGCGATTTAAGAAAGATATTATTTCGTTTCATCACCTCCTAATGTCTCACTGCAGTCAATGACTTTTATTCTTGTCACATCCAAAACTTAGCACTGCTCACATAAAAGCATTGCTGCATGGTACATCACAAACTACAGCGTAGCATCGTAGCTAATGGAGCCGCTGTCGTTCCGCATCATAGACCCAGATTTGAACCTAACCTACGGCGCTATCTGTGTGGAGTTTGCACGTTCTCCCTGTGATCATGTGGGCTTTCTCCAACTGCTCCTGTTTCCTCCCACATCCCAACGATGTGCCGGTCAATAGGTTCATTGGTTGTTGTAATTCTCTCTACTGTGTGGCTGAATGGAAGAAATTAGAGGGAGTTGATGAGATGGGCATCGCGTAGGGATCCTATCGTGTAGGATGGGCAGCTGGGATAACATGGAACTAGTGTACAGGTCGGTGTGAAAGGAGAGCCAAAGTGCTTGTTTCCATGCTGTATCTCTAAACTAACCTAAAGTAAAACTAAACTAGTGATGTACTCTCCTGCAGCTTGGTCTATTATTAGCCATTCCCCAACCTTCACTAAACAAGAACATCTGGTCATGTATCTCTCTGCTTTCTGCAGGGCTTTATAATGCATGGACAAACTGCTATCCTCCCACAGCAAAACAAATAAACAGATTTACACAGTGAAATTCTGCTGATCCGACATGGGCAAAGGGGACTAGCGTTGATGAGGCATCTTGGCCAGCATGAGTTGGGCCGTAGGGCGTGTTTCAATGCTGTATGACACTATGCACATGTGGAATTTTGGTGGTCCTGGACTGGTGGATTTTCCAGGCTATCGGATGTTATTTTATTAATACTCTTTTAAAAAGATGCCACAGGGTAAGACTTTAGTTAACCTAGTAAGTTTCAAGGGAATGCAGAGAAGAGATCCAGGTATGTTTCAAGCTACCAGAAGCAAGGTGGTGGTGAGTGGAAGGTTGTGCAGCAATGGAGTGCCGGCAAAAGCAACGGTACATGAGAACCAGGCCCCAGGAGAGTAGAAATCTCGACCATTTCATTGACCATCTCAACCTACACCTCCTCTGCTCTCCTCCCAAACATACGCCCTTGCTCCTGAGTCTTCTTCTCTCTTTGTTCTCTTTTCCCAACCTTTCCTTCCACCCGGTTCCAACTTTTCATCTTTCCCTCCTAATCTGGTTCCATTTATCACCTTCCAGCCTCTGACCCTTCACCCAACCCCACAACCTTGCCTCCCAACCATTACTGCTTTGTACCGGCATCTTCCCCCTTCCCTCTCAGCCCTGAAACAAGACCCAATACGTCAGCATGCACCTTTTGCCTCCACAGATGCAGCCTGACCTGCTGAGTTTGCTCTGAAATGGCAAACGCACCTGGTGAGCCAGCTGCCCAACCATTGGGAGTCTTACTGCATATGTAATCTGTCTGGGAGTTGTTGAATGAAGAGTAAAATGTCCCTGTTTTTCTTTGGGTCAGCAAGAAGGGAGATTTGACATCTTACCAAAAGGACCATGTTTTAAGCACTTCCTCTGAAAGACACACCTCAGGGCTGCGCTCAAACATGAGCTATGGTGCCAAATGTATGGACACTGATGAAGGACATTGATGAAGGACGGCAAGGAAATGGGTGACAGATTCTGCCTTCTACAAATAGAGGTGATAATATGGTGTTCAGGGAGGGGGGAACAACCTGAATTTTGGGGGCTTTGTTGTTGGGATTTACATACTCACAACCCATTCGAGAAGCCGTATATATAACTGGCGCAAACATTTGGCACATTACTGCATTGTAAACGGGCATAATTTCAAAAGTAATTGTGGACATGCCAATATGTAAGTGTGACAGCCTTGACATCAGGTTCTTGAACCGACTCTTCAACCCTAATCCTACCTTGACCAAGAAAACAAAAGGACCATTACTTGTTTTGGAACTTGGACTTGTTTTTTTCTAATTGTATTTTGCACTCATGTTTTTTACAGCTTTTTACTGTCTTGCAGCAGTTATCAGTAATTTATGCATAGTTATGTTTTTGTGTGGTGGATGGTGGATGTGTAGATTGAATGGTGGAGTAGACTTGATGGGCCGAATGGCCTAATTCTTCTCCTATCACTTAAGGGGTTGGACAGGCAAGATGCAGGAAGATTGTTCCCGATGTTGGGGAAGTCCAGAACAAGGGGTCACAGTTTAAGGATAAGGGGGAAGTCTTTTAGGACCGAGATGAGAAAAACATTTTTCACACAGAGAGTGGTGAGTCTCTGGAATTCTCTGCCACAGAAGGTAGTTGAGGCCAGTTCATTGGCTATATTTAAGAGGGAGTTAGATGTGGCCCTTGTGGCTAGAGGGATCAGGGGGTATGGAGAGAAGGCAGGTACGGGATACTGAGTTGGATGATTAGCCATGATCATATTGAATGGCGGTGCAGGTTCGAAGGGCCGAATGGCCTACTCCTGCACCTAATTTCTATGTTTCTATGACCTCATACGCACACCTAAATGTTACAGCTACAACAGCTAATATGTCACTGAAGGCTCTTTAACTTCTACAGATGCACTGTGGAAAGTATCCTGACAGGATGCAGCATGACCGGATAAGGCAATTCCAACTCAAAGGAATGCAAGAGACAGCAGAGGGTGGTGGACTCAGACCAGACCAGACACTGCCCTCCCCACCAGCGAAAGCATCTGAATGCGGTGCTGCCTCAAGAAAGTGGCATCTATCATGAACGATTGCCATCAACTGCATAAGGGTCCTCATCTCACTGCTACCATCCGATAAGAAGTACAGAATCCTGAAGTAGTATGGCACCAGGTTCAGAAACAGTTATTTTCCTTCAAACATCAGGTTTATGATCCGACCACCACTTGCATTATCAAGGACTTTGTTTTTCTAATTGTATTTTGCACTCATGTCTGGTTTTTTACTGTCTTGCAGCAATTATGAGTAATTTATTTATATTATGTTTTTGCGTGTTGTCTGAGTCTATGTGCCTGTGATGCGAAATTTCGATCACAACTTATGTACCATTTGTGTATGACACAACACAAAATATAGTGCACCTTGTGTTAAAATTCCTAATTTAGGCAAAAACACAAATATTATGGAAATTATAACACAAATGAAGGACATAACAGAAACACATCAAATAACAAACAATGTTTGCTGATATCAAATGCTTCCTCCTAAAATAAACATGCAAGAGATATGATTTTAAAGAGGACTTTATAATCTTTATTCAGTATTCTGTGAGAAGTGTTTGGAAAGCTTCAAGGTTACAGAAAGCTACACAATGTGCAGCACACGTTCACCGGCTTTAATCATCGCACTTTCACGATTTGACATGAAATGTAGTGCAGACTTCAAGAGTTTAAAGTTTGCATCAACACATTAGGGGAGACCTGTGGCGTGTTAATTGGTCCTTCAGGTAAGTGTTCAGCAGGTTAAGTATCACTCTTTGTCATTCACACCAACAGACAAAGGCTCTAGTTGGCAACATATTACCAGTGGCCCTTGGAGGGAGAAGGAAACCGAGGCAGTATAAAAAAAGTACTCAAATTGCACAAAACAACATCACAAATGAGCATATATATTGCCAGGCTTTCCAAAGTAATCAGGTTTTCAATTCTCTGGTGCCAATGTGTAATGCAGTTACGTACACACACATAAAGTAAACATTCAATGGTTTAACCAACGATGGCTTGTGGATATTGGAAGAGAACTAAAGCTGAAATGGAGATGAGCAAACACACCCACCCCAGCACTTTCTGCCAGATTGACTCAAGCTCTGAGTGAACAGAAAAGCCAACCTTCCAGGATTGTCCGAGGACTTCAAGAATTAAAGATGGAACTCAATTTTTTGCCTTTGGAGGAAAGTTAAAAAGCAATGGTATATACTTTGTTAAAAAACTTTTATTATATATAAAAATGTCAAAAAATTGAATAATAAACACTTAAGCTACGTCCAATTGGGTAATACATAGTTTATTTTGCTTTCTGATTGATGTTCCATGGGAATATATGGTCGAATGGCATTGGGAGTATTAGGAGAATAACCACTGAAGCAATGTCCAATTGGGTAATGTGGAGTCTATTTGCTTTCTGATTGTTCTACCGTGGGTATGTATGGTTGAATGGCTAATGGGAACAATGTGGAGCGAGAAAGTCTAATCAGTAGAAGTTGCAGGTCATGTGATCTGCCTCCCGGTAAACCACAAACTAAATTAGCTATCTTGCTATTAGGCCAAGGTAACCAAGCAGGGATCAGTCCGCATGGACTTCCAATCTCCTTCCTGACCACTAATCAAATGCACCCTGCACAATGTTACCTGGTTAAGCTATACAGCAAGGTGGAGCATTTGGTCGAGTGTTGAAGAAACCAAACAGCAAGTAAGTATTGGTCGGGGAAGTATTTGCTCATGGAGTGCCCTCTTTTACTAAATGATGGACGGATTTTGTTTTGCCAGTGCAAGCTTGCTTCTCAACATCTTAGTAGTGAAGATGGAGGAAGATTCGGCCTACGGCAGGAGCAAGCACCGTGCACTGTGTTCAGTGACACAGTAACCTGACTTCAGTATTTAACACCCTGTCGGTGGGAGAAAGCAGCTTCAAAAGTGGGATAATCGGGCTGAGAGCATCAACTGCAGTCGACAACATAAAGTTATAAAGGATTATGAAGGGGCTGGAACAGGGGCTGGAGCGCTGCTCTAGGAGCCGGCTGCTGAGCAGGGAAGAAGCCATACCCTTGCCGCTGCCCTTATCATCTCTCCAGGCCTCACAGTAGCTGTCCACCTGGCCCTGTCCCTTGCAGTCCGACCCATGCCAGATCAACGTCTCATTGACAAAGTTAATGGTTCCTCAGTTGTTCTGCAGTGCTGGTCAATTACTTGGATGAGTGTCCTTACTTTTAAAGTCTGCTTTGCCTGATGTGTTTTGAAATCTCAAATGTTGACAATTTACTCCTCACTGACCTCTCACCTCTCACCTGTGGGAATTTATTCTCTCTCTCAGATGTCTGTCATTTGCTTACAATTTCTGCATTTCACAAAATTCACATGGCAGGGCCCTCTAAATGAAGGCAGTCACTGCAATAAAGGCTATTCTGCCTATGCGTATCTCCCAGCTGCAACCCCTGACAATCTATATCCTGTAGCCTAAGCAACCATGTCAGATTTGTGTTATTATTTGACATCTTTCTGTCACATTTAGATTTTTCTAGGCCTGAGATTTCATTCTCAAAACACCAAAATCCATTTGTAACATACATGTTGAGAAACTGGAATATAGATTGCAAGCTATAGATGTGGCCACACCATGCATCTGTGTTCCTCTTAGAGACAAAGGGTCAGGGGCGCTTGTTGAAGGTAAGGCCTGGTGTGCTGATGGATGGCCTGCTGGGAATGAATGGGGGCTGAGATGGGCTGAATGAACTTTGTGGTCCTCTCCTCTCCTCTCTTCTTTGTCTTCTACTGATCTTCCAACTCTAGGACAGCCAACTGCACCCCAACGCCAGGGAGGTGAGATCAATGAAGCGGGGTACACTTCAGGGTCTCCCTCTGTCTTTCTCTGAGAACTCATGAAGCCCCTGTAAGTCCCACATAGATGAGATGGGGAAAGAGGGTCCCAGCACATAGACAATGTTAATGCTGTGTATTATGTATTACGTATGTGAGTGCATATTTATGTTTATGCAATGCATACACATTCGTGATTATTTCAATTTCCAAATGATTAAGGTGTAGTCTAGACCAGTCCGTGTGGTTCTACATACAACTGAGCATGATGGTGTAAAAAGTCTGAATGAATCTGCAAAAAGGAATGAATTAGAAAAGGAATCTGATTAAGATTAACTTTCAGAAGCAGCAAGTTAAAAAATACATTGGCTTGCACAAACATTCCACATACAAATATATAGATCGTTACATGTTCACACTGGACACTTGCAACATCAGGGCACCTCAAGGACATGCCCAGTGCATGCTGGGAAACCATCGTGAGTGGCATTTTAATATTTGTTTTATAAAACCGACCTCTTTGGCTTTTTTCTTTTCTTCCATCTTTTTTTAAAAAAAAGAATTTGTTTCAAAAAAAAATTACAACTGTACAGAAAATGTGTTTTTGCCGCCAGACTTTCTCCGGGGGCAGGGAGATGAGAGGCGTTACTTCCGGGAGTGCGGCAGGTAGCTGTTCTCGATGCAGAGGATGATGAAGGGGCTGGAACAGGGGCTGGAGCGCTGCTCCAGGAGCCGGTTGCTGAGCAGGGAAGAAGCCATGCCCTTGCCACTGCCCTTATCATCTCTCCAGGCCTCACAGTAGCTGTCCGCCTGGCGTCGTCCCTTGGCGTCTGACCCATGCCAGATCAACTTCTCAGGCCTGAGGAATGAACGGGTGGGAGCAGGGAGGAAGAAAAGAGAGTCAGTAGGTGTGAGGGAGGCAGAAAGTGGGTACCCCCCCTCACCTCCCTTTACTCTCAGTCTGAAGAAGAGTTACGACCCAAAACATTACCCATCCATTTTCTCCAAAGGTGCTGCCTGATCCGCTGAGTTACTCCAGCACTTTATGTCTATTTGTCAATGGGCACACTCACCCCAAGGTTGCTGAGCTACCAGGGCCCTCCGGATCCAGTCCTCGTCCTCCCTCCATGCCATGGAGCCTTCTGCACTGTCAGGCACCCAACATCTTTCAATGTTATGTCAAGCCCAGGGCCTATTGGATGACACTGTGTAGACACTGCGCTCAGATCGTTGGAATGTCTTGAACCACAACCTTTGCACTGAGAGGGGAGAGCCTTACTGCATTAAAGGGCGATGCTTGGGTGCAGTGTGCTGGTACATCTTGAGGACAGGGAAGTTTCTCCTTTTACAAACGGAGCAATGGCCCTTTTGTTGACACTTTCTCTTTTACTGCTAACACATCTTCTTCTGTCTCTCATCCCACCTGACCACCTTTCTCCACCATCCTCCATCCCACCCTCAAATCTCCAGCTCCCCCTGAAAGAAGCCTTTGACCACCCATCCTAATATATTCTTATCCCTCATCCTCTATTGGCCTTTCCTAAACCCTCTGTGCATGTCTTTGAAGAGTTTTACCACCTCAACAAGGCAATGGAACCAACCGCACTATTTACTTACCAGGCCTGGTCTCGAAGCACATCTCGTCCGTCGAAGGAATAGATGGCAGAAGATTTGAAAGGAGCTCCAGATCCGGTGAAGAGCGAACTCCAGCTATCAAACAGCACCTCCCCCTAAGGACAAGGAGCAAGAGGACACCTCAGTACAACCCACTGGCTACCTTTGACCTTCCCCAGAAACTTTACAAGAACATTATATTCTCCAATTTCAAGTAAAATCCACCCATCTCTCTTTTGTACCATCCCCTCAGGTGGGTGCACAGTTTCCCACCAGCCCATCACCCTGTTGCTTTCCCCTCAGCTTTCCGCTCATCTCCCACTCCTCTTGACTCCGAGCCCTTGATTTCTTTTTATTGCCCACATGCCTGGAATGCATTCTATGCCCGTGTGCAGTCCTGCTGGGAATGCATTATCAATCCTTGTGCAAACCTGTCAGGAATTCATTACAACCTGGGCACAGCCCGGTCAGGATGCATTACAACCCCAATGCATCCCTGTCAGGATGCATTACAATCCTGTCAGGGATGCATTACAACCCTGGCACAGCTGACAGGGATGCAATACAACTCCAGTGCAGCTCTCACGAGAATGCATTTGCAAGCAGAGGTGCTCCTGCCTGGAATGTGTTGTCAGATCCAGTGCAGCTCAACTTATACTCACCAGAACATTGCTGCAGAGAGAATGGGAGTCCATTTCCGGCCACTATGTATGTAAATGTTTATGTTTCTGGCCGTGGCAAAGTGTTGCGACTTACCTTGCCGTTGACAATGGGCACCGAGATTCTGTCAGCGCGGCGAACCACACTATACAGGTCCTGCAGCCGGGACGAGAGGAAGCCCCTGAATGTTCCCATCAGACCCATAGCACGCGCCTGCTGGAAACACTGGAAGTCCACCCCACGGATCCCCTGCATGTTGCCTGTGAGGGGAGTGTTGAGAGCCATGAGATGCAACTGCAGACAGAAGAAGAGTGTTAGTCCAGGCTGGTGAAAAAATAAAACATCGTTGGCAAGGCTGCCAGTAACTAAACTGCAAAAGAAAGATGAATCTGGATGAGCATTTGAACGCCAAGGTATCGACAACCACCGATCAAAGGGGCAGTGCAGTGGCGCAGCGGCAGTGTTGCTGCATCACAGCGCCGGAGACCCAGATTCGATCCTGACCATGGATGTTGTCAGAATGAAGTTTGTATGTTCTCCCTGTTTTCTCTGGGTGCTCCAGTTTCCTCCCACACTCTGAAGATGTACAGGTTTGGTAAAAATTGAAAATTGTCCCAAGTGTGTAAGATAGTGCTAGTGTACAGATCACTGGTTGGTGTGGACTGGGTGGACAAAGGGCATGTTTCTGTGCTGTATCTCTAAAGTCTAAAGTGCTGGTATGTGGGTCTAGTACATATGTACAGCATGGACAAGGTGGGCCAAAGGACCTGTTTCTATGCCATATGACTCAGTGAACTTATTTGGATCGCTTTGGGGTCATGAAAGGTTCAGTGATGCAGTGAATGGATATGCTGCCTTGCAGCTCCACGGACCCCAAATTCGATCCCGGCTTCAGGTGCTGTCTGGTTCGAAATTGCATGTTCTCTCCATGGCTGTGTGGGTTTTCCCCGGGTTTGGTTTCTTTCCATGTTCCAAAGATGTTCAGGTTGTTTGCTCCTAATGTATAGGTGAGGAGTAGAATCTGGGGAGGAGTTGTTGGGAGTTTGGGAGAATAACATTGGTTAAGGTAGGTGCAAGCGTAAAAGTGGGTGATTATTGGTCAGCATGGATCCTGTAGGACTAATGGGGCCTGTTTCTGTGCTGTATCTAAGGCGTTTTGGTAGACACAAAAAGCTGGAGTAACTCAGCAGGTCAGGCAGCATTTCTGGAGAAAAGGAATGTGACATTTCTGGTTGAGATCCTTATTCAAACCCGGCCCGAAATGTCAACCCAGATGTTGCCTGACCCGTTGAGTTACTCCAGCTTTTTATGTCTATCTTTGGTGTAAATCAGCATCTGCAGTTCTCCTACACATAAGACCCCTTGGTATTTACTCAGTTGGGAGCAGAGTACACTTCATGCATCCGGCCCACATGATGCCACCCCCCCCCCCATCCCCATACCCCAACTATTTACCATTGGCACTCCATGCAGTCGGCCGGCATGGACGGGAGCAGTGATGTGGGGTCGGTGGGAGATGCCGTGCTGGTTCCCCCTCTGAGTTCCGGCTGAGCGAGGAGGGGGGGTGGTGGCTGGCCTTCTCGGCACGTGCTGGTGGTGGGGGTGGAGCGGTTCCGGCACCTCTGGCTGCCGGCGCGGTTGGCTCTCCGTCCGTCGCTCCGGCTCGTGGTTGCGGTTCTCAGGAGAACCCAAGTCCGTGGAAACCCACTCGATCTGAACTTGGCACAGACTCCCGCTGTCCGGAATACTGCACCACTGGCGGGGATCCCACCGCCTCCACTTTGTTTTCCTGTAAAATGATCAGCATGTCAGGAAAATTAAGGCACAATCCAGGACTGAGCTTTAGTTGAGGGATTTTCCATGGAAATTTTCAAGTATCAGTCGTGATATTGGTATTGGTCTATTATTGCCGTGTGTACTGAGGTACAGTGAAAAACTTTGTTCTGTATGCTAACTTGTTAAATCATACTATACAAGGGTACAGTCACAGCTGTTACACAAGTACAAGAGTGCAGGGAGAAAAATATGAGAATGCAGGATACAGCAATACAGCTAGAGATAGAGCAGATTTTTAAAAAGTGCAAGAGCTGTAACAATGTAGGTTGGAAGATCAGGAGTAAACCCTTAGTTTATGAGAGGTCCATCACTAGTCTGTAAACAATGGGGAAGCAGTGGTTATTAAATCTGTGACAAGCTTTCAATATTTTATATATTTTGCCTGACAGGAGAGGAAGATGCGGAATCGATGTGGGGCTAGGTATTTGGTTTGCATGACAGACTAAATGACATCCACAACTCTTTGCAATTTCTTGTGGACTTGGTCAGAGCAGTTGCCAAACCAAGCTGTGATTTCTCCCAGTAGGATGCTTTCTACAGTGCATCTGCAGATATCACAATGGATTATGTATTGAGGGATTTGAGATTAGCACAGGAAAACAGTGTGGAGGAGCCGTGAGGGATAGAGCAGGAATAAGAGGCTGAATGGCCTGCTCTTACTTATTTTGGGTTGGTGACTGATGCTCCCACTGTAAGCTTAGACGCCCATGTGCTCTAAGCACACAATGTCATTGCGGCTCTGATGGAATCCCACATTGTCTGGGCAGAAATCACATTTGGTCTTGAAGGGTGGACAGAAAAGCTCCCAGGGCTGAAAAGCCTCGCAGTCTTTCCTTGCGCCTGCTCAATATTTATCCCTTAAGCAACATCACTGAAAGAGCGTGTCGGGCCATTGCATGAGTTCAAACAGGTTATGCGGTTTTTCAAAATCAAAAGGACAAACAAAAATATATAAAGAAACAAACCACGATGAAATAACAAAATACTGAAGTGGAAAGTATACAAATCACAGGAGCAGAACTGTACTCACAAGGATTCCACCCCCAAGGTAAGGAATATACTCTCCAAGCTGTAAGAAAAGATAATTTTGTTAGGTAACCAGGTTCTCCGAAGCCTGCCCTCTGTATGTACACTGCTTTTGTTTATGCAGTCTCAGAGTACACATGTTTTGGCACATAGTTACATGTACAGTAAACCCTCCCAACCTTAGACCTTTGGGGAGAGGATGGTGTCCATTATTGCCGATTGTCCATTATAACCAAGCGAGGGGGGTAAGCATTAATCTAAAGGCGGGAGGGAAGAAATGCAGCATTGGGGGGGGGGTGTTTAAATAAGCAGGAATTCAGAGGCCGTGAGGCCGCAGAGCCCTCAGCCCACACGCCGTGCGCCGGGGACGAGCCCAGTACTCGCACCACCTTCATGCTGGTTGCTCCCTCCACTCCCATAACCAGAAGCATGCCACGTGGTGCCAGTACATTGGCTAACTGGCGGAAGTGGGCGAGTGGGGCAGCGCAACAGGAGCTTTATACCGCTATAACTGGAATCTGTAATATAGAGGTCCATTATTGCGAGGGTTTACTGTATTATATATTATGTACTTTAGCATTTGAACTTAAGTGTGTCTGTGAATACGTGGTTTTGCCCGTGTGTTGATGCATGTCAATATGTTTAATGTGCTAGTGCATCTGTACATGTCCGTGTTCTGAATAGAATGTGAAAATGTAAAAGAGTGTCACATCGAGTTTGGCCAACATGAAGCCGGAGGGGTTGAAGGAACACCCTCTCCCACATAGGATCAGTAGTGATTCTGAGAAACACTTACATAAACCTGCCGCCAGCCATCTCTCACTCGGACATACAGCTCTCCGCGTTCCATGATGTAAGCCAGTGTTCCCTCGTGTAGACTTCGAGAGATGCTGAGCATCATTTGGTAAGTCTGGAGGACGGTAACCTGTGTGGTATTGAAATGTAATGTCAGGGATGCTGCTGATGCAGATCAAGAATTATTGGACTGTGTCGAGGATTTTATTTATTTTTTACTTTAACTGGGAGGCCAAAAACCGTCCTCCTGTTCACAAGAGACAACACATTCATCAACCAAGAGAAGACATTCTTCTTCAAGGAGCTAATTTACCATGGGTTGTTCCCTTGCCCCAAGATGTTCAGCCCTACATTCCCTAAGGTTGATCTGAAACTATTGCACTTCATTTTACGACGCCACCCTCTTCAGGCGTTAGTGTTGAAGAGGCCAGACTTACCCCGGACGCTGAGGTTGCCTGTCCTGGGGGTCCGGGGGGACCAGGTGGGCCAACAAAACCTGCGTGCGGTAGAAGGGGAGGGGAGGAGAGAGGGTGTTGTGGGATGGGAAAGAGATGGAGGGAGAAATATGTAATTCCACATTATAAAAAATGAATAGCCCTTCAAACCACAGCCACCATTGCGGGGCACAAATCCTACGAGCTAATTTTGTATTAATTATTCATTAACTGGTTGTTTTGCAGATTATTCCGTGATCTGACCATCAGTTATCAGCGGGTATAGGCAAGAAGCCTACAAATCTCTCCTTGTTATTCCCTTTTTCTTGCTATCCTCCTGGAAACATTGGAGCGTTTGCTGGCGAAGTCACTGCCAGTTTTAACCAGATTTGTCATGTTCTATGATGAGGGCATAGTCAATCGCCCTGAAAGCAATAGTAAGGATGACCATTTGAACCCAGCACCAAAACTCTTCTTTGAACAGATCTCTTCATCCTATGAAATCCTCTCTATATCAACCAAACTCTCAATCCAAGCAAATCCTCCCCATATCAAGAAAACCCTCACATTCCAGATAACATTCACACCATAATCAACTAATTCCTCTTGATCTCAATCTAGAACTTTCCATCCAAACTAAATGTTCTTAACATGAACCAAATCCTCTGCACGTGAAATATTTTCACCTTCTCCATCCTCCATTAAAACATATTACTCCAAACATTTCCCATTAGAACAAAATTATTTGTATCGCAACAAATCCTTCCCAAGTCAATTTAGGTCTGTATCCAAATCTAACTCTCTACATCCCAACCAATCTGCACCTTCTGCAGATGAACAGATATTCTTCAGCCCAATCAAACAACATCACAAGCCACTCCCCAATACAATCCCAACTCTATTAAATCCTCTAGAACCCTATCAAACTCTCCCCAAATGAACCAAACCTTCTCCAATGCAACCAATCTCACTCTAACAGAACCAATCCCTTGCCAACCTAGCCACCCTCTTACTAACCCAAATACATTCACTCTGTCCTAACACCACAACCGAACACACTCACTGACCCAGCCAAATCACTCCAATTCGACCAACCCCCTCTCCACAATAACCAAACCATTCCCACTCCTCGCTGAACACTCTCCACTGCGACAAAATCCTCTCCAATCCAACCAACCCTCTCTGCAGATACCAAATCATCTGTATGTCATTGTTGTCCACAATAAACAACCTCTCCAACCTGGTCAAATCTTCTCCATCTCACCTATGATTTCCTTTCCAACCAAATCCTCGCCATATTAACCAACCTTCCTTCAACCAACCTACTCTACAGTATACATCCACCCAAATTCATTTAGACATTGTTTATTTCAAAATAAAATAAAGCAAGACCCACTTGTTGACGGTTGGTCTGGTGATACACCTGATGCTGGCAGGCCAGGTACACCAGGCAGTCCTGGGGGGCCGGGGGTTCCTGGGAAGCTGTAACCTGGGGGTCCTGGGTTGCCTGGCAGGCCTCTGGGTCCAACAATGCTGTCTCCTTTTGGCCCCTGGTTGATAAACAGATTGTTTGCTCAGATAATAACGTTCAGTGAATGGGATAATGAAACAAATGTAGGAGATATCTTCATTACCAGTGATAACCCCCACCCACTGAGTCCCTGATAGACTGAGTTTCAGTATCCTGACTCTTGATCTATGACCCACTCTTCCCCTCCCCCTGATAGCCTCCCACTGAAATGTCCACAGGAGGTTCTTACCTCAAGCCCTGGTCGTCCTGGAGATCCAGGAGGTCCTGCAGGCCCTTGTATACCCGAGCCATAGCTGTTGCTCGATGCTCCCTTCTCTCCCTTCTGCCCTGCATTGCCTCGGTCTCCCTTTTCTCCCTGCAAGAGGACGGGTGGAAGGAAGAAGATGAATGATCTTAAACTAAAATGAGCCATCTAAAACTGAGCACAAAAACTAAACATGTCATGGGCAACCAGTTCGTAGCCAGTGGCCATCAAACCTGATTGACTTGCTTCCAATCACCCCGCCCCCAATGCTGCCACCATCACCATAGTGACACACCAGCTCCCAGGACTAATTGGACTCCTTGTTACTTCATGGAATAATTACATCAAATAAGCATTGCTGCATCCCAGAGATCCCAGAATTGTATCCAGAGCTTACTCTTTAACTCCCGAAGACTCTAAGGATATGGAAGGATTGGCAATGCTGGTGGTTGAATTCAGAGTTAACTGGATAAATACACAACTTCAATTATTTTATGAATAAACAGTCCTGAGCCACTATCTACCTCATTGGAGACCCTCAGACTATATTTGATCTGACACCTACTGGCTTTATCTTGTACTAAACGTTATTCACGTTAATCCTTTCATCAAGTATCTGCACCTAGTGGAAAGCTCGATTGTAATCATGTATGGTCTTTCCACTGACTGGGTAGCATGTAACAAAAGCTTTTTACTGTACTCGATACATGGACAATAAATTAAACTCAACTCAACTCAACTAAAACTCCATTAATCTGGCTGTTCAGGATTATGGTGGTGAGGGAATAGCAGATTTCCAGACGATTGGATAATGTTTTGTTAACACTCCAACAGCATTTTAATTCACTTTATTTAAGATGTTATATTGCAACTTTCTAGTGAATGTGATAGGTTTCAAGGGAATGCAGAAGTGGGGACCTAGCAAGTGGATGGGGGTGCATCGGATCTAGGATTCTGGTGAGTGGATGCGGAATGCAGGAACTGGGGTCCCAGTGAGTGTAAAGAGAGTGTGGGAAATGGGGTCCCAGTGAATGGACACGAGGTCAAGATCACCTATGAGCCAGAATAGTTGGATAACAGATTATCAAAGTAAGGAACACAAAGTGCTAGAGTAACTCAGGCAGCATTTCTGTATACTCTGATAACCTGGAGACACAAGAACTGCAGATGCTGGTTTACATATAAAATCGCCAAATGCTAGAGTAACTCAGTGGGTCAGTCAGCATCTGTAGTGGACATTGAGAGGCAACGTTTTGGGTTGGGACCCATCTTCAGACAAGTCCCAGTCTGAAGAAGGGTCCCAGCCAAAGCATCGCCTGTCCATATCCTCCACAGATGCTGGCTAACCCTCTGAGTTACTCTAGCACGTGGTATTTTTATTTGTAAACCATTATCTGCAGTTTCTTGTGTCTCCAGGTTATAAGAGACTTATAAGAAACTGTCAGCAAGGTCAAATCGTCACTAACGATCTCTATGTAGATACAAACAAGTTTGGAACAGAATGGAAGCAGGTGCCCAAGCCGGTACTGCAGTCACAGAGAGCATGAGAGTTGAGTTAGTTAGTTGGAAGTTTGTAACGCTTACCCTGTTTGCTGAGTGAAAATCATACACATCGTAAGGAACGATCCCTGAAGGGGAAGAGCACAGAGACATCAGTACTGGTTCAGGTACAAAGAAACACTTCAATAACATCGACAAAATGGTTGAGCCGTTGGCTCAGGTCGAGCTGCCCTAGTGCGGTCCTGACCTTGGTGAAAGGCAGGCCTCACACTTCCCAAGGAGGTTTCTGTGATGTAGGGGACACGTGAGGTACTATGGTCCCAGATCTCTCCTGCCCTTCTTACTGTCCCAACCATTCACCCCTTCACAATTAGTGCTTGACACACTGTGTGCCATCCACAAGAGGTTACAGAACAGCTTGCAGAGTCTTTTCAACTGTATTTCCCAACCCTGTGATAGACCAAAGAGAGCAGATGCAATGGAATCCACGCCTCCAGAGGGAAACAGTTTTTTGTCTTAGACTATATATTTTTACAAGATAGATTTTTTAATCTGCTTGTCAATTTCCATAGTAATTTTTAAGTGGTTCCTGATTAAAATCACAACATAACTTCTTTGGGACATGGGAAGAAACTGGAACCTTTCCTGACCTGGAAGAAACTCACAGGGTCACAGGGAGAACATGCAGCCTCTGAGGTCAGGATTGAACACAGGTTTCCGGAGTTGTGAGTCAGAAGCTCTATGAACTACAATACTGTGCCGCATGGGATGGTAAACTAGTTGCTGAAAAAGTACCCCCTAATGCCCCTGTCCCACTTAGGAAACCTGAACGGAAACCTCTGGAGACTTTGTGCTCCACCCAAGGTTTCCGTGCAGTTCCCGGAGGTTTTTGTCAGTCTCCCTAAAGGTCGAAAGTGATTTCTGCTTCTTCTATGTTCCGGCGATTATTTCAAAAAATTCAAAACCAGCTACGACTGGTAGTGGAAGATAAGACCTCCCTGGTGGAATAAAACTGGGTGAAAAAAAGGTCTTACCTTCCACTACCTGCAACCTCCGACAACCGCCTTCAACTAGCATCGCAACCGGCTTCGACTAAAAAATTACCGATTTTTAAAACGGCAATCTATTTTTAGTCGCGGCCAGTTTTGAATTTTTTGAAATAATCGCCGGAACATAGAAGAAGCGGAAACCACTTTTGACCATTAGGGAGACTGACAAAAACCACCGGGACCCGCACGGAAACCTTGGGTGGGGCGCAAAGTCTCCAGAGGTTTCCTGTGGGACAGGGGCATATTGCTGCAGGGTCGATGGTAAATCAGGTTGGAGTTGATAGGCATATGTTGGGTAATTGTCATGGGGATATAAAAAGGGGAATAGGATTACTCTGAGGACCTGAAGGGCTGAATAGCCTCCTCCAATATTCTCTACAAGTACAGTAAACCCTCATTTTAACAGACCTTTCTAATGGATTTTGGTTATAGCAGTCTGTTATCGACAGTTTGTTGTTTCACGGAATGACCACTAGGTGGATGGAACAGTTATGTACTTGAACCATTTTAGGTTCAATTAAGTTGAGAGATAGTGTGGAAACACTGAATCCTCGCTGAACAGCGATCACCCGCACACTAGATCTATCCTACACAACAGGGACAATTAACAGTGTGTAGTATAGAATGATCACAGTGGTTCTATCTTTCCGCTCATATAACTAATATAGTGGTTTTATCTTTCTTCCCAAATTGCAAACACGAAGACAGTGTGACAGCGTGGGTTTTACACCCGGCACCCTGCGCATCACCCCTCACCCCCACCACCAAAAAGACGTGCAGGCCTGCAGCCCAACCACTGGCAGTGGTGCAGCCCCACAGCACCAGTGACCTGGGCTCCAGCAAAAGGAGGAAACCCCGCGGCCACAGGGAGCACCCGAGGCCAGGATCGAACCCGGGCCCCCGGTGCTGCAAGGCAGCTGCTCGACCAGTGACCCACAGGAGCCAACTACACCACAAACGTGCACGTCACCGCAACGCTGGGGGGAAATCTGGGCATCTGGAGGAAACTCATGTGGCCACAGGAAGCACCCGAGGTCAAGATCGAACTGGGGTCTTTGCCCTGTAAGGTAGCAACTCTGCACGGTGCCACAGTGCGGTCCCAAGGTATTGTGTATTTTATGTCCTTTACTGTTTATTGTGCAGTGAATGATTAATGGCAGTTTTTCCAAGAGTAATGTATATATTATGTCTCTTATTCGATTATAGTTTACAATCAGTAATGACGGATACCATCTCCCCCCATGTGGTCCATTGTAGCGAGGGTTTACTGTACTTGACTATATGTAAGCATCCTCCACTGTTCATTGCTATCTTTCCAGTGCATGGCTGAATTGTTTTGAGCAAGTATTGAATTCTTACAGGGACCTTTTATACTGCTGCCGCCACAATCTATTTCCACTCACCGGGCGGGCCTGGTATTCCGGGCTGACCCGCTTCCCCTTTGCCCCCTTGGGTTCCCGGGTAACCTGGGCTGCCACGCTCTCCTTTTTGACCTGTACGAGAGAAAAGAGCAAAAGCGAATGTAAATGGTCATGGAACGTTGTTGCAGTATAGATAATCCTGCTAAAACAAGATAGTTGTGTTCCTAAAGGGCCTGTCTCACTTTCGTGTCCGTGACACGCAAATTACGCGACCTCGTGGTCGCATTGAGCTGCGATGGTCCCACGGATGGTAACTGAGTTACTCCAGCATTTTGTGTCTATCTATCTCACGCAACGGCCGTGAGCCCCAGGCCGAGCTCGGCGATCGTTTGCCTGCTTCTGCTGCTGTTGGAGGTGAGACGTTACGTGCGCCAGGGTCTTGGGCCTGTCCCACTTTGGCCGTCAGTTACGCGACGGGCCGTTGGCGCGTGAAGATTTCGTTCGCTACAAAAATTGCGGAGCCCCGCGTGATGTTGCGCACAACTACATACTCCTCCACGCTTCTCACTGGGACCGGCCCCGCCCGGCCACATGATGCCTGTGCGCCTCAACGCGACGACGAGGTCTCGTAATTTGTGTACCAAGGACACGTAAGTGGGACAGGCCCTTTAGAAACCGTGTTAGATTGTGTGAATGGAGTAAAATTGGCTCGTGCCCAGAGAGTTTAGACATCGTGATGAAAAAGCTTTCTCCCCATGGAATTTTCAAAGATAAAGGTCTTTTTCATTTATAAATTTATTTTTGTCACTGCAAAGTAAAAATACTAAAGGTCATATTGAACATTGTTTAACAGAGTATCGGTATGCCACCGATTGAAGCAATTGTTCGTCAATTTCAATGGCCACCAGCAGTGAAACTGACAGACTGTTGATTATACAGATGGTTACATGGAAACAGTCTTTTTTCCTAGATTGCTTTGTTTTTCCATGGCAGTTTTTTCCCCAGCTTGTTAATTACCAAAGTAACTGTTAAGTTGTTATCATGTTCCCGATTGAAGTCACATAATCAATTAAGATGGCATAATACAAATAGTGTTATTTCATTTGTCAATTATCTCCGTATGCATTAGCATATCCATTATATACACTTTGTGGAAATTTAAGGATTGGCAATAAATGCTGGTGTTACCAGTAACAACCATTTTCCTTAAAAGAACGGGGGAAAGGAACAGTGACTCAGTTATAAAGTTTGCAATGCAATGAGAGAGAGATCACTGGATTTGGTCATCAGGAGGCCAATCAATTAGTTCTAAGCAGTTCTGTGTCAATTATTGCAAACTAAAACATCTGAATTTAAACAGAATATACCAGATTATCCCAGTAAATCAGGCAGTATTTGTAGAGTGACAATCACATTTTTCACATTGACGAAGTCACAAGCGACTGTCATGCTGGAATCAGAAGCAAAAAACAAAGTGCTGGAGGGACTTAGCCTCTGTGGAGGGAGAAGATCAGACACGTTTTGGATCAGGACCCCCCCTTCTGTCTGGGGATGCCTCATCATTTTATTACTGCATCTGTATCCAAAGGAAAAGCAATCGCTTCGCCTTTAACCTCACACAAATTGAATTAAATTGAATGAGTTAATCAGGTGGCCAATCAATTGTTAAATACAATTGTGCGGCACGGTGGCGCAGCAATAGAGTTGCTGCTTTACAGCGCTTGCAGCGCCGGAGACCCGGGTTCAATCCCGACCACGGGCTCTGTCTGAACAGAGTATGTACGTTCTCCCCGTGACTGCATGGTTTTTCTCCGAGCTCTTCGGTTTCCTCCCACATTCCAAAGACTTACAGGTATGTAGTAGGTAAATTGGCTTGGTAAAAGTAAAAATTGTCCCTAGTGTTAATATGCGGGGGTCACTGGTCAGCGTGGATCCGGTGGACTGAAGGGCCTGTTTCCGTGCTTTCTCTAAACTAAACTAAAATTGAATTGAATCCTTCAAATCGAGTGCCATCAAGGTCAAGATGAGGCCTCTATTCAACTCCTTCTCTCCAGCAAAATTGAGGATCTCAGTGCCAGAACATTAGTCAGGGAATAAACGCAGTCTTTATTTTAGAAGAGCAATAAATGGGTCTTTACCTGGTTGTCCGAGAAGTCCAGGGTAGGGGGCAGCTCCTGCACCAAACACCTTCAGAAAAGAAGGTAAGAGCAAGTCAGTGTTAGCCAAACTCCGCACCACATTTCCCAGCACCAGCCAGGGCTCATGGCTAGCACTCTTGTCTCAGACAGCGAATGGAGTGAGTTCCTCTCTCCACTTATGAGCTTGAGCACTAATATCTAGGCTGGCCCTTCAGAGCGATGGGTAGGGCATGGTTGAGCTGCTGTCTCTGGGTTGAGACCTGAAGCCGAGGGTCTGGCTGCTCATTCCAAGACACTGTTCTGAGAAGCACAGCTGAGCCCCTCAACAGTAGTGTCAGAGAGCGTCAGGCAAGTGAACAATATGGCCAGTCCACAGCTGAGTGCAATGAGGGCCTCCATGTTGACCTGCGCGATGCTCCACAAATCGGAAGGTGATACTAACCAAATAACCTACAGGCCGGGAGATACGTGCTGGTCAGGATACCGGGGTATACTTCCCCGGTGTTATTCTACAAGATTGTGCTCTGAGATCTTCCATGGGAATAGACATGGCCTACGGTCAACGCCATGTCCAAAAGGCAGGACTTGTGACATTGCGGCACTCCCTCACTGTTTCTCTGGAGTGTGGTCAAAGGTACTGCAGGGCAATGAGCCCGAGACCTGATCTGGAAGCTAGTTCTGAGCGATGGCTGGGACTGTCCACAAGGGATGAAGTGTTTGAGATAAACCTCTCGTACTTTGCTTCATTTACTACCTCGCTCTCAGCTGCAACCCACTTACGTTGTTGTCAAAGGATGATGCCGGTAGCCCAGGGGTTCCGGGAGGTCCAGGGGGTCCCGGAGGGCCAGGAATACTCTTAATATAGAAGGAAAACAGAATCAGAACAAAGCTGGGAATAAAACAGCGGTTTTGTCAAATAAAGCAATCTGGTGGAAGATAAGACTTACCCGGAATCCGTAACTGCTGCCATAATCTCCTCCATCGCCCTTCTCCCCTTTCAGTCCATTTATCCCAGGACGACCCTATCCACGAGAAAAGATGGGATTAGACCGCGTGAAAAGATGGGACAGCCACTTAGGAAGTTTGGCATGTACCCTACAACTCTCACCAACGTCTGCAGATGCACCATACACCAAATTGCTGGACTCCTGGTTAACCTGCTTTTCAGCAGCACGGCACTATTTCTTTGGGGTTGTGTGAAGGATCTCTAGCTTGCCTGGGGTTGATATGCTACTTACAATAGACATGATACTGGGAGGCAGCATCATTTGTTCATTCAGTCAAATACAACACCTGTTCAGAGACAGTAAGGAAATAACTATCAACAAAACTCACCGGTCTTCCTGGAAAACCAATTTCACCTTTCCGACCAGGATATCCTGGGATGCCCTGTAAAAACAAAACATAAGAAATATAAGAAAGAGCAGGCCATTCACCCATTGTGCGTGCCCTACCATACAATATGACCAGGACTGCTCATTGCCACCGTTCTGCATGAATCCTCATATTCCTTGAATCCTTGAATTCCCAATGGATTAAATTGTGAGGTAGGGAGCTCAGCTGGAAGCACCCATTGATGCATTGGTATCCACCCTTCAAATGAACCCAATGAGGTGCTGGCCTTTTGAGGTGAGGTCTTGCTCAGCCTTAAAATTATCACCAGGAAAAATGGTCAGACATCCTTCTATTTACAATCAAGTGGAATATACTGTTAACTGGCATATAGTTAACGCTTAAAATCACCACACAGGCTCTGGCATACAATGGCATGACCATCACTGAATCCCTCTCTCTTAATATCCTGGGGGTTACCACTGACCAGAAAATAAACTGGAGAAGCCCAAAACACAATGTGGCTACACGAGCAGGTCAGAGGTGAGTTAACTCACCTCCTAACCCCTCAAAGCCTGCCCGCCATGGTGAAGATGATGTTCTCTATTACATGGGTTGCAGAATCTCCATCCCAATTCTGTGGGATGGGTTATGATAGTGCAGGAGGTGGAGGTTGGGGAAGGATGGTGGGAATCTGGGTTTCTACATATTTAGTGTAGTCTTTCAGTATCTTTTTATTTTAAGTGTAACCCTGGCCTGATGCTAGCCTTCCATTCAGGCAGGGAGTGAATAGAGGGCCGGGGTTGACTGCAGCACCAGGCAGGGAGCTTGTAGCTGGCGATGGCAGAATATAGACAAAGAATCTGATCACTGTGCAAGGATTCAATCCTCAGAATGAGGGTCATCTGTTTATTGGGAATGGGATTTAAAATGATTAGTATGAATTCTTGAAGGAACGGAGGAGATTTGAAGTTTGGGTAATGTGTGGAGACTTCCTTACCGAGAGGCCCTCCAGATTTGAATGGATCTTGAAAATGAATGGATCTCTGGGATCTTTGTGACGGCACAGTGAAGCAACTAGGTTTAGAGCAGACATGAACTCGTGCTGAGTAGACATGCAGTGGCAAAACCTGATAGACAACGTGAGCCGACGCAAGTCGCATGCAACGTGGGAGCTGTAACTTTACCTGTGGGCCCATAGGTCCAGGAATACCAGGACCACCCTGCAAGAAAAATGTTTACACACATTTAGATACGAAGCAGTCCAACTGAGGAGCCGGTTCAGCCCGACCATCAATCCCCACAATGTGAGAACAAAGCCCTAGGTCTAATGATTGTTGTTGTGGTTAGGCAGAGGTTGAAGGTGGAGAACCGCAAGGAATAATCGCAGAACACATTCTTCTACTGGCGGCTGGAGTACAACCTTTTGTACATCATCCAGAGGGCAATGGCGGCACAGTGGAGCAGGGGGTAGAGCTGCTGCTCATAGCCCGAGAAACCCGGGTTTGATCCTGACCTCTGTCTCTGTGGAGTTTGCATGTTTGCATGTTCTCCGGGGTCGCAAGTGTCCTTCCACATTTCAAACACGTGTGGATTGGTTGGCTAATTGGCCGCTGTAAATTATCTCCAGTGTGCAGAAACTGTGGAGAGTTTATGGGAATGTGGGGAGAATAAAATAAAATTATTGCAGGATTAGTCTACATAGGTGATTGACGTTGGGCACAATAGAACAATGGGACTGTTTCCATGCTCTACAACTGCTTAAACAGTGGGGAACTTAACAAATTTAACAGTGAATACACAAACCTCAGTCACACCACACTTACGAGTGCTGAGTTAGATTCACGTTTCTAAATTACACAGGATATAGAAACACTGTGTCAAGTACAATGGAGAAACCCAACTCTTATCTCTTGGAAAACAAAGTGTGTTCTAACAGCGGAAGACTAGACAGGGAAAGAGCAAAAGTAGAAGCCATCAAAATAAAATACACGCCAAAAGTAAAATAGGGGAACTGAGAAGGAATTTGTTTATCCAGAGAGCAGTGAGAATGTGGATGTCAGATAGTGGTTGAAGCCCTGTCGGCCTATCAGGTGTAGCCGTTGGAGGAAATAAGTGAGGGGAGGGAGGAGCGACACGTCCGACGGTAGGTTTAAAATCGAGCTGCGGGGGTTGTTGTTTCAGTGGGACCACAGGAGCCGTTGGAGGAAGTGACAGGAAGGGGGGGGAGCGCGACACTTTTTCCGATCGGCTAAGGTTTTAAAATCGTGAGCGCGGGATGGGCTTGCTTTTCCAGAGGGCCCACAGTGAGCCGTTGGAAGTGAAGGAGAGGGGGGTAGGAGCGACAACCCGACCGGTATATGGTTTTAAAAGTCTAGCGCGGGGCTTGTTTTTACCGAATTCCTTAAACGGTTTCCATTTGGAGAAGTGGTTTTATTTTTTGAGGAAGGGGGAAGCCGCTGATTGGTGGATGATGATCCGATGGAAGCAGCTGATTGGGTGCAAACCCAGTGAGGGTTTTACTCTTTACAGTTTCTGCCTTCTGGTGAGTGAGGGATTCTGGGAGAGTTAGGGATTGCTGTATTTAGTAGTAAAAGTTTTAAAGGATAAGTTTTTGTGTTTTTTTTTTGTAATTGGAGTAAGAGGTATGGCAGTAGTAGAGATTGGAGTAGATGATTGGCCCGTGGTTTGCTCAGCCTGCACAAGCATGTGGGAGATCAGGGAGATGGTGCAGTTGTCCCTGGTGATAAGTTGCAGGAGATGTGTTGTCCAGCTGCAGCTACTGGCAGGGCCCGCATTGACGATTGGTACGAATCGTCAGGGAATGTTGCCGCGGGACTGTGCCCGCCTGCAGATGCTGGAGTGACGTGCTGAGGACGCAATGAAGGCACCGGTGCAGCCAACGCCAAGGCTCGGTGGGGGAGGGCCCCCCACAGTCTAAGGCCGCCTTCCGCTTGCTGCTGGACGCATGGGGGTACAGTATTGTGGAGTACCGCCCCTCAATAATAGAGGGTAGGTTATCCCACGCCATTGTGCATGAGTGGGGGACTCGGATTTGTGGAAACTTGGGAAAATAGAAAATGTCCGCAAAACTGTATTTTATTTGTATCTATTGTACAGCTCTCGAAAAAATGTACGGATGGATTTTCCGAAGGTTATGTATTGTATATATTTATCATTCGATAAAGTATATTTTGAAATTAATAAAAAAAAAAGTATTGGAATGCGGCTTGGATTCATTACTGAGAGCATCCACGATGCGGAGAAAGTCGTGGATAGCCACGTCACAGTAGTTGGTCACACCGCAGGCAAAAGGTAGGAGGACAAGAGAAGGATCGGTGTGAGCCAATATGCGCGCAAGCAAAGCAGTAGGCAGGTAGTGCAGGAAGTCGCCCTGCGGTATCTCCCTGTCTAAAAGGTATACCATTTTGGATGTACTGTATGAGGGGAGATGGCTCATCAGGGGGAAAGATGCAGCAGCAGCCAGAGGTTCATGGGAACCTTATGGGTGGCTCTGCACGCATGATTGAGGGAGGGAGGAAAAAAGAGGGGAAGGGCAATTAGAAAATAGGGGATTCAATTGTCAGGGGAATAGATAGGCGTTTCTGCGGCCGCAAACGAGGACTCCAGGGATGGTATGTTGCTCTGGTGCAAAGGTCAGGAGATGTCACTGAACGGCTGCAGAAACTTCTGGAGGGGGAGGGTGATCAGCCAGTTGTCGTGGTGCTGTTGGCACCAACGAATATAGGATAAAAAAAGGGATTAGGTACTACAAGGTGAATTTCGGAGAGCTAGGAGATAAACTTAAAAGTATGGACCTCAAAGGTAGTAATCTCCGGAGATTACTACCAGTACCACGGGCCAGTTCAGAGTAGAAATATGGAGGATAATGCAGAATGAGATACGTGGCTTGAAAAGTGGGGCAAGGGGGAGGGATTCAAATTTTCTAAGATGTGTGTTGGGACCAGTTCTGGGGGACGGGTGGGAGTCCTGGTACAAACAGGACGGTTTGCACCTTGGAAATGTGAATGGAACCAATGTTCTGTTGGGGGAGTGTTTGCTGTCAGGTGCGTGTCGGGGGGGATTTTTAAACTAATGTGGCAGGGGGATGGGTGACAAGAGCAGGGAGGCAGGAGGGTGTTAAAAATGAGGGTTAGAGAAGCATTAGTGTGCGAGCAGGTGAAAGGTAAAAGTGGCAGGCAGACAAAACCAGGGCAAAAAATCAAAAAGGGCCACTTTTCAGCAAAATTGTGTAAGGGGTAAATGCGTTTGTGAAAGACAAGCCTGAAGGCTTTGTTGTGTTCTCAATGCAAGGAGTATTCGTAATAAGGTGGACGAGTTGAACGTGCCGATATAGATATTAATGCTTAGGTGAATATAGTTGGGATCACGGAGACATGGACTCCAGGGTGGACGTAGGCTGGGAGCTGAACATCCCTGGATATTCAATATTCAGGAGGGGATAGAGAGAAAGGAAATGGAGGTGGGGTGGTAGCGTTGCTGGTTAGAGAGGAGATTAAAGCAATGGGAGAAAGGAAGGACATTAGCTTGGAGGATGTGGAATCGGTATGGGTAAGGAGCTACAAAACACTAAGGGGCAGAAAACCTATGGTGGGTGTTGTTGTACAGGCCACCTAACAGTAGCAGAGAAGTTGGGGATGGTATCAAACAGGAAATTTAGAAATTGCGTGCGACAAAGGCAAAAACAGAGGTTATAATGGGGTGACTTCAATCTACATATAGATTGGGTTAATCAAATTGGCAGGGGTGCTGAGGAAGAGGATTTTTTGGAATGTATGCGGGAGATAGTTTATCTAAATCAAACATGTAGAGGAACCAACGAGAGAGCAGGACTATTTTAGACTGGGTTTTGAGTAATGAGGAAGGGGTATTAGCCGTCTTGTTGTACGTGCCCCCTTGGGCCAAGAGTGACCATAATATGGTTGAGTTCTTCATTAGGATGGAGAGTGACATTGTTTAATTCAGAAACAATGGTTCTGAACTTAAAGAAAGGTAACTTTTGAGGGTATGAGACGTGAATTGGCCAAGAGATGGAACTGGCAATTTAATTCTAAAAGGGTTGACGGTGGATATTGGATATACAATGGGAAGACATTTAAAGACTGCATGGATGAATTACAAAAATTGTTAATCATCCCAGTTTGGCAAAAGAATAAATCGGGGAAGTAGTGCATATCCCCGTGGATAACAAGGGAAATCAGGGGATAGTATCAAAGCAAAGGATGATGCGTAAAAAAGTAGCCAGAAATATAGCAGCATACCAGAGGGACTGGGAGAAAAATCAGAGACCAGCAGAGGAGGACAAAGGGCTTAATTAGGAAAGAAAAATAGATTATGAAAGAAACCTGGCAGGGAACATAAAAACTGACTGCAAAAAGTTTTTATAGATATGTGAAGAGAAAGAGGTTAGTTAAAACAAAATTGTATGGACCTCCCTTGCAGTCAGAAACAGGTGTGTTGATCATGGGGAACAAGGATTATGGCGGTCCTAATTGAATAACTACTTTGGTTCCGTCTTTCACTTGAAGGATGACATAAATAATCTGCCTGTTAATAGCAGGGGGAGGACTGTGGGTCAAAGGAGGAATTGAGTGAAATTCCAGGTCAGTCGGGAAGTGGTGTTGGGTAAATTGAATAGATTTTAAAGGCCGATAAATCCCCAGGGCAGATAGGTCTGCATCCCAGGAGTACTTTAAGGGAGTAGCTCAGGAAAAATAGTGGATGCATTAGTGATAATCTTTCAAAACTCTTTAGATTCTGGAGTGGGTTCCTGAGGCTAGGCGGGTAGCAAAATGTAACCCCTCTTTTTAAGAAGGAGAGGGAGAGAGAAAACGGGGAATTACAGACCAGTTAGTCTAACAGTTGAGTAGTGGGGAAACTGCTAGAGTCAGTTATTAAAGATGGGATAGCGGCACATTTGGAAAGTGCGTGAAATCATTGGACTAAGTCAGCATGGATTTACAAAAGGTAAATCATGTTGACGAATCTTGTGGATTTTTTGAGGATGTAATACTAGGTGGATAAGGGAGAACCAGTGGATGTGGTATATCTTGGACTTCCAGGAAGGCTTTCGACAAGGTCCCACATAAGAGATTAGTATACAAACTTAAAGCATACGGTATTAGGGGTTCAGTATTTGATGTGGATAGAGAACTGGCTGGCAAACAGGAAGCATAAGAGTAGGAGTAAACGGGTTTCCTTTTCACAATGGCAGCAGTAACTATGTGGGGTAAACCGCAGGGCCTCAGTGCTGGGACCCCAGCTATTTACAATATATTTTAATGATCTGGATGAGGGAATTGATAGGGGCATATCTCCAAGTTTGCGGATGACACTACGCTGGGGGGCAGTGTTCGCTGTGAGGAGGATGCTAGGAGACTGCAAGGTGACTTGGATAGGCTGGGTGAGTGGGCAAATGTTTGGCAGATGCAAGTATAATGTGGATAAATGTGAGGTTATCCACTTTGGGGCAAAAAAACCAGGAAAGCAGACTATTATTTAAATGGTGGCCGCTATTAGGAAAAGGGGAGATGCAGCGAGACTGGGGTGTCATGGTACACCAGTCATTGAAAGTAGGCATGCAGGTGCAGCAGGCAGTGAAAAAAGCGAATGGTATGTTAGCTTTCATAGCAAAAGGATTTGAGTACAGGAGCAGGTGAGGTTCTACTTCAGTTGTACAGGGTCTTGGTGAGACCACACCTGGGTATTTGCGTGCAGTTTTGGTCTCCAAATTGAGAGGAAGGACATTATTGCCATAGAGGGGAGTGCAGAGAAGGTTCACCAGACTGATTCCTGGGATGTCAGGACTGTCTTATGAAGAAAGACTGGATAGACTCGGTTTATAACTCTCTGGAATTTAGGAGATTAAGAGGGGATCTTATAGAAACTTACAAAAATTCTTAAGGGGTTGGACAGGCTAGATGCAGGAAGATTGTTCCCGATGTTGGGAACGAAGTCCAGGACAAGGGGTCACAGCTTAAGGATAAGGGGGAAGGGAAATCCTTTAAGACCGAGATGAGAAAGACTTTTTTTTTCACACAGAGAGTGGTGAGTCGCTGGAACACTCTCTGCCACAGAGGGTAGTTGAGGCCAGTTTACATTGGCTATATTTAAGAGTGAGTTGGATGTGGCCCTTGTGGTAAGGGGGTCAGAGGGTATGGAGAGAAGGCAGGTACGGGATACTGGTTGGATGATCAGCCATGATCATTATTGAATGGCGGTGCAGGCTCGAAGGGCTCTGAATGGCCTACTCCTGCACCTAGTTTTATGTTTTCTATGTTTCTATAGTGGTTGAAGCATAGATGTCCAGGGCTGGGAAAAAGCATTGATGCATTCAAGGTATAGCTAGATAAGAATTCAGGGAGTAAGGCATGAGTAGTTTATTCATAAAATAGGATGAAGAAGAAATAAAATGCCTTAAGCAGAGAACAAGACCACTGGATAGGTCTCTATCATACGTTTTACATAATTTAATGTAATCATCGCCTTGGAGACAATGGCATGTTTTGAGAAAAGCTCTCCACCAGCTCAGAAGGATGAGCACTATTGGCTCATCCGCCTGCTCAATTGGCGTGAACTTCCACCTCAACCAATGAACTTGCTTGTACTGTCTAGTTCTCGTTTCTTTTGGGCATGATGAGTGGATTTTATCGATACTGGGAGAGCATTCCCAGAAACAGTGAGTAGCCCACGTAAGGTGATTTGTGCCCGGCAGGCCTCAGATTTCACACAGACACCAATAATGGAGTTAAGTATGTCTCACCTAGTTTGTTGATTCCCAGATTTTGCACAACGTCACGAGTTTAAAACTAGTGAAGCTGTTTAATCGTTAGTTTTATGTACTGCAATAATTGGGAAATTAAATCAGTCAAGTTGCACTAATATTTGTAACTGGGGATCAGATACTGTTATATCATTCTGTACCTTGAACACAAACTAATATATCTCCCAGTTTCCAAGTTAATTCCCTTACTCAGTCCTCGATGAATGTACTGCTGTGGCTGTACCAGCTGCTGAAAATACCCACCAGTCACGATTCACCATGCCTGGAATATTGAAGCGAGTCCTGAAACCTCACCGCCTTCTCACCCCCTCACTAAAGTGGACAGTTGAGTGGGAAGGGAATAAATTTCCCTCCTCTGATGATGGATCCTGTACACCAGTCAAAGTAAACCATTCCAGTTTCATTAATCGAGTGCCATCTAAGTACAATGAAACCACACACCAGCTTTTCAGATCAACACAAGACGCTGCCTTGTTCTGAGGCTTCATGCATTAGCCAGACTGTTACGTAGGTTTGTAGCAAACAGGCTTCAATCAATTTTAACCATACCAGTTGTAGCCAGAAATACAAAACCTGAAAGATAATCTTTGCCACTTCCAAGTTCCCAGTACTGCTTTCTCAACACTTCCCCACGCCACTCTCCTGTCAATTGGCTCCTGTCCTTGAAGGAGTTGCCAAGATTAATTTAACATCTCTCGATGGGACTGTTTACCATTCTGTTGCTTTGGAAAATGGAATGATGGCAGGCAAGGAAGATTCCTTCTTGCTTTGACAATAGACAATAGACAATAGACAATGCAGGAGTAGGCCATTCGGCCCTTCGAGCCAGCACCGCCATTCAAATGTGATCATGGCTGATCATCCCAATCAGTACCCCGTTCCTGCCTTCTCCCCATATTCCCTGACTCCGCTATCTTTAAGAGCCCTATCTAGCACTCTCTTGAAAGTATCCAGAGAACCGGCCTCCACCGCCCTCTGAGGCAGAGAATTCCACAGACTCACAACTCTCTGTGAGAAAAATTGTTTCCTCGTCTCCGTTCCAAATGGCTTACCCCTTATTCTTAAACTGTGAACCCTGGTTCTGGACTCCCCCAACATCAGGAACATGTTTCCTGCCTCTAGCGTGTCCAAACCCTTAACAATCTTATATGTTTCAATAAGATACCCTCTTATCCTTATAAACTCCAGAGTGTACAAGCCCAGCCGCTCCATTCTCTCAGCATATGACAGTCCCGCCATCCCCGGAAATAAACCTTGTAAACCTACGCTGCACTCCCTCAATAGCAAGAATGTCCTTCCTCAAATTAGGGGACCAAAACTGCACACAATACTCCAGGTGTGGTCTCACTAGGGCTCTGTGTAATTGCAGAAGGCCCTCTTTGCTCCTATACTCGACTCCTCTTGTTATAAAGGCCAACATGCCATTCATTTTCTTCTCTGCCTGCTGTACCTGCATACTTACTTTCATAGACTGATGAACAAGGACCCACAGGTCCCGTTGTACTACCCCTTTTCCCAACTTGACGCCTTTTAGATAATAAACTGCCTTCCTGTTTTTGATACCAAAGTGGATAACCTCACATTTATCCACATTAAACTTCATCTGCCATGCATCTGCCCACTCCCCCAACCTGTCCGTCACCCTGCATTCTCATAGCATCCTCCTCACAGTTCACACTGCCACCAAGTTTTGTGTGATCTGCATATTTGCTAATGTTGCTTTCAATCCCTTCATCCAAATCATTGATGTATATTGTAAATAGCTGCGGTTCCAGCATTGAGCCTTGCGGCACCCCACTAGACACTGCCTGCCATTCTGAAAGGGACCTGTTAATCCCTACTCTTTGTTTCCTGTCTGCCAACCAATTTTTTATCCATGTCAGTACTCTACCCCCAATACCATGTGCCCTAATGTTGCCCACTAATCTCCTATGTGGGACCGGATCAAATGCTTTCTGAAAGTCCAGGTACACTACATCCACTGACTCTCCCTTGTCCATTTTCCTACTTACAGCCTCAAAAAATTCCAGAAGATTAGTCAAGCATGATTTCCCCTTCGTAAATCCATGCTGACTCAGACTGATCCTGTTACTGCTATCCCAATGTGCGGCTATTTCATCTTTTATAATTGACTCCAGCATCTTTCCCACCACCGATGTCAGGCTAACTGGTCTATAATTCCGTTTTCTCTCTCCCACCTTTCTTAAAATGTGGGATAACATTAGCAACCCTCCAATCCACAGGAACTGATCCTGAGTCTATAGAACATTGGAAAATTATCAGCAATGCATCCACGATTTCTAGAGCCACTTCCTTAAGTACCCTGGGATGCAGACCATCAGGCCCTGCGGATTAATCAGCCTTCAGTCCCATCAGTCTACCCAACACCATTTCCTGCCTAATGTGGATTTCCTTCAGTTCCTCCGTCACCCCAGATCCTCTGGCCACTACTATATCAGGAAAATTGTTTGTGTCCCCCTTAGTGAAGACGGATCCAAAGTACCTGTTCAACTCATCTGCCATTTCCTTGTTCCCCATAATAAATTCATCTTTTTCGGTCTTCAATGGTCCAACTTTGGTCTGAACTAATTTTTTCCTCTTCACATACCTAAAGAAGCTTTTACTATCCTCCATTATATTCTTGGCTAGCTTACCTTCGTACATCATCTTTTCTCCCCGTATTGTCTTATTGGTTATCTCCTGTTGCTCTTTAAACATTACCCAATCCTCTTGCTTCCCACTCACCTTTGCTATGTTATACTTCTATTTTTATTAATACTTTTATTTTTATACTGTCCCTGACATCCCTTGTCAGCCATGGTCGCCCTTTACTCCCCTTGGAATCTTTCTTCCTCCTAGGAATGATCTGGTCCTGCACCTTCTGTATTTTTCCTAGAAATACCTGGCATTGTCCACTGTCATCCCTGCTAGTGTATCTTTCCAGTCAACTTTGGCCAGCTCCTCCCTCCTGGCCCCATAGTCTCCTTTATTCAACTGTAACCACTGACACCTCCGATCTACCTTTCTCTCTCTCCAATTGTTGATTAAACCTGACCATATTATGGTGACTACCTCCTAATGGCTCATTAACCTCAAGTTCCTTAATCAAATCCGGTTCATTACATAACACTAAATCCAGAATTGCATTCTCCCAGTAGGCTCCAAAACAAGCTGCCCTAAGAATCCATCACAAAGGCACTCTACAAAGTCCCTTTTTTGGGGTCCAGTACCAACCTGATTTTCCCAGTCTACCTGCATGTTGAAATCTCCCATAACAACCACAGCATTACCTTTGCTTACATGCCAATTTTGATTCCTCTTGCAGCCATGTCTCTGTAATTCCCATGACATCATACTTGCCAATTTCTAACTGAGCCTCAAGCTCGTCCACTTTATTTCTTATACTTCGCACATTCATATACAACACTTTGACCTCCGTATTCATGTCCCCCCTCGCACCGCTCGCAATTGGCCCTGACATTACTCTTTTATTCCTTCCCATTAATTCGAGAATCTTTTGTAATTTTTCCTGTACTCACTGCCCCTTCAACTCCATCTTTATACTCCCAATTTGTCAATCCCTCCCCCCCACTATTTAGTTTAAACCCACACATGTTGCCCTAGCAAATCTGCCTGCCAGAATGTCGCTCCCCCTCCAGTTAAGGTGTAACCCTACCCCAGAAGAGATCCCAGTGGTCTATAAATCTAAATCCTTGCTCCCTGCACCAGCCCCTCAGCCACTCATTCAGATCCCCTATCTCCCTGTTCCTGTCCTCACTAGTACGAGGTACTGGAAGCAATCCAGAGATAACCACCCTAGAATCTTGCCTTTCAGTCTTCTTCCCAGAAGTCCTAGAAGTCCTGCCTTTCAGTCTTCTTCTTTGCTCTGGATTTGCTGACAATTACATTGAAAGGGGCCTGAAGATCAATAGAACTGGCTCCTAACCTGGGTAGCCCCCAAATGCTATCGTTCCAGGAATGCCTGGACTGTCCAGGAATCTCGTGCAATCGATAAGCCGGGGGGAAACAGTCACAGGGACATTAGCAGAAATCTTTATTTTGTTTCTGATTCCTTCTCAATACTTTTATTGGGTTGTGAAATGTCAACGTTGGAAAAGGGCTGTTTAATTGTACGGGGTGATTGTAGATGGGGGTGGGTGGGAGGCAATGGGATGAAACTGCCAGGAATGCAGCCAATCAAAGCTACCAATCCACAGCCACAGTCGCATCACAGGCACAGCCATCTGGATCAAACTTTGTTTAATTTTCCTTTCTTGCATCAGTTCAGTGTTGGTTTGATAAAGACCCTCCACACCTTCACTTATATCACTAAAATCACAAACAGGCTGCAATAACACAAAACAAGTTCAGCCAGGATGTTGCCAGAATTTAGGGATTGTAACAACTGTAAAGGGTTGTGGATGTCTAAAGATGAGGGTAAGAGAAGCCAGGTAGACATGTTTGACAACCATGGGTGGACATGGACACTGTTGTCAGACAACTGACAAGTTCTCCCATAAGATAGGGTGTAATCCTGATCTCCCAACCCAGCTCTTTGTGAACTTGCACCTTTTGTTATCTGCACTTTCTCTGTAAGTGTAATGCTATAACTAACACTATATCCTGCACTCTGGTATTTCTCTCTTCGTACTACCTGTTGCACTTGTATGTAGTTTGATTGTACTCAAGTGTTGATTGATATGTCGGAATAGCACACAAACAAGGTTTTCACTGCATCCCAGTACAGATAACAATAATACATCAATATCAAGTTTCCACAACAGGGGGCTAAGATGGTGACAAAAGAGAACTCAGCAGCAACAGTTAGCCGCTGTTGAATTTGCTAACTTCTCCTGGGGTTTTGCTGCCCTTAAAAAGATGTATAAAAATTGCATTCTATGTACTAATTAAAATAGATGTTTCAAGAGAGGATCAGCAACCTACTTCCTTCAGACTGATTGGGATAAACGGGTATGGTAATGGAGCAACAGAACAGCTGACAGGATGAAATGGGGGGAGGTTTGGGGGAGAATGTAATGGAGCAGAGATTCTGGCCAAGATGGGCTGCTTCAGTGTTCAGCATTGTTGCTCCTGTTTTCATTGGTGTAGCAACTAGCATTCCTGAACCAGGCTGGACTTCTCAGCATCTCCACCAACTAACCTTCAGGTCGATGCTTGCAGAAAGCAAGTTGGTCAACATGGCTTCATCGAGGCCGTTGATGTAACCTGCCTCTCCTTTATCGCCCTGAAAAGGCAGGACACTTCATGTCAAGGTGCCAGTCTGATAAAATGTTTTTTTATGTCTTAAATGACTTAAATATCCTTGGAAATTCCTTCAGTCATACATTCAGAAAAGTATTATGACTCTTTCGCCTCCTGCAGGAGTTTGAGTGCAGGGACCTGAGGAGGAGACTGCCTCAAACCACTTGAGGTGCATTTATACTTTCATCCCCCATTTCCTCTACAACGGCAAGGCTTCATCCCGAGCTGTTATGCAGTTGAATTCAAATCATCCAACCAGTTTGTACTTGCAACTGAGGTTAAACCATTACCAAAGCTGCCCTATCAAGTCAAATGTCCCCTCATCCTGGGCCCGTGCTGCCGTAGCTCTACCGACACTGACCAAAATCCCAGGACTTCCTGTCCAACAACACTGTGTAAGCATCTTCACCACAGTGGTGCAAGAGGGCTGCTCCCCACCACAGCAGTGCAATGAGAAGAGCTGCTGCCTCACAGCACCAGGGACCTGGCTTCAATCCCGACCTCTGCCAATATCTGCTCAAAGACCTATGCATTGGTAGGTTAACAGTGGACTGTAAACTTCCATTGGTGTGTAGGTGAGTGGTAGAATATGGTAGCAGTTGATGGGAATATGGAGAGAACAAAATGGGATAAAGGTAGAACTGGGTGTAAATGGTTAGTGTACACTCAATGGGCAGACGGACTTTTTCCATGCCATATCTCACCACGACTCTCGAAGGCATTGGCTAAAAATATCAAATTTGCCACTAGATCATCCATAACTCAGGAATGAACAGAGAGAAACAAATCCCTCCAGCTATGCTCGTGGTTCCACAACAAGATCCAACTGTGCCTTAAACCCTCCCTCACTCAGATCAGCCGCACAGCCAGTTAGACCGGGAGTAACTAATTCAATCCAGGCCTGGGCCCTGCAGAATTCAGTACCACACAGAGCATATGGTGGGGTACATAAGGGGGAAATGCTTCTAGGTGGTAGGAGGTATTATTTCTTTTTAAACACGGGAGGAGTGGAGTTATTTTTACTCAGTGAGAAGATTCAAAAGTGTCTTTCTATTGGAAATAAGGTGACCTGTAAAGCATGGCAGACAAAAGATGATGGCAGTTTGATGAAAATCCTGAAATTATCCTCTGACACTTCTTTCTTTGGAAAACCCACCTCTTAGCTTTTTGAAACCTTTATGTGGCCCGGTGCTAATTTTTATTTGATTAGGTTATATCACTTCAAAAGCATCAGTTAAATGTTACTTGGAGCACCTACCTTTGGCCCAACTGGTCCTGAAGACCCTGCATCTCCCTGGTCACCTTTTGGACCACTGGGACCCTGAGGTGCAAGAACAACTCAGTCAGAACATTAAGTATGAGAGGAAGCACTAAAGCTTGATATAGCTCACAAAATAATGACACAAGAGACTGCATATGCTGCAATCTAGAACAAAGGACAAACTGCTGGACGAACTCGGTAGGTCAGGCAGCATCTGTGGAGGAAAATGGGCAAACAACATTTGAGTCTGAAGAAGAGCCCAGACCCAAAGATTGTCTCATATTTGTTTCAGAATACTTCAATCTATAATAACTGAAAATTTATTTCAGTTCTCTTAATTTTTAAGAAAGTTATGGGCTTTTGACTGTCCTCAATCACAACTTTTGTGTTAAGTCAATGGAAAAGCAATAGGGAACAAGATGCTAATTTCCGAGTATGAAAATGGCCATAACTTTTTAAATACTGAAGATATGAAAGTGAATTAGGTGTCAAATTAAACTTCTTTTTATGCTTTATGTGATGGGATAAATTGCAGACTTGATTTTTTAAATCTCAAAATTTTGTAACATTGCTATTCTTTGAACACCTTTGTTTGTAGTTTCTGAAAATAACAAGGGCAGGGTGAAAGGCTCTTTGATTTGGGGTAAGCGTGGGAGATAATGTGCAGGAACACATCCAAACCCACGCAGGAGACAAATACGAAGTGCCCATTAAAGGCAGATGCTGCAATCTGGAACAAAGGACAAACTGCTGGAGGAACTTGGCAGGCCAGGCAGCATCTGTGGAGGAAAATGGGCAAACAACATTTAGAGTCATAGAAAATAGGTGCAGGAGTAGGCCATTCGGCCCTTCGAGCCTGCACCGCCATTCAATATGATCATGGCTGATCATCCATTTGAGTCTGAAGAAGGGCCCTGACCCAAAATTTCACCTGTGCATTTCCTTCTACAGATGCTATCTGGTCCACTGAGTTCCTCCAGCACTTTATTCTTTTTAACTAAAAAATGGTTCCTACACGACTGTAAGCCCATCAACCGTCTGAGGAAAGAGAGAATGTTACCACCTACGTTAAACAGTTATTTCAGTTTTAAATTCAATGCAGCGAATCTCTGAAATGTCTCCATCTTTACCAACTGTTGCTTCGGTTACTAGATGTCCTGGTTCCATTACTGTAATCTCTGTGAGCTTGTGGGAATCAACCGAACTTGATGTTATTTTGTGCTGGTTTCAAAAGTGTTTATTGGATCCGATCATCTTCTGCTCACCCAAACCTCAGAAGGCTATTCACCAGTAGACCCCATGCAGCAGAAACCTTGATCAACCATCCCTTGGATCTGGTGCCATTGGAGAATAGAAGGTTATGGAAGACTAACAGAATCAAGCCATGCAATATGATGAGGATTGCTAGTCATGGAATGCCTCTGACATTTGTCAATGCCACGGTGGCTTCACCTCAACACCCCCACTACTCCTACTCTGACTGAGTCAGTAGGCAGCACTGACTCAATGTAACTGTAGAAAGCTGTCAACCAGCCGATGGAACAGGAGAGCCGAGGATCTCTTGGACAGTTCAAATATCTCGACCTAGTGCACACGGCCAGGAGTTGTGAACTTTCAATCAGTTTCGTGCTAAACACTGGCAGTACCACGTAAGAAGTCAGGACCACTATTTCGAAAAGTAAGGCAGTTTTCCCCTGCGCCCTCTCTGAACAACATAATTTAAATTAATGATGTGGTTGCTGTATTTGTTTTACAAGGACCCACCCATTGCTGTATGCCTGCAATGGGTGGGTCCTTGTAAAACACACGTTGGCCATTGTTTTCCCTCGACCACATTTCAAAATGTACTTCACCATCTGAGGAACGCTTAGGGATGCAAGAGGCTGCAGAGAGTGGTGGACCATTCTAGGCACAGTCCTCACCATCGAAAGCACCTTCATGAGGTGCTGCCTCATTAAGGTGGCATCTATCATCAAGGATTCCCATCATCTGGGCCATGGCTTCTTCTCAAAGTAGGGACAGAAGCCGAAAGTCCCACACCACCAGGCTCAGGTACGCTACATTCCTACATCCCTTAGCGTCTTGAATGGACCTTCATAACTCTAATCCCACCTCGGCAATGGAACACTCAGGACCACCTCCTGCATTCGCATGCACTTGTTTTCCAACTGTATTTTGCACAATTGCCTTGTTTTATTATTGACTATTTACTATTGCTGTATGTGTACCATTTATGAGTTTCATGCAAACAATGAGTTTTAGTGCACCCTGGTGCATGTATGACAATAAACGAATCTCATTCTGTAACTGAATCTGGGTTGCTGGGTCAATTGGCCACTCCAAGTGCGTAGTGAATGGTAGAATCTGGGGAGAGCTGATGAAATAAAAGTTGGATTAATATATAATTAGCGTAAATGGATGGAGGACAGTCAATGTGGACTGAAGGACATGTTTCTGTACTGCATCCCTTTATATCTCAAGTAGAACAGAAGTTCCACCTCCTTGTATTCAGCATCAGACTTTACAATGCAGCAAACCTCTCCCATGCAATAAAGTTTGGGATAAAATACTTACGTTGCCACTGCCGTATACATATCCTGGAGGACCAGGTGGGCCTGGCAATCCCACGCCATCTCTGCCAGCCTCGCCCTACAAAACAAACTGCCCATTACCAACTCAATCTCCTTAACTTCAGCCTGAGGCTAATAAGCAACAGCAAAGGCAGATCTTACTTTCTTCGACCTTGGTGGTAGGCTGGCAATAGAGAGTGATTAGAATGACCAGCTCACTCTCTGGACAGTTCACATTACTAAAGGTGAGCAAGTTGAATGCCTGAGCTGTGCCGGTGTCTCAGCACTCAGTATCATTTTAGAAAATACTAATGTACTGGGTAGGATGTATTTATTGCCAAACTTTGAACCTCACCCTGGAGTCTCAACGAAGTAGCCCTGGAAGTGGGGGGGGGATAAAATAAAGAAAAAAATTGCAGACAGTTGCAAGTTGGGGATAAAATAAAGGAAAAAATTGCAGATAATTGCAAGTTGAAATAGAAACTGAAAATGCAGGAAATATTCAACAGGTCCAACAGCACCAGTGGAAAGAGAAATGGGGTTAACGTTTCACGTCAAGGACACATTGTCAGAGGGAAAGAGAAAGAACAGTGGTTGAGAAGGCAGGGGAGGGATGAGAAGAACACAAGTGAAGTCACATGCATATTCTTCTTCTTGGTCTTTGCCTTTCCACAAATGCTGATTCAGTAGTCAGCATTTGTGGAAAGGCAAAGACCAAGAAGAGTGTTTCCAGCATATGTGTTTTTATTTCAGAAAAAAAAGTTAAGATATCAAAAAATATTATTTGTAGGTATGTTACAATACTTACCTTTAGTGGCGCTGCAGCTCTGCCACTGCCCGTGTGCTCGACTTTGGCGCCTTTGAGAGGGCGGCGGGTTTAAAATGCGGTATTTCGGAAGCCCATTCAAATCGATGTTGAACAGGCTATTTAGTTGATGAAGAAAAATCGCTTTGACTGCCGTTCTCTGAAGTGATTTTTAAATTGCGCTTGGTAATTAAATTGCTGTGGTAATTTAAAAATCATCTTCTAAAGCTGTGAACGCCGACAACGGGACGGACCTCACGTAGGGGACAAGGCAAAGTACACAGTTCATTTTTTCATTAAAAAGTGCTTTTTAGGATACCTTTAATCCAAATTTCATGTTGCGAGAAGGTGATTTATTCCCCATACAAACCGGCAGTATTTTTCCTGCCCACATGGGGTTTAAATTCACCACAACCGCAACGTTCCAATCGATCGCGTTCCAGAAAATCTCACTCGCAAGATGATTTAAATGGCCATTAATTTACGGAAATAAAACACTAAATTCCTTCCATTTGGCCTATAAATTAATGACAATGAGATTAAAAAATCATGTTATATTGTGAATTCTTATGTGAATGTTATTTGGACACTTAGGTTATTTAAAAATGTTCATCTTTTCTTAAGAAATTGATAGATGTTTAGATCTAGTAATTGAATTTTGTAATTAGCTACAATTGGGTAACTAACTAATTATATGCTTTAATTTCAGGCTATCCAAGTAAGATGGTTTCATATTTGTTTCAGAATACTTCAATCTATAATAACTGAAAATTTATTTCAGTTCTCTTAATTTTTAAGAAAGTTATGGGCTTTTGACTGTCCTCGATCACAGCTTTTGTGTTAAGTCAATGAAAAGCAATAGGGAACAAGATGCTAATTTCCGAGTATGAAAATGGCCATAACGTTTTTAATACTGAAGATATGAAAGTGAATTAGGTGTCAAATTAAACTTCTTTTTATGCTTTATCTGATGGGATAAATTGCAGACTTGATTTTTAAAATCTCAAAATTTTGTAACATTGCTATTCTTTGAACACCTTTGTTTGTAGTTTCTGAAAATAACAAGGGCAGGGTGAAAGGCTCTTTGATTTGGGGTTCGTGGGAGATAATGTGCAGGAACACATCCAAACCCACGCAGGAGACAATTACGAAGTGCCCATTAAAGGTTTTCATACTTATTGGCTTCTGAAAGTTTGCTATGGGAAATTCTACTGGATCTTAGCTCAAACCATTGGTATTAAACACTATGGAGGAGTATTCAGCCCCTGTACTGGAAAGAGGAAATGCCAGTGAGTGTGTTCTGTTTGTTCATTTCAGGCAGGATGAAAGGGTTAACTGTCTGATCCAGGATGGAAACACCCACACATCTCCGGGATTATACGGTGGACTTGGAGTAAGATATTAGAGTTTGGTACGTGCTGACACCATGTCTGGTGTTGTTCTCCTTACAGGAGCTCAACACTATGAAGGCTTTCAGAAAAGTGTAAAAAGAAAGAGGAACTGTTCCCGACAACTGAGTCAATATCCAAAGATCAAAGGAAAGGCAAAAAAACCCGAGAAGGTTTTTCTTTACTTTCTAATTTTCTAGTTATTCTAACCTGGGACTCATTGTCTGATAGAAGCACACTTATAGGAACGTTGAACATGAAATCAGATGTAAATAGGAAAAATAATTGCAGAAAGAACAATGAATGAGTCTAAATGGAAGGCCATTTCAAAGTGAATCACTGATCAAGCAATGTTCTCTATGTTGCCTGGCTGCAAGATTAGGCATCATGTTTTTGGAAGAGCTTCAAAGAGAAGGGTGAGAGAGCCACACACCTGAACCCCAGCAGCAGAGCGACACTGGGACTGATGTGAAAGTAGCTCATCTTCTTGTCCCAGGTCCCAACTGCTCCAAAAAGAAGTGGCAAGGTACACATTAATTTCCAAATCTGATTCAGATGAGGATAGATGTCAGACTTCATAACCATTCTGCATATCTTTGATTGTACATAAGAAAATAATTCTGTTGTAATCCACCTTCTCATCGGAAAATAATGGCACTCCTCTCTCCGATGTGTAAAATTCACAACCTCTCATTCATCAAGTGAAACTTCGCTGTGGCTTCTGTTTAAATTTAAACAAATGACTGTAATTATTTGTGTCTGGCGCTCACCACAAGCCAAACCATTGCAAAATAGCTACTCAAATTTCTGAGACAGGAATAGTTTCAGTAGTATTCTTTCCAAATTACCTTGACTGCAACAGAGCTCCACCTAATGGTGAGAGATAAGGCAGCAAGAAAATCTGTCCTTTGAGACTCAGTCGATGTGCTTACTCAAGACTCAAGAGGATGTCTAAACTTCCCGCGACTACACTGTGGTGTTGAGTTGCAGTGTAGATCTGCAGTGGGCAGTTCTGGATCAACAGAACATGGTCTTGAGCCTCACTGCAGAGTTATAATGCAGTCTAGTCCACAGGGAGAGCAGCATTATCTGAGGTGTCATCTGTCAAATGTGGCATTAGACTGAAGTCCTGTTCAGGTGGCCTTTGAAGTGTCAGGAATTCGCGCAGATGTCCCCATATAATACCTATTCTTCAACCAAATACAATAAATCTTTAGGTAATTTCATTATCATGGTTGTTTGTGGCAATGCGCCAACTGCATTGTCACTGTGACTCCAGGACTCCTTTGGGTGTGTAAAGAAAGCATGCAGCCACCTGAAGTTGTGAATGGAAATTTAAGTTTTTGGTGCCATTAATATTTCAATACTTGAACCCATTGTCTACTTAATCAATCTACATTAATAGCTGTGAAAAACATGCCAAGATCCTCACCTTCATGCCTGGATCTCCATTAATACCCTTTGGACCCTAAAAGGGAGAGAACAAAATTTGGTTAATGTTCGATCCCCATTTCTAACAAATTGTGTCACATCAACACTTCCAAGAACAATAACCAGGCCAACACCACAATACTACTGAGGGGGTGCTGCACTGTCAAGGAGGAATTTATTTAGTCAGAGAGTAGTGAATCTGTTGAATTCATTGCCACAAATGATTGTTAAAGCCAAGGCATTGGGCATTTTTAAAGTGGCAGACAGGTTGACAGATTCTTGATTAATAAGGTTGTCAAAGGTTATGGGGAAAAGGCAGGAGAATAGGGTTGAGAAGGAAAGATAGATCACCAACGATTGAATGGCAGAGTAGATTCGATGGGCCAAAAGGCATAAATCTGCTCCAATGACATGAACTTATGAAAGTGCCTTTCCAACACTCTGCCTGCCTGTCAAAAGCAGGGAGACTTCTCCCAGGAATATTGAACAGTATTTCTCCCTCCATTTACCACAGAGATTTTTGTTGGACCTTATCGTCTCCCATGCTTCCTTCATTACTGCACAGGTCGCATTTCACTGGCTACAAAGTGTATTGGACACCCAATTAAATTGCAGCTTTCAAAGGAGCTTTCGAAGTGAAAGACTCAAGGGGCTGTCCCACAGTACGAGGCAATTCAAGAGCTCTCCCGAGTTTAAAAAAAAATCAAACGTGGTAAGCACGTAGAATGTACGTAGCGGGTACGTCAGAGCTCGGGACGTCGCTTAGCGGCTCGTAATGCTAATGGCAGGTACTCGGGAAACGCGGTAAGCTCGGGAAGACTCGTGAAGATTTTTCAACATGTTATAAAATGTCCACGAGAGCCCCGAGTACATACAAGCGGTTATTACCGTAATTCTCCAAGTTCGAATCAGGGGAAACTCGGGAGAACTCTTGAATTACCTCGTACAGTGGGACAGGCCCTTTACTCTTCACCGGCTTTTTATTAAAGTTGTGCTCTCCTGTGGCATGGAGCTATACCCGGTCTATGCCGTCAAGAGGGTTTTGTAATACAAGCATGTAGAATCAAAATCCTATCCTGGACTTACAGTATGAAATGGTTTGAAACTTAACATCTGATAATGGTTTAAAAGACTGCCTTTCAGTGAAGGACATTCACACCTCACACTATCTTAAAAGAATGTGATTCCAGCAGGATCCTGAACTTCTAGCACAGAACACAACCTCCTTCTAGCAGAGAAAACAACCTTAAGCACAGACTGCAACATCTGACACAGACTACAGCCTCCCTCCAGCAGAGAATACAACCTTCCTGAGCACAGGGTACAACCTTGTAGAACCATAGAGCTATACACCTGGAAACATGCCCTTCTCAGCCCATCTAGTCCATGCCCACCAAGTTGACTTACTGGGCTACTCCTATTTGCCTGCAATATACCCACCCCTCTTAATCCATTCCTATCCATATATCTGTCTAAATGTATTTTAAAAGGTTTTATTTACTCCTATAGCTTCCGGCTGGCAGCTCATTCCAGACGCAGACTGCTGTCTGAGTGAAAAGTTGCCCCTGACGTTTCCTCTTAAAATGCTGACCTCTCACCTATGTCCTCTAGTTGTAGAATTACAGGCCTAACAGGTTTCCTTCCCCCTAAGGACCTTTCAGGCATTGTTTTTACCTACTTTCACACCAAGCTTTTCCTTTCTAATCATCTCTTTTAACTACAGGACATTGCTGGGTAACGAAAAGGTCCCATTTTTTCAAGCATCCATAAGTAGGACAATAGACAGCTATCACTCAATACAGTAACCAGAACTCCATGGATGACATGATAAACATATAAGACTGATAAGGAAGAACAATTACAAGTGGAGAGCAAGTGAGCGAACTGATTCTTCTGTTCATAGGAAGGAATGTACGTATATATGTCGGAATCTTGAATTTAATAATACTAATATTATGTTTGTAGGGCTGTCCATACGTTGAGGGCTCGTAACCCAGAGACAACCTGTAAATGTAAGTTCTCTAGCTGCTCCAAATTGTTGGTCCAGGTCACTGGGTTTCCACACAACCACAGCCAATGCACAGTCACATACAATGTTTCGGTCTTTTGCTTCCGTTTTCAGATTCCCAGCACGTACTGCACTTTTATCTTTTGATTAATTCCTTATACTCTACCACCTTCTGATCATTTATTTAGCTCTTGCCAAGGATAACCACTTGCTGATTTCTTCCAGAGTTCAGTCACTCACTGGAGCAGCAGGGATGAATGTGCTGATGGTCTGAATCCCTGGTCATTGACTGATGTTCTGAAAAAGGGTCTCGACCCAAAATGTCGCCCATTCTTTCTCACCAGAGATGCTGCCTGTCCTGATGAGTTACTCCAGCTTTTTGTGTCTATCATTGACTGATTTTGTGTGTGTGCACACATGTCTCCCTGTGTATCTGTGTACAGGTGTATCTATATGTGTGATTGTATGCACATGTGTCTGTATATGTGTGTGTCTGTATACTCAAGTCTATATAAATGTGCAGGTAGACACAAAATGTTGGATTAACTCAGCGGGACAGGCAGCATCTCTGGAGAGAAGGAATGGGTGACATTTCGGGTCGAGACCCTTCTTCAGACTGATGTCAGGGGAGTGAGCGGGACAGAGATAGAATATAGTCGGAGACAGTAAGACTGGTGGGAGAACTGGGAAGGGGGAGGGAGTAGAGAGAGAGGGTTATTTGAAGTTAGAGAAGTCAAAATGTTCATAGCGTTGGGGTGTAAGCTACTCAAGCAAAATATGTGCTATTCCTCCAATTTGCGCTGGGCCTCACTCTGACAATGGAGAAGGCCCAGGACAGAAAGGTCAGATTGGGAATGGGAGGGGGAGTTAAAGTGTTGAGCAACTGGGAGATCAGGTAGGTTAAGGCGGACTGAGCAGAGGTGTTCAGCAAAACGATCACCGAGCCTGCGCTCGGTCTCGCCAATGTAAAGAAGTTGACACCTGGAACAGCCGATACAGTAGATGAGGTTGGAGGAGGTGCACGTGAAATGTACATGTGCATGCGCATGTGTGTATGCATGCTTCTGTCATGCAAGAGTCAAGTCTGTGCAGCAGAGCCTGTTTTCAATTTGTCAGCATGGTTGGCATCAATTACTTCAAATTATGTCAAGTCCCCAGAGGATGCAAGAGAGATATGTTAGAATGGCATCAGCCATGAAACATTCCAGGCATTCAAATAGATTAGTATTGAAGAGGAGGATTGAGGAAGATTTGGTTGAGCTGCTCAACATTCTGAGGTGCTTTAATAGTGTACATTATACTTTACCCAGTGATGGGAAGGGATGCTGTTCAGAAGCCAAAGGTTTAAGATAACTCACAAGAGAAGTGGGAAATTTTTCAGGTCATGATCTGGACCACGTGGTCAGAAAAGGCAGGGTATTCAAAAGGAACTTCTTGACCTATACTTGATAAATTTGCAGGTCTCGAAAAAACAGCAGAGTTGCAGAACCAAATGGATAATACTATTAATGTCCTCTTCTGCGGTGTGACTCAAACATTCAGCAAAATAACATGTAGAGCAGGATGTGGTTTCTTGTTGGTTTGGATGGCTTCTTCCAGAGTGAAGAATGCACAGGTTTAGTCACCTGCAGCTATGACCATTTACTCCCTTGGAAGCAATAAAACAGATGCTTATGACTCAGTGAGATTTGGGACAGCGTGATTGATGTTCAGTCTCTTAACTGCATCTATGCTTAAAAACAAGTGAAACCACACCAACCATTACCAGGAAGCAATGTGCAGTCAATATCCGAGCTCAGAATACTTCAACAACTTTTTTCAAAATATCTTCTTCCGAGACATTTGCATCCCCCTTGTTTTAACAGCTGGAACAGATTACACGGACAGCTGGTGCAGGTTGTCTGAGGAAGGACGATCAACGGCAGGACTCTGCCAAGATGTTGCAACAGGAAGACATTTGGGCTGGTCAGCTGGTCTAGCCACAAAATGCTACCTTCAGCCAGCATTTACTCTGTCATCTCAACAACATGCATTAAGAGGTTGTACAAGGACGTCTACACAAAGAGGACCTGCTCCCTCTTCCTTTGCTCCTATGAGATGTGTACCCTTTGTTTGAATATGCTGCCCAACTGCCACAGTGATGCAACTGGTAGAACCGCTGCCTCAAAGCACCAGAGATCAAAACCAGGTAACTGGGTTTGATCCTGGCCCCTGGTGCTGGCTGTGAGGAGATTGTATATCCTCTAGGTGTTCTGGTTCCCTCCTGCATCCCAAAGACATGCGGATTGGTAGATAAATTGGCCGCTTTAAATTGCTTCTTGTGTCATGGTGTGTTCAATTCCAAAGGTACGACAGGGACGGGTTTTCCAAAGAGGTAGAAACAAAGATACCAGATCTACTCAATACTTTCTGAGATCTACTTTGGATGATCTGTTGTCATCCAGAACCAGGGGAGTCGAGAACAAGGGGTCACAGTTTAAGAATAAGGGGTAAGCCATTTAGGACTGAGAAGAGGAAAAACATTTTCACCCAGAGAGTTGTGAATCTGTGCAATTCTCTGACACAGAAGGCAGTGGAGGCCAATTCACTGGATTTAGCTCTTAGGGTTAAAGGAATCAAGGGATATGGGGGAAAAAGCAGGAACGGGGTACTGATTTTAGATGATCAGCCATGATCATATTGAATGGCGATGCTGGCTCGAAGGGCTGAATGGCCTACCCCTGCACCTGTTTTTCTATGTTTTTTTCTATGTTGACAGATTGCTTCCATCGTACGTGAACAAAAGCATTTATTTTGCACTTTATTATATTTCATGTTAGTGACGTGGAGTGGCTCAGTAGTGCACAGCCCTGCAGTGCCAGTCCCTTGAGTTTGATCCTGACCTTGGGTGCTGCCTGTGTGGAGTTTTCATGTTATCCCTGTGATGCTTCTTTCCTCCCATTCCCCAAAGGCATGTGGGCTGGCAGGTTAATTTGCAGCTGTAAGTTGCCTCTAGTATGGGAGGAGTTGATGGCATCGTGAGGAGCAGAAAAATGGGATTAATGTAGTGTTTGTGTAAATAGGCGGTTGATAGTCGACAAGGATTTGGTAGGCCAAGGGAACTGTTTCCATGCTGTTTGTCTGTCTCCATGACAATATGACACCAGTTCAAATTAATCATACTTCCGAATGAAAATGTTTCACTAAATAATCCATGAAAATTTGGTTTATCATAACAAATAGATTTTTTTTTAAATTCCATAGTAAACCACAACAGAGCGAACAATGATAAGTGTAACATGAACTCTGATGTTGCCTGGTTCTCTGCTTTTCATTTATTGAATGCTTCTGGTACGAGCCTGAATGCAGACAGCAACAATCACCTTGTAGTCTGACCCAAGCTCAAAATCCAGACCACTTACTCCAGAGGAACACAGAGAGCGACAACCCCATTGGAAGCACTGATGATGAGACATAATTTGCAACTTTTCCAGCTAAAAGACCAGTCAAAAGCTCTCTACAATAACTTGGCTAAAATCTATCCCTCATCCAGCAATACCAGTGAATAGATTATCTGGTTTTAATCAAACATTGTTGTTTAGGATCCTTGCTATGCATGAAAACAAATGATTGCACTTGAAGTTGGCACTGGGTTAAGTTTAGGCCACTGGGATCAAGTGTGTCCTATGCGGAATATAGAGGACTGAGGAGCATACCAATGAAGAAAATCAGCGGCAAAAAGATAGCTCTGGCAGGTAAAATTAAGGAGAATCCAAAACGATTTTATGTATATTAAGCGGAAATGGGTAACGAGAGAGGAAATAGGGCTTCTCAGAAACCAAAGTGGTCATCTATGTGTGAAGCTGTAAGATGGGCATATTTCCCCAGTGTTTTTATTATGAAGAAAGACATGAAGACTAGGGAATGTGGCAAAGTTAATGGTGATGTCTTGAGGACAATGTGTATTACAGTTCAGAAGATACTGAATGTTCTAAGAAGTATGAAGGTAGATAAATCTCTGAGGGCTGCTCAGATATATTAAAGGACAATGTAAGATGCTAGAGAAGACGTTGCAAGAGAAGAAGTTGCAAGAGAGGCCCACAGGAGCCGTTGGAAGAGAAGGAGGGGGAGGAGCGACACCCAACCGGTAAGCTTAAAAATCCAGCGCGGGGCTTGTTTTTACCGAAATCCATAACGTTCCATTCGGAGAAGTGGTTTTTTTGAGGAAGCAGCTGATTGGTGGGAAGTGGACTAGGGGAAGAAGAAAAAAATAATAAACAGAGAATAAAGGTGGTGGGTGTCTTAAAGGTGTGAGCAGAGAGAAAGAGGGGTATAAAATGACAATAGAAGCAAGTGGTAGCAAGGTGAAAATTAATAGTGGCTGGCAGACAAATCCAGGAAAAAAATCAAAAGGGACCACTTGTCAACATAATTGTATAAAGAGTAAATGTGTTGTAAAAACAAGCCTGAAGGCTTTGTGTCTCAATGCGAGGAGCATTCGTAATATGGTGGATGAGTTGAAGGTGCAGATAGCTAGTAATGACTATGCTATAGTTCTGATCATGGAGACATGGCTCCAGGGTGACCAAGGCTGGGAGCTGAACATCCAGGAATATACAATATTCAGGAGGGATAGACGGAAAGGAAAAGGAGGTGGGGTAGCGTTGCTGGTGAGAGAGAAGATTAATGCAATAGAAAGGAAGGACATTAGCATGGAGGATGTGGAATCGATATGAGTAGAGCTGCGAAACTCTAAGGGGCAGAAAACACTAGTGGGAGTTGTGTACAGGCCACCTAACAGTAGTATTGGAGTCGGGGATGGCATCAAACAGGAAATTAGAACTGCGTGCAACAAGGGTAACACAGTTATAATGGGTGACTTCAATCTACATATAGATTAGGTGAATCAAATTGGCAGGGGTGCCGAGGAAGACAGGATAGTTTTCTAAACCAGCATGTAGAGGAACCAACGAGAGAGCAGGCTATTCTAGACGGGTATTAAGTAATGAGGAAGGGTTAGTTAGCAGTCTTGTTGTGCGTGGCCCCTTGGGCAAGAGTGACCATAATGTGATTGAGTTCTTCATTAGGATGGAGAGTGACATAATTAAGTCAGAAACAAGGGTTCTGAACTTAAACAAAAGTAACTTTGAAGGTATGAGCCATGAATTGACCAAGATAGACTGGCAGGTGAGTCTTAAAGGGTTGACAGTGGATGTGCAATGGAAGGTATTTAAAGACCACATGGATGAAGTACAAAAATTGTTCATACCAGTTTGGCAAAAGAATAAATCAGGGAAGGTGGTGCATCCGTGGATAACGAGGGAAATCAGGGATATCATAAAAACTAAAGATGAGGCATACAAATTGGCCATAAAAAGCAGCCTACCAGAGGACTGGGAGAAATTCAGAATCCAGCAGAGGAGGACAAAGGGCTTAATTAGGAAAGGGAAAATAGATTACGAAAGGAAACTGGCATGGAACATAAAAACAGACTGCAAAAGTTTTTATAGATATGTGAAGAGAAAGAGACTAGTTAGAACAAATGTTGGTCCCTTGCAGTCAGAAGCAGGTGATCATGGGGAACAAGGACATGGCAGACCAATTGAATAACTACTTTGGTTCTGTCTTCACTAAGGAAGACATAAATAATCTGCCGGAAATAGCAGTGGACCGGAGGTCAAATAAGATGGCGGATCTGAGTGAAATCCAGGTTAGCCGGGAAGTGGTGTTGGGTAAATTGAATGGATTAAAGGCCGATAAATCCCCAGGGCAGATAGTCTGCATCCCAGAGTGCTCAAGGAGATAGCCACGGAAATAGTGGATGCATTAGTGATAATTTTTCAAAACTCCTTAGAATCTGCAGTAGTCCCTGAGGATTGGAGGATAGCTAATGTAACCACTCTTTTAAAAAAAGGAGGGAGAGAGAAAGCGGGGAATTACAGACCAGTTAGTCTAACATCGGTAGTGGGGAAATTGCTAGTCAGTTATTAAAGATGGGATAGCAGCGCATTTGGAAAGTGGTGAAATCATTGGACAAAGTCAGCATGGATTTACAAAAGGTAAATCATGTCTGACGAATCTTGTAGAATTTTTCGAGTATATAACTAGTAGAGTGGATAAGGGAGAACCAGTGGATGTGTATATCTGGACTTTCAGAAGGCTTTCGACAAGGTCCAACATAAGAGAATAGTATATAAACTTAAAGCACACGGTATTGGTGGTTCAATAATGATGTGGATAGAGAACTGGCTGGCAGACAGGAAGCAAAGGGTAGGAGTAAATGGGTCCTTTTCAGAATGGCAGGCAGTGAGTAGTGGGGTACCGCAAGGCTCAGTGCTGGGACCCCAGCTATTTACAATATACATTAATGGTTTGGACGAGGGAATTGAATGCGACATCTCCAAATTTGCAGATGACACCAAGTTGGGGGGTATAGTTAGGTGTGAGGAGGATGCTAGGAGGCTGCAGGGTGATTTGGATAGGCTGAGTGAATGGGCAGATGCATGGCAGATGCATGGCAGATGCAGTATAATGTGGATAAATGTGAGGTTATCCACTTTGCTGGCAAAAACATGTGGGTAGACTATTATCTGAATGGTGGCAGATTAGGAAAAGGGGAGATGCAACGAGACCTGGGTGTCATGGTACACCAGTCATTGAAAGTAGGCATGCAGGTGCAGCAGGCAGTGAAAAAAGCGAATGGTATGTTAGCATTCATAGCGAAAGGATTTGAGTATAGGAGCAGGGAGGTTCTACTGCAGTTGTACAGGGTTTTGGTGAGACCACACCTGGAGTATTGCGTACACTATTGGTCTCCAAATCTGAGGAAAGACATTCTTGCCATAGAGGGGGTTCAGAGAAGGTTCACCAGACTGATTCCTGGGATGTCGGGACTTTCATATGAAGAAAGACTGGATAGACTCGGCTTGTACTCACTGGAATTTAGAAGATTGAGGGAGGATCTTATAGAAACTTACAAAATTCTTAAGGGGTTGGACAAGCTAGATGCAGGAAGATTGTTCCCGATGTTGGGGGAGTCCAGAACAAGGGGTCACAGTCTAAGGATAAGGGGGAATTCCTTTAGGACCGAGATGAGGAAAACATTCTTTACACAGAGAGTGGTGAGTCTGTGGAATTCTCTGCCACAGAAGGTCGTTGAGGCCAGTTCATTGGCTATATTCAAGAGGGAGTTGGATGTGGCTCTTGTGGCTAAAGAGATCAGGGGATATGGAGAGAAGGCAGGTACGGGATACTGAGTTGGATGATCAGCCATGATCATATTGAATGGTGGTGCAGGCTCGAAGGGCCGAATAAGGAGAATTGATTAGGAACAGTCAGCATGGGTTGGTGTGTGGAAGGTCATGCCTCATAAATCTATTTTAGTTTTTTGAAAAAGTAACCAAAAAGGTAATAAGGACAGGGCGGTAGATATAATCTAATATGGACTTCAGCAGGACTTTTTGATAAAGTCCTGCATGATCAGCTGCTCTGGAAGGTTAGACACATGGTATCTAGCGAGAGCTAGTTAACTGGATACAAAATTGGCATCACAATAGGAAGCAGACAGTGGTGGGTGGAAGGTTGTTTATCGGACTGAAGCTCTCTGACTATGGTGTGCCTCAGTGCATATCAATGATTTGGATGAGAATGTACGTGGAATAATTAGTAAATTTACAGATGACACTGAAATGGGTGGCAAATTGGACAGTGGATGAGATTATCAAGCATTACAATGGGATCTTGATCAGCTGGGCAAGTGATCCAAGAAATGGCTAATGGAGTTTAATTCAGATGTATGAGGTGTTGCATTTTTGGAAGTCAAACCAGGGCAGGAAATTCAGAGTGAACAGCCTGGGGCCTGGGGAAAGTTGTACGGCAGAACGATCTAGGAGCACAAGTCCATAGTCCCCTGAAAGTAGCATTCATGGTAGATTGGGTGGTGAAAAAAGCTTTTGAAATGCTGGCTTCTGTGGGCATCTCGAACAGGTTTTGAGTCCCAAATGAGCAACGGAAAATGATTCAGATGATTCTATGACAGTTTGAAGCACTAGTTACTCACCTGAGGGCCAGGTAATCCCTTGAACCCTGTTTCTCCTGGAATTCCCTGTGGGAAAAGAAAGGAGACTTAAGCTGCAAATTTACTTTGCTGTAAACAAGAATTGGTAGCAAGATTCACCATATTTAGGTGTTAGCAGTTGGCATTCAATTGCTTAACGATTTCAACTCTGAGCCAGAGGCTGGAACACAAAAACATACCTTACTCTCACCTTAAACATATCTTCAGTCTCCCCTACCCTGGCAAAAATGTCTATCTATCCTCTTTATGCTAGATCTCCCATACCTCAAAGACGTTTGATTTGCTATGTTAATTGGGCACTGTAAATAAGTCAGTTCGGTATTCCGACTGCACATGCACAGGTCATAGGTCGCTCGGGTTTAACACTCGCGGCGAGCGAGCCGCTACATGGGTGCAGACCTGCGTCTCGTCCCGATCCAGCTGCCGCTGGGCCGTCCCCGTCCCCATCCCCTCCCGAGTGTCCCGGCCGGAGACGTCCGGGGCGGCAGAGGAGGGGATGGGGACAGGGATGGGGACGGGGATGTGGTGGGGGGCGCCGGCTCCAGCTCGGCTCTGCCTGTCCCGGCGGGACGTTTGCCCATCGCAGCGGCGGCCCAGGCCCGCAGGCGGCGCGGACAGGCAGAGTCGAGCTGGGGTCGGCAACTCCCCTCCTCACTGGCTGCGGGCCTGGGCTGACACTCCCGTCTGCGGACCTCTGGATAGAAGACCCTCCTTCAGACTTCCTACACATTCGACTTTTGCGCCGTGGTTGGGCTGGATGGGAGCGGGGATTTCCACGGGCGCAAGGAGCAAATGACCTAAAGTTTGCGTTGAGTGAGCTAAGTGTTCTTAACGTCCTCGTCGTACACGGGCGTTTTGTGAGAGTTGTTTAATCCCAGCTTCTGCTCAACGAACGTTGGTCACATTATTCGGACCGACGGCGGGGGAGGGGGGGGATCAGGAGCTGATGCGAGGCATCGGCCGGCGATGCCCTGGAATCCTAGTCGGCCGCCGCCGAGCAGCGGGATGGAGGAAGCAGCGCCCGACCCGGGAGTAGAGGTGTCAGTTCTTCCAGTGGCGAGCGGAGAGGCCCAGCTACCGTGGCCCAGTCACCTTTCGGGCACTGACTCCTCGATCCCGGGATCCCACAACTCTCACAAAACGTCAGTGTACGACGAGCACAGTAGAACACTCAGTTCACTCAATGCAAACTTTAGGTCATTTGCTCCTTGCGCCCGCGGAAATCTCCTGCGCGGTCGAGACGAGGGGGTTCTGAAGTTGCATTCTCTCGATTGAGGACATTTTCTTGACTCACCTAGAAACAACGAGCCATGGCTTTACCAGTGGTTGTCTGTCTAACTGAAACCTCTCTTTCCCCACCTCTCACCGTCTCTCCCAGTGGTTGATGCCAGTCATCAACATAGTCGAAGGAGGTCTTCTTCATAGTCGTGGGAGGTCTTCAACATAGTCGTGGGAGGTCTTTAACATAGTCATAGAAGGTCGTAGACATAGCCGTAGGAGGTCGTAGACATAGTCGTGGAAAATCGCAGGAGGTCGTAGGTTACCGTGACCTTGATTTTCTTTTAGGTCATTTAAGGTCATCAGAGGTCGTGAATTAGGTCATGGGCGGGACAGGCCCTTTGATGTTCCAATAGAATGGATAGATTTACATCAGTGCCCTGTGATTGTTTAGAGCCCATTACAGCTTTCTGCCCAATGGGAATCCTTGCTTGTGGACAGTAAAGCAACACAGAAAGACTATAGTTACAAGGGAATGTAGATACTTTTGACTCACCTGGTCTCCTTTGGAGCCCGGTTCACCCTACAAGGAAAAGAATAAGCAAGCCATTAGGAACACAGGCCTTTCTGCCGTGCAATACAATTCAACATGTCAATTCAATCATGGCCATTCTCTACTTTGACTTAATGTTGAATAATGTTGGATTTTGCAATTTCTAATTAATCTGCAGCCTCAACATGTTTCGGTGGGCAGATAATAAGTCCCAGGTCTCATCATTGATGTACAAGCTATTTATAAGGAGGTTTTGACTTTGGACAGCAAGCAATTTGGGCGGCACGGTAACGCAGCGGTAGAGTCGCCGTCTTACAACGCCAGAGACCCAGGTACGACCCTGACTATGGGTGCTGTCTGTATTGTACCTTCTCCCTATGACCGCATGGGTTTTCTCTCGGTGCTTCACTTTCCTCTGACACTCCAAAGATGTTCAGGTTTGTAAGTTAATTGTATTTGGTAAAAATTGTAAATTGGCCCTAGAATGTAGGATAGTGTTAGTGTGCGGGGATTGCTGGTCGGTGCGGGCTCGGTGGGCCAAAGGTATTGTTTCTGAGCTGTATCTCTAAACTAAACTAAACAAAGTCACCGAGTACTTTGATGCGTAACAGTTCTGGCCAGAGTTGGGTAGTTATTTGCTAAACTTGTAAGCATTCATTAATGTGCGGTGGGATAGGTTTAACTCTTTAGCTGCTGAACTCATCAAAGCGGGCACATCAGCATATGGATATTGGAAGATGCTGCATCCCTCAGCTCTTCTGCAGCTAATATTAAAAAACACATGTCACCAGTGGCTCACTGCTGACATGAAGAATGAAGGTCTTGTGAGAAGTCTAATGATTTGCAATGAACACAAGAAACAGGAGCAGGGGTATTTCAGTTTTTTGAAGAAGTAACCAAGAAGGTGACAAGGGCAGGTTGGCTGCTCTGGAGGGTTAGATTGCTTAGTATCGAGCGGTAGTGAGTTAACTGGATACAAAATTGGCATCACAATAGAAAGCAAAAGGTGGTTTGTGGAAGGTTGTATATCAAACTTCAGCTCTTTGATTCTGACAATGATTTAGCCTCCATGACTCTCTGGGGCAGAGATGAAATTTCTACATACTTTGGTTTTAAACATAGATATTACGCCTATAAAATAGGAAAACTACCCTTGAGTATCACAATACTTTTATTAAACAATTAATTCATGCCATGTAGAGAAAATTACCAAAAGCTTGTGTGGAGAGATAAGTTTTGAGGAGCATCTTAATGTAAAAGAAAGATATTGAGGCGGAGGCAGGGAATACCAGAACTCCTTCAAACTAGGCACACCTTGAGTACAGGGGGAGAGCCAATGTATGGCTGAACCTGTACGCCTTGGAGGATTGTTTCCCTTTGGAATCTGCAAGGGATCTCAGTCAGAGAGGAGCAACAGGTAAATAGAGAGGCAATATCAGGGAAGGACTTAAAAATAGTGAGGATGAGTAAGCACTGGTTAGTCGGAAGCTGGTATGAATTAGGAATATGTCAGGAAAGTTTTGGATAATCCCAAGTTTACAGAGAGCAGAGTGCAGAATAGTCAGCTTGGTATGGTAACTGCCAAGAAATTGCAGACAATTGTGAACTTAGCAAAGTCCATCATAAAAAACAGCCTCCTCCCATCACTGACTCTGTCTACACTTCACACAGCTGACTTAATTATGGACCACTCACATTCCAGTCATTCTCTCTTCCCTCTGTCCCGTTGGGCAGAAGATATAAAAGCTTGAAAGTACACGCCACCAGATTCAAGAACAGCTACTTCCTCGTTGAAATTAGATTATTGAATGGACCTCTCATTAGCTAAGGATGTGTTTCCCATCTACCTCATTGTGACCATTGAGTTTTTTTATCTGCACTTTCTCAGTAGCTGTAACACTACATTATGCACTTTGTTTATTTCTGTTTTACACTACCTGTTGTACTCATACATGGTATGATTTGCCCAGAAACAGACAAAACAAATGTATTTGCTGTATCTTGGTACACATGACAATAGAACATAGAACAGTAGTGCAAGAACAGGCCCTTTGGCTGACAATGTCTGTGGTGAACATGATACCAAGGCAAACTCTTATCTGCCTGCGCATAATCCATCCCTCCATTCCTTGTATAACCATATGCCCTTCCAAAAGTCTCTTAAATGCCACTTTCGTATCTGTCTTAAACACCACTCCCTACAGTGCATTCCAGGCACTCACTAATCTCGCCGTAAAAATCTTGCCTCGCATATCTCCTTTAAACCTTGCCCCTCTAAAAGTTATGTCCTCTAATATTTGATTTGTTCATTCTTGGAAAAGGATTCTGACTATTTACCCTATCTATGCCTCTCATATCTTGTATATACTTTATCAGGTCTCCCCACAACCCCTGGCATTGCAGAGAAAACAATCCAAGTCTGTCCCACCTCTCCCTGTGGCTAATGCCCTCAAATCCAGGTATCATTCTGGTAAACCTCCTTTGCACCCTTTCCAAAGCCTCCACATCCTGCCAATAGTGGAACAACCAGAACTGCACACAATACTTCAAATACAGCCTAACCAGTCCTGTGAAGCTGCATAATGGCTTCCTAACAAACTAATACCAGTAACATTGTAATAGCAAACGGGAGAGGCTGCCAAGATTTTGATGAGGGTTTCAGCAGCAGGTAAATGAGGCTGGGATGGAATCAGGGAAATGACAGAGATGGATATGGACAATTGAAGGACAGCATGGATGTGTAGTCCAAAACATGCCTGACTTGGTACTGATTACCATCATAATTATGCACCAGGCCTGCAGCCATCTGAGATGTTTATTTGCGACATAGATCGGGGAGATGTGTTCTCAGCCAATCTAACTAAACTAGCTTCTCTCTGGGGGAACAGTCGCCGGTTTATGTTCCATTCCAGAGTTTGATGCACAGGAACTGGGCCGACACTCCAGCACGGTAGTGTGGGAGATCTGTATCGCATTAAACCCAGCCCTTGTTGACCAGATTTCAAGCCCCACTGGAAATATTATCAAGGAAAATAGAGGCTTCTCTCCAGCCATTTGGGTGATTACAAACAGGATGTCCTCTTGTTATCAAGAGATCATAAGATTATGGATTGTGGATATGATTGTGGATGATCAGCCATGACCGTATCGCCTACTCCTGTACCTAATGTCTATTGTCTATTATCTCTTGTTAACTGTGAAGTCTTGGCTGGACACAGATTGGTTCTCATATCCCTTCAATACCGCAGTACCTGCCCTTCAAAATCAATCTCATTGGCTCTTCTTTAGATCACTCTAAGCTTGTGAATTGTCTTTTATAAATGCAAGCACTCTACTCTCCATCATATTCATCACACTCTGTGTGTAGTCAACTCATCATGCCAAAGGCTGACACCCATTCACCCCAAGGAGAAATCATCCCCCATCCCTCAAACCCGTGGAAAATAGTAAACAAATAGTAAACAGTAAACATTAACAGAACTCCCAGACAGAACATCCTTCCACCTGCCCCTTAGGCTGCAGAGGTGAACTCACCCTTTGTCCAGGAACTCCAGGTTGCCCAGGTATTCCTGGAAATCCCTGCAAAAGAAGAGAATAAAACATACTTACAAACTATTATATCATTATTCATTATTTTTAAAAATCTGCCTGAAATGATCATTTCTATCGTATTGTACCGAAGTTAAGTGTGGAGGAGACTATGGAGGTAGGTTGGAAATGGGATCTAAAACCCAATACCAGACTAGTAGTGTGGAGGAGAGGTTTATAGCCTGATGAATTAAGTAGCAGTTGGCTGTGCATTGGTGATAGACATCAGAGGGATGATAGACACAAAATGCTGGAGTAACTCAGCGGGTGAGGCAGCATCTCTGGAGAGAACGAATGGGCGACGTTTCGGGTCGAGACCCTTCTTCAGAGGGATGATGTTCTACTTAGGGTGCAGGTCTTAATTAATGCAGACTATTCAGGATGTGGAGATTAGTGAGCTCATGGAACAAGGATGGGATGAGAAGAACACGAAAATAGAAAGCCAGAGGCTATGACACGGTGCCTATCACACACACATCTGAGTCAAACAGTGTTGGTTCTATACTGGAAACGGAACACAAACTATAGGTCGATGCTTCAGTATTGGGGGAATGCCTCAATATCAGAGGGGCTGAATTTTGTTCAGCTCTCGATCCAAGTCTCCATTGGCTTCTGAGAACAGCTGGAGACTTCTCAGAATTTCCGACAGGCTGAAAGCCGAGCAACATCGTTGACATAGGTGATCTGGTTGTTTATCTCACTGCTATCTGAGGAAGGTTGGCAATGAATGTTCCAACTGGGATGTCTGTGCGTATATGCCTTAGAGTCATAAAGCAAAGAAATGGGTCCTTCAGCCCATCATGTTCATGCCACCTATCAAGCATTGCCACATTATGATCCTATATTATATATATTAATCCCATTTATCTCCCTATATCTCCCTATATCAACTCTCCCCAGATTCTACCATTCACCATTTACAGTGTCCAACCCATCCTCATAAACGCAGTCTTTTGCCCAGAGTTGGGGAATTGGGAACCAGTCGACATGGGTTGAAGGTGAGGGGGGAAAGATTTAATGGGAACCTGAGGTGTAACTTTTTAACACAAAGGGTGGTGGGTGTATGGAACAAGCTGCCGGAGGAGGTAGTTGAGGCAGGTACTATCGCAATGTTTAAGAGACATTTAGACAGGTACATGGATAGGGTATGTTTAGAGGGCTATGGGTCAACGGCAGGCAGGTTTACAGGGCCTGTTACTACACTGTATGACTTGATGACTCTATATCCCAAAGAGCTCCATAGCAATGAGGTGCTTAAAGTTTAGTTGCTTACGTGATGTACAAAATAGAGTAAGACCCCAGGCTTGTAATAAAAAAGAACTGCAAACGTTGATTCATACCAAAGATAGACACAAAATATTGGAGTGACTCAGCGGGCCAGGCAGCTTCTTTGGAGGAAATGGATAGGTGACTTTTCGGGTCAGGATCCTCATCAGAAAGATTCCAGGCTTGTTACTTTTATGATTTCATGTTGCTGACTCCCATACATCATCGAAGGAGTCAGATGATACCCTGGTTTAACATGACGTTAGGGTGACCGTACTCCAGAGGCGGTGCATGCCCTCTGACTTGCGGCTGAGATTAGGACCTCTGCGGAGAACCCCCAAGTTTCAAATTGACCACTGAGGTCCAAATTGTTACAGGTGGCCGGCTGACGTCAGGGCGGGGCGTCTACATCACTAATCTGAGCATGAGAAGATGAATTAATTGCTTCTGTGCCTCCTGCCAAGGGTTTTGTGAAAATACGGTCCTGATCCTGACTGGAAAATGCTTGTCTTTTGGCTCGGGGAAACAGATAGGAAAGTGGAGATCATATCAACCATGACCGTATTGAACGATTGAAGCAGGTTTGAGGGGATAAATTACCTGATTCTGCTCCTGTTTCTTGTGATGTTAAGAGTTTGAATGGAATGCAGAAATAGATGGCCTGTTAAATCAGGGAGTAACATGTTTGGAAAGTATTTGAAGAAGGGTCTCAATCCAAAACATCACTTATTCCTTTTCTCCAGTCTGCCTGACTTGCAGAGTTACTCCAACATATTGTGTCCTTCTTTGGAAAGTATCATTGGCTGGTCTGACAGGGCCGAGAGAGGGAGCAGGGCAACCCTGACTGAGCAAGGGATCTCATCAAATCACCACATCTTTAGGGACATCACGTAATCTCCTGGACCAATGGCTGTCCCTTAAGTAAGATGATGTGGATGTTTATTGTCCTCTAGATTCTTGCTCTCTCTCTTGAGGAGGGGGGGGGGGGGGGGGGGGGGGGGGGGGGGGGGGGGGGGGGGGGGGGGGGGGTGGCAGACTGGATGCAAGTGAGGGACGTGAGATGGGGACAGCGACTGTTTCACCATGATGCTTTACCCAACCCTGACTGTGGGGTGGGCTTGAGAGGTTGCCGTGTCTTCTGCTGTCCATCAGATCCTTATCCCCCTGCATTTGGTGCTTGCACGCTATCCGGAGAACGATCGCTTGGGAATGAAGGATATTTGCCCCTGGGAGGTGCTTGGGATGTTGAGAAAGAATAAAGTTAAATAGGGACATTCCCCAGCACAAATTGAGAGTGGGGGCCTAATGACTGGCCTAGCTTTCTATGGGGACACTTAACCAAATCAAGAGTGAAAGATTATGATAATAATAAGCCATTCAAATGAGCCATTCAAGTAAGTCAGACCACAGGTATTTTACCATGGCCTTTCACCTTTACCTGAGCTCCTTCCAACCCTCGATGCCCCGGTACACCCGGAAATATTGGAGAGCCGGAACCTTCCGCATCATCCTGCAAAGGGAAGTACAACCTATCATTATCTTCTGCAATAGCAGACAAACACACTATACACACAGCACTCATGACCAACAATCAGACTGTTTCCTCACACTACTCACTGCCAAATCTCACAGTAAGCATTCACACCTACCCACAACCAAGACAGTACACACACAACTCACTATCAACACTCACACTCTACACACCACCAACAATCACACCACACAGACGCCACTCACTACAAATACTCTCATGGTACACACCACTCGCTATCAACACTTCACAGTACACGCACACATCAATAATCACACACTAGACACACTACTCACTGCCAACACTCACATAGTACACATACACATCTCACTCACTATCAACAATCAGATTGCACACACAAACCTTTCAACTACCAACACTTCAGTACACACACACTGCCCATCACCAACACTCAACTGACATTGCACATGCATCACTCAGCAGCAACAATCACACTGTGCATACAATGCTCACTATCAACACTTCACAGTACGCACGCACCCCTCATGGCCAATCACACCGCACGCGCACCACTCACTCCCAGCAGTAAGAGTGTTCTCACACTCCGCTCACTACCAACAATCACACTGCGTACAACGCACACCAAATATCACTCACAACCAACACTACCAGTCCAAATAGTCACTGACCAAGCTGCTGTCAGTTGGTTATGATGTGAAATCGATCCCCTTCCCCCCCCTTTGCCTCTCAGAGGGGTGTGAGGGATCCCCAGTACATTCGCACAGTGGGGGGGGTTCTCACACCTGGCTTGGCTTCACCACTCAACCAATGTCATGTGACACAATACTTGCCGCTTATCGGATTACTGCTTGTGGCACTGCTTTTGGTGCAACATAATTGCTATATTTTGAAGAGCACTTTATTGGCCATGGGATGAGTTGGGAGAAGTCCTGGGTATGAGGTGCCATAGGATTACAAGCTTCCTCTCCCTCTTCCACAAGCTGGCTTAAAATAGCTCATGCTTACAAACTAGACAAGATCGAGCAGCTTCTGATTATCTGACCAACAATGCGGGGGCCATTAATCCACCTTCATTTATTTGCTAGTATGAGCACTTTGTTTTCATTGCCAATTCCTCCCTCAGTGAAGTTTCTCCCTCCGCATTCTCTCTCCCCTCCCACCAAATCTGCTGTGTGGCTTCTGGTTTTCAGAGAAAGTCACCACAGTTTCCTCATGTCATGGAACCACAATTATGCAGCCTGTGATTACGTCCTGATGTTGGTTGTTAATATGCAACCTCCAGGCCAACCCATACACCCACACAGCAACATCCGAGAGGGCAGCAACCCAGAGGAAATAACAACACTCCTACGTGTGTGAGAATGATGTACATTCTGTGACGTTTAGTCTGTTTTTAGCACTGATTGCACGGTATTACCAGTATTACCCCTGTGACTGAGTCTCTCTGGGATAACTCTCCTTGTGCCGTGTGTGATGGTGCTTGGAGATGTCTCACAGACCCTTCATTGTGCCTGGCGGGCCATTCTGCCAGAGCACCTTCACAGTACAAACCACTGTTTCAAGGTGAATGAACTTCACCATCCTGTTTATGCATCAACTTAGGGTAGCAACGTATTCCAGTGTGAAGCCCTCAGCCTAGGAATTGATGCTTAAAAACTCGTTTTTGTAAACCTTTCAGCAAATCCCAATGGTCAGAGAATCTCACAGCACAGAAACAAGCCCTTCTGCCCTTTGAGTCCTTACCATCCTTCAAACATCCATTCACTTTAATCCCTTTTAATTCTCCCTGCATTCCCATCCACTCCCCTCATATTCAACATAGCATACACGATAATGGGCACATTAATCTATCAATCTGCACATCTTTGGGATGTGAGAGGAAATGCACGCGGTCACAAGGAGGAACCTGTACACAGACAGCGGCAGAGGCTGGGATTGAACCCAGGTCACTGGCGGTGTGAGGCAGCGACTCTACACACTGAGCCACTGTGGACCACCCTCAGCATTGTCTTGGAATTATCGCTCTTGATGGGCGGAACCGCGGTTACACTGGTGTCTGAAGAACTTACAAATCCACTGGGGAGGCCAGAGGCGGGTGGTCCGGGGGGCCGGGTGGTCCTCGAGGTCCCATCGGTCCAGGCAATCCGGCTAAACCAGGCTGACCCGGAGATCCAGCACTGCCAGGGGATCCCTGTAATGGGAGGAAAGTGGAAGGTGGAATAATGACCTGTCAACACCAACGCAACCCACTTCAGTATTGGAGTTTTAACCCTGGTACCATTTGGAATTTCTCTTTGAGATCCACAGCTGAGTGGGTGGAACCACTCCTTTGCTGTTGATGGGGCAGTGGGCTCCAGTGCGATTCCAGTCGCTGACTCTCACAGTGCTGGACTGAGAGAATGCAGCATTGTCAGCATTACCACACTGAATCCAGGCCCAGTTGCCTTCTCAGCCCGAGATGCAAGTCCCTGGGCTGTTATCTCAAAGGGGATTGATCAGCAAGTCAGGGTAGTAAAAGGTATTCTTGGCAATGGCATGCGCTGCAGAACAAAGCAATCAGCATCTTCTGTCCACAATGTAAATGCACCCTGGAGAGCACACCATGCATCTTTTCACATCACCAAACGGGGGGGAATTTAACAACCCACCATTGGTTAGAAAACATGAGGAAACTGTTTCATATACAGAGTCATCCAAATGCAAGGTAAAAACAAACGCACTTCTAATATATGCAGACATGCAACAGGAACGGCCACTGATTCAGGCCATTGCTTACCTTTTGTACTCTGAATTTCAACATCTCTGCATCTTGTCATGTATTTCCCATGACTGCCCACTTGTGACCACTTATACCTCATCCAAACTCACTGTCCTTTCCATTTTTGCCTTCCCTTTGTTTTCCACACTCACTGTTTTCTTACCGATCTTCCTTTCCCTTCATCCTACCAAGGGCCTTTCCCTTTCCCTCCTTTTCCCTGGCTGTGTGGGTTTAAGCGGTCGACTTGAACATCCTCTCGTTCTGATCAAAGGTCATTGATTTTACATGTCGTTCATTTCACTGTCTTGCAGGATTTATGTGTAGTTTATGTATAATTGATGTTTTTGTGTGTTTTATGAGTCTATGTGCATGTGATGCTGCTGCAAGATTTTCATTGTACCCGTATCTCTTTAGATATGCAAGTGGCAATAAACTCAGCTTGACTTGGTATCCAGCATTTCCTGTTTTAATTTCACTACTGAAATATTGTTACAATGCAAAATATAATTGCAGCCTTCCAGCCCTGTGACTGTGGTACTTCTAGTGTAACTGTTACACTCTGCTACCCCCATTAAGTACCTCCTTCAGACTCTGCTATTTTCTACAGTCCTTTAGGTATCATAACTGGTGAGGGTGGGTGAGAAGAGATTGAGATGAAACAGCTGCAACTGTACAGCGATGCACAGTTTCCACAAGATACCTGCCTGTTCCCACAGGGGCGATTGGTGAAGGAGTATATTTAACCAGATCAGGCTGCAAAACCAACACACTGGATTGAGGTTCAGTGAAGTGGAGGAACTTCGGAGAGGACAATGTGATTAGGGGCAGCATGGTGTTACAGCAATAGTTAGAACCACTCCTCACAGCACCAATGACCCCATTTTGATTCTGATCTCTGGTAATGTCTGCGTGAAGTTTGTACTTTCCCCCTGTGATCCTGTGGGTTTCCTCCGGGTGCTTCTCTTTCATCGTACATCCCTAAGACGTGCAGGTTGATAGGTTAATCAGCCGCTGTAAATACCCTGTGGCAAATGGCAGAAAGAAAGAAAACCAAAGAGGAGATGATGGGCATTTGAGAGAAATAGAGAGAGAAAGAGTGAGAGACAGCAACAGAGAAAGAGGCTTTAGGATGTGGGACTCATTAGAGATCACTTTCAAAGAACTAGTATGGGAAAAATGGGCTGAACAATCTCCTTTGGGTCTCGTCATTATGTGTTTACAACTGGGAAGAATGAGACCCAAACTTAATCAAACCTGTATTTGTTCGACTTTACTCCATTCATTTGTAACACGTACTGCTTGCAATATAGCATTTGATGTGTTGCCAAACCAATTTCACCTCATTGGCACAAACTGAATGTAATTTATGATTAAAGAAACAGTGTTTTTTTTACGATCTGCCTGTGCATTTCTTCCCGAATTGAGGGCAGGGAAGAGGAGGAGTGGAAATGGCCTCTTGTCGATCTTGTTCCTCCGGTTTCTACAGCTGGTGGGCGGTGATGCTCCAACCTGGCTCAGTTCACAGCACTCAGCACAAACTGGTCCGCAAGATATATTGAGGACACAAGAGACTGCGAGTGCTGCAATTTGAAGCAAAAAGCAAACTGCGGGAGGGACTGCAGAATCTAGAGCTGAATCGTTAATTATTCCATTGCCCCCACAGTGATGCTCGACCGACTGAGTTCCTCAGTACTTTGTTTTTTAGCTGTGAGTTATTCTGTCTGAAGCACAAGCAAATTGACCTTCCTCTCCCAGTGAAATCAGCAGCCCCAATAAATACAATATGGACACAAATTGCTGGAATAACTCAGTGGGTCAGCAGCCTTACCCACTGAGTTACTCCAGCACATTGCATCTTTTATTTGTAAATCATCATCTGCAGTTCCATGTCTATGTTATATAATATGCAATGGGTCCCTCACTGATGTGTGAAAGCTTAGTTTGATTGTTGTGCACCAATGGGCTTTATGAAAGGGAATTTAACATTTATGGTTCACCGTTTGAGTTTTCTGCTTTGCATTACAAGACCAGGGTTAATCTGCACGCAACAACACAGCAGAGAAGATCCCCTTCTATAATATCTCCAAGGCTCCACATGGAGACAATTATGTGTAGGAGGCACAAGGCTTCAAACATTATGGAGAACAGCACAGAATAACCTCTGAATAAAAGAGAAATAAGTGCAAAAGGTCAAATGCTAGACACCAAAAGGTGTAGATTGTTCAGTAGACTGCAGCCGCATTTACATTAGGACACTGGATCTCAGGAAAGGCCAGTGTATGACTTATCCTTACATAGTTATACCTGCCATCTCTCCGGCTAATTCAATGTTGCCCTGTTACCCATCTTATATTTGGTACCCACTCACTGACAGCATTTCCACCACAGAGTTAAAAATGCCAGGTTCAAATCCCACCTTTGAGTCTTGAGAACGCCTTCTACACCAACGCTCGTGTGTGGCGCTGAAGGAGGGCTATGCTGCCACAGGCGCCGATTTTCAGTTCAGACATTAAAAATCCAGCTTGGAGTTAATGGGACACTTCTTTACCCAATGTACAGGCACAATGTGAATCTGCAATAAATACTCTTTGTGTGTTTACGGAGAAGTCAAATGGGTGAATAAGCCAGGGTGGGCTTAGGTTTGTTTGGAATAGTTGGGACAGTGTCCTGTTTCTACACTGTATATTATGCAAAAGTCTTTATAAGACTAAGAAAAGGGGTTTGGCTACTTTGCTGGGAGTTTGAACAAGTGAGAACAACATTGAATTTAAGCAACTGACAAAGGACTTGAAGTTTGGGACGTGCAAACACATAGTCGCAAACTGGATCCGGGTTCAAATCCCACCATAGCAACTACAGAATTTAAACACAGTTAATAATTTAAAAAATCACAGAACTGTTAAAAAATACCCAATTGTCTTTCAGGTACCAAATCCTTAACCAGTCTGGCCTACACCTATCCAGAAGTGCCCTAGTGAATCATTCAGCTTAAGGGCTGACAATTAGGGATAGACATTAAATGCTGATCACTACAGTGATGACCAGCTCCTGAAACATGATTAACAATAAAAGATGACTTCATGGAGGTATTGGCCCTACCGTGGCACCTTGAGCTCCTGGAAGACCCAATTCGCCAGCTTCGCCCTGGAAGTAAAAGGAATATCTTGTCAGCAAAATGGCAACAAAAACAAAAAGAAGAAGCACATTGAGCCGCTTCACAACCCCTGACTTACCGGCAGTCCGTTCTCGCCCGGTGGGCCGAACTGGCCAGGTGCTCCAGGTAGACCGGGGGGACCCTGGGAGTATAGGGAAGACATAGTAGTTATTATGGAAACCAGTCAAAACAATCAATGCCACAGGCCTGAGAAGGAGATTAGTAAGTTGGTGCCCAACGGTGGCTTGGAATCTCAGAAGCTCGCGATAGTTAATACGATGAATGTTATCGGACAGCCTGGCCCGAAGACATCATGGATTTTGTGTGGTGGAGCCGACTTGGGTGCATCAGGGAGCAAGTGGTCAGAGGGGCAAAGGTTGGCTGGGATGGCAGGGGGTGCAGTGGTCAGGTTGGGGAGTGAGGTGTGCTCAGGGTCCTGGGTAAGAACAGGGGCAGGTTCGCAGATTGCTTTGCAAGTGTCTGGCCTGTTGGGGGAGTCACAAGGGGAGTCTGAAAGCCAGCTGCTGGCAGGGTGATGCACTGATAGTACGGGTTACTCAAGTGTCACTGCAAAGAAGTATCCAGTTTAAATTGAACAGTGTTGGCCACCTCTCTCCCACCTGGCTTCTCCCACCAGATGGAGGAAAAGCCACAGGGTCCACAATCTAGGAGTCACAAGCCCAGCTTTCAATCTTGCAGCAGTTTCCATGAACACCAGATATGCCAGCATACCACAAGTGATGGCCTCACCACCCAATGCCTGCGCAAAATTGTGCTCATTCAACCCTGCTGGGTGGGGGAACAGGCCCTTTGGTCCACCAAGTCCACAACGACCAGTGATCCCTGTACACTAGCACTATCCCACACACATTAGGGACAATTTACAATTTTACCCGGCAATTAACCTACAAACATGTATGTCTTTGGAATGTGGTAGGAAACCGGAGCACCCGGAGAAAACCTACGAAGGTCACAGGGAGAGCGTAGAAACTCTGTACGGACAGCACCCATAGTCAGGATCGAACCTGGGTCTCTGGCGCTGTAAGGCAGCAATTCTATCGCTTCGCCACCACATGCCGTGGTGTTGGCAGGAGTATGCCATAGGCTGAACTGTGCACGGTGGTGGGGATGTACAAGGTGTCTTACATCAGTCTCTGCCACAGGAGGAGGAAGCATCAGCAGGTAAAGCCTGAGCAAGGACAGTGCCATTTTAGTCTCAGTGCTTGCTCCTTTTAAAGGCATTATGAGCAAGAATGTACAGACCTGTTATTTATTTGATGGCTCCAACTTCTACACAATATAAATGTATTCAACCCTCTGCTGCCAACTTGACCCAGTACAACATTCTGCCCCATGGCACCCTGTCCAGCCACACATCCACATTATTATTCCCATTGCCATACACACTGCTTTCCTTGCCCTTTCCATAGCCATCTTCCGCCCTGACACCCTTTGTGTTCTTCCTCCCAAATAGGTTCTGGCCTGTTGCTCCCCCAAATTTCCTCCACCAGACCATTGGCAGTTGTGCCTTCAACTACCCAGACCCTGATCTCTGGAAAGGGAATTGGAATCTAGTAGGGCAGTTGTCTCACAACGACTGCGACCCAAGTTCGATTCTGACCTCCACCACTGTCTGTACGGAGTTTGCACGTTCTATTTCCCCAGAGTGCTCCAGTTTCCTCCAACATCCCAAGGACGTGTGGCTTGTTGGGTTAATTGGTTGCTATAACTTACCCCTAGTGTAGTTGAGTAGTAGAAACAAGGGGGGGGGGGGGGGAGGGGGTTGGATGGGCAAAGGGGTAGTTGATAACAAAATGTGGGAGAAAATGAGATTAATGTGGAATTAGTATAAATCATAATCATACTTTATTAGCCAAGTATGTTTTGCAACATATGAGGAATTTGATTTGCCATAGTCATACTAATAAAAAGTAACGGAACACACAAAATACATTTTAACATAAACATACACCACAGTGAGTCCTCCACATTCCTCACTGTGATGGAAGGCGAAAAAAGTTCAATCTCTGCCCTTCTTTGTCCAGCCAGTCGGGGGCCTCAAACCTTCCGTTGATGGGACGATCTTACTCCCGTAGCCGGCGGCGGGCCTCCTGGTCGGGGCGATCACGCTCCTGCATCGAGGAGGAATCTCAGCTCCCCCACGCCGGGCGATCCACCTCGGGTTGGGGCTTGATGAATGTCATGCGTTTTTGGAGCATCCCTACTTGGTCTCTCCCGAGACTGCAAGCTCCTTGATGTTAAAGTCCGCAGGCCGCGGTTGGAGCATCGATCCCAGGCAAAGAGTCGGCTCCTATGTTAAGTGCACGCCCGGTGGTGGGGCTCAAAGTCAGTCCCGAGCAAAGCCTCCAGCTCCACGATGTTAGGCCGCAGAGCGACCGGAAATACCACCCGGAAAACAATCGCATCTCCGGCAAGGTAAGAGATTGAAAAAAGTTTCCCCCAGACCCCCACATAAAACAAACTGAAGAACATAACACAAACTTTTCAAACATACTAAAAATAACAACAAAAAAAGACGAAAAGGACAGACAGACTGTAGGTGAGGCTGCCATCGAAGCGCCACCCGGTTATTGGTCAGATCGACTTGTTGGGTTGAAGGGCCTGTTTCTCCACCTTTCATGTAAGATCCTTCATAACGACAACCCTCCCTGTCCCTCCATGCCCCCCAACCCCCTCCCCCACCCCCCACAACCACACTGTCCATCTTGAATCTCACCCTGGCAAATCTCACCTGATAATATTCTTCGGAACATTCTATTGCAGCGGAGGCTGCATTAAATTAAAGTTATTTTCCTTATACTGAGGCTTTTGGTCATTAATCTTCTTTTAAAGAAAGTTTACAACAAAGTAAAACTCTTATTTCAGAAGGGTGCCTCGAGTGCTCAACATGGTCACTTACCATTGGGCCTGGTGTTCCGGATGCTCCAGGTATTCCCGGCAAACCGGGAGATCCAGGCAGCCCTGTGCTATTCATACCAAACACACCGGGCCGTCCCGGGAGCCCAGGAACACCAGGAGGTCCGCGGGGTCCTGGCAGACCCTGAAAGAGAGAAAGAGAATTAATCCTTCTGGCTTTCCCTTCAGCAACTCATTTAACCAACAAAGGAGTAAGGTGGCTGTGGGGTTAAAGGTCAGGCCAGGCAAGACCCCTGAGAATGGTAAATAACTACACCGGTAGTAACTTTGAAAATGATGGAGTTTCTCCATAAACTGAAACGCACTCATTAAGAGCCAAACATTACTAGCGTTGCTCCCAAGCCTATTTTTCCTATCCTACTTGTGAAGGCTCCTACTTTTAAATGGTGTTTGAACTTTCAATGTAACATTTTGCAAATAACATTTTGGGCATTCCCAATGGCTCAAAGAACAGGAGCTAAATACAATCGTCTTGCATCTTTCTCCTAGTCAATGCCAGAAATCTTATCGAAACATATAAAATTCTTAAGGGATTGGATAGGCTAGATGTAGGAGAAATGTTTCCAGTGTTGGGGGAGTCCAAAACCAGGGGTCACAGTTTAAGAATAAGGGGTAGGCCATTTAGGACTGAGATGAGGAAAAACATTTTCACCCAGAAAGTTGTGAATCTGTGGAATTCTCTGCCACAGAAAGCAGTGGAGGCCAATTCACTGGATGTTTTCAAGAGGGAGCCAGATACAGATCTTACTGCTAAGGGAATCAAGGGATATGGGGAGAAAAGCCAAATGACCTACTCCTGCACCTATTGCTATGTTTCTATGTTTCTAAATCCTGCATTTCCACAAAACATTATTTATATTGGTTCAACTATCACTTTCAGAGACCATGGAAGTTCACCAGATCCAGCAACGAGGAATATCACCCTTTCTCAAAGTCCTTTGCTTGTTAGTATTCCACAGTCAATCCCTTTGATTGGCACCTTGGCGTGTTAGCGCTTAGCGCCTCAGTAGCATGGTTGCAAAATGCCATTTCATTTTATCCCGAAACATGCAATCCTGTTCAGAGATGTTGCCCCTACCCGATGAAATTCCACGTCACTTTCCAATCCCGATCCTTCCATGTCGATAAAGGTCTAGGAAACAAGAACAGGCTGTAATAAGAGGATCCATTTGAAGAAAGATTGGATCTGAAACACTAACTCTGTTTCCCTCTCTACAGACACCGCCCGAACTGCTGACTATTTCTCAGCAGTCATGGTTTTCTTTTTTCTGCGAGTCCCACTCTGGCCAAGGTTTGATGTTAATTGCTGTGTTCAGAGGCACAGAGCAATAGGGGGCTCGACAGGGCTGAGCAGAGTATGCAGCTAAAGCAATGGAAAAGCTATCAGGCAGCTTTTTTTGTGATGAAATATTGGACATGATTGCTGCTTTACTTTCTCTAGGATACACACGGGCTCTTTGTAATCAACCTGAATGAGGGAGACAGAATGAACAGAAACACGATTTTGTCCCGCCAATTCCATGGCTTAGCCAGACACCAAAGGCCTTTTAGCATTTCTGTGGGCAGGGCTTGAATGAATGAATGAATAAGTTTATTGGCCAAGTATTCACATACAAGGAAATTGCCTTGGTGCTCAGCCCGCAAGTGACAACATTACATACAGTGGCACATAAAACATTACATACAGTTAGGAATGACACATAAAACATTAATATAAAACATTATCGATTAAACATGTGAATTAAATAAGATACCAGAGTAAATGAAGGTTACAGATTTTTGATTATTGAGTGGAGCTGCTAGTCATGGAAAAAAAGCTGTTTTTATGTCTGGCTGTGGCAGCTTTGACAGTCCGGAGTCACCTTCCAGAGGGAAGTGATTCAAAGAGTTTGTGGCCAGGGTGAGAGGGGTCAGAGATGATCTTGCCCGCCCGCTTCCTGGCCCTTGCAGTGTACAGTTCATCAATGGTGGGAAGGTTGCAGCCAACAACCTTCTCAGCTGATCAGACGATTTGCTGCAGCCTCCAGGTGTCGTGCTTGGTGGCTGAGCCAAACCAGACCATGATGGAAAAGGTGAGGGCAGACTCTACGATGGCCGTATAGAATTGGACCATCATTGCCTGTGGTTCATTGCATTGTGCTTCCTCAGCTGCTGCAGGAAGTACATCCTCTGTTGTGCCTTAAATGGGGGGGCTACCAACAACTCCAAAGTGGAGTCGTTGGTAGCCTCCCCATTTAAGGTCCTTGGAGATGATGGTTCCCAGGAACTTAAAAGACTCCACAGATGTGACTGTAGTGTTGTTGATGGTGAGTGGGGTGAGGGGAGGAGGAGCTCTCCTAAAGTCTACAATCAATTCCACTGTCTTAGGAGCAATGAGCTCCAGGTTGTTGCGATGGCACCAGGACGCCAGCTGTGTCACTTCTTGTCCATCCACATCACCAGAGGGATTAGCACATGGAAGACCCAGTGCTGTGCAGGACCTCAACTGGAGGCAGCTTCTGCAAGGACATTCGTGCCATAGGATCCATGTGCAGTAATTGCTGCATTAGTGGGGATGTGAGCATCAAGGGTGGGCAGCTCACTTCTAACAGGGCATTCTGAGAATAAGGGGTTGGAGAATAGCTTGACCCAGTGGAACAGTTGGTAGAGCTGCCACCTCATGGCCCCAGAGACCTGGGTATAATCCTGGCCTCAGGTGCTGTCTGTGTTCAGTTGCACATTCTCCCTATGACTGTGTGGAGTTTCCTCCAGATACTTGGGTTCCCTCCCGCATCCCAAAGACTGAGGGCTGGGAAAGTGGAGAGAATAAAAATGCGATGAGTGTAGGATTTGTGTGAATGGGTGTTTAATGGTCTGCAACGACAGTGAGCAGAAGGGTCTGTTTCTGTGCTGTATCTCTCTTTGACCGAACAGGGATTTGCAACAAATGTCCCTCAACGAAAACCTTTGAAAGTATGTTATATAGATATTCTCATATAATCTCCTTGGGATCTTGCTGTGCGTAAATCTGCCACTGCACCGCTTACATTACAACAGTGACCACATAATAAATGCATTTCAGTGAACGCTGAGACTTCTAGTACATCCTGAACATGTGGAGGGCACTGTGGAAATGTGTGATTCTCTTTATGGATTTGGTCTCAACCTTTTTTCCATCTCAGCCTCATGGGGAATATTCACTTACGAGTTTGTCAGCTCTGGATGAGGGGCCGGGGGGTCCAGGGGGGCCGGGAGGTCCTCTTGGTCCTTCGATTCCAATCCCTGGGTCGCCCTGTGGAGGACAAGAAGGCAGGCATTCATTCTGACATGCTCACGTCCAGCGCAGGCTCTTTATTGGATAAAAGGACACAAAGTACTGGAGTAACTCAGTGGGTCAGGCAGCGTCTCTGGAGAACATGGATAAGTGTCATTTCACGATGAGACTGACTGTAGACTTCAGACTATAGCCTCTTTATTATTTCAAGAGTCGAGAGTCAAGTGTTTTATTGTCATCACAAAAGGAACAATGAAATTCTTACTTGCATTAGCACAACAGATATGTGAGCAAAATACTGTAAACACCAATCATCTATAGATCTATGGCCCCATATTACCATTACGCTTGTTAATCACATTGCCTGTCTCCTGAGCAAGCCAATCGTTTAGTAAATCAGTGTAGTCAGATGGCATGATTACATCTCTGTCGTCTGTCACCTGTGCTTTTATGTCAGTTTTTGTTGGAAATCCTTAACTTCATTTCCTTCATGGGCCTGGTGGGATTTGAACTCATCCCTCCAGTTTATTAGTCCTCACCACTTGCTCCCCTGAGGTGTAAGATCATCGGAAACGTGTCCTTGTTAATGAGCACAGGTACCGTGCTTCAGGTCAGATTGATGCAAGAGTAAATAAAAATCAGAAGAAAAACAGAGTAAACATTTGGTGAACCATTCACTCAGTATATCTCTCCTCAGATGCTGCCGGACCTGCTGGGTGTTTCCAGAATTATGAATATTTCAGGTAACACATTTTCTGCTAATTCGGCTGCATTTGCTGGTGACTATGCTTCAGGTTTATAGGATTGAGTTGCACAGTGGCATTACTAAACTGCTAATCAAGCAGCCAGCTCCTAGTAAGTTGGAGACATGTGTTCAAATATCATCACAATAGCTGGAGAATTTACGGTAAGATATTACAGACAGGCCACTCGGAAGCATCATCGGAAACAAAGTGTCTTGGAATTTTGAACCCTCTCCTCCCTGGTTAACTTAAACTCCAGACAATTTTGAGTTAAATTCTCATCTGTTTTGGTATGTGGCCCTTCTAGATTGTGTCGAATTTCCCTCCTTACAAAGTGATGCATAACAGCAAAGAAATCTGGAAAAAAAAAGTCAAAGGTACAGTTAACCTTATCACACCCTCACCTTATCTCCTCTGGGACCGCGGTCACCGGGAGCTCCTGGGAAACCTTGAGGACCAATCTCGCCCTAAAGAAAGGAAAGGAAAGCAAAACTAGATTACATTAAACATCCACTTGCCCCTATTCACATTTGACATAAAAATCTGGACAAGTGAGTGGTGCGGCATTTTGGGATGAAAAATGCATGAGGAAAGTATCCAGTAAATGGCAGGAGCCTTAGGTGTAATGATACTCAAAGACATCTCGCAGTCCAAGCCCAAAGCTTCCTAAAAGAGGCAACCTAAGTAGAGAGGGTGATAAAGAAATTAGTTGGGCATTGATTATAAAAGTCTGGAATTCATGTTGCAGTTCCATAACATGTTGGTTATTTAACTTTGGAGTATTATATGCAGTTGTGGTCACCAGAGGGTAATGACAAATATGACAGGGCAGAACATTAAAGTCAGAAGGGGAAAGGGGAAAGGCAGATCTGCCAGGCATGTTTATTTACACAGAGAGTGGTAGATACCAGGAATGAGCTGCCAAGGGAAGTGGTAGAAGAAGAGAGGTTAGCAATGTTTAAAAGGCATTTAAGCAGACTAATAAAGAGGGATTAGAGGGATGAATGCCAGGGATTAGAGAGATAAAGGCCATTTGCAGGCAAATGGATTAGTTTAATTTGGCATCACGGTTGCCGTTGATTTAGTGAGTCATAGTTCATGAGAGTTTTGTTAAACACTATGTGGAGGCCCCCACAAGTGAGAGGGCAACGTAGGATCTAGTATTGAGAAATTGGGAAGGGCAGGTTAATGAAGTGTGTGTGGAGGAGCCTTTTGGGACAAGTGACCACAGTTCGATTAGGGTTAAGATGGTTATGGATCGGGACAGAGAGGGTCCACGTGTTAAAATGCTGAATTGCGGTAAGGCCAACTTTGAGGGTATGAGAGAAGGTCCCGCTCGTTGACTGGAGCAGGTTATTTGAGGAGAAAGGAACATCGGCCAAGTGGGATGTTTTTAAAAGTGTACTGAAGAGAGCTCAGGGTGTGTACGTCCCCAATAGAGGGAAAGGCAAAGCAGGCTGAAGAGGGAAATTGAGACGTTAGTCAAAAACAAGAAGGATGCATGGGACAGGTATAGGCAGCTGGGATCAAGTGCATCCCTGGAGGAGTTTCTGAAACTAAGGAGCAAACTAAAAAAAAAAGATCAGAAGAGCAAAAAGGGGCCAGGAGATAGCTCTGGCGGGCAGCCTAAAAGACAATCCCAAAAGATTTTATAAATACATTAGGGGGAAAAGGGTAACTAGAGACAGAGTGGGACCTCTCAGGAATAAAAGCAGTCACCTCTGTGTGGCACAACGGGAGATGGGCAAAACCCTCAATGAGTATTTCTCCTCTGTATTTACCGAGAAGAAAGACAGTAGGACAGAGGAAATTGGAGCAGTCATGGAAGTGTCATGAGAGCGGTCAGGGTTACCGTTGAGGAAGTACAGAAGGTACTGTCGTGTTTGAAGGTAGATAAATCTCTGGGGCCTGATCAGATATATCCGAAGATTGCGGGAGCCCCGGTTGAAATACAGGAGAGGCGCCAGAGATTTGGAGGATGGCAAATGTTGTGCCTCTTTTCAAGAAGGGCAGCAGGGAAAATGCTGGGAACTATAGGCCGGTGAGTTTAACATCTGTAGTTGGTAAGTTACTGGAGAATATTTTGAGGGATAGGATATACAGGCATTTGGATGGGCAATGGCTGATTAGGGACAATTAGCATGGTTTTGTATGTGGGAGGTTGTGTCCCACAAATCTGATTGATTTTTTGAAGATGTGAGCAAAAAGGTTGATGAAGGCAGAGCTGTAGAGGTTGTGTACATGGACTTTAGTAAGGCTTTCAACAAGGTGCCACATGGTAGGCTGCTCTGGAAGGTTAGATCTCATGGGATCCAAGGAGAGATAGCTGAATGGATAGCAAATTGGCTCCATGGAAGGAAGCAGGGATGATGGTGGAAGGTTGCTTCTCAGAATGAAGACCTGTGACTAGTGGTGTGCCACAGGGTTCGGTGCTGGACCTGTTGCTACATCAGTGATTTGGATGAGAACATACAGGGCAAGATTAGCAAGTTAGCTGATGATACAAAAGTTAGTGGTTTTGCAGATAGTGAAGATGGTTGTGAACGATTGCAGCAGGATCTGGATCGATTGGTCAGGTGGGTGGAGAAATGGAATTTAATACAGGGAAGTGTGAGGCGTTGCTTTTTGGTACGTTGAACAAGGGCAGGACCTACACAGTAAATGGTAGGCCTCTGGGTAGTGTTGTAGAGCAGAGGGATCTAGGAGTACATGTGAGTGATTCCATGAAGGTCGAGTCGCAGGTAGATAAGGTGGTCAAAAAGGCTTTTGGCACTTTGGCCTTCATCAGTCAGAGAATTGAGTATGGAAGTTGGGAGGTCATGTTGCACTTGTATAAGATGTTGGTGAGACCACATTTAGAATATTGCGTTCAGTTCTGGGCACCATGTTATAGAAAGTATATCGTCAAGCTTGAAAGGGTTCAGAAAAGATTTACGAGGATGTTGCCAGGACCAGAGGGTGTGAGCTATTGGGAGAGGTTGAGTAGGCTGGGTCTCTATTCCATGGAGTGTAGGAGGATGAGGAGAGATCTTATAGAGGTATACAAAATCACGAGAGGAATAGATCAAGTAGATGCACAGAGTCCTTAACCCAGAGTAGGGAAATCGGGGACCAGAGAACATTGGTTCACGGTGAAGGGGAAAATATTTAATAGGAATCTGAGGGGTAACTTGTTCACATAGAATGGGTGTATGGAACAAGCTGCTAGAGGAGGTAGTTGAGGCTGGGACTATCCCGTCGTTTAAGAAACAGTTGGACAGGTACATGGATAGGACAGGTTTGGAGGTTTATGGACCAAGCGTAGGCAAGTGGGACTAGGGTAGCTGGGACACTGTTGGCCAATGTGGGCGAGTTGGGTTGAAGGGCCCGTTTCCACACTGTATCACTCTATGACTCTATGACTCCAGGGCTGGTTGCTAGCTGGGCAGTTCCACGAGATTAGTGTAGATGGTCAAAAAGGTCGGCATGGACCTAATGGACAGAAGAGTCAGCTTCTGTGCTGTATCACTATGTGACAATGCCTCGAGACCTTTTAAAGGTGCAAGTGCACATCAGTAATATAATAAAACATGAAGGCGGGAAATCATGAATACTTAGAAGCAAGGAATATAAAAACAAGGAGGTAGGTGCTAGATCAGGGTGTAGACTACATTAGACTATTGTGCACACACATACAGATACAAGGACAAGCACAAACAGGCACATTAATACAATAAACTGAGTTACTCACCGATTTCCCATCTTCACCCGGATCACCCTGTAACAAAGACAGATGTAGCAACTCAGTGTCCCAGTACACTCTATACTCTACATTACCGGGCTGACATACTGTATAAGTGTGTGAACCCATCCACAGACACGCAGGCCTTGAGCACTCGAACCCTTGAGCAAGAGGATACCATTTGGTGTGCGTCTCTCATCCATTCACATCCACGGAATGGTCTCTTGAACAAAATCCAATTATCCAGACATAGCAAGCTTGATGCGTTACAAGCTTGTCAATTTACCCACAGGCACGCTAGTCAATGACTAAGGCCAATCCACACGGCATTGGGGGGTCGCAATGGAAGGTGTGGAGAGTCTAGCTAGGCGCTGCCCACGGGCCGGGATGCCACCACACCGAGCCGTCGGATTAGCCAGAGCTCCACACTCCCATGATGCCAATGGAGTAGGACAATGACGTCATCAGTCTAGCTGACCTTCACTGCAAGACCAATGAGGAAGAATTATCTTGACTCCAAAATAAACTTTAGTCATAGAATATTTGGTCACACAAACAGAATACGCCATTTCCTAGTCATACCCTGTACCAGTGTATTTCGCTGTTCCGTTGTCCTAAATATTGCTGACTTTTGAAGGTACTTTCACATTCACTTGCAATTGTACACTACGTGAATATGCCACAAACGATTCATGTAAAGCAGAGGAATCCAGGAGTACAAGTTCATAGTCCCTGAAAGCCATGTGTAATGAAAAAGATTTTTGGCACGCTGATCTTCATCAGTAAGGGCATTAAGTGTACAATGATATTTCCAACATTTTCTTTTTTAATTTTAGATTTCCATCATCTGCGGTTATCGTTTTGTGGTCCACAGACCCGAGTACCCAGGGTGATACTCCAATTGTTCGCTGAACAGAATATGCAGATGCTGGTTTAAATCGAAGGTAGACACAAAATGCTGGAGTAACTCAGTGGGGCAGGCAGCATCTCTGGAGAGGATTTTTTCTTTCACTTTTCAGGTGAGGCAGAGGTTCACTTGCATCTCCTCCAACCTCATCTACTGTATCTGCTGTTCCAGGTGTAGACTCCTGTATATCTGCAAGACCAAGTGCAGGCTCGGCGATCGTTTCGCTGAACAACTCCGCTCATTCCGCCTAAACCTACCTGATCTCCCAGTTTGGTAAACACTTTAATTCCCCTCCCATTCCCACACTGACCTTTCTGTCCTGGGCCTCCTCCAATGTCAGAATAAGGTCCAGCGCAAATTGGAGGAACAGCACCTCATATTTCGCTTTGGCAGCTCACACCCGGGTATGAACATTGACTTCTCTAACTTCAAGTAACCCTTGCTTTCCCTCCCTCTCTATCCCTCCCCCTTCCCTGTTCTCCTACCAGTCATGCTGTTTCCGACTACGTTTTATCTCTGCGTGCTTTGTTCTTACCTTCACCCAACTAGCAATGATCAATTCTACATGTTCCTTGATCTCTATTCCCTATGTCCTGTGTTCACATCTTACACATCCTTACCTATGCACTTCCTTATCTATGTATCTCCCTCTCCCCTGACATCAGTCAGAAAAAGGGTCGCGACCCGAAACGTCTCTCCAGAGATGCTGCCTGTCCCGCTGGGTTACTTCAACATTTTGTGTCTATCTTCGCTGAACAGAATAGTTTATTCATAAATAAAAGTGTTCACGAAAATGAGATTAAACGAGGGAAAATGGGTTGTTTGATCATAAACAATGTTAAATTATCCATGTTTTCTGACAACATCAAAAATAGATGGGAAGGCATGCTAGGATGAGAATATTCGGATTCTGCAATTGGATACAAAGATACGTGAAGTGATTGGGCAAAAGGTTAGCATTTGGACTTCAATGTGGGAAATTACAATTCTCTGAGACAGGAGATGTAAGCAGAGCTGAAAGGATTTGATGAAAGGATTTGATATGCCTGATGTTACCATGCTGGAGAGATGAAAACCGGCAGCAATAGTCATTAATAAATGCAATGAGGATGTCAGGAAACTCTGTATCCAGAGACTCTGAAGCTGTTAACTCATGGAGTAGTTGATGCAAAATTCAATGTATTTGAGGAGAGGCTGGATACAATGACAGAAGGAGAAGGTGACCTGGTCAGATAGGCGGGAGGGAGATTATCTGGGACATCATAGATTAACTGAGCTGAATTTGTATCCAAACCTGCATCCAAATGGGCAGCACGGTGTGCAGCAGTAGAGTTGCTGCCTTACAGCACCAGAGACCCGGGTTTGATCCTGACTACCGATGCTGTCAGTATGGAGTATGTATGTTCTTCCCGTAACCTGCATGGGTTTCCTCCCACACACCAAAGACGTATAGGTTTGAAGGCTTGGTAAAATTGTAAATTGTCCCAAGTGTGTAGGAGAGTGTTAGTGTGCAAGGATCGCTGGTTGACGAGGACTTGGTGTGCCAAAGGGCCTGTTTCAGCACAGTATCTCTAAACAAATCTAAAAACTATACTTCTGAGCGGTCTCTGGGCTTTGTTAGATGCAATACAAAGCCTGTGCTTTACTCAAATTATGATACAATAAAAACTCACACACACAACTCAGGCTGAACGATCGCTACTCACCGGCTCCCCATCTCTCCCGGGATGTCCAGGGGGCCCCGAAGGACCTGGGAGGCCAAATTTCTGCTCCACTGCAACGCCATCGCCCCGCTCCCGGATGGTCGCGAGGGGACCAGGAGGCCCCGGGGCACCTGAGTCTCCTTTCTCTCCCTTGGGTCCTTGATATCCGAATCCAGCGGTGCCCTAATTTTGCGAGGAGGAGAGAAATTCGAGACCTCGCTGGGTGATCGGCTGCAACTCCCGCGTTTATGTCAAGACACAGAGACTGTCAGGGGCAGGAAACTGGAAGGTGGGTCCAAGTGATGGGGTTGGAGGAGAGGGTGGGAGGGGGAAGCGAGAGGAATATTCCACGTCAGGTTGTGCCCATCAACATTGGTGAGTAAAATCGGGCAGGTGCCAGAGGGCAGAGCTTGCAGGGGCGCCAAAGGGAAGCTACGTTGTTCAGGGTGAGACTAGTGGAGCGGGTGGTGCATTGAACAGCAAGCACAGGGATGGGGCCGATAGTATGTCAATCCAGGGCAGGACCTCGACAGTAAATGGTCAATGTCATGGAACAGAGGGTCTGGCAGTACAGGTATATGGTTCCCTGAAAGTGGCAGTTCAGGTGGGCAGGGTGGCACGCTTGCCTTCATTGGGGAGGATATTGAGTACAAAAGTTGGAACATCATGTTACATCTGTAGAAGTCATTGGCGATGCCACACCTGGAGTAAGTACAGTTCTGGTCGCCCAGCTATAGAAAGGATGTCATTAATTTGGTGCCAAAGAGATTCACCAGGATAAATAAAGACATAAAGTGTTCAGATAACTGGGTCAGGCAGCATCTCTGGAGAACATGGCAGGATGGCGTTTCGGGTCAGGATCCTTCAGTCTGATTGTGGGTTCTGACCCGAAACATGACCTATCCATGTTCCTCAAAGATACTGCCTGGCCCGCTGAGTTACTCCAGCACTTTGTGTCTTTTTTTATAAACCAACAACTACAGTTCCTAGTTTCTAGAAATGTGCGCTACCTGGACTTGTGGGTTTGAGTTATAGAGAGACGCTGGATAGGTTGGGACTTTTCCTTTAGCGTGTAGGAAGCTGAAGGGTGACCTTACTGAAGCACACAAGATCATGATGGGCATGGATAAATTAGGCAATAGACAATAGACACTAGGCAATAGGTGCAGGAGTAGGCCATTAGGCCCTTCGAGCCAGCACCGCCATTCAATGTGATCATGGCTGATCATTCACAATCAGTACCCTGTTCCTGCCTTCTCCCCATGACTTAACTCTCTCTTGAAAGTATCCAGTGAACCAGCCTCCACCACCCTCTGAGGCAGAGAATTCCACACAACTCTCTGTGTGAAAAAGTTTTTCCTCATCTCCGTTCTAAATGGCTTACCACTTATTCTTAAACGATGGCCCCTGATTCTGGACGTGTTTCCTCCCTCTAGCGCGTCCAAACCCTTATTAATCTTCTATGTTTCAATAAGATCCCCTCTCATCCTTCTAAATTCCAGCGTATACAAGCCCAGCCGCTCCAATCTATCAACATATGACAGTCCCGCCATCCCGGGAATTAACCTCGTGAACCTACGCTACACTCCCTCAATAGGCAGAACGTCCTTCCTCAAGTTTGAATTGAATGCTCACAGTCTTTTTCCCAGTGCAGAAGTTTATAAACCTAGATAGCATAGGCTTAAGGTGAGAGGGGAGAGATTTAAGAAGCATCTCAGGGGGCAAATTTTCCATTTAGAGGATTGTCTATATCTGGAACGGGCTGTCAGAGGAAGTTATGGAAGCAGAAACAATTACATCTCTCAAATGACAAATATATAGACAGGGAAGGTTCAAAGGAACATGGGCCAAAGGAAGGCAAATGTGACTAGCCCAGAATGCCAACTTAGATGGCAAAGGCAATTTGGGCCAAAGGGCCTGTTTTCATGCTGTACAGCTCTATGGCTCTATCTATAGGCAGACAGCTTTAAAATTATAATATTCTGGTAATGGAATTCACAAGGGATGTGGGGAGTGGGAGGTCATATTAATCATATTCTGCTCAACTGCTTCAGGACTGAAAGTGTAGAGAGATAGACAGTATATAGAGGTGAGAGGGAGTGGCTGGTAGATAATAGTTCACAGAGAGATGGAGCAATGTGGGGTGAAAGGGAAGGGAGAAGGTAAAGAAAGAGGCTGGAGGGTGATAAATTGAACCAGATAAATGAGGTGTGATGGGCACTTAGGGCTAGGTGGGGAGAGGTGACAGATCTAGGCAATGGAGTGAGGGGAGGAGAGACTCAGAAAGGTGAACAGAGGACCTAGATGGAGCAGTAGGACGGGGAAGAACAGGTTGCTGAAATTGGTAAAACTCCAAGTTCATACCATGAAGAATGACGGGGTTACCTTGATCACATCGATCAGTACAAGATTATTCCCTGGTGGAAGTGGTGAAAACTATAGGATTTAAGATGAAGGGCAAATGAACTAGTGAGTCAATGGAGAGAGAAACAGTGTTATTGTTTCAGGTCAACGCTATGGGGTATCTTGGTCGGCATGGACAAGTTGGGTCAAAGGCCCTGTTTCCATGCTGTAGGCCTCTATGATTCTATTCCTCTTTCCACTGATGCTGCCTGACTTGTTGAGTGTATCTAGCATCTTCTGTGTTTATGTCAGATTTCCAGCGCCTGGAGTTTGTTTTTTATTTATTTACAGGAGAACAGGCGGAAGTTAATTTGTTGGTCCTGAAAGGATAAAGTAAATTCAACATTAACTTGCAAAACTAAATCTGATGGTTAATGGAAAAGGAGAAAACTGTAGGGTGAGGGGAAAGGCAAGAAGGTTAGTGTATGGATGCTAAGGCCAAATTTTATGTTTAATTCAAGGAAAATGTAAAGTTCCATCGTCGTTCCAACTTTACCTTTTCTCCAGTATCACCCTTGTCACCCTGCAAAGGAGGAAGCAAATGAGAATTACGTCAGAAACACAAGCCCATCTATTTACCTTTTCCAGCACCCATCCCCCTACACACACCAGTCCCAGGGTAAACTCACAAAAGTGCCAACCTGAGGTGTAGTTTCAGGTCAAAATTGGCAGCACGTTCATTAATCTGTTGGGCTTCTCCAAATCGCTAATGGAGACTGTGGTGTCCACATCTCAGCAGGGGAGATTAAATCAAAATATTGAAAATTATGAAGTGATCGCAGGAGTAAATGAGGACAAACCGTTTAGAGGGGGGAGGGAGAACAGGAAAAATAGTTTCCCCACGAATGGTCACTGAGCATGGAAGCAGATGCAGTTGTGGCAATGGAAGCAAATACAATAGAAATGTTTATGAGGCTTTTTGATAGGCACATGGATAGACAGGGCATGGCTGGATACGGATCATGTGCAGGCAGAAGAGCGGAGTTTAACTTGGAATCACATTCAGCAGGGGCATTGTGGTTCCAGTGCTGCATTATTCAAGGTTGTATGAACAATACAGCATGGAAACAGGCCATTCGGCCCACCTGTTTCATGCCGACCGGTATTATTTTTAGGGAGAGGCGAATGGAAGTTGTTCCTTTTGCTGACGGTCCCTGGAAACAGTTGCTAAGGTGCTGGGTTTACAGTGAGCATTTAAAGGTTTTGGTTAAGGTACGGCTTGGAAAAGGTGGCTCCAGTCTGCCCTCTGCTGGTAGGCACTGGAAGCACAAGGCCATCACCATTACAGCTGCGTGAGACTCAGCAGCCAAAGGAGGAAAGCACAAACAGTCAGAAGAGTCTGAAGAAGGGTCTCGACCCGAAACGTCGCCTATCTCCTTCGCTCCTTAGATGCTGCTGCACCCGCTGAGTTTCTCCAGCTTTTTGTGTAGCCAAAGGAGGAGCTTGTTCACCATCTCGTCCTTCACGCAGCAGGCCATTCTAGGCGACTGTGTACCTTCATTCCTCTGGCTGCGGTGGCCACACCAACGCTCAATCCGCTGATATCCTTCGAGACAAGTGTCCCCTGGTTCCTCCTCTCACCTGCTTGGAGGGAAAGAGAAGATGGGAGTAGCTGTCAGGGATCAGTCACTTTACACTGGGATACACTGGTCCGCAGGAACGGTGACTGGGAACTAGGGTTCCCCTCCACCATCAGTGGAATATAGCTCTATGGAGTAGGGAGGCTGTGTTAGGAAATAGTGTAAGATGGGGAGTGTGTAATATTGGGAGTGTGTCAGATCTGGAGTGTGTCAAATGGTGAGTGTGTAAGATGGTGAGCTTGTCAGATGGTGAGTGTGTCAGATGGGAAGTGTGTAATATGGTGAGTGTATCAGATAGTGAGTGTGTCAGATGGGAAGTGTGAAATACTACTAAAAGGAAGCAAAGAGTAATAATTAACGGGTCCTTTTCAGGATGGCAGGCAGTGACTAGTGGGGTGCTGCAAGTCTCGGTGCTGGGACCCCAGTTATTTACAATATATATTAACGATTTAGACGAAGGAATTAAAAGTGACATATCCAAGTTTGCATGTCACAAAGCTGGGTAGCAGTGATGAGGTGCGATGAGGATGCTATGAGGCTACAGGGTGATTTGGATGCCATTACCCTCACCCTCTTACTATCCCCATCACCCCCACCATAGCAAGATGGAGCTGGAGTGTGGTGACTCTGCGTGTTGATCATAAGGTCATGTCATAAATTATAGGAGTAGAATTAGGCCATTTGGCCCATCAAGTCTACTCCGCCATTCAATCATGGGTGATCTATCTCTCCCTCCGAACCCCATTCTCCTGCCTTCTCCCCATAACCTCTGACACCTGTACTAATCAAGAATCTATCTATCTCTGCCTTAAAAATATTCACTGACAGTCTCCACAGCCTTCTGTGGCAAAGGTCGGGTGAGCGGGCAGATGCATGGCAGATGCAGTATAATGTGGATAAACATGAGGTTCACCACTTTGGTGGCAAGAACAGCAAGGCAGATTATTATCTGAATGGTGTCAGATTAGGAAAAGGGGAGGTGCAATGAGACCTGGGTGTCCTTGTACATCAATCACTGAAAGTAAGCATGCAGGTTCAGTAGGCAGTGAAGAAAGCAAATGGCATGTTGGCCTTCATTGCGAGCGAATTTGAGTTTAGGAGCAAGGAGGTCCTACTGCAGATGTACACAGTCCTGGTGAGACTGCAACTGGAGTATTGTGTGCAATTCTGGTCTCCAAATTTGAGGAAGGACATTATTGCTATTGAGGTAGCACAGTGTAGGTTCACCAGGTTAATTCCCGGGATGGCAGGACTGACATATGAAGAACGAATGGGTTGTATTCACTGGAATTTAGAAGGATGAGAGGATATCTTATAGAAACAATGTCAGTCGCTGGCATATAACATTTTGGGCATTCCCAATGGCTCAAAGAACAGGAGCTAAATACAATTGTCTTGCATCTTTCTCCTTGTCAACGGCAGAAATCTTATAGAATCTCATAGAATAATATAGAAACAATATGAAATTCTTAAGGGATTGGACAGGCTAGATGCAGGAATAATTTTCCCGATGTTGGGGGAGTCCAGAACCAGGGGTCACAGTTTAAAAATAAGGGGTAGACCATTTAGGACTGAGATGAAAGATTTTTTCACCTGGAGAGTTGTGAATCTGTGGAATTCTCTGCCAAAGAAAGCAGTGGAGGCCAATCGACTGGATGTTTACAAGAGAGAGTTACATTTAGCTCTTAGGTCTAAAGGAATCAAGGGTTATGGTGGAAAAGCAGGAACAGGGTAATGATTTTAGATGATCAGCCATGATCATATTGAATGGTGATGCTGGCTCGAAGGGCCGAATGGCCTACTCCTGCACCTATTTTTCTACGTTTCTATGTTTTTTCTAATATAGGGAGTGTCAGATGGGAAGTGTGTCAGATGGCGAGTGTTTTGGGCAGTGAATTTGTCAAGCTGTGAGTGTGCCTCAAGTGAGTATGTTACATGTTGAGTGTGTCAACCGATGAGGGTAACAGGCAACGAGTGTATCAGGCAGAGAGTGTGTCAGGCAGTCCTCTGTGCTCGTGCTGACTGTGGCAGGCTCCTGCCCTCTGAGCGGTATGCTAACCCACCCAGCCCATTCACTATCTCTCTCATCTTGCTCACCTTCACCTCCACCCCCAACCCCACCCCCATCCTGCTCATCTCGAGCCACACCCCACTCACCATTACCCCCACACTGCTTACCATCACCCCACCCTGCTCACCACCACCCCACCCTGCTCACCACCACCCCGCCCTGCTCACCATCACCCCACCTTGTTCACCATCACCCCACCCTGCTCACCACCACCCCACCCTGCTCACCACCACCCCACCTTGTTCACCACCACCCCACCCTGCTCACCACCACCCCACCTTGTTCACCACCACCCCACCCTGCTCACCACCACCCCACCCTGCTCACCACCACCCCACCCTGCTCACCACCACCCCACCCTGCTCACCACCACCCCACCCTGCTCACCACCACCCCACCTTGTTCACCACCACCCCACCCTGCTCACCATCACCCTTACCTTCCCACTATCACCCCCACCATAGCAAGATGGAGCTGGAGTGTGGTGACTGCGTGTTGATCATAAGGTCATGTCATAAGTGATAGGAGTAGAATTAGGCCAAGTCTACTTTGCCATTCAATCATGTCTGATCTATCTCTCCCTCCGAACCCCATTCTCCCGCCTTCTCCCATAACCTCTGACACCTGAACTAATCAAGAATCTATCTATCTCTGCCTTAAAAATATCCACTGACAGCCTCCACAGCCTTCTATGGCAAATAATTCCACAAAGGAGTTCCTCTGATCCCAGGGGAGCATCTACTATCATCCAAAACTATCACTCTACTTTTATTAATGTATTTTCTACCTGTAAATCTGCACTCTGTATCTTCCCCATGCTCTACCTATTGTACTTGAGCTCGGCTACATTATGTCCATGTATGGTATATCTCACCTGTTCGAATAGCATGTGAAACAAAGCTTTTCACTGTACCTCGATACACATGACATTAGTAAACCTAAACTGATCCAGTTCACCTTCACCCTCAACACAACTCCCCAACTGTAGCCATTCCTACATCACCCAGTGCTTGGCGCTGCTTGGCACTCAGCTGGCATTAGAAAGCTGCTGGAGCAGCAGGCATGCACGTGCACACACACTCACACACTAGCAGCATTTTCACATACCACACAAACATACAATGTATGTACAGCCACAAATGTGCAATATTTGCACGGGACCCGGACGCGGCGCCGACGGACGAGAGGCTGAAGCAAAGAAGTCGAAACAAAGAACCGAATGGAAACGAGACCGAAACGCCAATGAACCGAAAGGGCGGGACGCCTAAAAGTCAACTAACCAAAAAACTACGTCGCCTAAAAGCAAATTCACTCAAATGGCCGCTCTGTCGAAACGCCACCTGCCCGAAAGGCGACGTCGCCTACAAGCCAACGAACCGACTGCCGGTCTCTCCCCCAGAGAGAAGGGGGAGAGAAAGAGAGGCGGAGAGAAAGAGAGAAGGGAGGAGAGAAGGGAAAGAGACAAAAGGGAGAGAGAGAGGAGGGAGAGAGAGGGGAAGAGAGAGGAGGAGAGAGAGAAGGGAGAGAGAGACGGGGAGAGAGAGGAGGGGAGAGAGAGGAGGAGAGAGAGAAGAGGTTAGAAAGAGGGAGAGAGAGGAGACGGGAGAGAGAGGAGGAGAGAGAGAAGGGAGAGAGAAAGGGGGGAGAGAGAGAAGAGGGGAGAGAGGAGACGGGAGCGTGGGGTTCATTTTCCCACACAAGCCATAGGTGACTGGGCAGTCTGAACCCAAGCACCAAGATGAAAGCGGCCAAAGGTGTGCATCCCTCGGGACAGCCCCCACTCTCCCACGGCCACCCTCTACGAGCTGCGGGTCGGGTGGAGCGGAGGTGTGGGACAATGTTTGTGCCTTCACAGTGATGTGATGGACGTGGGGGTCTGGACCAATCGCTGACAACTCCCGACCCCGGCAATGTCGTGTCCGTTATTGGACTTTTCTGTTGAGCGGCAGTCGGTCCTTTGACCTGTAGGCGACGCCGCCTTTCGGGTAGGTGGCGTTTCGACAGAGCGGCCATTCGGTGAGTTTGCTTTTAGGCGACGCAGCTTTTCGGTTAATTGGCTTTTAGGCGTCCCGTCCTTTTGGTTACTTTGCATTTAGGCGTCCCATCCTTTCGGTAAGTTGGCATTTTGTGTTCGTACTCTTACGGTTTATTGGCGTTTCGGCTTCATTTCCATTCGATTCTTTGGCTTCGACTTCTTTGCTTTGACCTCTCGTCCGTCGGCGCCACGTCCGCACACGATTTGCACGCTCTCTCTCACTCACTCACACACACAGAATGTGCAATGCTTTCACATACACACATAGGCGTGCGCTGTCCGGGACTAGTGCTCTGCCTGCGGTGAGAGTTCATTGTTCCCCCACTGGATGGCGCCTAGACCCCAGAGTCCAGCTCTGAGAGGCAGCAGCTGAGACACTCTCTTCATGCGACACTATGTGCTGTAGATCACCAACAATGATTTATTCTCTGTGCTGTGGTACACAACGTTAACCCTCTTTATAATCTGCCCCAGCCTTACAGGGGGGCAGCAATTAATGACCTGGGTTCAAGTACAGTTTCAGGTACTGTCTGTGGAGTTTATATGTTCTCCCTGAGATTGCGTGTTTTTTATCCATGTGCACCGGTTTCCACCAACATGCTGGTAGGATGATTGGCCACTGTAAATTGCTCCTCGCCTATAGGTGAATGGCAGGAAAAGCAGTGTGGCAGAGAAGTATAGGTTACAGAATAATCAGTGATGACTGGAATTACCCTGAGAGCTAGTATTGGCTCATGGCCGAATGGCCTTTGTATCATACAGTAATTGGTGTACTCCAGAGCAAGTTATGTCCCTCGTCTATCTGTGACTGCTGTGACACAGGCCATGGTTCGGAATTCCCTCCCCATTGGTCTCCACGTCTCCTTCCCCGTTAAAGCCTCCCCACACCAAGCCTCAGCTCAGCTGTCTCAAAATCTCCACATAACGCCCAAGAATCTTGAAATGCTTTGCTACATGAAAGACAACTCTCTAAATGGAGGTGGCTGTTGTTTTCACTGCTGGAGGATCCTCAATATCCAGTGCAGAGAATGACCTGTATAAGTGAGACTCCTTCCATCACCTCAGGATGTCCCGAGCCTCTTCGCAGCCAACCAGAAACACACTCTATGCTGTGATCAAGGAAAAACAACAACTAACAGATCCCACAGAGAGCAAAGTCAGGTAATCTGCTCTAGCAACTTGGTGGAGGAATTACAACTAAACATTCACCAGGAGATGGACACAAAGTGCTGGAGTAACTCAGCGGGTCAGGTAGCATCTCTGGAGAAAAGGGATGGCGATGTTTTGGGACGGTAAGAAGAGTCCACACCAAAAACTTCATCCATCCTTTTTCCTCAGCGATGCTGCCTGACTCATTGAGTTACTCAAGCACTTTGTGTCTATATTTGGTATATACCAGCATCTGCAGCTCCTTTCTACACATTCACCTGGAAAAGTCATGGAAATAGGCAAAAGGATCTTTGAACTCCCTGAGATTAGGCTTAAGCTTGATGTTTCATACGTAAAAAGCAGGAGGAGATGATAGAGTGAGAGATGTGAGGGGGCAAATAGAGAGATGTGAAAGACAGGGGAAAAGAGAGAGAAGAAGAGGAAGGGGGTTCTGGAGAGGGAATAGACAGAAGTGAGACAAATTGTCTAGAGAGGGTAGGGGAGCAAGAAGTAATGGTGAAAGAGAGGGAGAGAGAGGTAGGTGAGAGAAACAGAGGGAACGACGGAGAGAGTGGGAGGAACCTGGGAGGGGGGAAAGGAAGAGAGGGGAGAGACAAATGGGGAACGGAAAAGAGAGAAGGTTTGAGAGAGGAAGAGAGACATAGGGATGCTGGATAGAGAGAAATAGAATGCAAGGAGAAAGAGAGAAATCTAAAATCCATTCCCACCTAATCCACCATAAACCATGGAAGGAAATTGCTTGTTTTTAAAATTAATCTTTTAATTCTTGGGATCTGGAGCAGCCGACTGAGCACAACGGTCCTTTCAATAATCCAGCTAAATGAAGCAGTTCGCCGCAAATGTTCCAATATTTGACCAACACATTTGCAATCAAACATCCTTCACCGCCAGTCTCCCAGCAACCAATCATTTTCCAGCTGCCAATCCAATGCCAGGATCCCTGCAACCAATCAGCATCTAGCATTTCAGCAGCCAATCGCTGCCAACCTACAAGAAGCCAACCGGCGGCCAGCCTCCCAGCAGCCAATCATTGTCAGCCTCCCTGGAGCCAATCATTGTCAGCCAATCCGCTGCCAACCTCCCAGCAGCCAATCCGCTGCCAACCTCCAACCTCTAAGGGCAGCCAATCATTGTCGGCCTCCCAGGAGCCAATCATTGCAAGCTAATCTGCTGTCAACCTCCCAGCAGCCAATCTGCTGCCAACCAAAGAAGCCAACCGGTGACCAGCCTCCTGGCAGCCCATCATTATCACCCTCCCTAGATCCAATCAATTGCCAGTCTCCTATTAGCCAATCTCCCGCCCGCCTTCCAGTGGCCAATTAGCTCCCGGCCTCCCAGCAGCTAATCCACAGCTGGTCTCCCAGCACAATATGAGGTGGTGTGAAGTGGCCACATACATGTCTTTGATCCATCAGGTCATGCTTTGAAGTATGACAGTCAGGTCTTTGCCAGTTTTGGTTGCAATGTTAAATGGTCAGCTGCTCTGCTTTCCAAATGGACTCCGAATATGGTGATATTCGAATAATAAGAGATTTCACCCTGTGATCTGGGCAATCATCCCTGAACAACACCAGATTCTGGTCATAATTATGTTGGCACATCTGTGATCTTGCTATGCAGAAGCTGCCTTGTTCTCCCCAGAGAGTGAGAGGGAATGTGAGTCTTAGAAAGAATAACATTGAACAAAAAAGAACCACAAAGTACTGAAGGAACTCAGCGGGTCAAGCAGAATCTCTGGAGATCTGCAGTTCCTTGTTTCCTTGCACTAAAGTTTATTCCCTTATCATGTATCTATACACTGTAAATGGCTCGATTGTAATCATGTTTTGTCTTTCTGCTGACTGGTTGGTATGCAACAAAAGCTTGGTACACGTGACAATAAACTAAACTAAACTAAATAAGTGTGCACTGCAAACAAGCGTGACACACAGATACACACACGTGCATAAACAAATACACACACACACACATATATACATGCTGCATATAAATGTGCGCACACACACTCACAAATGTCTCACACGTGTGCATACCCACAAATGCACTCACGCATATAATATAAGCACATGAAGTTGTCAGGTGGAGACAGGGCACCAGACCAGAGGAGACGTCCTACCTCCTCCCGTAGCGGGTACGGCTGTCCATTTGCTGGTCTCCTCGGCGGGCCGCAGTGGCAGGGGTGTCTCTCTGGCAGCGGGAGGAGGGTGAATGGGTGGGTGCTCCAGAGGTTGATAGGAAGGAGGGGTCACCTGAGGAAAAACGAGACTTGTTTCAGGGAAGGAATGTGGGAAAGGGGTATAAAGTGCAGCGAAGAATTGGTTACCTCCATTATGTGATGCAGAGGCTACAAATAAACCGACACCGGGCAAAACCCTTACAATGCTTGGTTTATTTGACTGCAGTGTGTATCACAGACAGGAAACACCGGGGACACTCAAACCCACCTCTAGCACCAAAGACCCTCACCCTTTGTACGGCTGAGAGCAGCAGCCTCAGGGCCACATTACCAGCTCCGTCCCAGCTCCCCTTCCTGTCACACTCCAACCCAACGTGATCTACATTGTTCAGCCACATGTCGAGCAACACTGCAGCAGCACATTCACCATAGGGTCCGTGAAGGCACAGGAGAGCCATTACCATCATGGGCCGACTGGGTATAGTCCATCATTACCAGCCTGCGCTTACATGGACCCTTGGACAATTTTCCTTAATGCTAATGATAATGCTAATTAGCTTAATGCTAATGCTCCTTAATTAGAGGGAGGCACAGTGGTGCAGCGGTACATTTGCTGCCTTTCAGCACCAGAGACCCGGGTTCGATCCTGACCATGGGTGCTGTCTGTACCTGAGTTTGTACGGTTCTCCCCTTGACCTGCGTGGGTTTTTGCCAGGATTTCTGGTTTCCACATTCCAAAGATGTACAGATTTATAAGCTAAGTGGCTTAGTATAAATATAAATTGTCTCTAGCGTGTGTGTGTGTGTAGGATAGTGTCAGTGTGCAGGTATCGCGAGTTGGCATGGACTTGGTGGGCCGAAGGGTCTGTTTCCACGCTGTATCTCTAAACTAAACAAAACAATGTTCCTCCAGAGATGTATTGGTATTGATGGGGGAATACAAAGTAGCCTAACAGTACCAGTATCTTTTAGTATCACACCCTAATGGTCGGCATCACGTCCAATATCAGCAGAGCTCATTGCGCTTGGACTGGCCCCTTTCTGATGGTGATTAGTGTGTGATCATGGATACGACTTTGGAGAATCCTGGCTGGAGGAGCCAGTTGAACGTTATGTACTGGCCCTGACGGCTCTCAGTGACACAAAGCACGTCAGCCAGGCTGTCAAGAGGAGCAGGGAGCACCCAGCGACCTTGCTGGGAGACCCGGCCTAAAGCGGGGCATTGTTCCCAGGAAAGAGGCTGTGGGGCCGGTTGTAAAGAGGCTACTGTTGCAGCAGGTGGAAGCAGCAAGACCAGCCAAGCTGGAAGTTGTCCAACACATTCCCCGGACATTTCCTGTTCCCTCCTTGGCTGGCACCCATGGGGCCAAACACAAAGGGAAACTCAGAACGTCAGCGGGAGGCATGGAGAAACAAAGACTGGCTTACACAGTAAGTGTAGGAGCGGCACATTGACGCAGCGTAGAGCTGCTGCCTTACAACACCAGAGACCCGGGTTCAATGCTGACTATGGGCGCTGTTTGTATGGAGTTTGTACGTTCCCCCTGTGACCACATGGGTTTTCTCCGGATGCTCCAGTTTCCTCCCACATTCCAAAGATGTGCAGGTTTGTAGATTAATTAGCTTTGGTAAAAAAAATGTAAATTGTCCCTTGTGTGTAGGATAGTTTTAGAGTGCGGGGATTACTGGTAAGTATGGACTTGGTTGGTGCAGGAAGATTGTTCCTGATGTTGGGGAGGTCCAGAACAAGGGGTCACAGTCTAAGGATAAGGGGGAATTCCTTTAGGACCGAGATGAGGAAAACATTTTTCACACTGAGAGTGGTGAGTCTCTGGAATTCTCTGCCACAGAAGGTAGTGGAGGCCAGTTCATTGGCTATGTTTAAGAGGGAGTTAGATGTTGCCCTTGTGGCTAAAGGGATCAGGGGGCATGGAGAGAAGGCAGGTACAGGATACTGAGTTGGATGATCAGCCATGATCATATTGAATGGCGGTGCAGGCTCGAAGGGCCGAATGGCCTACTCCTGCACCTATTTTCTATGTTTCTATGAGGGGCATTCATGTGAATGGCCATTATCTTTTCCTTGGAAATTAAGATAGTGAAGTCAAAATCTAGACGTCATAGATTTACATTGAGAGGGGAAAGATTCAAAAGGACCCAAGGGACAATGTTTTAACACAGAGGATGGAGCATAAAGGAAATTAACTGCTAGAGGAAGTGGTAAAGGAACAAATATGATGTTTCAGAGACTCTTAGACAGGTACATGAATAGAAAAGGTTTAGTGAGTTTGAATCAAACGTGGTAAATGGGACTAGAGCACATGGATACCTTGCTCTGTAGGTTGGGCTAAAAGGGCCTGTTTCTTTGCTGTATAGCTCTGTGACCTCTATCATTGTGTTGCCTTGTCAGAAAGCAATGCGACATTATTGCTGAGAATGTAATCGCAGTCAATACACTAATCACCATCCACTCTGTCACCTAGCATAAGCTTCAACACATTATACTCTGCCATAAAACGTGTTCATGTATCAGACCAAGGATACATTTCTGAGTATCTTTCTCTCTGGTTCGTTTTATTTTGCAGTGAACAAAATGGCTGCCACAATTCTTTAGAGCAATAAAGTGATATGTCATGTGAAGGGCTTTGGTGTGTTTAGGTTGGAAAGGACACGCTCCATCTGGAAGTTCATGCAATCCAGTAGCCAAATTCAAATATTCGGCAAAGTGTTGGCAGGGGTGGGAAGCAGGACATGAGAGGAGGGGACAGTGTCAAAATTCACTGTTAGGAGAATGTGCCCCCCACTACCACCCCCCCACCACCACCCCCCCCCCCACTACCCCCCCCCCCCCCCCCCCCCTCCAAAGCTTCCATTGAAAGCAACATGTTGTCTATCCTTTCAGTGTCAGGAAAATAAAATGAAGAGAATTCCAGTCCTCGGCCCTCAACCAATCCAAAGGTAATGGCAGATGGAGCCAAGAACAGACAGTCGGCCAGACCACAGCTAAAGAGAAGAGCAGTCAAGGGCAATGTCAAAAGCCAACAACTCTCCAATGGCTCGTTCATTCAGTCAAACAGATGACCATATGTTCCTCTCAATGCCAGAAGCAACTGTGAGGATCACTATAAATCCAAATGTTCCAGCTTGTGAATCCGAATGCAGCTTGCACCATGTTGGAGATTAATGATCGCTTTGTCCAGTTTATGCTTGACTCTGCCCAGTTTAGCCATGAAAGAACTTAGAGAGCTTCAGAAAGGGTTCAGAGTTCACCTTGCTTCACCCGGCCAAATATTGAGACAAAACCAGGTATGAATGACATTGACAGCTGGACAAAGGTTGAATTCACAGCAATATTTTTCCATTAGAGGGAATGGATGATAATCTTGCAACCAGGGCTGGGAGAAGGTTGGAAGGGACATTCAAAACTTGATCAAAGCACAGGTTTAGAGACGTTTGTTTACTAAAGACAAAGAAGTTATCTTACGATGTTTCAATGGGTTGCATTGCGTACAGGGGCAGTGTGTCCAGAGAGAGGTGAAACCAAAGAAATTGCGCAGTTGAGCAGGTGAATCCATGGAGGGAACCTCGAGCCATTTTCCATAGAATCCGTTGGAGACTAGGAGGCAGTTGGTAAGGATAGGGTATCATGGGCAAGAACAAAATGAGATTTGAATGCATTTTGAATAGCCAACAGTTTGTGGAGAATGGTTGATGGGACAGGTCTGTTGTAGTAGCTGAGTCTGGAGGTTAAGATATCATGTTCTGGGCATTCAAGTGGCAGAGGTGGTGAGGCAGGAACCCAAGGGGAAGAGAGATGAGGGCAGCACAGTAGCCCCGCAGCATCAGGGGCCAGGGTTCACCCTGACCTCGTCACTGTTGGTATGGAGTTTGCACGTTCCCTTTGTGAACAGGCGGGTTTCCCCCAAGCGCTCCAGTTTCCTCCCACATCCCAGAGATGTTTGGGTTGGTGGTTTAATTGGCCTCTGTGAGATATCCCTAGCATGTAGGTGAGTGGTAGTCAGAGGGCTGTTGATAGGAATAAAAAATAGGATTCATGTTGGATTCCTGTAAATGGGTGGTTGAAGGTCGGCGTGGAGCCATCTCTATGCTGTCTGAATCTACAGAGAAGTAATGACGTAATATTGCTGCTTTGGTACCCGAGTGATTTGACCATGGTCTGGAGAATTTCCTCAAGTTTTTACACTGTGTACTATGCACTGCATCAACATTTCATCACTTCTCTCCCTTACCATTTGAATTTCTCGACCAGATCCGCTTCCAAAATCACCAGAAGCCTGTAGGGGAGAAAGACACAAAATACAATCAACACTTCTACATTTCAGTTCCACCTTATGAAGAATTTCAAAGCAAACGACTGGCACCATTATAACTGACCCAAAGGTTTAGTAAATATCAACCAATTCACATGAACTACACAGTTACTGTGGTAAACGTCTTCCACCCCCATCGATGCTGCATGAACTGCTGAGTATTTCAGCCTTTTCTGTTCTTTTTAACTCATGACATGCCACAGCACTGCGTGTAACAAAGCTATTCTCTTCTTCAAAGAGCAAACTGCTGGAGGGAATCAGCAAACCTCCACAGATGCTGCGTGACCCACAGAGTTCCTCGAACAGCTTGTTTTTTTACCCGAGACTCTAACATCTGCAAAGTCTTGTGTCTCTATTATTCCCTTCCTCGTACATTCACAGTAATGACCCAAACATCCATTTCCCAATCATTTCACAGCTATTGCAAAATAAAGATAATATGACTCGGGCAACTTGTTTGCGAGGAATTGAGACTATTAACCACAGATGCAGTTGGTTCTTATTTGTAAATTTTACATTTGGAATTCATTATATTCAGTTATTTGACATTTCTGAAATTTCGTAATATTCCACATGGGTTACAACATAAATCCGCTCCACAAAATCCCTGCTCATTCAGTCAGAAGGGAGTGTGTAAGATGGAGGCTGTAAAATAGCATGAAATGCTGTTCCTCCCTTGTTGTCACCTTCTATCGCAATTCTTAATTATATTGACTCTCATGTTCTGAATGAGAACCAGCAACTCTGAACAATTGACCACCTTCAGAAAGGCAACACATCTAAACCAGGATTCCCTGGCCATACTGATGGAATGGGAATCTTCAGAAGCTGTCCACTTTGAAGTTCTCCTCCTCTCTCCGAACGTCACCTATTCCTTCGCTCCATAGATGCTGAGTTTCTCCAGCATTTTTGCCTACCGTCCCACTTCTAATGCTGTCTTCATGGAGCCTGTCCTCCCCCCACTTTCCCATTTCCCTTCACTGCAATTACAGTTCAACATTCCTATTCTGTTCTCTGAAGCCAGTTAGGAATTATTGTATTTATTCAGGTTTATAGCTATAATTTGCAGTGTCTAGTTTGCAAGCTCTCCTGTAAGTATTTAGTTTAGTTTAGTTTAGTTTAGAGATACAGCGTGGAAACAGGCCCTTTGGCCCACCGGGTCCGCACCGACCAGTGGTCCCCGCACACTAACACTGTCCTACACACCAGGGACAATTCACTAATTTTACCAAAGCCAATTAACCTGTATGTCTTTGGAGTGTGGGAGGAAACCGGAGCACCCGCAGAAAATCCACGCGGCCACGGGGCGAATGTACAAACTCCACATAGTTAGGGTCGAATCGGGGTTTTCGCCGCTGTAAGGCCACAACTCTACTGCTGCGCTACCACACCGCCCCTACATTCCAGTAAGCTGCTTGTTCTAGAACAAGACAGACCGCCAAACCAGCGGGGAGGGAGGAAAGGGAAACCCAATGTGTGCAACAGGCAAACCAGAATGTCCACCTTGTGGGTGAGTGTGGGCGGAGAATTCGGTGATACTGTGAGGAAAACAGCTGGAACTAGAATCTTGGCAGCACTCAGTATCACTTGGAAATCCATTGCAAAGCTCTTCTCACTTGCTTGGAATAGAATCAAAGTTCAAGCAGTAATTTAGAGAGCACGATGTACACTGGAAATTGCGGACTTAGGATTGTGGTTTATGTAGAACTGATAATTCAAACCTCTTAGCAGGACTGAGATACTACTGATTAACCATGTTTTGTACCTACATCCTTGCACCTTTGTTTCTGCACAATGCTTTGTTGATTTGACTTGGGCTTCAGTTTTATTATCCAGGATTTGGACAGTAAAAGGTAACATGGTAAAAGAGCAAAAGTGAAGCCCCATATCATAGAGTTCAGTAATAGACAATGGACAATAGACAACAGGTGCAGAAGTAGGCCATTCGGCCCTTTGAGCCAGCACAGCCATTCAATGTGATCATGGCTGATCATCCCTAATCAGTACCCCATTCCTGCCTTTTCCCCATATACCCTGACTCCATTATCTTTAAGAGCCCTATCTAGCACTCTCTTGAAAGTATCCAGAGAACCGGCCTCCACCGGCAGACAATTCCACAGACTCACAACTCTGTGTGTGAAGAAGTGTTTCCTCGTCTCCGTTCTAAATGGCTTACCCCTTATTCTTAAACTGTGGTCCCTGGTTCTGGATTCCCCCAACATCGGGAACATGTTTCCTGCCTCTAGCGTGTCCAAACCCTTAATAATCTTATATGTTTCAATAAGATCCCCTCTCATCCTTCTAAACAAGTATACAAGCCTAGTCGGTCCATTCTCTCAGCATATGACAGTCCCGCCATCCTGGGAATTAACCTTGTAAACCTGCACTGCACTCCCTCAATAGTAAGAATGTCCTTCCTCAAATTAGGAGACCAAAACTGCACACAATACCCCAGGTGCGGTCTCACTGGGGCCCTATACAACTGCAGAAGGACCTCTTTGCTCCTATGCTCAACTCCTCTTGTTATGAAGACCAACATGCCATTTGCTTTCTTCACTGCCTGCTGTACCAGCATGCTTACTTTCATTGACTGATGAACAAGGACCCCCAGATCCCGTTGTACTTCCCCTTTACCCAACTTGACACCATTTAGATAATAATCTGCCTTCCTGTTTTAGCTACCAAAGTGATAACCTCACATTTATCCACATTAAACTGCATCTGCCCTGCATCTGCCCACTCTCCCAACCTGTCCAAGTCACCCTGCATTCTCATAGCATCCTCCTCACAGTTCACACTGCCACCCAGCTTTGTGTCATGTGCAAATTTGCTTATAATCCCAAAGCTGTGGACAGATACTATATGGGACAACCTAATGACTACTGCCATGTCAGCATGAGACTGGAGCTAAATATTACACAGCACAATGCTAACCAGTGCAATGTATCAGACCTAGAATGAATTGGATCTTATTCAGGACATTCATAACACTGGCAGGGACTGAGATTGGAGCCAACTATTATTCAGGGCAGCACCGACCCTACCACTGTATCAGAGCAAGACTGGTACTGGATCTAACACAAGGCATCACTAACCCTACCTGCATGTGACGGTCAGACTCACGTTGGATATAATATAGAGCAACACGAACCCCACACTCTATCAGGGAACAACTAGTGCTGGATATTGTATAAGGCACCACTAACCCTATTGTTTAAGGCGCCACTTTCCTGCACTAGCTCCATGTCCAGTAATGACCTTAATATCCAAAAACCTTCCAGTATTGACCCCACTGAGTAATTGAGGACTGTGCCTGCATGGTGTCCTTCACGGTAGATTTCATAAGTTCACATCCTCTAGGCAAAGACGTATCTCCTGTATTTTGAGACGGTGACCCCCTCATTCAATACACCCAAGCCACAGGAAACATCAGCCCCATGTCGAGCCATAAGAATTTGGTTTGTTTCAATTAGGTCCCCTCACATTCTTCATACTCCAGAGAAAAGAGTCCAGTTTGTGTCACCTTACCTCACAGGATAAAGACACCTTCCCAGGATCAACCTGGTGAACCTGAATATCCGGCCTAAGATGTGATCAAAACATGTACACAAAATTCCAACCCCTTTACAATTACTGTGAAACGTCTCCACTCTTGTTCTCAATCCCCTTGCAATAAAGGCCAAAGTATATAATTTGCCAACCTAACCGCTTGATGAACCTGCATACAAACCATCTGCACTTCATGAACAAGGACTAGGGTCCTCTCAACACCAATACTATTCAAATTCAGATTCTATGGTCAAGAGAGCAACCAACAACGCCACTTGGTCAGAAGAACTAAGGAAATTCGGCAAGTGTTCCATGACTCTTACCCATACACCATGGAAAGCGCAATATCGGGATATACCGACAACTTACAATACAATACAATACAATTTATTTGTTGTCATTTGAACCTCATTGAAGTTCAAATGAAATTTAGTTTCTGCAGTCATACAAACAAAAGAACTAAGACACAACATAATGTACACAAACATCCATCACAGTGAATCTCCTCCTCACTGTGATGGAAGGCAAAGTCTTATCTCGCCCCTGAACTTAGTTTGGAAGCTGCTCTATCCAAGGCCACAAGAAATTGCAGGGAGTTGCGGATGCAGTCCAGATCCTCACACAAATAAGCCTTCACCCCACCCCACCCCCATTGACTCCCTATGTGGAGTCTGTGGGAGCCTTTCTTAAATATGCAGAATATTGGGAGATGCCATTGTGTGCAACCACTATTTCCTCTTCATACAGTGCGTAACAGATAATCTGATTCTTGGAATTTATTGATTTTCAGTCCCATTGATTTGCCACCTCCAACGGGATCCCACCACTGGCCACATCTTCCCATCTCCTCCCCTTTCGGCTTTCCGCAGAAACCGCTCCCTCCGTAACTCTCTGGTCAATTCGTCCCTTTCCACACAAACCACCCCCTCCCCTGGTACTTTCCCTTGCAACCGCAGGAAATGCTACACTTGTCGCTTTACCTCCCCCCTCGACTCCATTCAAGGACCCAAGCAGTCTTTCCAGGTGTGGCAGAGGTTCACCTGCACCTCCTCCAACCTCATCTATCGCATCCGCTGTTCTAGGTGCCAACTGCTCTACATCGGTGAGACCAAGCGCAGGCTTGGCGATCGCTTCACCCAACACCTCCGCTCAGTTCGCAATAACCAACCTGATTTCCCGGTGGCTCAGCACTCAACTACCCCTCCCATTCCGAATCTGACCTTTCTGTCCTGGGCCTCCTCAATAGCCAGAGTGAGTCCCACCGCAAATTGGAGGAGCAGCACCTCATATTTTGCTTGGGTAGTTGTATGAACATTGACCTCCAATTTCAGGTAGTCCTTGCTTTCTCTCTTTTCACCCTCCCCTTCCCAGCTCTCCCACAGCCCACTGTCTCCGCCCCTTCCTTTCTTCTTCCCTCCTCCCACCCCCACATCAGCCTGAAGCAGGGTCTCGACCCAAAACGTCACCTATTCCTTCACTCCATAGATGCTGCCTCACCCGCTGAGTTTCTCCAGCATTTTTATCCACTGCCAATACCATTTCTTTACCAATGCCAATTTCTCTCAGCTCCTCATTCACTCTGGAACTGTTGTTTATCATTACATCCAGGAGATTTTCAGTGTGGCCTTTCAGAAAGACACATACAAACTAGCTGCTTACATTTTCTGCCATTTCCTTATTTCCAAATAGAATATTTCCTGCCTCGGTCTGCCAGAAACCCACAGTAACTTTTGTTAATCATTCTCTTGTTACATGGCTATAGAAGCTTTAACGGTTTGTTGTTATGTTTCTCACTTTGTTACTATCTTTAGGACCCAAACAGATATACAAGACAGCACCATTCAACACCACCACTGAAACTCCATCAGACTGGGTCTTCAGTTTCAAGAGGAGGGTGTTCATGAAGGTGGGTGAGGGGGATGGCGCTGAGGGGAGCTTCGAGGTGGAATATAGGGGTCTCCCTAGAACTGTGCATTGGAGTTGGGGAAAGGCACGGTGTCATGCGTGCGTCGAATTTGGACATCTCCGGAGGGAGTGTCTTATTCGCGGGGTCACTGCGAGAAGTTCTAGCGCAGCGGCCCAGGGATGCATTGCTGGCCCATCCGGTGTGGCTCGTCAAACCTCAGTGGCGTGGGGTGGTACTGCTGACCCGGCTAGGGCTGCCAGCTCTGCCTCAGTGATCCAGGGCGGCAGTGATAGCCCATCTGGGCCTGCAGGTTCTGCCTTGGGGACCCGGGGCAGCGATAGCCCCCACCCCCCCATGTCCTGAACCTGTGGTGGCGGCTGAAGCCGGGACACAGGGGGAGGGGGGTGAGGAAGGGGGCAATTGGGAGAAGCAGAGGAAGAGGAAGAAGAAGGAGAAGGAAAAGTCCGCCCGAGCGAGTCAAACGGGATCGGGTGTGCACCTGCCGAGTTCTGAGACCACCCATAGGGCGCCTGTCAGCTCCAGTGAGGTGCAGATTGCACCTGCCGTGGCCCAGCAAGGAGCTGCGGTGGTTCAGACGGGGGCAGGGAAGCTAAAACGTGCGGGGGGTAAAGTGGCTGGAGGTAGTGTGGAGGCGGAAGACACTTCTGTTATGGAGGTCACCGTACTGCCACATGCTAGCAGGACAAAAAGGAGGTTAGTGCCTGGCGAGGAAGAGCAAGGGCGTGGGTCCAAAGTTAGGGGGATGTCTTTCTCCAGACCTTCCACCACTGATGTGGTTGGTGGTCTTGAACTGGCATCTTCCGGGTCGGAGGTTGGGCCTCTATCTCAGGGTTCTTCCGCGGGTATTATAAGACCATGTGCTGCGGTTGACTCCTCTGGTGGTGTGTCCTCGGAGTGGGAGGATGCCCCTTCGTTTCAGGGGCTCTCCGAGGGAGTTATCTCATTGGGTGTTGAGGTTAGCTCCCCTGTGGTTGTGTTCTCTGGGTCGGAGGAGGTCCCCTCGTTTCAGAGACCTCCTGAGGGTGTTGGCACGCCAGATGATGGGGTTAGCTCCCCTGGTAGTGTGCCCGCTGAGAAGGGGGATGAGCAGAGTCAGCCCGAAGGGGGAGGTTCAGGGGCATTGGTGTACCACTCTGTGCTCCTTATCAGAGCCAATGGAGGTGCTGGGGGGTGTGCTGCCTCACCGGCTGAGTCGGCAGGGAAGAGTTTAAAGGCAAGTCGAGATTCTCTGCGTGTTGCCTGTGGAGGGGGTGCTCTAGGTGCTGTGGAGGTCGGGGCTGTTTCGGGTCATGATCCTCTTTCAGATTCCGGGGGTGCCAGTGTACCACAGGCCCTGGGGGTGCCTCTTGTTTTTTCTTCCCCAGGCCCAGACGTGGAGGTTGATGGGAGTCAGGGGTGTCGGGACCCTTCCCCGGCATTGATCCTGGGGGTGGTGGCGTGTCGGAGGAGGGGGAGAGTGATGGGGCCAGTTTGTGTAGCGGGATTAGTGAACTTTCCGAGAGTTCTGGTCTTTCGATTTTTGATAACGACCCTGGACGCTGCGCTGGTAAGCTTGTTGTTTCAGGTTCGAGTGGGTTGGCCGAGTGCCCAGACTCCAAGGCCGTGTATCATGCAACAGTTATCTGTGAGGTGCGAGAGTTCCTAAAAACAAGTCGTACCATCAGAACAAAAAAGGATGCTGCAAAAAAACGGTGGGAGGATTGGCCAGCTTTGATTAAGACTCGCGGCTATCCTTGGCAACAAGTACAGCGATCTTTCTGACTCTGAGAAGAGCCAGTTTGAGGACTTTTTGGAGTTCCTCAGAGAGAGAGTTTTTGAGTCTAGGCGGAGTGTGAGGATCTCAATTTAGTGTGCCTGCACATTCACAGTAGCTACATTAAATTTAAACAGGAGTAGAGTTTTCGCAGATTTCAGCTTTTATCAGTCCTTAGAGAGGGGAAATCTGCGGTGTGTTTTCTGCAAGAGATGCATACTGTTGTTAGTGATGAACCCACCTGGCGACTGGAGTGGGAAGGGGGGGGGGGTCTACATGAGCCATCTCAGCTCGAATTCGAGTGGGGTGGCCTTTCTGTTGGCCCCAAATTTTCTGCCAAATGTTTTAAAAGTGCAAGAAGTTATGCCAGGACGTTTGCTCCATCTGGCCATGAGCCTGGATGGCATGCCGTTGCATTTCATTAACGTGTATGCCCCTAGCTCCGGCATGTTGCAAGCCAGCCTACTTCAGGAGGTGACTGCTCTGTTGAGCACAAGTGATAGGGGAGAGGGTGTCTTCCTTGGTGGGGATTTTAATTGCACACTTGAGGCGCGAGACCGTTCTGGTACTCAGTGCGCCCCTAATGTAGCGAAGAAGCTGAGAGGGTTGATTGAATCCTTTGAGTTGGTTGATGCCTGGCGGAACCTCCACCAGGATTCCACTGCTTTTTCGCGGAGGTCTGAGGGTGGTGGTTCCCGCATTGATCAAATATATATTTCCCAAGCGTTTGTTTCCCATGTCTCAGCGGCCTCAATGCGGCTGGTGCCGTGCTCGGACTGATTGGTGCGTGTGGATTTCAATCCAGCGCGCGCTCGGGCTGGGTCCGCATACTGGCACTTTAACAACAGGCTGCTGGAGGATCGGTGTTTCCGGGAGTCATTCAGTCGGTTTTGGGGGAAGTGGAGAGAGAGGCAGAGGTGCTTCTCTTCCCTTAGGCAGTGGTGGGATGTGGGGAAAGCTCACATCCGTCTCTTTTGTAAGGATTATACGTGGGGGTCGACCGGAAGGCGGGACTCAGCGGTCGAGAGGCTTGAGAGGAAGATACTGGACGCAGAGTCTCGCCTGGGTCGGTTTGGTGAAGACTCCTGCGAATGGGGAGAGTTTCAGATGAAGAAGGAAGCTTTGAGGAGCCTGCTGCTTGAGCGGTCCCGAGGCGCTTACGTGAGGTCGCGGGTCCAGATGCTGCACGATCTGGACCAAGCTTCGCCTTTCTTTTTCTCTCTGGAGAAGGGGCGGGGAGCTCGCAAACAGCTTGTGTAGCTGCTCGCAGACAACGGCTCCTCTGTCACTGATCCAGAGAGGATCAGTGCCTTGGTCAGGTCCTTTTATGGGGCCCTGTTCTCTGCGGATGGATTCGGTGGGGAGGCTCAGCAAGATCTGTGGGAGGGTCTACCGACTGTAGATAGGGGGGTGGCAGATCTTCTTGATGGCCCCTTATCTTTGGAGGAGTTGACTCGTGCCCTGCATCAGCTCAGGAGGGGTAAGTCCCCTGGGATGGATGGGCTGACGGTAGAGTTTGTTAGAGCTTTCTGGGATGTCCTCGGGGGCGATTACATGTTGGTTCTGGGGGAGAGCCTGGCGGCTGGGGAGATGCCCCTCTCGTGGCGTAGGGCAGTTGTTGTCCTGCTGCCCAAGAAGGGCGAACTCCGCTTGTTGAAGAACTGGCGCCCGGTCTCTCTCCTATGCACAAAGTATAAAGTTTTTGCACGGGCAATGGCAAATCGCCTGGGCTCCGTGCTGTCTCAACTGATTCAGCCTGACCAGTCCTATACAGTCCCTGGCAGGTCCATGCAGGATAACCTGTGATAACCAGGAGTGCCTTGTGAAGGTTAATGGTGCATTGTTGTCTCCTTTTCATTTTGGGAGGGGGTCCGTCAGGGGTTCCCCATGTCGGGTCAGTTGTACTCGGTCTGTGTGGAACCGTTGCTGTGTCTTCTTAGGAGGAGGTTGACAAGCTTGGCCCTACCTGGCCCAGGGGTGGAGGTGGTTCTTTCGGCGTATGCCGATGATGTACTCCTAATGTTCACTGATCCTGGTGACCTGCGGAGGATGCGTGACTGCCAGGAGATTTTCTCGGCTGCATCTTCTGCTAAGATTAACTGGAGTAAGTGTTCTGGATTTTTAGTGGGTGAGTGGCAGGTAGACTCTCTGCCAGAGGAGATGGTAATGTACCACGCACCTTCTCTATCTGGGGGTGTACCTGTCCCACTGAGGATGCTTGGCTGGCACAAGTTGGAGATGAAAGTGGTCGCCGGCTGGGGCGCTGGTCAGGCCTGCTTGGAGTTCTTTCCTTTCGTGGGAGGGTGCTGGTCAAAAACCAGCTGGTGGCCTCCATGTTATGGTACCGGCTGGCTACTCTTGTCCCGCCCTCTATCTTTGCAACTGCTTTACAGAAGAAGCTGGTAGATTTCTTTTGGGGAAATAGGAAACACTGGGTTTCCGCGGTAGTCCTGAGTCTCCCGTTAGAGGAGGGCGGCCAGTTCTTGGTATGCGTGCGTACCCAGGTGGCGGCTCTCCGCCTCAGGACTCTGCGGAGGTACATGTATGTAGGGAACCCCCCCAGATGGCACGCTTGCCATTTCGTGATGCGAAGAGACGCACACTGTACAGGATGCTCCTGCGCATTCTGCACCTCCTTGCCTTCGTCTCCCATCCTGACACACCATGGCGGACGGTGTTACCACCTGAAGGCCGGGGAGGTCCCCAGTGGGGGTCCTTCTATAAGCGAGTTGTTCCCCTTTACATTGGGGACCTGGGTGGAGAGTGGTGCATAGAGCGGTGGTATGTAATAAACTTTTGAGTCGGTTCACGGGCTCGTCTGCCGCATGTATTTTCTGTGGCGAGCAAGAGACCGTGTTCCACGTGTATATGGAGTGTGAGAGGCTACTGCCCCCGTACCAATATCTGAAGGGGTTGTTCCTCAAGTTCTGGTTGCATTTTAGTCCCACGATTCTAGTTTTCGGACACAAGGCAGGGAGTGGGGAGAGCCGAGTGGGGGGGGGGGACTTCCCTGTCGGTTTGCTCCTGGGCCTGACCAAGATGGCCATTCATGGGTCCAGGCAGCGGGCGGTCGATGGTCAGGCTAGAGTCGGCTGCCTGCCCCTCTTCCGGGCCTACGTCCGTGCACGTGTGTCCCTGGAGTGGGAACACAGGGACTCTGGAGGCCTTCCGTGGGCGCTGGTCACCGCGTGGGGTTCAGAGTATTGTGAACAATGATTGTACTGTTGTACTATAATGATTTTTTTGATATCGTGCAATTTTTGATTATGGTTTGATGTGTTGTATTATATGATTGTGTCAAAAAAAGTTTTTGAAACATAAAAAAAAAAAGAGAGAGAGAGAAATGAAGAAGAAAAACAACTTCAATCTGTCAGGCACTGTCAGAGCAAGATCAAATTTAGATAGATAAGCCAGGACCATCATTATATCAAAACCAGGATGCAATTATATCAAAGCCAACGAGCAGTTAAGTGTGAACATGTCCATTATTTCTGTAGCTCTCGAAGGAGGGAGACGGAGAAGAAGGTGGTCGCAATAGATACCTCTCCATCATCGTCCTCGTCACAGTAGTAAACCGCTGCCTGAGGATCTTCCTTTATCTTCAGATCTTTAATGAAACCCTGAAACAAAATGGAAATACTGGGCGTTAGACGATTAGAGTCAGTCAGCTCATCGACTTTTTTGTGACTGTCATTAGAGTTCGCATGTCTGCACATGTCCATCAGATGGTACACTCTCACCACAACACCACCCTATATCAAAGAGATGATACACCCTCGCCCCTAACACTATACAACTCCAGCACTCTGTACATCTTCACCCCAATAACAACTCCATGAGACTGTACACCCTCACCCAACACCACACATCTTCATCAGATGGTACACCCTCGCCCCAACACCACATACCTTCACCACACAGCGCACCCTCGACCCAACACCACACATCTTCATCAGATGGTACACCCTCGCCCCAGCACCACATACCTTCACCACACAGCGCACTCTCACCCCGACACCAGACACTAGCAACAGATGGTACACCCTCACCCCAACACAATAGACTTCCAGCACTTTGTACATCCGCACCCGGACACCGACAACTCCATGAGACGGTACACCCTCACCCAACACCACACACTGCCATCAGATGTACCCCCTCACCCCAATTCCACACATTCCACCACACAGTACATCCTCATCCCAACATTGCATACCTCCAGAAGACACTTACATTTAATCACAATTTTGGCAAAAAATATAAATTTCTCAATTTCTGTTTGTTTTATCAGGTGCCAATTAGAGTGTCAGGAGTTGATATAAGCTACATATTAATAAGACAGAAGAGCAGATATTTCAGCCTGTTGCTCCTTGCTCCCAACCTGTCCCCACTCTCCTTATTTCTCTGCACCTCTGCACAGTGACACATCAGTCACATGTGCATTTGATTACTTGCACATCAACATTATAGAGCCAAGCATCAGTAATGCCAGCCATTGAAGTCAGGGAGGCTTGGGGAATCACTGAATGGGGTGCTACCAACATGGCAATACGATGGCGCAATAGTAGAATCTTACTTCAATGCTTAAGTGCATTTGATTCAATTTAAAATACAAATTGAGGATAGAGATGGCAGAAGTAGACAACGATTGAGTTTTATTATTAACCAGACCAAGTCAGACCCGTTGCGTCTGCTCCCCCATGCACCCGTCCCCTACCTGTAGCCCCCACGGGAGGCGTGGAGGGCAGAGAGGGAGCGGGAGGGGGGGCAGAGAAGAAGCGGGGGGGGGGGGGGCAGCAAGGGAGGAGGATAGAGTTTGAGCGGTGGGGGGAGGTGGGGGGGGGGGGGGCGCTCGTCACAGGGGATGGCTGGTTTCCTGAATGCAATACTCTGAATGGGGTAGAGAGGGCAGAGAGAGAGCGAGGGAGGGCAGAGGGCAGAGAGGCAGAGGGCAGTGGTCAGAAAGGGCAGAGGTGGCAGGTCAGAGGGCAGAGGGAGGGAGGGCAGAGAGAGGGAGGGCAGAGGGCAGAGAGCAGAGAGGGCAGAGAGAGAGAGGGCAGAGAGTGCACAGAGACAGAGAGAGGGCAGAGAGAGAGAGAGGGCAGAGGCAGAGAGAGAGTAGAGAGGGGCAGCGAGAGAGGGCAGAAAGAGAGAGGGGACAGAGAGAGACAGAGAGGGGGCAGACAGACGGAGAGGGGGGCAGAGAGAGAGAAAGGGGCAGAGAGAGAGAGGGAGCAGAGAGAGAGAGAGAAAGGGGCAGAGAGAGAGAGAAAGAGAGAGAGAGGGGGTGGCACAGAGAGAGAGAGAGAGAGAGAGAGAGAGAGAGAGAGAGAGAGAGAGAGAGAGAGAGAGGGGGGCAGAGGGACCGAGGACCCGAGATGGACCCGAGAGCTCTAGTACAGGGCCCGACTTGCTTGTTCTTCACTCGCAGCGTGTGGAAAACAGCGCGCAGATCCATTGTGACGTCATCAGCGAATGACAGCCTTTTTTGAGTGTCTAGTGTTTATATGTACTTGGCCTACAAAATACATTTCAGTGCAAGAATTTGTGATTCACAGCGGCATCTTCGCTACATTCACAGTGCCATGACTCCTACGCAACGCTGACAGGCCAAGCCCATTGTTCCCAAAAGCCAGCGTGTGCAATGAATGCTCCCTCTCTCCTGCCTCTTTGTCCCTTGTTCAAGCAAAACATTCCTCTCTCCCTCGCCTGCAGACAGCTCTCATCCATCGACTCTCCACAAGTACTTAGCAAAGAACCCACATCCCACCCTCCCAGGAACAGTTGTGTTGTTAGAAGGGGACCAGATACAGTTGTTGTCATCATGGGGTTATAATTCGGGTTAAAATTAAGGTATGACTATTTTTTAGCGATGCTTCAACTATGCTGTGTTACACAACTCTGCCTCTCTTCGTTATGCCGGGATTGGTCTGCACTGGCTCTGACATTCATCCACCTCCAGTCTTCAGATGAGCCAGTTCCTTCAGCAAATAATCATTGTGCTGGATTGTAGTTCTTCACTGACTCACTGCTGCTAGCTTGTGTTTAATCTTTCCAATTGGAGACAGGCAGAAAAGGAAAAAGGTGAAATGCAAGTGGGTTAAGGGGTTCAGCATCAGTGATCGGTTGAAATCACAGGGTTGGATGGGAGATTTATTAAAAAAAACTGCCTTAACAGGCAGAACATGGGCAAAGACGAAGGATAGGTCATTTCTGCACAATGGGTTCTGTTCACCGAAGGATTAGGGTAGTCTAGTTTAGCGATACAGCTAGGAAACAGGCCCTTCGGCCCACCGTCTGTACCGACCAGCGGTCTTACACTCACCAGGGCCAATTTACACTTACACCACGCCAATTAATCTACATACTTGTATGTCTTTGGATTGTGGGAGGAAACCGAAGATTTTGGAGAAAACCCATGCAGGTCATGGGGAGACCGTACAGGCTCCATACAGACAGCCCCCGGTGTCAGGATGGAACACGGGGCTCCGGTTCTCCAAGCGCTGTGAGGCAGCAGCTCTACCGCTGCGCCACCGTGTCGCCCAGGGTAATACTCTTTATACTGAGGGCCCTGCACTGCATGCCAATCAGTGACAGGACCTAGGGAGAGGATGGGAATGTGGGGAGAATAAAATGGAATCAATGTAGGATTGGTGTAAATGGGTCTTATTTAAGACACATTTACACCAATCCTACATTGATTCCATTTGTTGATATTTGTTGATATTTCAACCGCATCAGCAGCCTCCCTTGCCTTATGTGCCTTGTCACAAGGGATGGTGGTGAACCTCAGTCTCCGAAGACTTCAGTGTAAACCTCAGTTTCTGAAGACACAATTGGTAGTCTCTTCAGTCTCTTCCATTTATTGTGAAGGGCTGAAGCTTTTCCTCTTGACACATCCCTGTGACTGACCACCGGCAAAAAGCCATCTCCACTGTCAGCAGCATTGCTCTTTATTCAATGTGGGGCAAGGAAAACCCAGCAATGGTGATGTAGAAACAAAGAACTGCAGGTGCTAGTTCATGCCAAAGATAGACACTAAGTGCTGGAATAACTCAGCGGTTCAGGCACTTTGTGTTGAGATACTGCCTGACCCGCAGAGTTTCTCCAGCACTTTATATCTATCTTCAGCAATGGTGACACCTACGTAACATTTTACTTCGGAGTCACGTGAGTGACTTCGTGAAGACCCTGCCAGCACGCATGCGCGACATATCGTCGCGTGCATTTGCATCGACAAGCTGGGGGGGGGGAGTGCGCTCTCTCCACCAGCTCCTTCAACAAGACCGGCAAAGGTAAGTATACTAACCATTTGTTGGTTGCAGGGTGAAAGCAACGGGAGGGAAGGCAGACTTCCCAAGAGCCGCGGGTCACCGACAGGCCAGCGGCCACTTTCCCCGGAGCTGCGAGACCCGCCGGCAGCATCCGGACGGCCGGGGGTAAATGTGCGGAAGTCGGGCGCTTCAGTTACACCAGCGCCCGACTTCTCTCCCGACTGGGTGTCCGCACGGGAGCTGGGAATGCCAGCCCCAGACTTTGTGCCCCCATTCCCCAGGAAGCGGGGGAGAAACCAGGTACGTGGAAGAGTGCCTCGCCCCCTGACAGCGGCATCACCCCGTGTTGCTGTGGATCCACGGGGACCGGGCCGGGGAACGGCTGCGCTACAGGGCAGCCCCGCAGCGTCAGCACGCCACATACAGCTGCCGGGGATATCTGCCGTAGGGCAGTCTGGCAGAGCTACTGCTGCGTCGAGCAGCCCTGCAGGAGCAGGTGCTGCCGGCATAACGCCGCGTCAGGCTGCGGTCAAGGGCGCCGGTGGCAGCAGTAGACGGTCGGTTAGCTTAGCTCTGGCAGCTGCCGACCATGCGCCTCCACGCAGAAGATTGGGCGATAGTGGAGGTAAGCCTGCACGGACTTCGGGGAGCCAGGTACAGGGGGCCAGCACCGACTGATCTCCACTGCCTTCCTACCAGGCAGGTGGACCGCCACAGTCCGCTCGAAGGCCGACTAGCGGAAAGTCCGTGCGGGAGTCGTATGGGCCTGCAGGAGCGGTAGCCCATGACAACCTACCTTCGGACCCTAGTCTCCATCTTATGGAGGTGTGGTCCGCTGGTAGAAGCCCCAGAGAAATTGCAGAGCCTGGGGAAGTCGGCTTGTCCGACGCGAGTAGCGGGAACGGTCGCATTGGCAGGTTGGAGCTCTTGGTGGAGCAACTAGTCCAACAGGATATGGACCGGGATGAACGGGAGTCTCGGGCCTCCGCAAGCCACGCCGGTAGACCGCCCATCATATCGTCTTCTTCAGCCAGACGTACCAGAAGTTGCTGGATGCTGACTACGATGACGAACCAGGGATGCCGGCGGCCGTAGCGCCAGTCCTAGGTGCGGACCTGCTGGATGTCGTGGGAAATTCTGCCACAGCTACCCACAATGGGGAGCCGCTGCACCCCAAACTGGCGGGAACCATTGACTATCTGGCCACTCACCAGCCCTGGGTCAGGTAGTCACTGACACCATGGACGCATTCAAACCGCCCGACAACTGCATCACTTTAAGTGTGCCCACGGGGAATGCTCACATTTGTGGGAATTGAGTAATACCACCAAGATGCAGGACGTCCGCCTACAACGCATCCTCAAACTTCTATCGCCGGGCATTATAGCATTTGCCTGCACCCTCGATGGGGATGATGTGCCCAGCGAGTCGCAGGATGCCCTGGCACTTCTCTGCAATGCGCAGTTCAAAATTAACTGCCTTCGTAAGGGGTGATTGGCAAAATGACACACGAACCCCTTGAGTTTGTGTCTAACATCTTTACAAAAACCAAAAAAGATGGGGGGGAGTTGGATTATCATAGACCTAACCCTGTTGAACACTTTTGTACCATATACCCATCTTCACATGGTTACCTTCGAAACAGCTAAGCAGCTGCTTTATCCGGGGTGCTTTATGGCTTGCATCAATTTAAAAGATGCATACTATACAGTTCCATCACAGAATCTCACAGGAAGTTCCTGAACTTTGTCTGGAAGGGACAGTTGTGGCAATACAAAGCCTTACCCAATGGGTTACTCACAGCCCCACACTATTTACCAAATTAGTAAAACCCATATTGGCACTCATCCAATAACACAATTCTATCGTCATGGCATATTTAGACGATATCCTTATCGTGGGACAGACCCTCCAATTTGCTACGCTGGCCGTTCCAGCGACCAAATCTTTATTCGAGACGTTAGGGTTTGTAACCCATCCAGTCAAATCCAACCTGAACCCCTCTCAAGTTATGGATTACCTGGGTTCACCATTGACATAAACTTACTGATGATCACTATCCCGACCAACAAAGCTTCAGACATAAAAGAAGCGTGCTACAGCCTTGCTTGCGCCAGGGTACCGACTATCTGACAAACGGCAAAAGAAATTGGGAACTTGGTAGCTACATTCTCAGCTGCGCAACTCGGACCGTTACATTACAAAAAATTACAAAGAGGAAAGATAGCAGCATTAAAAGCAAATGCTGGGCACTTTGATAGACCAATACGGTTGCCAAATCCGGCTAGAGCTGAGCTACAATGGTGGATTGACATTATTACAGACCCATCATTGTTAGCAACCCATCCGTCGTGCTACAGACTGACACAAGCGCACAAGGTTGGGGTACAACTGACACCATGTCCAGTTGTGGTGGCAGATGGGACCCTCACGAGTCTCCCCTCCTCCAGACACCAGGGATAAATTATCTGGAGATGTTAGGGGTTTTCCAGGGACTGCGGGCTTACTGTCCTAATTCACGGCACTTATATGTCCTCCTCCAAACAGATAACACAACGTTGGTGGCTTATATCAATCATATGGGTGGTATCAGGTCGTTATCTTGGGACGAATTGGCAAATACAATCTGGACTGGTGCACTGGGAGAAATATTTGGATCACAGCGACCTATTTACCAGGGAAGTTCAATACAGTGACGGACACCAGGTCACGAGTGTTCAATGATAACGTCGAGTAGATGTTGAATCCCCAAAAATTTTGCTGAAATTATAGCTCACTTTGGCACGCCAGATATTGACCTGTTTGCGTCCAGGTTGAACCATCAGATACCAACGTACATGTCTTGGGAACCAGACCCTGGGGGAGTAGCTATGGATGCTTTTTCTCTCCATTGGGGGGGAAATGGTTTTACTACGTATTTCCCCCATTCTCCCTCATCAGTCGGGTATTGCAGAAAGTTCAACTGGATTCTGCAACTGGCATTTGATCATACCCGACTGGCCTACTCAGCCATGGTACCCGATGGCCCTCCAAATCTTGCAACGTCCGTGGATTCAGTTTGGTAAAAATCCCACATTGATTACTAACCCCATTACGGGGGACAGTCACCCGTGCCTTGGTCACCTAAACATGTTGGCCTGCAGGTTCTAAAGAGGCCGCTCGTCAAGGCCGGCATATCACCAAGAGCCTTGGGCCTCATCTCAGCGTCATGCCGAGCATCAACCAGGAGGCAGTGCCTCACCCCGGTCAGGAAGTGGGAGGCATTCTGGGCCTTAGCTCCAGTGCCATCAACAGCGCCAGGAGTGCATTGACCTCATATCTAGACATCAGTATAGGCTCCATCCACCTGGTGTCTAAATTCATGAGGGGAGTGTTTAACACCAACCCTCCACGGCCCAGATACAACATCACGTGGGACGTAGGGATCGTTCTGACCCTACTGAGGAGCTGGTCTCCTATGACAGAGTTACCACTCAAAAAGCTCACCCTCAAAGTGGTGATGCTGATGGCACTGCGTACAGCTCAACGATTCCAGGCATTACAAAAGCTGCGGTTGGATAGCATGGTCTCCACCCCTGCAAAGGTGAATTTCTTTGTCCAGGACCTATTGAAGCAGCACAGACCTGGGGATCGTGGGCTGCAGTTGGAGTTTCGGGCGTACCCCACTGATGCCACCCTCTGCATAGTCACCCATCTCCGCCTCTACATCCGCACTACAGGAACCATCCGGAAGATGGAGCAGGGGCTCATCATCAGCCACAACTCTCCACATCACCGGGTGACTGTGCAGACTATCGCAAGGTGGCTCAGGGCGGTGTTGGGTACAGCAGGAATCGGTACTAACATTTTTAAATCTCACTCTACCAGGGCTGCATCCACATCAGCGGCGAGGGCCATGGAAGTGCCCATGTACCACATCCTCGCCACCGCGGGCTGGGCCAGTGAAGCAACCTTCCAGCGGTTCTACAATAAGCTGCTGGTTGCCCCCGCAACGTTCACGGAAGCCGTGCTGGGAGCCGCTCCGTCAATGATTTGTCCCCGAATTAGGGGTCTTTTGCTTTGTTATTATTTGTGTTAATGTCTGTGCATTATTTTTCAGCCTGTTCAGTCTGAAATGCATTAACTAACTTCCTCCATCAGTATTGCGGCAGTGTGATAGCATGGACGATGTCCAGGGCGTGAAATCACAGAGCTTTGAAATCTTCACGAAGTCACTCACGTGACTCCAAAATAAAATAGTAAGATTAAACGAGAACTTACCAAGTTCGAAGGTTGATCTTTATTTTATGAGGCGTTGCGGTGAGGGATTTTGTGCCCTCCGCTCCCACCCTCTATCACAAGGTCAACTGGTATGTTCTACGTTCTTAATCTTACTATCTCCAGTCATGGTGCGTTCTGTGATTCCACACCGCTGCTTTGAAGAATGTCGCGCTGGCGGGGTCTTCACAAAATCCCTCACCGCAACTCCTCATAAAATAAAGATCAACCTTCGAACTTGTAAGTTCTCGTTTAATCTTACTATTTTAAGGCACTCTTCGAATCCATGCAGTTATCAGCACAGAGGAAAGTTGACCTGTTATTTTACGACATGTCATGGAGGGATCACTGTTGTGAAAACAGGATGTCTGACCCTACATGAAATAGCTATGAGTAGAAACAAAGTATGGCAGATGCTGATTAATACACTAAAGGACATAAAGTGCTGGAATAACTCAGCAGGTCAGGCAGCTTCTCTGGAGAACATGAATAGGTTATGTTTCGGGTTGATACCCTTCTTCAGAAGAACAGGACCTGTCCATGTTCTCCAGAGTTGCTGCCTGACCTGCTGAGTTACTCCAGCACTTTGTGATATTTTTAAATAGCAATGAGGTTGTCTCCAGCCAGGGAGGATTCAGTATCTACAAGAATGAATGAGGAGCAGTGCATGGTGATCTACAGTCAGGGTTTGGTGGAAGTTACATCCTAGAACTACTCACCATCCTCTTTTTCTGCATGGTTAGCAATTCAAAGAGCTATAACCAGCAATGGAAAGAGTGAATGAATGTGAATGAAATGAATGAAAGAGTTAATGTGAAAGTTTATATTATTCTGCAATTAATAAGCTGGGGAGATGATGTAAATGTCTGAGGCACAATGCATTCTTTGAAAAAGTCCCATCAGTGGAATTGGGTATAAGGCTTCTATCCCAACCTTTCCCCAGCTTGACTGCAGCAACACCAGCATGGTCCAGTAGAAATAGCTGCCTCCCCAAAGGCATGACCTTGGCAACATCACTTTAGGCGTATACATTAATCTCAGTAAAAATTATTTTGCACAACAAAAGCAAATTTACTTCCAATATGTATACTTACTTAAGCACCACCTTCAAGCAACTAAAACACTGAACAATCAAAACACACACAGTGCCTTGTGTTTTATCGATTCAACAGCAAACATAACAAAACAGTTGAAATTCCAAGGATTAAGATCACGTGGTGAACAACAGTGAATTTGACTTTTTTTTCCGTCTGCAATTAAGCACCTCCAGATTTCCCATTAGTTGGTTGCGCTATACCTCTGCTGGGCCGGCACAGTGGTGCAACTGAGAGATCTGCTGCCTCGCTGCACCAGTGACACGTGTTCAATCCTGACCTCTGGTTCTGCCGGTGACTCTGTGGGCATCCTCAAGGTGCTCCAGATTCCTGTCATGTCGCAAAGGTCTGAGAATTACCCCAGCATGTATGTGAAAGATGGAACGAGAATAAAATGGCACTAATGTAAATGGGTGGTCGGTGCAGACCAATGGATGTTTCCGTGCTGTATCATCTGTGTAACTCTGGAACTCTACTTGATAAGCAAGGGAGTGCAGGATTGCCAGAGAGACGTGAATCTGGAATGAAAGTTACAAGCAGATCAGCTGAGATTTTAAATGGTGGCGTGGCCTTGAGGAGCCAAGTGGCCTTCTCCTGCACCTAATTTGCATCCTCGTAAGAACGTTGTACAGGCTTTTCTGGACACTGCCACTTCTGAACAAGGAGCGCTTGCTATGTTGCCTGACAGGAGGATATTTAAACAACTATGCACTTTATAATGAAATAGGCAAGAGTTCTAATCATCACACGTCAGATGAATGAGAATATTAGCTGTGTTTCAACTGGTGTCACCCCTCATCTCCAAGACACAAAAGTCACGATTTTAGGTTCCATTACAGAGCCTTGAACCTGTAATACATCATGGCTGGCACATTTTCTTGGTTTTACAGCTGTGGAGTAATCTTTCTGGCGAATTAATGGGGCTTGGTATTATCTACAGATCAACAAAGAAAGTTCTCCCTATACCAGGCCAATATATATCCCTTGACATTAGGTAGACACAACCCCCTGTAATAATCACCTTGTTGGCTTTGGAGCCGTGCATTATGCCACCTATTCTCAAATTACAACAGTAACTTCACTTCAAAAGCGCATAAGTGACTGTAAAATGCCATAGGAAGTCTTTCAGAAATATAAGGCTGCTATTTAAAACTCAGTCTTTTTGCTGAGTAAAAATTAGTGTGCATTCCCACACAGAGTAACATTTGTGTTTTTGCACCAGCTACTTATCTAAAAAATATCACTGTCAGACATTCTTTGTTCGTATTTTTGCACTGTCCCTGCAAAAGGACAACAGAGGTGCCCCTGTCATGGGCAATTTGAAGTCTTCTGCAGTTTACATGCCAAAGGAACACATCTGCAACTTGGTTCATCCATGAAGCGATGAAATATGACAACCATGACCACATCATAGTCCAATCACAATGGTCTATATAATGTTGTTAGCTAATTAGAGGAAGTGTAATAAAAGGAGCTCTTGTCTCTGGGAAAGAAGTGACTTCTAACAGAGATCACTAAAGTTATGAAAGTTTTAAATAGTGGCAAATGTGGAGAAGAGGCGCAGCTTGTAGAGCCACTGCCCCACAGCTCGGCGACCCGGGAATAATAATAACCTCGGGCACTGTCACTGAGATCTCCCTGACTACGTGGGTTTCCCCGATGTTCCCGTTTCCTCCCAAATCTCAAAGGCATGTGGCAGGGAGGTTAACAGCACACTATAAATTGTCCCGTGTGTATAGAATCTGGGGAAAGCTGATGGGAATTTAGAGTGCATAAAATGTGATTAGTGTAAGATTAGTGTAAATGGGTGGTTATAGATTGGTGCACTTTAGTTTTAGTTTTAGAGACACAGCGCGGAAACAGGCCCTTCGGCCCACCAGGTTCGTGCTGACCAGCAATCCCCATATATTAATACTATCCTGTACACACTTGGGGCACTTTTTACATTTATCAAGCCAATTTACCTACAAACCTGTGCGTCTTTGGAGTGTGGGAGGAAACTGAAGATCTCGGAGAAAACCCACGCAGGTCACGGGGAGAACGTACAAACTCCATACAGACAGCACCCGTAGTTGGGATCGAACCCTGGTCCCTGGCGCTGCAAGCGCTGCAAGGCAGCAACTCTACCGCTGCGCCACCGTGCCAACTTAGTGGGCTAAAGAGCCTGTTTCCATAATCTGATACTAAATGCCACTCTTACTGAGACCGCCAATCATTTGGTCTTATTATTCTGCATTCCTTTGTCACTCTCTCTACTAATGAAAATTAACCTATTTATTTTCTTTCCCAGTTTGGATGATCAATCTTAGGCCTGAGACATCGACTGTTTCTCTCTCCACAAATGCTGCCTGACCCGCTGAGTGTTTTCCAGCCTTTTCTACTTTGCATTTCAAATACGAGGAAATGCAAAGGGTGGAACTGACTGCGCTGTGCTATAAATCCTCTGCTGCGCTGTGCATTGCATTCTTACACAACAGCGAGTTCTTACCAGAAACTTATCTGGATCTGCACCACCAGCCAGGGCAACAAAGACGCCGGAAGAGTCATCGATCTCCATTTTGTCCGGCGACCTTTCAAATTGAATGGTTCTGTATTCCTTGCAGTTCAAGAAGAGGGTAACCCGGTCATCTATCACACTTATGGCGATCTTGGTCCACTTGCTAGTCAGCTGCTCCACCAAGAAACTGGCTGCCTCATTGGAATGTTGTGATCCAGGCTCGGTGTAGTAGAAAATGATCTTCTGACCTCCATTCTGGACCTCCGAGAGCTTCACCCCCACATAGATGATAGTCTGCCTGGCATCGGTGATGGCAAACAGGATGCCGCTTCTCGTGGATGTCGGCTTTATTGTGAAGAGCAGCGAGAAGTCACGGAAGAAGGGGTTTTGGAAGTGGGCTTTAGCCTGTTGGCCGGTGTTCACATCTGGCCCAAAGTGGTAGAATGGTTCCTGGTCAGTATCGTACATGACGGTTATCTTTTGAGGCGGAGGATCTCCTATCAACTGGAGCAGAGACACAGAGTTGGCGTCATCTATAGAGGAGTGAAAGAAGAAAAGAAACCGGATTTAATAATCAAAGTAGCAAGACACAGGGCAAGGAAGCCTTCACACTATCTTCTCAACACTGACTTCTTCCCCTGCCTTCTTATAGATGCCTGAAATCCCTTGTTTCAGTGATGAAGAGACTCACTTGGTGGTTTAAAAAAAAGTATACTCACCAGCATGCTTTCCCTAGGCTGTGAGTAGCCGGAGCCTGAAAGCATTTTCTTTTCATAGACCTCAAGGTATGGAGACTAACAGCCACTCACGCTCTCGTCCCATCTGGAACTTTTGTACTAATTGGAGGGAGAACCTGGTTCAATTCCAGGGATAAGTGGACTCTCCCATCCAGAAACACTAAACTGTTTGGGTCTGTATTCTTTAGTGTTTAGAAGAATGAGATAATCTTATTGAGACATGTAAGATCCTGAAGAGACCAAACAGGTAGATGTTGTGATGTTTTCACTAGTGAGAGGGTCTTTAACAAGGAACATTTTTTCAAGTTGAGTGGCCAGTCATTTAAATCCAAGGTATGTAGCAATTTCCTCCTACAGAAGGAAGGAATTCTTTGCCCCAGAGAGTTGAGGGCTCGAGAGACCTAGTGGCCAATTCTTTGTGTTCAGTGCATACCCAGATGAAGTGCAATGACACAGCTCCAAGAACAGACACAATTTCAAACTGCAAAAATCATCAGGATTCCACACATCCATCTAGTTCTATCTCTCTTTCTTTCTCTCTCACTGACAGAAACACACACACGTATATTCTACACATCCCTCATTTGGCTGTCACACGTCCAGCAGTGGTTTCTCTCCCAACCTGGATGCTGAGGACGCAGATGCATTGAGGAAAGGCTCAAGTTTATTCAACTACATTGTGCCTGGTAGAGAACTCTGCGATTCTCCTGTCAGTCCTGACTGTCTTCGAACCAATCGTTAGAGAGTGAAAGGACTATGTGCGGGCACCACATTGACTGAATGCCAGCTAGTGATAGTCCCAGTGGGGGATACCACCACACATTGGACAGCACTGTGATGCTGCAGTAGAGCCTCTCCCATGCAGGTCTAGTGATGCAGGTTCAATCCTGACTTCTGGCTCTGTATGTGTGGAGTTTGTACATTCTCCTTATGACCCTGTGGGTTTCCCCTGGTGACTCTAATTCCCATAGCCCAAAAACATGCAGTTTGGTAGATTCATTGCTCACTGTAAATTGCCCCCAAGTGATTTAGTGAATTGTAGAATCTAGGGGAAGTTGATAAGAATGTAGGGAGTACAAAATGTGATTAGTGTAAATGAGGCCCGACAAAAATAGAATTTGCAACTGCTCTGTATTACGCGTTCATTATCTTGGGCACTTAAGATAGAAAAATAAATTAACATCCTGCATTTGTGTTTCACCTTTTCAGTAGCACTGCACCACTTTTGTTTTGTTACTTTTCTCTGTTGTAATTAAGGGAAAGTGCCAAGTAATCTGTATACAGCGAGATCCCGCAAACAGAGACCTGCTCCAAGAGTTGGTGATCTTGTTCTAGTCACTTGCTGAAGGATAAATGTTCACTGAGAATGCGGGTCTCTCTCTTTCAAACAGTGGCATGGGATCATTCACAACTGAGAGAGACACGTGTGCATAGTCAGAGTTGGACAAGTAGAAGAGAGAGGGAGAGACACGGAGGAAGAGAGAGAGGGAGGAGGAAGAGGGAGAGAGAGGGGAGAGAGAGAGACGAGAGAGAGAGAGAGAGATAGAGAAAGAGAGGAAGGGGGAGAGACAGAGACAGAGAGAGAGACAGAGAGAGAGACAGAGAGAGAGACAGAGAGAGACAGAGACAGAGACAGAGAGAGAGAGAGATATGCTGCCTGAACTGCTGAGTTACTCCAGCATTTTGTATCTATCTTCGGTATAAACAGCATCTGCAGTTGCTTCCTACGCATGGGAGGTGGGAACTTGAGCAGAAGACTGCTTCACTTGTTTAACACAGTCTCCACTGCCATTTTCAAAATGACCAAATGTTTGAACCCTCTTCCCCATCTGGGAGTCTGTTCCAAACACAGACACACCCTGCTGCCTTTCTCACTGCCACTGCTCCACCATTGACCAGTCTACAACACAGACAATTATTCATAATTGTGCACAGACATAAACAGGAATGAATCACTCACAATATTTAAAAAATAAGATAATTCAAGTAATCAACATCTAAATAGTCCCTGTTGTTGGAAAGCCTGATGTACTCAGATAACATAAATCCATTTGTACATCATCTGATTTTTGCAACACAGTAACATTATGATTCAGTTACAGGCTTAAGGCTTTTAGTCTCAGTAGCTTTGAAGAAGGGGGTCTGTGTATCCTCACATTAAACACTATTGAAGAATACGGAGAACTAAACCTCTTAACAATAATCCCTTCACCAGCAACAACTGGGCAACTGTTCTGTAATTTTAGTGTCACGGCTGCTGATGAAGATAAACTTCCATGTCATGAGGTCTAATACAAGATGTTCTCTGAGAGCAATGTCATAAACTCTTCATTCCCAAGATGAAATTCCTGACGCCAAATCCAGACCAATGTTTAAACCTTTGCATTGGATGCCTTGTGATCAAAATAACTGAAGCTCTCATGAACAGTGCTCAAATTATTTACACTTTTGGACAAACTGTCCATTTGCCAGTATGGAAGAAACCAAAGCACTTTCACTCGATGCCACTTCCCTTCCACCTGGATCCAAGTTGAGTGTTACAGTGAATGTCAATGTCATAGAGTTGTAAAGTGTAGAATGAAGCACTTCAGCCCACTGCATCCATGCCAACTGCTGCACCCATCAACACTAATCATATTTACCCGCTTTAAATAGGCAGGTCCAAATTCCAATTTTGATAGGAAGGGATGGTGGGGAAAAAAAATAGTGATGAATAAAACTTTGTTCGATGGATAGAATCAGGAGACACGGAGAGGACAATCAAAAGAATATTGTATATAAAATGGTGAGAGCCATAGACTGGATAGACCGTCATTCCCAGGGTGGAACTGTCCAACACCAGAGGGCCGCAACCCCAGCGGCTTGAACATTGATTTCTCCAATTTCCGCTAGCCCTTGCTGTCTCCTCCCCTTTTCAGCTCTCCCTCAGCCCTCTGGCTCCTCATCTTCCTTTCTTTTGTCTACCTTCGATTTTGCAGCATCTGCAGTTCCTGCTTGGGCATAGCTTTAAGGTGAGAGGGTGAACATTTAATGGAGATGTGCGGGCTAGTTTTTTTACACAGTGGATAGTGGGGGCCTGGATCACATTACCAGGGGTGGTGGTTGAGCCAAATATGACAGTGGCATTTAAAAGTCTTTTAGATGGGCACATAGGCAGGGAATAGAGGGAATTGGGTGGTGTACAGGCAGATGAGGTCAGTTTGACTTGGCATCATGTTCGGCACAAACATTGTGGACTGAAGGGCCTGTTCCTGCACTGTGCTGTTCGGTGTTCTATGTTCTTTGTTAAAAACAACAAATGCTGGGAATCTGAAATAAAAACAGAAAGATTCAGCAGGTCAGGCAGCAACTGTGGAGATTTTGCAGGTTGTAGACCTTTGCAGGTTGAAGACCTTTCATCAGCACCAAGTGACACCCACACCGTTGTCAGTGTCATCGGACCATTGTCGTATGACACGGAGGCAAACGCCAGCTCCAGGCCACAGTATAAAGCAGTGGGTGGACGTTCTCTGCCCCCAGCACACTGGACATCAGGAGGGTGTGGGACACAGGTGAAACATTGCGAGCGGCATGTGTTGCCCACCTAGGCAAATTGCTGAGAGTAACGGGACAGCTAGTCTGAAGCCCACACCCAGTGCAGCAACTGCAATCTCCTCTGTTCTGTCATCACTGCCACTGCGGATGGACAACAGAAGCAACAAGAGGCCATTCGATCCCCCTAGACAGTGGATGATTCTACTCTATTTTTTGCCTTTACGCCGCTACCCTTGCCTGACAGAAACCCTTCGGCATCAGCTTTGAGCTTCCAAAGCAGCTCAGCGTCCTCGCGGGCACATTTCCCCAGTCTTGCCCTTGCACTGCTCGTCTTTGCTTTCGCACATTTTTTGTCCTGATGTCAACATGAAAACAGGCCCTTCAACCCATCATCGTTCATGCTGACCATCATTCAATTACATTGGTCTCATTTTATTCTCTCCCACATTCCCATCAAACTCTCAGCAGTTTCCACAATTCACCCAAGGAAGAAAGGTAATTTAACCTGCCAACCATGTAAGGGGTTTAATGGAAGGGACCATTCGCCTGGATGGGTGCAGTACCAACGTCTCTCAACCCCATCCAGGACAAAGCAACCTCCCTAAGTCCCTACAAAAAGCACTGTGGTTGCTCACCGAGGTTGCCCTGCCAACTCGTGTCTTCTTCCATTGAGAAGGACAAGTGGAGTAGACACAGGAAAACACGACCATTCGCAGGTTCACCTCCAGGTAATGCATCGTCCTGCCCTGCTACTTCATCATCACTGGGCTTGAGTACTGGGACTCCCTCCTCAACAGCACCGTTTCTCCAGGGGCAATTAGGGATCGGCAAGAAATGTTGGCCTTTCTATGTGATGCCCAATGAATACTAAAAATAGCTTCCCTCACATCTCAGTGTGATAATGCTCCAGTGTAACCTTATATGAGATCAAATCGATCCATGTTGTTGCTACTCCATACACAAATGTTTGCGACTCTGCAACAGCAGTCCTTGCAGATCCTAGAAAGCAGATCCTTCGGCCCACCACATCTTTGCCATCCTTTTTGCCTATCGACTAATCCTACTTGCCTGCATTAGGATCATATCTTTCTCTGCCTTGCCCCATTTAAGTGCCTATCTGAACGCCTGTTAAACATAGAAATTGCATCCGATTCCACCACCTCCTCTGGCAGCAAATTCTGGATATCCACTCTCTGAGGTTAACACAGTGTTCTCTTGTTTTTTGATATTCTTATCTTGGGAAAAAAGATTTTGACTATTGACACTAAACTTCCAGTGAATATAAGCCCAGGCGACCCATTCTTTCATCCCACCATCCTGGGAATTAACCTGGCGAATTTACGCTGCATTTCCACAATAATGTTATTCCTCAAATTAGGAGACCAAAACCACACACAATACTCAAGGTGTGGTCTCACCAGGGCCCTGTACAACTGTAGTAGGATCTCCTTGCTCCTATACTCAAACCTCTCGCTATGAAGGCCAACATGCCATTTGCTTTCTTCACTGCCTGCTGTACCTGCATGCTTACTTTCAGTGACTGAAGTACAAGGACACCCAGGTCTCGTTGCACCTCTCCTTTTCCTAATCTGACAGCATTCAGATAATAATCTGCCAACTTGTTCTTGCCACCAAAGTGGATAACCTCACATTTATCCACATTATACAGCATCTGCCATGCATCTGCCCACTCACTCGTCCTATCTAAGTCACCCTGCAGCCTCATTGCATCCTCCTCGCAGCTCACACTGCCACACAGCGTTTGTGTCATCTGCAAACGTGGAGATGTTACATTTAATTCCTGTGTCTAAATTGTTAATATATATTGCAAATAACTGGAGTCCCAACACTGAGCCTTGCGGCACCCCACTAGTCACTTCCTGCCATTCTGAAAAGGACCTGTTAATTACTACTCTTTGTTTCCTGTCTGCCAACTAGTTTGTTCTCTATCCATGTCAATACCCTACCCTCAATGCCATATGCTCTAATTCTGCACACTAATCTCTTGTGTGGGACCTTGTCAGAGGCTTTTTGAAAGTCCAGATACACCATATCCATTGGCTCTCCCTTATCCATTCTACTTGTTACATCCTAAACAAATTCCAGAAGATTAGTCAAGCATGATTTCCCCTTCATGAATCCATGCTGACTTTGACCGATCCTGTCACTGCTTTCCAAACGCGCCGCTATTACAGCGGCAATTATGGCGCCTGTTAATTTGTGTGTTGTGCAAAATAATTTCATTGTGCTGTGCATCCGTGACAATAAACAACCATTGAACCATCTTATATATTTCCATCAGCCCTCACAGAAAACAAGCCCAGCCTTTTCCCATAATTAAAGTCCTCCAAACCAGGCAACATCCTGGTGAATCTCCTCCACTATCTCTCCAATGTGAATATCCTTCCTAGAGTGAGACGCCCAGAACTGCACACAATACTCCAGTCTGGTCAATGTCAATGGCCAAATAATGGGATGGGCCCAGTGCCCGGGTTTGTATGATTACCATCCTCATATTGCCACTGAATAAGCTTTGATGGGAGAGTGGATGATTTCCTTTGTCTTGCTAGTACTCACCCCATAGCCTCACCCAAAATGATGTCCTTAGTTCATGGTGTTCAGCCATGGAATCTAAGCAGTTCGTCCAGATAATGGGACAAAACAGAACGTTAAGACTCTCGAGAGAGCTATTCTTGGCATTCCAGAATCACTAGCAGATGCGTACAGACAATTTTTCCCATCTGTTGCAAATACAGCACTTCCCAAAACTAAAGCAAGTTCCGGCTCACAGCCCTTAAGGCAATCCCTCCCACTTTGACAGCATTGTGACCAGCATTGGCTTCTCCAAGAATTCCACTCCCAACATTTTCCAAGGCATGCCTCATAAGAAGTGAAGAGACTCCCTTCTTGCAATCAGCACTGTACTTTCCAAGCTTTTGGACACAGAGTACTCCCGAAATAGTGCCATAAAGACAAACAGCATAGAAACAGGCCCTTCAGCCCAATGGGGCCATGCCAACCATTAACGACGCATTTACACTCGTCCTACATTAAACCCCTTTTCTTATTCTTTCCAAACTCTCCCCTCTGATTCCAATGGGGGCAAATTACAGCAGTCAATTAAACCACCAACACATGTCTTTGGGACATGGGAGTAAGCCGGAGCATCCAGAAGAAACCCAAACGGTCACAGGGAGAACATGCAAACTTCACACAGATAGCACCCGAGGTCAGGATTGAACCTGGGTCTCTTGCACTGTGAGGTAGCAGCTCTACCAACTATGCTATTGTGCCACTGTGACTCTAATGTCTACAAGGTTGTAATGGCGTTGATGAGTCGTGCAGCAGTCCTCAAAAGCCATACAATAATGAATGAGTAATCTGTTTTAGTTTGAGGGATAAAGATGGAGTAAATATTGGCCAGAGCTCTGTGGAAAAATTCTACTGCATGTCTCTAAAATAATGTGCTTGGGAGTGAAGGAATACCCTTGCGGTTACACCTATGTACCGCAGCAGGGAGTCAGCCCAGGCCAATTGTCCACAAACCTGGAGATAATCTACACCCTTCCCACTTACTTCCTCAAAGGGCCAAGTCCCACAAATTGAGCCATACTTGGGAAAGATAAAAAAATATATATAAAGTGATACATAAATTCTCATTCAGACAAAAACTACAGATGTGGAAATGGAAATATAATCAGAAAATGTGGAAATGCTCAGAAGGTTATACAGCATCTGTGTAGAGAGATAGTACCTCTGGAGAAAGGAACAAACTTGGAAGATCCCAAATCTCTGACACGTGGACTCTGTTTCTCTTCCCACAGATGTTAGCTGACCTGCTAAGATCTTCCTGAGGTATATTCTTTGCCCCGGATTTCAATACTGGCTGCCTCTTATGTCTCCAAACTCCCCAGCACCACTAGCCCACTATCCAAGGGCCAGGGGAGCAGTTACTAATGCCCCTGTCCCACTTAGGAATCCTGAACGGAAACCTCTGGTAACCTTGCCTGCGACCCAAGGTTTCCATGAGGTCGCCGGAGATTTTGGTCACTCGCCTGGAAAGCCTCGACCTGGGTCGACCGAAGCGTGAGCTGCATCTACCGACCAAAGATCCTATAGGATCTTTGCTACCGACCGCGCACACACACACACACACACACACACATTGCGATGGTGGGGGCCATTGAGAGCGGAGGTACACTGTCTGCCCGATGAAGAGGAAGATAAACGGCTGCCATAGAGCACGGTAAGTCCTTTAGAGAGTGGGAGGGGGGGGAGAAAAGGGGAGTGAAGGGGAGAGAATGGGAGCGAAGGGGCGGGAAGGAGAGAGAAGGGGAGAGAAGGGGAGAGAAGGGGAGAGAAGAGAGAAGAGAGAAGAGGGAGAGAAAGGGAGAGAGGGGAGAGAGAAGGGGAGAGAGAAGGGGAGAGAGAAGTGGGGAGAAGGGGAGAGAAGGGGGGGGAAGAAGGAGTGGAGATAGTTTTAAGAAGTTAAATAAAGTTAGCGGGCATTTTACCTACCGGCGGGTCTTCTAGGACCTGAAAACTCCAAAGAGCCAATCAAAATGGCCGGCCAGCGACAAACGGCAACCTATTTTTAGTCGAGGCCGGTTTTGATTTTGTTGAAACAATCCAAGCAACTTAGATGAAGCCTCGACCACGCGGAAACCACTTTCGACCATTAGGGAGAGTGACCAAAACCTCCAGCGACCTCATGGAAACCTTGGGTTGCGGGCAAGGTCACCAGAGGTTTCCTTTCAGGTTTCCTAAGTGGGACAGGGGCATTAGCCTTCAAAATATACCAAACCCAGGCACTAACTAATGGTTTTATGAGCAATCAATCAATCCGCTGGTGCTCTGGCACTAGCAAGCAAAACCAATTCAAATCTGATGTTCAAATTCCTGTTACCATCAACACTGGCAATCAAATTGCAATCATTATTTTGTTGCATGTACATCCATTCCTTTTGAATTTTACGTCAAAATCAAAATAGATTGCATAGGTCATTTTAATTCCAAAGGAAAATTCTTTACCCAATAGAGTTTTGGTCCCAGTGCATAACATAGGTAGACAGAAATAGAGAGAAAGAAAAAGAGAGGTTGGGTTTGAGTGTGTGCAACTCAGAGAGGGAGGCGGGGGTTGGGAGTTGGGGAAAAATAATAAGAGGAGAGAAAGGTACAGCTAGAAGGCAGAGAATGAAAGAGAATGTGTGGAGAAAGTAACAGAGATAGAGAGATGAGAGAGGGGTGTAAGAGGGGAGCAGGTGAGCTGGATATATTTAGAGTGAGAGACAGAGAGTCAAGAGAGGAGGCGGGATGGGTTCAGTCAATTATAAAGATTGAGAATCTACAAACAAGCCATCAGGGAAAGGACAGATTTCCCCTGACACCCACAGATCAGCACAACTGACATATTGAAGAGGTGTGAGCTGCCTGCAGTTATCTTCCTACGATCTATTTGAGTAACTTTACATGGGAAAAGAAATCTGGTTCTGCGGATCGTTGGTTAGCGACAGATGTCTGATTTCAAGGGCCCTCACTTGGCCAAATCAAACAGCCGGCAGAGTCTAGTTCAAGACTTGTTAACCTTGGGAAAATACATCATGTGTAAAGAGCAATTCTGAAGCAAAGAAATCTATAATCCTCTAACAGCCCCATCAGTACATTTTTTTCTCCTCCTGCATTTAATTGCTGGCAAAGAAAGTTGAAAAGAAAATAGATCAGTGTCACTGTAAAGCTATGCAGCCCATTTTAAGACTAGATTAATTCTACCAGTTAACTCCAACCTTGCTGCCTGCATTTTGTCCTGCAACACTTTTGGCCTGGAGAGCATGAAGCCTGTAGTTTAGTTCAGTTTTTAGTTTGGAGCTACAGGCTCTTCAGCCCATCGAGTCTGCGCTGAGCAGTGATCCCCGTAAACTAGCATTATCCAAAACACTTGGGACAATTTACGATTTTTACCAAAGCCAATTAACCTACAAACCTGTACGTCTTTGGAAAGTGGGAGGAAACCAGAGCTCCCAGAGAAAACTCACGTGGACATGGGGAGAATGTACAAACTCTGGCACCCATAGCCATAATCGAACCCAGGTCTCTGGTGCCCTAAGGCAGCAACTCTACCGCTGCGCCACCGTGCCCCCCAGAGTTGTCCACAGTGCTTAGATTTTAGGATGATACAAAGGCACTGCGTGTAGAGCCGCTATCCCACAGCTCCATTGTCCCGAGTTCAATCCTGACCTCGGGTGCTGTTTGTGTGGAGATGCACATTCTCCCTGTGACTGTGAGGGTTTGCCCTGGGTACTCCAGTTTTCTCGCACATCCCAAAGGGTGAGGGTTGGTAGGTTAAGGCAGGAGATTCTGGAGAGGGTTGATGAGAATGTAGGAAAAATTAAAAATGGGGTTAATCCAGGATTAGTGTAAATGGATGGATGATGGGCAGCTGGGCTCGGTGGGCTGTTTCCATGCTATATCTCTCTATGACTCTATGACTAATGGTACAGCTGTGAGTACTCATTGCATTAAGGGGAAGCAGAGAGCTATCTGCATATAACTTGCATATTAACTGATGGAGGAAGAAAACTGGAAAAAGAGGTAGGAGTGCGGCAAGTTGTTACCTCTCTTTTCCAATATTCTCACTCCGACACCATCAGTCTGAAGAAGGGGCCTGACCCAAAATGTCGTCTGTCCAATTCCCACACATGCCTAACCCGCAAGGTTCCCTCAGCACTTTTGTTTTTTTTCCCTTCTGCGACCTTTCGAGGCCCTCAGTCCACAAAGATGTCTGCGTTTCTTGTGTATTTTCCATTTTCTATGTCTCTCCAACCACTAGTTATGGGACCCCAGTATCCTTCTCTCTTCATGTAAGATGTTTCCTGAAAACCACGTCTGTGCCCTTGAAACTCACAAGCTATATTTAGTTTTAGTTTTAGTGATACAACATGGAAACAGGCCCATTGGCCCACCGGGTCCGTGCCAAACAGCAATCACCCGTACGCTAGTTCTATTCTACACACTAGGAACAATTGTACAGTAGCCAATTAACCTACACATCTTTGGAATATGGGAGGAAACTGAAGCACCCGGTGACAAACCACGCAAACACAGGGAGAACATACTGTACAGACTCTGCGTGGACGTATGGTCAGGATTGAACCCGAGTCTCTGGCGCTGTAAGACAGCAACTCTATCGTGTGCCATTGTGCCGTCCAATGCGTGTGGTAGAATATTGCCTAAGTGGTGTAAATGAGCTGTGCATTTTGATCACAATCCTTCTTCATCTCAGCCTTCTCAGTCATCCCCTCCACCGCCAAATAATTGCACATTTGCATTACATGAACTAACACCAAATGGACAATTGGACTGTTACAACAATAGGTCAGTGCCAAATGTTTAATTGTATTTATTCATGTCATATCTGCAGCCCACTCATATTCCATGAGTATGTGAATGCCAAACTGCTCCCTGGAACCCAGAAATTAGTTCTAACTACACTGATGTTTGATTACTCTTTATTGCTCTACTCTGTTCAGCTGTGTCTCAATTAACAGCACGTCTCCGAGACGGAAGGTCATAGAGTCATATCGCACAGAAACAGTTCCTACAGAAACAACTGGGACTACACTGGCTATCAACATTCATGTACACTAAATCCTACATTGATCTAATTTCATTGTCCCCACTCTCCCATTAATTCCTCCCAAATTCTACCACTCACCTATACACCGGGGACAATTTACCAAGACCATTTAATCTACCAACTCACATGACGCTGGATTGCAGGAGGAAACCAGAGCACCCATAGGAAGCCAGGAAACAGGAAAAAACATGCAACCAGATGTTCACCAAAAGTCAGATCAAATCTGGATCAATGGAGCTATGAAGCATAATCTTTAGGAAGAGATACAAAAATAAGACACCTCCTTTCCTCATGCGCACACATGAAGTATCCCCAAGACCTTGTATGGAACAACGTCAGGTGCGTTATCCACACCCTAGCAACAGTTATTCATCACTAGACCAGCTTTTTTTAGTTTAGTTTAGTTTAGAGATACAGTGTGGAAACTGGTCCTTCGGCCCATCGAGTCCACGATGACCAGCGATGCCCATACACTAGCACTATGGTACACTAGGGACAATTTACAATCTTTACCGGCCTATTAGCCTACAAACTTGCATGACTTTGGAAAGTGGGAGGAAACCAGAGCACCCGGAGAAAGCCCACATGGTCACGGAGAGAACGTACGAACTCTGTACAGATAGCACCCGTAGTCAGGATCGAACCCGCAACTCTGCAACAGCACAACCATGCTGCCCTAGCCTTGATTTTACCATACTTCTGTTCGTAGGGATTGGCTGCTTTGTATCCTGCAATAGCAACTAAATGTCAACAAGAATTTCACTATAAGAGTTTTTGAAATATCCTGGACTGATGAAAGGCTATTTTTAAAATCTTTCTTTCTTTCTTTTGAAAGACTGGATAGACTCGGTTTATACTCTCTGGAATTTAGGAGATTGAGAGGGGATCTTATAGAAACTTACAAAATTCTTAAGGGGTTGGACAGGCTAGATGCAGGAAGATTGTTCCCGATGTTGGGGAAGACCAGGACAAGGGGTCACAGCTTAAGGATAAGGGGGAAATCCTTTAAGACCGAGATGAGAAAGACTTTTTTCACACAGAGAGTGGTGAGTCTCTGGAACTCTCTGCCACAGAGGGTAGTTGAGGCCAGTTCATTGGCTATATTTAAGAGTGAGTTGGATGTGGCCCTTGTGGCTAAGGGGATCAGAGGGTATGGAGAGAAGGCAGGTACGGGATACTGAGTTGGATGATCAGCCATGATCATATTGAATGGCGGTGCAGGCTCGAAGGGCTGAATGGCCTACTCCGGCACCTAATTTCTATGTTTCACTGGTGACTACATACAGTTTTTATACAATGCCAAAGGGGGTTGACAATTGCATTTGCAATTGTATTTCATTCAATGGCATTAATCGGCATCCATGTCCAGCACTCCTATACTAGCCCTTGGGAAGAACTAATCATAGTGGTCTCCTTAACAGCGGAAATGGTAGAGGGACAATTTACTCAAAATTATGAAGAGTTTTAATAGAGGAGAGGAAAAAGGTCTGTAAATAGAGGAGAAATTTAATGTAATTACCGTATTTCCTGGCAATAAAGACACACCTGCGTCGAAGACGCACCCCCAATTTAAGTTGTTAAATTTTGAAAAAAAGGACGGCGGGACAGGATCAAGGGTTTGGTTTAGTCCAGGAGTCGGCAACATTGCCTGTGTGCCCCAGGACTGGCTGCATTTCCCCGATCCCTTACGTCCCTGGAGAGAGAGAGGGAGAGGGAGAGGGAGAGGGAGAGGGAGAGGGAGAGGGAGAGGGAGAGGGAGAGGGAGAGGGAGAGGGAGAGGGAGAGGGAGAGGGAGAGGGAGAGGGAGAGGAGAGGGAGAGGGAGAGAGAGAGAGAGAGAGAGATAGAGAGACCGAGACGGAACAGCCAACCTTCTTGAATTTTTTGAAGCGATTACTAGGGAAATTGATGAGGGTAAAGCAGTGGATGTTGTCTATATGGATTTCAGTAAGGCCTTTGACAAGGTTCCCCATGGAAGGTTGGTTAAGAAGGTTCAATCCTTGGGTGTTAATGGCGGAGTAGCAAGATGGATTCAACAGTGGCTGAATGGGAGATGTCAGAGAGTAATGGTGGATGGCTGTTTGTCAGGTTGGAAGCCGGTGACCAGTGGGGTGCCTCAGGGATCTGTGTTGGGTCCACTTGTTGTTTGTCATGTACATCAATGATCTGGATGATGGGGTGGAAAAATTGGATAAGTAAGTATGCAGATGATACTAAGATAGGTGGTGTTGTGGATAATGAAGTAGATTTTCAAAGTCTACAGAGAGATTTGGGCCATTTGGAAAAGTGGGCTGAAAGATGGCAGATGGAGTTTAATGCTGTTAAGTGTGAAGTGCTACATCTTGGCAGGACAAATCAAAATAGGACGTACATGGTAAATGGTAGGGAATTGAGGAATGCTGTGGAACAGAGGGATCTAGGAATAACTGTGCATAGTTCCCTGAAGGTGGAATCGCATGTAGATAGGGTGGTAAAGAACGCCTTTGGTGTGCTGGCCTTTATAAATCAGAGCATTGAATATAGGAGTAGGGACAGAAGTTTTGGGGTAACGTGAGGGGGAACTTCTTTACTCAGAGGGTGGTGGCTGTGTGGAATGAGCTTCCAGCAGAAGTGGTGGAGGCAGGATCGATTTTAACATTTAAAAGTAAAGTGGATAGGTATATGGACGGGAAGGGAATGGAGGGGTATGGTCTGAGTGCAGGTAGATGGGACTAGGGGAAAACAAATGGTCGGCACGGACTGGAAGGGCCGAGAGGGCCTGTTTCCGTGCTGTAATTGTTATATGGTTATATAGTTATAAGAAGAAGCACTATCCAACACACCAGGGATGATTTACAGTCTTTACCAAAGTCAATTAATCTACAAACCTGTGCATCTTTAGAGTGTGGAGAAAACCAGGGCACCTGGGGAAAACCCACGCGGTCACTCTGTACAGAAAGTACCCATAGTCAAGATTAAACCTGGGTCTCTGGCGCTATAAGGCAGAGATTCTACCGCAGTGCCACTATGTCACCAGAGTTATTATATGAAGTTGTTTCAGAGCTGAAGCAGATTCAAAGGTCACTGTCGAGGGATGGACCAAAGGTGTCGGGGGATTCTGTCGGGATAGCTGAGACCACTGTCGGTAATGTTGGAAAATTATAGAAGATGAAACAAGAACCAGGACACTGAAGGAACAGTGAGTCAGGCAGCACCCGTGGAGGAAGAAGATGCTAGTCGAGATCCTGCATCAACGAAGATGAAGATGGGCTGTACATCACACATACATCTCACAAACCAACCTCCCTTCCATTTACACCTCACGCTGCCTCGGCAAGGCCACCAGCATAATCAGAGCCACTACCAGAACGCTTCATACCTGGCCATGACCAACAACCCAAGACCTGCTCTTCACACCCATGCCTTTGGGTAGCCACTGTCATGATTCAATCCCAACTGCTATCCCTCTGGACAGGCTCAAACTCTTTGATACAGCAACTGGTTTGAAGAGTAAAAACTACGACCTCCGGTTTCATCGGGAAGCATTTGGAGGGAAATGCGACAGGCAGTGAGACATGGGATGGGAAGCAAAAGAAAGGTAACAGATCATGGTGTGACTAATGGGATAAAATCGGAAAGAATACAGTAATGTCGTTCTTAGATTCCCTACCGGCTGACTGCATTGTTTCATATGTCCTTGCACCACAGTGGAAGGGCTCATCACGCCTGTGCCAATTCAGAGCAATCCCATCACCCACTATGAATTCCCTGTAAACTACTCTTCCCACCTTCCCATCAATGCCCCCCAGAGTTTACCGCTCACCTTTGCGGTAAAATTCCCTTCTTCCTGCCTCAAGCTTCCTATCATTGATGGAGTTGCGACTCACATCATGTGCAAGAGGCAAGCAGCAGGTTGCTCCCTTCTCCTGTTAGGTTCAGCACTGCTTTACTGAGGAATGTTTTGCTTGGATGAGGATTCCTGCAGGTGGCAGATGTTAGCTGGCTTGCTGGCCCAGTTTGAATCCTTCCATCAACAGCTGTCTCAGCAAGCGCTTCAAACAAAAGATGCGTTTTCATGGAGCTTGGCGGCAGGTTCAGCTTCAAGATTTTCTAACAATTCCATAACAAGAGTGAAGTTGTTGAGGTTTTGCACTCTGACCTATGTGATTCCCAGTTCCTCATTCGATCCTCCTGATACATCCACCCGCTCTTTACACACTCACATCCTCCTGACACACTCATGCAATCTTGACAAACCCACACTCTCTGAACACAAGGAGATGTGGGAGACACGAGGATGTTACGAGGATGTTGCCAGGGCTCGTGGGTCTGAGCTATGGGGAGAGGTTAAACAGGCTAGCATTCTATTCCTTAGAGTGCAGAAGAATGAGGGGTGATCTTATAGAGGTGTATAAAATTGTGAGAGGAATAGATCGGGTAGACGCACAGAGTCTCTTGCCCAGAGTAAGGAAATTGAGAATCAGAGGACATAGATTTAAGGTGAGGGGGGAAGGTTTAACAAGAAATTGAGGGGTAACTAATTCACTCAAAGGGTGGTGGGTGTATGGAATGAGCTGCTGGAGGAGGTAGCTGAGGCAGGTACCAATGCAACATTTAAGAAATGGACTATGGGCTAAACGCAGGCAGGTGGGGCTAGATGGTCGGCATGGGCAAGTTGGCCCGAAGGACCTGTTTCCACGCTGCATGACTTTATAACACATCCACACCACCCTGGCACACCCACACACTCCTTACTCACCCACATCTTACATTCCCACACTGCCCTGGCACACATACATTGTACACATCTACATATGTCCACACCTTCCCAACAACTCAGACATCCGTTACATGCGCACACCACACACTCTGCTGTCACCCACACGCTCCTGACACACCGTCCTTACACAGCCACACTCTAACGACACGCCCACACATTCTTTACAGACCCATGCCATTTCATTAATCCACACATGCTGTACTCACCCATAGCCACCCGACACACTCGCACACTCCTTACACACCCTCATCCCGATGCACACTCACACTCCTGCCACATGCACTCATTCACACTGTCCTTACAATTCACACATAAACTCTTTACATACTGTACCTACATACTCCCAACACTACACACACCTAACACACACACCCATACACGCACCCTTACAGCACATGCCTAGCATGTCAATATACACTACTGCTTACACATATACATACCTTTTACACACCGTTCACACACACACACACACACACACACACACACACACACACACACACACACACACACACACACACACACACACACACACACACACACACACATCACAATACACACATTCACCCCATCTTCCATCAATCACACACACACCAGGGAGCAACCATACCCGTCACTGACACCCTCCTCCGCCTAGCATCACAAGGCAGGACCATTTCGACCTCCACTACAAACCTACTGACTCCCACAGCTTCAGGGGGTGAGAGGTTCAAGCATCCGTTGCTCCAGATGCTTCTATATCGGTTTGGCGATCGCTTCGCCGAGACCTCCCGGTGGCTCAGCACTTCAACTCCCCTCCCATGACCTCTCGGTCCTGGGCCTCCTCCACGGCCAGAGTGAGCAACACCGCAAGCTGGAGGAACAGCACCTCATATTCCGCTTGGGAGTCTGCATCCTTTGGGCTTGAATAAATTTTCTCAATTCTGTTAACCCTTGCTGTCCACTCTCCCTCAGCATTCCCTCTATCTCTATCTCCCTCCCCCACCCAAGTCGCACCAGCTTCTCATTTTCATTACAATGGCTTGTTCCCTTTATCACCGATACTTTTTTGCATATCTTTCACTCATTGTTCCTTATCTCTCCACATCACCATCTATATCTCTCGTTTCCCTGATCCCTGACCAGTCTGAAGAAGGGTCTCGACCCGAAACGTCGCCTATCTCCTTCGCTCCTTAGATGCTGCTGCACCCGCTGAGTTTCTCCAGCTTTTTGTGTAACATCAACGTTTCATCGGGCACTGGTCAGGTTTCAGCAACTTATTTAGCCTGGCACTCATGCATTTCTAAAATAAAACTCTAATTCACAGAGTACATCGATAGCCTTGTGCTGCCATGATTTCAAAACGTCAAACATCTGGTATTTCCTCTACCTATCAACATCTGAATTGTCTCCACCTCCCTCTGCCCATCCCCAAATATTCCCCATCCCACCGTCAGTGACCTGCTGCTGAGCTTGTAAGTTCTCTCTTTTCAACCCCTCTGCCTCCCTCTTGTCCTTTAAGATACGCCTACCACCGAACAAATCCTGCGTCTCAGTGCCAAAGTTTACAAGGTGTAATGCGATATTTAGCATTAAAGACGCGATACAAATGCAAATTGTCACTGAATGAAACCGTCAGCTGTCTCAGTAAGATTTTTCATTCCCACTGATTTAACAGCACCTTGCGACTCACTCAGGCTTCCCGAGCAGAGGACGAGAAGGTTTTTTTTTGGTGTTTGTTTGATTACCTCTGCTATTACTGAGGGACAGGCACCCATACCCTTCGTCTTCGTCAGGGAGTGAGCCACAGGGCAACTGGAGACCCCTGCCCGCTAACACGGCCCAGCAGGTATCCCGCAGGGACTCGCAGGAGCCACGGCAGGGAAGCGGGTGGGTAGGGGGGTCGCACCTCGATGCCAGCAGGAGGCAGATGAAAGTCTCCAGGGCTGGGTGGCAGCGGGAGGACAGGAGGTGGCCCGAACCGGTCAGGACGTGCTGAAGCTCAGCAGCGCTGGGCCGCTGGGGGTGGGTGGGCAGCCGAGTGGTCCAGTGGCCCAGCTTGCGGCAGAAGTCCAAGGCAGGGGGCAGCCGAGTGCAGTTGGAGGGTCCGAGCGGTGCAGAGACGGTTGCAGTCCAGCCGGAGCGAGGTTGCAAAGCACTGAGCTGCGCTGGGGCCTTAGTAGAGGTTAGTAGATAGAGCACAGCCCCCACACCAGCAGCGGAAGGAACCGGCGCACCATTAGTCGCATTGAGATTAAACACCAGGTTATTAGTTTGGCTTAAACCATTCAGCATTATCCCATCATGCCCAGACATAGCATTGGCGCTCAGATTGCTGTGAGGTGATTGGCCATCGCTCGCGTTCCCACCATTCCCGGCCAACATTTTGCGGCCAGGTGCTAGAGCATCATGGGATAGCTGGTTAGTTGGCGGTGATGCCACTTGCAGTCGGGCGGCTTCATGCACTGGGCTGTCTGTCGGCGAGGTCTGGTGGTGTCCGGTTGGTGATCCTCCAGCTGCCTGGGTGCCATTCACAACTCCCCGACTATCCATTCGCCTCTGGAGTGAGGGAGCCCACCTGGGACCCCCGTCCATGGGGTGCCCGCCGCTCCTCGGGCTAACGGGCAGTGGCGGGGTGGAGAGCGGCAGCGTCCGATGCTGACTACCTGGGCAACTGGAACCGCAGGGTGTACTCGGCAACGGGCCCTCCAACAGGGTCACGAACCCCCGCTGGCCACCAGACCCCGGCTGCTGATTGGTGGACGAGGTGACGTTGGACGAGGAGACATTGGACGAGGGGGTGAGGAGGGAGGGGGGGTTTGTTGAGGGAGAGAAGGAGGACAATGAGGGGGAAGTGGATGAGGGAGGGGAGGAGATAGATGAAGGAGGGGAGGAGGCGGATATGGGAGTGGATGAGGTAGGGGAGGGGGAGGATGAAGGAAGGGTGGATGAGGAAGTCAGTGTTTCAGCCTCAGTGGAAGTCCAGTTTGCAGGAGGCTCTTCCGTCCCCATGGTCGCTGTTCCATTGGCTGCAGGTGGGATGGTGTGCAAGCCGCCCTTGTGACCTCCGACCTGCTCCGGGCCGGCTGTCCCTCTGTCGTGCGATGGCAGCGCTGGCCTCTGTGTCCCGTTGCCATTTCCGTCCCAGGTCCGGAGCAGGTCCTGGATACCCTCTGCCACGTCCAGTATCTTGGCACCCACCCCTGCGATGTCATCCCCGTCAGTCCCTGTTTCCCTCCCGCTTTCCTCCTCCATCGGCGCGAGGCGGGCCGGGGGGGAGGTGGGCTTCGGAGCGGCTGTGGTCGGTTCCCATATCCCACTGAACAACCAGCATCCAGCGCGCGGCGCACCGACCCACAACAAGCAGAGAACGGCGAGCTGAGCCTTCCCCATCATCCCAGGGCTGCTCAGAGTCCCGACACTAGAGCACACATTCCCTGCAGTGAAGTGCCGAGAGGAAAACCACAGAGAGGGGGTGGAGTGGGGATGGGCAGTCCCCTCTCCTCCCCTGCTGACGTCCGCGGGCGGGGCTGAGGTCTGATCGGTGCTAAGAGTCTTGCACGGCCGTTCTGCAGGCGGTTCGGGAAACACTTCCCTCTCCCTCCCTGTTCCGAGATGAAATCCTTTGCTGCAGCTAGCTGTCAAATCTGCAGGGATCCCTCCCCTCGGCCTGGCCTCCCCTCCCTTCAGCCTGCACGCTTTATCTTCTGCACTTCTCACAGCCAGAGCCAAGCCCTGCCATTAACCCTCTGCTGCCCACTCTCTTCCTTCCAACAGGCGCGATCGCTCTCCAGCGGCAGAAAGTTCTCCTGCCCGCGCCAAGGAAAACACACCGACCTCTCTGTGCCCACCGCACCCTACAAAGCCCGGTGGCAGTAAAACTCCGACACTGTGGTGTTCGACAGGTCAGGAATCCGGACTGTCCTGGTGCCTGATTAGTCAACGATTGCAGAGTGCGGACCTGGTTTGGGATTGGGAGTCGGGAGTATCAGGGGTCAGGAAGGGACGTTGGTTTGTGGCTGGAATCAGGATCCGGAGTGTTTGCATGTTTCCCACTCCCTTTAAACTCATCAGATTTTCTGGAAAATTTATAATATCACTGCATGAGATGTTAAAGAAAGGCAAATAGAAGTCTATTAATAGGAATAATACTGTATTCAATAGTCCAGAAAATCTGCCACTCGCACCAACAGAGCCCAAAGGATGTTGGATTATCAGAATTTTACATACATTTCCTCTGCTGCTTGGCATCATGTGCACAGTTGGATCTTTCACAGTAAACTCCAAAGCCCTCACTTCACTCTCTCACACCTACTTGGATCACCTCCAACCTCACCAGCTCGCTTCTCAACAGTTTCCCACTGAGGGCGAGCAACTACACGGCACTTTATCTGACCTCAGGCCATCCCAGTGCCCTATTCTGCCATTGTAGGTGCACAACAAGATCCCACGTGGCAACATGGCAAGGCTCGTGAGATCATTTGTTTCAGTGCAAATGGTTGAGATCTGAGGGGTAGGAGAGAATGGGGTGAGTGAGAGAGAGAGAATATGGAAAGGAAGAGAGAGAGTGGGTTAGACAGAGGGAGAAAGAGATTGAGAGAAGGGGAATTAGTCAAGTCAAATCAAGTCACTTTTATTTAAATAGCACATTTAAAAAACAACTCTCGTTGACCAAAGTGCTTTACGTTTGTTATAAGAGTAGTATACACAAGCAAACTACATACATATATACAAATAGCCCTCGTTCAGAGGACGTCAGGAAAGGCTTGGGGGAACAGATAAGTTTTTAGTTTAGACTTAAAGGAGTCGATGGAAGTGGCAGTTCTGATGGGGAAGTGTAAGCTGTTCCACAGTCTAGGAGCTGAAACCGCAAAGGCGTGGTCGCCCCTCAGCTTAGGCCTAGACCGCGGGACATTCAGCAACCCCAAGTCGGCCGATCTGAGGGACCTGGAGGTGGTGTAGTGGGTGAGAAGACTTTTAATGTAGGTGGGTGCAAGCCCATTGAGGGCTTTGTAGACAAAGAGGAGGGTCTTGAAATTTATTCGGCACCGCACAGGGAGCCAGGGGAGAGAGGCCAGGATCGGGGTGATGTGGTCCCTGCGGTCAGAAAGAATAGAAAGAGGATGAAGGGGAGAAGGTGGAGAAAGAAGGAATGGCAAGGAAAAAGGTAGAGGGGATAAGAGAGAGGCAGTTGGAAGGGCTGAGAGGTGGAGGAAAAAAGGGGAAAGTGAGAGGTAGAACAGGAAAGTGGGAGAGAAGCAGAAAAAACAGGAAGGGAGTGAGAGGTGAGATAGAGGGGTAAGATGGAGATTAATGGAGAGGTGGGAAGAGCAGAGTAAAGGGGCTGAGGGAGGGGAAGAGAAAGGAGGAATTTGAACCATACAAATTAAAAGCTGACGATCATTTGGCCCCTCAAGTCTATTATGACATTTAATCATCACATGACTGATATGATTATATTTGGAATTCCATATATTCCGAACTGCCCTGGGTTACACCTCACCTCCTTATTAATCGAGTATCTATCTACCTCTCACTCGGGCTACCTCTCCTTCCACTCTGCTGAGGGAGAGAGTTGATGATTCACAAGAGTGAGTTAGAGATAGAGGGATAGAGAGAGAGAGGGGAGAGAGGGGAACAGAGAGAGATGAAAAGATAGAGAATGGAAAAAAGAGAGTAACAAGAGGGGAGGCAAATGAGCAGAGAGAAGGGGAGAGGAGTTAGAGGGAGCAGGGAAAAGTGGAATATGACAGGAGGATGAAGAGAAGAGTTAGAAAAAAAACTCTATGTCCAAATGTTTGTTTTCGTGTCTCTCGGTATGTCTTATGTGGGGAGTGGTGGGGGAGAAAAGGGGGAAACCGTGTTTTCAGTCACTTCCTCGACGGAGAGGCAACTTTTTCCGTCGCTTCCCCGCCTCCCCTAACAGCTTGGATTGGAGCGGCCTTTCCAAGAGTCGGGCCCAGAGCTTCAGCAGTGGGCGCAGCGTGGACTTTTCCATTGCGGAGCGGGACGAACCCTCGCCAGGGGTCGCCAGAAAGGAGTGCTCTGATCGCTGGCCTGGTGACTGGCATCATGGGGGCGTGGTCTGCGGAGCTTCTAGCCGCGGGCGTGGCGTGGACTTACCATCCGGAGTCTGGGGCTCTTTGGGGACCGCCGGAGAAGAGCTCCGACCGCCGGCCTGCCACGGTCTCCGGTAAGAAAGTGGCTGATTCAGGCACTCCAAGCCGCGGAGTGTGTTCGACCGTCCCACGTCGAACGTCGGAGTTTTGATCATCCCGACGAGAGGGCCTGTACTTCCGGCTGTCCATAGCGGTGACTACAGAGGGTTTATGGCCCCGACCACGGATGAACAAAGGTGTAGGACTGACAGAACTTTGTTGCCTTCCTCAACAGTGAAGAATGCTGTGGTGGATGTTTATGTTCAATTCTATTGTGTATTGTGTGTTCTTTTTTTCAAATTGTATCGCTGCTGGCAAATTCATTTCACTGCACCTTAGTTCGTGCATGTGACGAATAATTTTGTATTGTATTGTAGAAGGGGAAAGGGGGGAAGGGGAGATTGAGAAATGGATGGTCAGTAGGGGAAAAGGGGACAAGGGAGAGGGAAATGGGAAAAGGGTAGGAAAAGGATAAAGAAAGAAAGAGAAGGAATGGTCTGAGGAGAGAGAGCGATGAGAGGGGAAGAGGGAGAAAGAGAGAAAAACAGGGGAGGGGAAAGGGAGAAGAGGGATCAAAGCGAGGAGAGAGATTGGGATAGAAGATAAAGTTGGAGAAGGTTAGATGATACTGAGAATTGAAAGACAGTAAGAGAGGGAGTAGAGAGCTCATGGAGGAATTGATAGAGAAAGGGCTGGTGAAGGAGTAGGAGAGATGGGTAGAAAGAGCAGAGAGAGAGAGAGAGAGAGGCCACGAGAAAGAGGGTGGTGAAGGAGGGAAGTGTGGGAAAGGGAGAGTAGAGTGAGAGAGTGGAGAAAGTGAGAAGCAAGTAACAGGTGATAGAGGGTGAGAGAGAAGAGAGGGTGGTGGAAGAAAGAAGAGGTGAGAGGGAGAGATGAAAAAGGGAAAGAATGAAGGTGAAAAGGGTGAAGGAAATTAAAGGGAAGATTGAAAGAAGAAAACAACGTTCTTCACGATTTGGCTGCTTTGATTGTAATTTGCTCTCTAGCCCTCACGCGATAAAAGACAAAACATTTTCCACTAATTGGGGGTGAGTGATCAGAGAACAACTGTGGTTATTGCAGTTGTTTATGGGCTGGGCCTGTAGTGAAATCTGAGCAGTTATCCATGTCAAAACAGATCTGAAGACAATCCAACAAGACCCGACCCAGAATCGCAAGTAACGTAGGGTTCACAGGGGGAATACATTATGGATGAGAAAATATGTAAACACTGATGGGTTCACGGAGCATGTAAAATAAAAGGCTTTGCGTTTCCTCTTTGATGAGAAGTCTTTATTTGTTTGGCTTCTCCACTGACACAGTCATATTTGGACTTGGTTATTGAGACTTTCAAATAGTCTCCCACTGTTTAGAATATAATTTTCAAAAGTCACCATTTCCTCACATTCTAATCACATACAGGGAATCGGCTTTGATGTTTCCTCCAAGTCCTCTGGTTTCCTCCCAAATCCAAGATATCAAGAAGGCACTATTGCCTCTACTTCCTTCAGAGACTGAGGAAATTTAGCCTGTCTCCAAAGTCTCTTACAAATTTCTACAGATGCACCATAGAAAGCATATGGTGCATATATCTCTTGTTCCCCTTTCCCCTGACTCTCAGCCTGAAGAAGGGTCTCAACCTAAAACATCACTCATTCCTTCTCTCCAGGGATACTACCGGTCCCACGAAGTTACTCCAGCATTTGTGTCTATCTTCGGTGTAAACCAACATCTGCAGTTCCTTCCTACATATAGAAAGCATACTGTCTGGTTGCATCATAGCTTGGTTTAGGAACAACTCTGCCCAAGACAGCAAGAAAATGCAGAGGGTTGTAGATGTAGCCCAGTAGATCACACAGGTCAGACTCCCCACCACTGACTCCATCTACACTTCACGGTGCCTCGGAAAAGTGGCCAACATAATCAAAGAATTGTCTCACCTAGGTCATTCCTTCTTCACCCTGCTCCTTTCGGACAGAAGGTACTGAAGTTACAAAGTGCTCACTATCAGACTCAGGAAAGGCTTCTTCCCTTCTGTTATCATGCTTTTGAACGGTCCTTCCATAAACAAGGGCACTGTCCGATTTACCTCTGCTCCATTGGACTTTGTCTATGGAACTGATGCGCCACAATGCTGAGAACTACATTTTGCACCCTGTATCTTCTCTTTTGCTCTACCTTTTGTACTTGAGTTTCAGTTGATTGCATTGATGTATAGTACAGTAAACCCTCGCGATAATGGACCTTGATTAATACAAGTGTCAGAGGTTACGAGAAGAAGGCGGGAGAATGGGATTAGGAGGGAGAGGTAGATCAGCCATGATTGAATGGTGGAGTAGACTTGATGGGCCAAATGGCCTAATGCTGCTCCTATCACTTATGTTCTTATGACGTCTACATAGCGAATTTGGTTATAGTAGACATCTGCCAGTTACCCAACACCAGGCATTGTGCTTCCGGTTGCGGGAGTGGAGAGAGCGAGCAGCACAAAGGAGTCATAAGTACCGGACCCATCCCTGGCGCATCGCGTGTGGGGCTGGTGGTTTTCCAGATCCCGGAACTGTGAATTCCTGCTTGTTGAACCCCCCCCCCAACAACAATGCGATTATTCCCTCCCGGTGTTGCTTCAAACTTTACCTCCCTCGCTCAGTTACATCGGATAATCGGCGAATCACCATCCCCCCCTCCCCCTGTCCATTATTGCGAGGGTTTGCTGTGTTATCATTTGTCTCACAGGGTTTTAAAGAGTGAAACAGCACAGGCCCCTTGGCCCTAAGAACCTGTGCCAACCATCAAGGACTATTTTATGCTAACCCTACACTCGAATCCCATTCAACTCTCCCCACTTTCCAACAAACCCTCTATATTCTCCCTTTCACCTATAGAATAGGGACAATTTAGACAAAGAATTTAGGACAATGAACCTTCCAACATACATGACCTGGGATGTGGAAAGGAACCACAATTACCCCACACGGTCCGAAGGAGAACGTGCAAACTCCACACGGACATCAGTGGAGGTCAGAATGGAATCCAGATCTTTGGCACTGTGATCTCTAATGTAAATTCCACATTGCACTCAAAAATCTCAGGCAAAGTCCCAATTTCTGCAGTGGGTATTTGCCAGAACACTTGCTCGTTCCCAGGAAATCCTCAGAATATTTTGGGAATGCTTGCCAAGCACCGTCTTAATCTGTGTGGGAGAACTGAGCCAATCGCTTCTCCAACTTCCTGGAGTGGAACGAATGTCAATTCAGGACGTCAACGCCTCACCATCCTGCAGCTTACAGCTGGACCCTGCCGTGGGGAATGGTCCCATCTAAACATCCCAAACGTTCCCACTGATGCTGTGTGGGCTTCGACGGAGGGTGCTGACGCCAAATGACACTGGGAACTAGAACACGGGCCCACCATGGTGGGAGCAGCTTGGCTGCGGTTCATAGATTCTGTGAATCAATCACTTCTGAGTGTAATGTTAGGTAATATATTTTCAAGAGCAATGAGGAAAACGGTGCTGCCAGGTTGCGCATTGCAAGGCCTCACAGACAACAAAGTGATAACCCTGGGAACTGGTCTTTAAATGTTGGTGAGGGCACAGTAGCAGTGCAGTGACCTGGGTTCAATACCAATCTCAGGTGCGGTCTGTGTGGAGTTTGCATGTTCTCAACTAAACTGGTTGATGCATCGCCATCCTCACTGGGTCAGTTGCATCAGGTTGCTGTTATAGCTCAACCTTGCCTCAACTCCAAACTCTGGGCCACTGAATCGGTCATGTCTGCCGTGAGAGGTGGCGGTGGTGGTCGGGGGGTGTTTGCTTCCTGACGTGTTTACACGTTTCTTCTTGCTTTGAAGTCAAGAATGTCTGGTAGCAGTGTCTGGCTCAAGAATAATAATTAAACAAAATATACACTCGCAAACATACATGCAGACACACTGACTAAATCTACAATTCCTGGTTAAAACTTTTAATGACTTTTAATTGCTTTGTTCAGTGTCTGGAATAAGTGTAGGACTAATAAGAAGTGTTTCATTAACTGATGCATGTGTACATTATAATCAAATGTAAAGAGTTCAGGCTTCTTGCAGAGCTATCCAATTCAGGAAACACCTTCCAAACTCATTCTCTAGGATTGTTCAAGTTCATTTAGATTTAGTTGAACCCAAAGGTCCATGGCCGGATTCGAAACACAAGTAAGTCTTTGCAAAAAATTTTGCACCAGTGCAAGGATCACCCTCTGTCAATTATGCATTCCTGCAACTTTGACCTCGTTAATCCCCCTCAGCCCTCCCTGGGTAAAGTAAAGTTATCTTTGCATTAAATGCAACCATTGCCTTTGTTTTCTCAACGCTCTTTTTCTGCAGTACAAAAATTGCAGCTTGAAGTTACGCTACAATTTTAACATGGGGGCAAAGTCAGAAACAAAACTTTTTGTAAGTACAAATGTTGCAGATGATGTACACCAATAATTAAAATGAAGATGGTAGAAATGCAAAGACAGCCAGGTAGCGTCTGTGGAGAAAGAAACAGTTAAAAGAGTGCCCTGGAAAGATTTTAAAAAGACACAACGTGCTGGTGTAATTCAGTGGGTCAGGCAGCCTCTCTGGAGAACATGGATAGGTGTTTTGGATCGGGATCTTTCTTCAGACCGATTGTGGAGGGGGGGGAAATAAATTTAAGAATAGAGAAGGAGCAGTACAATACCTTGCTACTAATAGGTGGATGCAGATGATGGAAGCTTTTGGTAGGCAGATGGTTGGACAAAGGCCAGAGATGAAAACACGGTGTGTGACAAAGGGATTGCAGAGTTGTGAATTGTGAAGCTAGAGGAAGGAATGTAGGTGGAAGGGGAGAAATAGGTGTGAATCCAGGTGGGGCACAGGGGAGAGGGGGGGGGGGGGGGAAATGGGGGGAATGGGGGAAGGAAGGGGAGGGTAAGGGGGGTTGTAGTTCTCTAAAATTGGAGAATGTAATGTTCATTCCCATTGGGTTTTAAGCTACCCATGTGGAAAATGAAGTGCTGTTCCTCCAGCTTGAGTGTGGCTTCATTCTGACCATGGAAGGCCCAGTTAGAAAGATAGTTTAAAGTGGTTAGCAATCAAGACATCCAGTAGGCTTTGGTGAACCAGCGCAGGTGTTCAGCAAAACAGTTGCTGAATCTACGTTTGGACTCACCGATGTACAGGGGGCCACATCAGGAACACTGGATACAGTACATGAGATTAGAGGAGGTGCCTGTGAACCTCTGTCTCACTTGGAAGGACTGCTGGGGGCCCTGGATTGAGGCAAGTGTGGAGGTAGGACAGGTGTAACATCTCCTGCAAATGGGTAGTTTGGGTGCAAAGAGATGAGTAAACCAAGGAGTTGCTGAGTGAGTGGTCTCTGCAGAAGGCAGAAAGGGGTGGGGATAGTAAGATGTGGAAGCCTGAGACTGTGGAGAGCAGCAAAGAATCTGGGAATCAATAGGACAATCAGACCAAGAACCCGTCTCCTTAAATCATTGTTTTGTGGAAAGAATAACCAAGGAATAACAAAGGAAATTGACTAGTTACTGCCAATTAAGGTGCAGCAAGAGAAATAGAAAGGAATGAAAGATTGAATTGAAATGAAAGAAAAAGCATTGGACACTTTAAAGATCTATAAAGATAACTTCCCACAGAAAGGAGACAACAGTCAACATTGGACAAGATTGATTGGAAGTTATGGCCAACTATCAAGCCTTGAAGGGATACCCTCTCTCAATTACCAAACTTTATGGCTGTGTTAATGGCTGGTTAACAAAACGAATCCAGTAAATTCTTATATAAAAAAGGGGGAGTGGTGGGGAGATAGTGTCTGCACAGAGCTAATGGTGGAAGGGCTGTAAATCTATTTGTTGATTCTATGATTTGCATCTCTCTTCACTCCAGGCTAGGGAGGATGGTCTTGAATCACTGCAACAAGCTGCACTGCGGACAATTCCTGGAGAGCATTTGCTGGGCACTGTTTAAAGATGCACACCTCCAGGGTCTCACTGCTCCTGACCTTTCAAAATCCTGAGATTGCCCAGAGATTGAAACAGAAGGAACGGGCGTGGGATAGCGAGCAGATACACTGGGTGGTGAGTGCCAGCAAGAGCATATTTGTGATTAACTCAAGGCAGCTGCTGGTGAGTGGGAAACTTGCCTAAATTACAGAAGAAATATCTGGGCCCCTCTTCAAATTCTTTTTGCTTGTACTCATTGTGAAACTTGCAACATTACAATCTCCAAAAATGCATCCTCATTAGACAGGGACGCTCCTCAGCTTGTGCAGAGCATGAGAAAAGATTAGAATCAACGTGATCCCAGACTCAGTGGGCAGGCCATGGACTGACAGAAGATAGGAAGTGATCAATACAGACTCACGCCTGATTTGAGCTGTAGCGAACGGTGGGGAGGTGGCTAAACGATCCTTTCCCCTCACAGGGGAAGCAGTACAGGGGTGCAGTCTGCGGATCAAACTTATGCAATGAGAACACAAGGGACAGCAGATGTTGGAACCTTGAGACACAAGCTGTTGGAGGAACCTAGGGGCAACATCTGCCAAGGGAAATGAACAGACATTTCGGGTTGAGACTCTTCATCAAGACCAACGGTTCTTGATGAAGGATCCCGATCCAAAATGTGACAAGTTCACTTCCCACCACAGGTGCTGCCTGACACTCACCAACTAGTCTCAACCCAAAACATCTCCCATTCTCTCCAAGGAAGCTGCCTAATCCCACTGAGTTACACCAGCATTTTGTGTCTATCTTCAGTGTAAACCAGCAAATGCACTTCCTTCCTCTACTGACCTCATCGAAGTGAAAGCCCTGCAAAAGCAGGTGCTGTTTCTTCCCGCTTGAGTATGCATGGTTGATTGTTCAGTGCCACGCGCCCATGTTGCATTTGCTGCATTGTCCCTTTCCTCACCTGAACAAATAGATCAGGGTTTACAAAGTACAAAAACAAAATTGATGTATGGAAATAATTCACAGTCAGTGTAATTTATCTTCTGTGCATCAAGGAACAGATAAACGAGGATCACCACTTTCTTTAGAAAAGCTGGGCCACTTTGAGGATAATGTTCGTAAAAAATATTTCCTCCAATGTTCTACAAAAATGGTGCCCGAGCATGGTGGTTCTTTGCTTGCTGATCCCAGATGAGGATCTATTATCATCCTTTACATTTGTTCCACTCTTTCAAAACCCCAACAACATGTAAAACTCAAAGTGCCAGAGGAACTCAATGGGTCAGGCAGCATCTGTGGAGAGAATAGACAGGTAACTGTCAGGCTAAAGAAGGGTCCTAATACGAAACATCGCCTGTTCATTCCCTCCACAGATGCTGCCTGACATGCTGAGTTACACCAACAGTTTGTGCTTTGCTCAGATTCCAGCATTTGTACTTCCTTGTGTCTCTATTCCAAGAAATTGTGTATGGTTTGATTGTACACGCATATGATATGGTAGAATAGAACACAAAATATGTAATTCAGTGCACATGATAATAATAAACTAATACTAATAGCAATACCCACTGTGCTCTTTCAGCAGCTTATTTGGCACATTCTGAACTAAACTGAAAGCAACCTAAATAATTTAATTTTAACTTTATGCAAAGTTGTATCAAAACTCTTCAGCCCATTCGATATTCCCCCCTTTAGGATCTTCAAGCTTTTTGGTTTGAGACTAATGATTAAGAAAGTTTGTGTTTGACCCTTCAGGTCTTTGTTAACCATACAGTGGCATTGCTTCACGATGGACAGGGATTTCTCCCAAACTATCTGGTCAACACATCGTTTCAAAAACATTCCATAAAAAGCTCATCTGCTCCCTATTATATTACTGCTTCAGGGATCTTACTATATGTAAACTAGCTGCCTATAAGTAACATTATGATGGTGAACAAGTAGACTGCATTACATGTTTTTATGGACCATGCTTTCTATTTTATGTTGGGTGGATTAGAATTTCCTCTGTTTTCATTCTGTGTTCTTCCTCCCCATCTAATACATTAGACAAAGTTCCACAAAGTCAGGCTGCTGTGGAAGGTTAGATCGCATGAGATCCAAGGAGAGATAGCTGAATGGCAAGCAAATGTGCTTCATGAAAAGTGCAGAGGGTGTTGGTGGAAGGTTGCTTCTCGGACTGGAGGTATGTCTCAGGGTTTGGTGCAGGTCCCATTACTGTTTGTCATCTATATCAATGATATAAAAGTGGGTGGTATTGCAGATGGTGAAGATGGTTGTCAGAAATTGCAGCAAGATCTTGGTGGGCTGAGGAATGGCTGATGGAATTTAATACAGAGAAATGTGAGGTGTTGCATTTTGAAAAGTCTAACATGGGCAGGAATTACACAGTGAATGGTAGGGCTCTGGGAAGGGTTGTAGAGCAGGCGGATCTAGGAGTGCAGGTACATACAGTAGTTCCTTGAAGGTGGATAGGGTGGTCAAAAAGGCTTTTGGCACATTGGCGTTTGTGGTGGGCTATCTGAGTCATAGTCATACAGTGTGTAAACATGCCCTTCGGCCTACCTTACCCACACTGACCAACATGCCCCATATACACTAGTCCCACCTGCCTGCATTTGGCCCATATCCCTCTAAACCTGTCCTATCCATGTACCTGTCTAAATGTTTCTTCGGCATAAGAACTACCCTCTTTCTCCCCACCTATCAACTCCTGAGTTCATACGATCAATGATAACAGGTGCAGGACAAAGTAAGGAATGTGTTTCATTCTTTTCCCATTTAAATTACCCGTGAGTAGAGCAGGAGGAATTAGAATAAATACAATAATCTTCATTCCACAGCTTACACCTCAAAGATAACCACTGCAAATTGACATAATTACAGCAGATGTACCAGGATGAAATCACGTATCCTGTTACAGCCAGTAATTTGGTGTGCCTGGAGCTCTGTGTAGAATAATTTAGCACATCAATGTCAGGCATAAATATGTCTATGTTTGTGTTTTTTAACAATGATAGCTAGGCCGATATCAAACTACAAAAGGCACAGCCATTCCAGACACGTGTTTAATTTCCACTTGCATTCCTCAAGATCTTGTGGTTTAACATTGTGCGTTTGTGTTATTGATATGTTTATCAGAATTCCCCATCTACAAAGTGCTGAAAAACTTCATATGCTGGTGCTCAGCTCTCAAATGCTCACCCTGATCTATCTGTGACCTTGTGTCTCCTCATCTCCACTCTCCTTCAATTCTATAACCCTGGCAACTTGCAGAACCTCCCCTGCTTCCTTCACTCTAGTTGTTGTTGGCCACCCAGGCACAGGGTTGGAGTCAGCAAAAAAACGTGCAGATGCTGGAAATATGAAACAAAATTAGAATATGCTGGAAACACACAGACGATCAGGCAGAGTCCGTGGAGAGAAAAGCAGAGTTAACAATTCAGGTTGATAACTCCAGGTTCTGTTTTTGTTCTTCTCTTTTAAGTAGCTCCTTAAAATCAATCTCTTGACTAAACCAGTGTTAATGTTTTCCGCAATACTCAGTGTTACATTCTGGGACTTATAACAATGTTAAATGCTGTATAAAGTAAGCAGTACTTAATACCTGGGTTTTGGGATGGAAATTTTCCATCTGTCCTATTAAGATGTACTTTTATGGCTGGCGCATAGATCATGTGAGAGTTCAGAATGCAGTGGCAGATACAGCTGATTTTCTTAATGGATTAAAATCTAATGGCCCTGTCTCACGGTGCGAGTTGACCCACGAGATACCCCGAGTGACAGACTCGTGGCTGTGTACGAGACTTCAAGTTTATGATCAAGTGTGTAACCGAGTTCCCACGGGTATGTCATTGCTGCGATGCTCCAACTTCCTCTCCCGAGTTACCAAGTTCCTCTCCCGTTACTCTTGAGCCAACCGTGAATGAAGGTATGTTTTAATAAAGCAACAATGTTAAAATACATCTCCATCCTGTGGCTTTGAGTTATTTCAGCGCGGCCGCATCTATTGATATGACCTACAAAGGGAAAATGCGCATCCTCCAGTAACCAATAACGTGGTAATTGCATTTCTTGTTGTTTTATGTTTTTAAATACTGTCTTTCCCGGGGTGGGGGGAGAGCTCAGTTCATAGTATTTGGGGAGTCTGGCGTTGTGAAGGAGGGGATTGGGGTCAGTAACCCACTTGCCTCGCTCCGGTCTGAGTGCAGGTAGATGGGACTAGGTGAGTAGTGTTCAGCACGGAGTAAAAGGGCAGTGATGGCCTGTTTCCGTGCTGTCATTGCTATATGGTTTTATTGTGGCCGGGGAGTGAATTAGCTTGGGTGGCTGCCGCAGCGCTCCGGGCACGGACAGCAGAACTGGCCGCCACTTCCGAGGAAGGAAGCAGCTCGGGTGACTGACTTTGAGCGGCCGCCGGGACCCGACAGCAGACACACACACACACACACACACACACACACAGAGAGAGAGAGAGATACACACAGACGGCAGGACAGGCCGCCACTTCAGAGGAAGGAAGCAGCTCGGGTGACTTTGAGCGGCCGCCGGGACCCGACAGCAGACACACACACAGATACACACAGATAGACAGAGAGGGAGAGAGAGACACACACACACACACACATACACAGAGAGAGAGAGAGAGAGAGAGAGAGAGATACACACAGACAGCAGCTGGCCACCACTTCAGAGGAAGGAAGCAGCTCGGGTGACTGATTTTGAGCGGCCGCCGGGACCCGACAGCAGACACACACACACACACACACAGATACACACAGACAGACAGACACACACACACACACACACACACACAGACACACACACACACAGACACACACACACACACACACACACACACACACACACACACACACACACACACACACACACACACACACACACACACACACACACACACACACACACACATATGTGGCGTTTCTGCTCGGGACCCTTCTTCAGACAATCCAATGTCCCATAATATATTCTTTAAATATTAAGTTTTCTGTTGAAAGTGTGGTGCCGTGGTTACGGGTGGTCGGAAGGAAGATGATGAGGTCTGGTACAAGTTGACTTTGTTTTCAGTAATCATGCCTCCGTGTTGGCCGATGTCTGGTTGATCGAGCGTTCATACAGTTGCGAGCGAGCGAGGTCCATATATAGGAGCAAGGAACGCAAAGCCTCTGAGGGTTCATTGTTCCCCTGGTTTGGATTGCTCCCAGGAGAGCGGGCACAAAGAAATATTTAGGCATTTTTCTGTGGAAGGGGGAGGGCAGTATAGAATCGAAAGCATTGTAACAGCAGCACTCTCCCCAACACGAAACACAGCGCAGCGTAAACAATTAAACAGCTTCACTTTTAATAGCAAAGACACACGTTAAATTACATGGCTCCAAGAAATCGCCTCTCAATTGCTTTGGGGTTGGAATTGAAATATATATAATATATATTATATGTATATACATATTATACTACTTTGGTTCAGTCCCTTTCAGATTATAAAAAAGTTCCCACGGTAGACTCACGAGACACTAAGGTAAACGCACGGGCCATTACGTTACTGCAACGAGTTTAAATGTTTCCATTTTTAACTTGAACAGTTAATTTGACTCGTGGAAAAAATCAAACATGTTTGATTTTTTTCACGAGTTAACAAGTTTCCCGAGTACCTGCCGTTAGCGCCACGAGTGGACAAGTTGAACGCGCGAGTTCCGACGTTGCCGCTACGTTCATCGTACGTGACCACCACGAGTGAAAACTCGGGGTCACTCGTGGGCCAACTCGCACTGTGAGACTGGGGTTTAACTGTTTAACTTTCTACCATCACGCAGGAGGTTCAGGAACCTCAAGTTCCACATCTGACCCACAAAGGATAATTGGAGTTTTCTTTTGTGCTGATGTGTGGGGTGGAGTGGAATTAACTTCACCTGTCAGCCAATTTCACCCAGAGTTATGAATTTGTGGAATTCCCTGCCATGGAGGGCAGTGGGGGCCAAATCACTGGATGGATTTAAGAGAGAGTTAGATAGAGCTCTATAGGCTAGTGGAATCAAGGGATATGGGGAGAAGGCAGGCACGGGTTATTGATTGGGGACGATCAGCCATGATCACAATGAATGGCGGTGCTGGCTCGAAGGGCCGAATGGCCTCCTCCTGCACCTATTTTCTACGTTTCTACGTCATCGCAACAAATCGAGTGAACGCTCACCATCGTTTACAAGGTGCCGCTCATCTGGCACGCCAAACTCTTCAAAGGCGACTAGGCTGTCACCACATGGTCACTGGGGTGTCGCCTGTATGGTCATGAGTAGCTTCCTCAGTCGCCCAAAAAATCATAGGGTTTTTCTGGTCGCCGCTGGATTTTGAAATGTTCAAAGCTTTTTGGCGACAGTTGGCTTGACACCAATAGCTTGACTTCTCCTGACGTAGGTGCTGTCGTAGGTTGTCGCCAGGATGAAGTAGGTTGTTGCCGGTGCTGACTTTGGTGAATTCCATTGGCTACTACCTGCGTCAACCGGCGACAGGTACCGGCGACTAAATTGTCTTAAGTTGTCTTCAGTTGTTGCCGACAGGGTCATAGCTTGTCGCGGGTGGATGTAGGATGTCGTAGGTGGACATCCTAATGGGTCGCCGGTTATCGGTAGCTTGATGTCGACGAGGTGGCAGGTTGTATTGTGTTGTTGTTGCATTCAATTTATTGTCATTATCTCATTTTAGAGACAACAAAATGGATTTTCCTTACAGTCAGTAACATAAAAGTAAATAATAAATAAATAAACATATTTTTTTTAAAAGCACAAACACAGAAGTCCACACACAACATAACCCCACAGCGGCACCAGAGTTAAGGAAGGTACCGTAGTCCAGCCAGCCTCCCTGCCGATCTTCCCAGATGTTCACCCGTGGTCGGGGCCTCCCGAGCACCCGCAGGCCCTCTCACCGGGAACGATGCTAAGGCCATCTCGCTGGGAACAATGGAACCCCAACGGAGAACATCCTCAGCGGCCCGGACCTCCAGATCAGCCACCTCCCACCGGAGTCCGCGGCTCCCAAAGTCCACAGGCGAGCCGGGCGGAGTCACAGGACTCCGCGATGTTGGTCAGCGCCGCCCGCGTTGGGAGCTCCGCGAACCACAGCTCCGCGATGTCGGTGCAGCAGGCCCAGCACTCCGGAGCTCCAAACGGCGATCCCCGGTGAGGCATCGCTCGCCCCTCGATGTTTCCAACGCTGCGCCGCTGCTGCTGGAGCTCTGGTCGGTCCCGGCAGGAAAGGCCGCGCCAATCCAGTAGGTAGGCTGCGGGGGGGGGGGGGGGGGGGGGGGAGGGGGGCGAGGACGCGACTCAAATAATAGTCGCATCCTCTCCAGGAAGTGACTGGAGGACGGTATCCCCCTTACCGTACCCTCTTCCCCTCACATAAAGACATTAAAAAAACCACAAAAAACGTCTTCAAACATAACAAAAAAACAAAAAGATACCGGACTGAAGGCGGAGGCAGCTAGCAACAGCACCAGTTGTAGACATTGTCGTAAACATTGTCGTAGGGGGTCCAGTTGCCATTTTTTCAGTGACTTGCTACGACTATGAGAGTCGCCGGCAGTCGCTGAAACAAATCGCCTAAGTAGGACCCATTAAGCACGTAACTGGGCCAAACTATTCTTGCAATGTTGAGGGTGTGGGCAATAAATGCCAACTTTGTCAGTGACGTTCATAGTCCATGAACAAATACATTTCCATGACCGATTGATATTTAGGATGTAAACTGAAGATTGGACAAGATCAGGGGAAGGTGATTGATAAGAAGAGGAAGGTGTCAAGGAGAACAGACTAGGGTTGGTGAGATCTCATGTATGGCTTCCAAATGTGCCAGATATTCCACACCTACTTCATCCTATGGGTACAGCTACTAATTACCACATTTTACATTCCCCAAGCATCCCCTATAACCAACCCTTTTCTGGGGTTGTTGTGTGAGGAAGGATTAACAGGAAGAAGTTGTAAGCTGTTTCGAAAGATTGCATAGCACCTTTCACTTCAATCTGTGCAGGACCAAAAGGGACTTCCCATCTGAAAGATGCACTAATGACAGAGGAGCCCCACCCCCCACGTCCCCCCTTCCCTGAGAGTAACAACCCTGATGTCTCCAACGAGCTTGCAGTTTGGAGAGTGACATCTTAGCATTTCATGTTTCTTGGATAAAGGAGGCAGGAACCAGAGAACAGAAGAAAGCAAACTCTAAAGGGTTCAAACGCACCCATTAAGTAAATATTGATGGGAAATCACTTGTTCTGTTAGTGTTAGCAATCCTTATCAGCTGGTCGATTAAGTTGAATGTAATCCAGTCTACACATCACCACAAAAGAAAACTTACTTCATCCTTGGCAAAGCTACAAGAAAATAAAAAAATATTTTGAGAAGGAAAGAAGGTTTCGAACACTGTAATGTATGTCCAGTTGATGGCTATTCTCATTTTGGGCGCAGTGCCAATTAAATTTAATGAGACAGTTATACACTAACTGAGGGAGAATAAATTTAGGGGAAAGGGCAGAGCTATCTGCTGGATATATTATCAATCCAACAGGCACAGTGGAGTTGCAGCCTCAGTGCTCCCAGATTCAATTCTAACCTTCGATGCCATTTGTGGGTATTTTGCACATTCTGCCCGTGATCCCATGAACTTCCCCTGGGTGCCAGGCTAATTTCCACTGTAAATTGCTCGTGGAGCTTTAGGGTTATTGCCCGGAATCACCAGCGGTGGACACTTGAGAACAGCCCTGCTCAAATCTGACTGGAATGATGCGGATGGGCCGCTGGAATGGCTCAGCCGGTAAGCGCCAGCCTCAGTTCCAGATCAGCTTATCCCTTCCGCCCCCACCTGTCGTGTAGCTGATTTAGAATGATTCATGGTGAAACTATTTCAGCAGATCTGTTCTGCAAAATCCTGTGGCCTCAACATGGACATTCTTTGATGGGAAACACTTGCCGATCTCTTCAGATCAGTCCAGATTGCAAACACATCGTCCAAAGCAAGGCAGATTAATCAAAAGCAGAATGAAAATAAAAATGACAGAAATGTAAAATCTCCCGATCACAAAATTCTTGGATGAAAAATCCCTGGATCTGAGGTGTCCTTCCCATGACAGATCCACAGCATGTAAACCCACCAAATCTATACTAGGCGACAGACCAAGTTCTGATAAATGAAATTAGTATAGATAATGACGTGATGTTCGGCATGGAAATGTTGGGCCAAAGAGCCTGTTTTGTGATTAATTATTCTAGGGCACTCAGATTTCCTTTTATAAAACCATAAAGTCTCTGCATAACTGCACTATCAAAATTACTAAAAGTCTGATCTTGACCACTTCCTGTATATTGATTTTATAAAAAACGCTGCTACTTATGGCTGTGATTTTTGGCCATCTTACTCAGAGTCCCCCTCTGCTGCGCAGGACAAGAGGATTTTTCCCATCGATTAAAAATAAAAGAGTTATTAGTGTTTAAAAAATGCTGAGATTCTCAACACCCACAACACCCATACTAGTGCTCCAGAAAGAGCCCCCCCACCCCACCCCCACCCCATCAATATTGGAATTGGTGGAGAGGTGGAATGTTGCATTTGAGGAACAACCCTACCATGTGATGCTGGGGCTTAGTCTAGTATTTTCCAAATTTGTTGCTAATATTAACTTAATAATTGATTCCAACATTTTTCAAATATAATACAAGGCTAACAGGGCTGTAGTTTCATGCTCTCTGTCCTGCTTTAGGGACATTACACTCAGGATATTCCAATCCACAATCGAAGAAGGACGTATTTCTATTTTGTTACTTTTACAGCCACGTATGACCTCCAGGTGCAGTTCACCTGTTCTACACGGCTTTTCATGACTTGACATTTGCATGCGCGTTGAACTTTGCTTGAAAGAGCGTCAGTATTCTGCTGCCCCTGAACCTGAAACCTTCAAAGTAGGTAAGGTTGACCTACCTCTGCAGAAGAGGGTTTGGAATTTGAAAGATGGCTTGCTGTCCTCCCCAGCCTCCTGTTCCCAGCAAACCCAAGATTGACGGGTTTCACTGTTGGAGCTACCAACTCATGGATGAAGGCTCTTCCATGAAGAAGACCCTTTGGGGAGATTAGAGCGGATGGGCGGGAGTTCAAGTCAGTTCAGTTTAGTTTATTGTCACGTGTACCGAGGTACTGTGAAAAGCATTTGTTGCGTGCTAAGCAGCCGATGGAAAGACAATACATGATTACAATCGAGCCATTCACAGTACAGAGTTAGATTTAAAAGTGTGGAGGAATTGTAATGTATGATTGCAGGTCCACTTCTGTGACTAGCACACCAATAGTCGCCTGGGTTGGGCACCGTCTTGGATCAGGAGAGACAGAGGGTGGCAATGATACTGCAGGTGTCCAGACCCATGTTTATCCCTCCGTCAACAGTATCTTGTTATTATCACACTTTGGGATCCTGTTGTGCATAGCCTGATGGTCACATTACAATCAGTAGTGCTGCCATTTGGGCATTATGAAATAACACAAAAGCGCCAAATACAAAAAACAAATCCCTTCTTGTAAATCACCCTAAAGCGTTGAGCAGAAGTGTTAACGGTCAATATGATGGAAGTCACATTGGAGATACTGTGTGACCAGAGGTCAAGATCTTGGTTACCGAGGGAACGCCTTGAAGGAAATGAACTGTGTGGAAAAGCGAAGAGGCTCTCAGAGGAATTCCAGAGCTCCGGAGCATGGCAGCCAAAGCAACAGCCACAGGTGGTGGCGGAATCAGCTTACACTGTGAAATCTGCCGGCAAATGGAGAGACCCTCATTCCAATGCCCTGTGTGGGATCCAACTGCAGATCCCAGGCGGCTTTCCCACAGGATACACTGGGCCTCTACCATCTGAAACTGGTTTGTACAGTGCTGCATGGATTCACTGCAACAAATATGTTAAGATCTATTTTCACACTCCTTGGAGACTTAAGTCTTCACCCCTGGCCAGCTGTTTCTGGCTGTGCAGAGTTCAACACAAAGTTAACTTATCTGCAATGGCCTGTCATGGTGCTATTCCTTCCCCACTGATCACCAAGTGCACATTTAAACTAATCCCATTTTATTCCACCCACATTCCCATCAGCTCCCTCCCAGATACTACTGCTCATTTACACACTGGGGGCCAGTTACAGTGGCCAATTATCCTACCAGCCCACATGTATTTGGGATATGGCAGGAGGAAACTGGAGTAAACCCATGTGTTCACAGGAAGAGCGCGCAAACTCTATACAGAAGCGGCACCTGATGTCAGGCTGGAATGCGAGTCACTGGGGCTGTGAGGCAGCAGCTGGTGAGCAGTGCCACTGTGTTACCCCAAGACAAACTATTTCATGTTTGCTGAATTTTTCAGCATATTGAACATTTTTCTGTGAGTAAAATTTGGTCAGCATGGGTCTTTTTCACTCATAGTGCAGTGGAGCGGGTCGCTATTTACTTACAGGCAGTCGAGGGCAACCTTAGGCCATCTCCTTCGATGACCGGCCATTTTGATTGGCTCATTGGAGTTTCATGACCCAGGTAGACCTACCAGTAAGTAAAATGCCCGCTAAACTTTATTATACTTCTTAAAAGTATCTAAACTCCTTCTTCCCCCCTTTCTCTCCCCTTCTTTCCCCCTTCTCCTCCGCTTCTCTCTCCCTCTGTCTCCCTTCTCTCTCCCGTGGCAGCCGTTTACCTTCCTCTTCTTCACGCAGACAGCGCTCCTCCGCTGTCCCTGGCCCCCACCTTTGCAGTGTGTGTGTGTGTGTGTGTGTGTGTGTGTGTGTGTGTGTGTGTGTGTGTGTGTGTGTGTGTGTGTGTGCGGTCGGTCGATCCAGCTCGCGGTTTCACTGTGGCCGGTCGATCCAGCTCGAGGCTTTCCAGGCGAGTGCCCTCGAGCTTCAAGATCGAAAGCACTCTTCTGGACTTGCGGATTAGGTAGCCCAAGTGGGACAGGCACTTTATTCTGACATCTAGTTGTAGATACCCTAGTCAAGGAGAAGCATTATTCCCTGTCAAGCAGGCAGTACAGTGCCACAGAGGTAGATCTGCTGCCTCACACCGCAAAAGGCTCGGGTTCGATCCTGAACGCAGGTGCTGTCCGTATGGAGTTTGTACGTTCGCCCTGTGACCGCGTGGGTTTTCTCTGGGTGCTCCGATATTTTCCCTCACACCAAGGACATACAGGCTTCTAGGTAAATTGGCTTCGGTAAAACTGTAAAGTGTCCCTGACGTGTATGATAATGTTACTGTACGGGGTTGGCGCGGACTCAGTGGGCCGAAGGGCCTGTTCCCGCACTGTATCTCTAAAGTCTAAAGTCAAAAACCCTGTAAAAGTACAGCATGCTTCAATGTGATCATCACTCTCATTCTTCCCTATTTTGCAAGATATTAAAAGTGGACTTTAGCAGCTTTCCGGAGACTTTTTCAAGGCAAGGAATATTACAAGTATGTAAATAAAAAATGTTTAAAGTTGTTTTTAAAGTCATCGTGACACAAACTGCAATGGGTCACACAAAGAAAATGGAAATTAAATCCAAAACCGCACGGAGGATTAAGTTTATTGACTGTGAAGTCTTCCCAACGTCAAAGAGAGATATAGCATGGAAACAGGCCTTTGAGCCCATGCAGATCATCAACCACTCATTGCACTAATCCTGCACTGATTTCCATTTTTCTTCTGTGCAAATTCCCATCAACTCCCTCCAGATTCTACACATTAGGGGTGGCACAATGATTCAGCTGGTGGGGCTGCTGCCTCTCAGCGCCAGAGAGCCAGGTTCAATTCTGACCTTGGGTGCGGTCTGTGTGAAGTTTACATGTACTCCTGTGACAGAGTGGGTTTCCTCCGGGTGCTCCGGTTTCCACACACATCCTAAAGACGTTTAGATTTGTAGGTTATTTGGCCTCTGTAAATTGTCCCTTAGTGTGTAGGGAACGGGTGACAAAGCAGGATAATGTAGAACTAGTGTGAGCAGGTAATGGATGGTTGGTGTGGACTCAGTGGGCTGTAAAGCCTGTCCCCATGCTATATCTCTAAACTAGGGCCAACTATATTATAAAGATATTGTCCAAATATCTTTTAGCAACCGACACACCATTTAGATGAAAGAGGAACCAGAGCACCCCATGTGGTCACAGGGAGAACATGCAAACTCCACAGAGACTGCACCCGTGGTCAGGACTGAACCCAGGTAGCAGGCATGGTGAGGCGATGACTCGCCACACTACTGTGCCACCCTGGGCCATGTTCTGAGTGGTGGGCAAACAACGCCCACTGGATCATGGTTGGGAGGAGAGTCAAATTGGTGATTCCACTCCTCACCACACATCTAGATTGGCATCAAAGAACACCGGGTAAAATTAGAAGAAGGAAGGTTTAAGTCGTAGTTTTAGAGATACAGCATGGAAACAAGCCCTTTGACCCACCGAGTCCGTGCTGACCAGCAAACACCCCTAGACAAGTTCTATCCTATCCACTAAAGACAATTTACAGAAGCCAATTAATGTACAAACCGGAGCAAACCCAGAGAGAACCTACGTGGTCACAGGGGGAAAGTATAAACTCGGTACAAATCTCTGGTGCTGTTACGCAGCAATTCTATTGTTGCGCCAGTGTGCCACCCCTAAAAGGTCTCCCGCAATAAAAATCAGCGAGAGGAAGGGTGTTGGGGAGGGTGAGCAAGGGGGAGCAAGGGCGGCAGTGGAGGGGGTGGTGAGTGGAGCTGTGTTGTCTGGTGTTGGGTGAAGCAGTGATGGGGGGGGGTTGTGGCGAGAATGGGTACTCGGCGGGCAGGCACTGAACAGAGCTTCTGTTGTGTAGTCACAGGACGCAAACCGCAAAGGCTCTATTTCTGTCAGCTGCGCACATCCAACATTTCAGTTTAAAGTGGTATAAACACCCAAAAATCACATGGGAAAAGTCTCCTGCGATTAGACCAGGCAGACACAATAATGAGTGTTTTATTAGGGAGCTGTTGGAGTGCAAGTTGCTGACAGACCACAGCTGTATCTCACTGTTACGAGCTGGAATATAGTCAGGATCACACGACACGACGCAAACACCCTGCCCACCCGTCCCAACCCCTTCTTCCCAGTTGCAACAAGAGCATCAGGGGTCGGCCATTTAGGACTGAGATGAGGAAAATCTTTTCACCCAGAGTTGTGAATCTGTGGAATTCTCTGCCACAGAAAACAGTGGAGGTCAATTCACTGGATGTATTCAAGAGAGAGTTAGATTTAGCTCTTAGGGCTAACGGAAACAAGGGATATGGGGAGAAAGCAGGAACGGGGTAGTGATTGTGGATGATCAAGCATGGTCATATTGAATGGTGGTGCTGGCACGAAGAGCCGAATGACCTACTCCTGCACCTGTTTTCTACGTTTCTATGGTTCTATGTTACACTGCGGGCAGCCAGTCGGTGGTCTTCATCCGCCTCACATTTTCATGTGACCCTAAACACCAGGTCAGGGGGAAAGCCACTTCCCACTTCTCAGGTGTGTCCTCAAAGTCCTTGTGAATGTCCAGAGGATCAACCAGTAACTGCAGAGAGAGAAACAGAGCTCCCGGCTGAACATGTCATCTACTTGAAACGGTGGTTCTTTCTCCGTCCATGGAGGATGCCTAACCTGGCGGTAGGAGGTTGGGGTAGGAGGTTGGGGCATGGCATTAGAGTACGAGGATCCTTGAAATATTTCCCAGCAAGGCTCAGTGTTTCACTGCCATCTCCAAACCTATACACGGACGTATAAAAAAAAGTAGGACATTCAGCCCCTCTGTGAGATGGTTCACGCATTTATGGCTGATCTTCCTGAACTCATTTCACCCTGCATTCCTGATCCCTCAATATCTAATTCCCGCATCTTGTCTCTGTTCATGACAGTTTCTCCCAGCCCTGTACCTGACGACCTTGCCACACTTCAATAACCAAATTACCACCAATTCCAATCGCGTCATCACTTATCAGACATTGCATCCGCTGTCATTGCTTTAGTGCAGAAAGAAAATGTATCTGTTAGATTTGAAAGAGAAGGAGAATAGGGGCATGGGAGGAGGGATATAATTGAGATTGTGTGGGGAGCGTAAAAGGAATACAGGGAAAGATGGAAGGGGTTGGGAGAGAGTGATAAAAAGCATGAGAGAGGGGAGAGAGCGAGGGGCAGAGAGAGGGATGGGATGAGAGAGAGGGGGGAGGGGGATGGGGAGAGAGAGGGATGGAGAGAGAGGGAGAGGGAGAGAGAGGGAGGGGGTGAGAGAGAGGGGGAGGAGGATGGGGAGAGGGAGGGAGAGGGAGAGAGAGGGAGGGGGTGAGAGAGAGGGGGAGGGGGGAGAGGGAGGGAAAGGGAGAGAGAGGGAGGGGTGAGAGAGAGGGGGGGGGAGGGGGTGGGGAGAGAGAGGGAGGGAGAGGGAGAGGGAGAGGGAGAGCGAGAGCTAGAGAGAGACGGAGGGGTTGATGGAGGAGTGGGGTTAGAAAGAAAGAGAGAATCTGTGGCATGGAGAGAGAGGGAGTCTGAGGGATCTTCAGAGCAACAGAGAGAAGGGTCAGGGGTGGGGGGTATAGAAACCAAAGGAAATGGGGAATGGGATTCCTCTGAGTGATGGCATAGACTTGATGGGCTGAATAGTCTCTTTTAATGTCAAACAGAACACTATGACATATGGGATGAACATAGATTAGCACAAATAAGTGGTCAATGAACGCAATGGGCTTGTTTCCATGCTCTTTCTCTCTCTGACTATAACCGAATGAAGGATGCAAGATATTTCCAGATGTACGACTCATAATGCTTTAAAAATCTGGAGATCCACTCAGCAGTGATCCCTGCCCTGCCCTGCATCGCACCGGAACAGAGTGTGAGGCCCCAGAGTCTCAGACCAGCTATCCCACAAAGATATGGTCAGACTGTCCACGCAGGGAAGCATCGGAGACTTCCTCTGGGACGATGCAGTGGGCGTCAGTGGTTTCTGGATTGATAATCCTCGCCTGCAAGTGTGCCTCTCTCACCTCAGGGTGGCCAGCCCTTGGCAGACAAGCCAGGCCGTTAGTCCCACTCCTGCTCAGAGCTGCCATCTTACCATCGAAACATTAACCATAGTTCTCTCAGGTGAATGTGCATATAAAGTCACAGCACCCACATTTCAGCAATAAACAAAAGAAAAATGTTGCATTCTCTGCAAAACGCTTCCAGACATCCAGATGCTGTGCACTATTAGGCACAAATCCAATGACATCTTGTCTCACAGAAACAATCACCCCTTTCTTTTAGTTAATAGCAATCCAGGCTTTGTAGAACATGCCCTTCAGGCCCCAGTAAGGTCGTGATCCAGCCAACAGGAACACTTCTCAGCATTGTGATCTGCCTTTAACCCAAGCCTTGAATTCGAGCTGACCCAGTGATTTCCCTGGAGTGCAGTCACTCTGCGATCATGCACCTAACGGAGCCTCTCTTCAACTCTGCCTCAGTCCAAGGTCAAGGATCGGGTCAGCATCCCACAGTCCTCCGCGCACACGCACTGGTTCTAAATCCTTGTCCCTGGACACAGAGCGGACAAGTCAAGAATTCCACAACGGCATTCTTTCTCAATCAGGCACTGGATTTACAATTAAGTTTGTAATCTCAGCCGGCTGTTCAAAATGCTCTGTGTGACTTAGTCTAATCCACAAATCCCAGCAGAGGTACACATAGGCATGCTGGAAATCTAGTCTCAGGACCTCCTTACACCAGGGATACAGTCTCAGGGCACAGCCTCACACCCAGGGATCTGGTCTCAGCATATCCTCACATCCAGGGATAGATACAGTCTTAGAGCACAGTCTCACACCCAGGGATACAGTCTTAGGGCACACTCACATCCAGGGATACAGTCTTAGGGCACAGTCTCACACCCAGGACACCAGCTTCACCACTGGCCCCAAGACATCAATGCTAATCTATGTTCATCCCATATGTCATAGTGTTCACACCGGAGATCCCCACCCCAGACCCACATCAGCATTCTCCCATTCAGCACTCCCTAAAAGCCAACCCTGCATATCAGAACAGTGCCCATCATGATGTCAGTCAGTCACTGTGGTAATGTTGGCTGCAGAGAGAGCAGGATGACAGTGAACAGGTCATCTGATGGTTGATGGTCAACTGTTGGCTCGGCTCTTTGTGAGAACAGACCTGCTCCCCACCCAACCCCCGCTGACTTTTCTTCAAACTCATGCCACCCATTTTTCCATTGGTCGCGGTACATCTATCTTGTCACTGCGGGAACGGTGTGGTGCAGGGATCCTTCCTGGGTTCCTGGTAACTGCACAAAGTGGGTGCCCGAGAGTCACTCACACATTCCTAGTTCTGAGAAGCTTATTCCAGCGAGAGGTCAAGAGAGGAGGAGGAGGAGGAGGAAGAGGAATGGGAAAAAAATATCTAAAATTGTTGCCAACTTTCTGTACTTTAACCCAGAAGATCGAATAAATAAGCATAGTTATTAGAGTTATTTCCCATGTCAAAATGTCCCAGATTGGGGCCAGGGGTGGGAGAGATAAAGTATGGCAGAGAGTGCGAGTGAGAGAGTGAGAGAGTGAGAGAAAGAGGAAAAAAGAGAAAAGGAAAAGAGAGCGAGAGATACAGTGAGAGAAAGTGAGAGAGAGAGGGAAAGAAAAGGGGAACAATAAAAAATGAATAAATGAGCAAAGGGGAGAAAAAGCAAGTGCAAAGTAAGAATAAGGAGAGTGTGAGAGAAAGACCCAGGGAGAAAATGAAAGAGCAAAAGATAAAGAATGAGAGAAAGAAAAATGCTATGAAAATAGTGAAAGGAAAAGAGCGAGGCAGAGAAGAGAGGGAGGAAGAGTGAGTTAAAGGGAGAAAAGAAAAAGGTAGATAGAGCAAGAGCAATAAAGAGTGAGCAAGCGAGAAAACTGAGGCAGAGAGAGGACGAGCGAGAGACTCTTGAATGGACCTCTCACACACGACGGAATAATTCCTGATCTTCCAATCTATCTCGTTGGGACCCTTGCACATTTGTTGATTTGCACTTATTTTTAGCTATATTCCGCCACCAGTTTTTAAAAATGTTGCACTACCTGATCTATTTGTTGATTCTTGATTCTCTAATGGGATGGTTGGACTCTGGAAAATATTGCCCAAGGAGATGGTGAAGAGCAGAGAACTCTCTCAACAACAAACAGACATCTGGACAAGTACTTGAATCAACAAGGAAAAGAAGGCTATGGACCAAATGTATTAAATGGGATGAGGGCAAGTAAGGACAATGGGGGGCATGGATGTGTTGGGCCGAAGGGTATGGTATGAATCAAAACCCTTCTGCCCTCTTGGATAGTCTCGCATGGGATGATGGCACCTTTCAAGAGCTCTCTCTGTGACCCTGCCCAACATTTAACCCTTAACCTCACCAGGACAGATTACACATTCTGACAGAAGGGCCATTGAAGGACATGAGAGAGTCTGTTACTCCCTCTGCTGCTGCTGCCTGACCTGCTGAACACTTTCAGCAGCTTTGATTTTTATTTCTGATTTTAGCGATCTGCAGTACGATCACCAACAGAGAACACAGTAAGTAAAACTCCAATTCTCCACTGTCTGACTATTTGGAAATGTGAAAGAAGGAACTTCAGATGCTGGTTTAAACTGAAGATAGACGCAAAATGCCGGAGTAACTCAGTGGGACAGGCAGCATCTCTGGAGAGAAGGAATGGGTGATGTTTCGGGTCGAGACCCTTTCCTTCTCTGCAGAGATGCTGCCTGTCCGCTGAGTTACTCCAGCATTTTGTGTATTTGGAAATTTGATAATTCAGTATCTGGCTCACAGATGATGTTTGATGTGCTCTTTGAAACCCACAGGAGCTAGAATTCCCATGATCCCTTTAAATTTACTGGGTGTGATGTGAAAATTATTTTCCAATTATAAAAGTTCATAACACTGCATAATATCTAAAGAAAAAAGAGTAAGTTAAAAGTTTGCTGGGGTTTTAATAGAAACAGCATCCAAAATTGTGGAAACTAACTGCAGCTCTCTGAAGATGAGATTATTTGGTTTTGACTGTGCCCTGTTCTTATTGCCTTCTGTGGAAGCTTGCCCTGCTGAATTTGCTGTCATGTTTCCCAGATGCCCTGGACCGGTGGAAAGGAAGGTTCTGAGAGGTGTGGTATGATGATGTCCTTTTGGGAAAATGAGAAGCTGGAAGAGCTGGAACTGTGAAACCAGACTGAACTACTGCTGAGAGGATGTGCCTCACCCTGGGGGAGATAAGAAACCATTAACTCAAGGATGTGTAGGAACTGCAGATGCTGGTTTACACCAAAGATAGGCACACAATGCTGGAGTAACTCAGCGGGTCAGGCAGCAACTCTGGAGAGAAAGAATAGGTGATGTTTCAGGTCAAGAAGGGCCCATCTCACGTCTGTGCAGCCACATTCTACTCTAACTCCATGGACAGGCTTGTAGATGACACCACTCTCCCTCAATGTCAGCGAGATGCAGAAGTTAGTTATTGACCAAACATGGTGGAGTACATGCCCCAATCTGCATGGAACTGCAGATACTGGGTCACTACAAAAAAAGGCACAAACTGCTGGAGTAACTCAATGGGTTAGGTTTGACCTGCATAGTTACCCGAACACTGTGTCTTTTACTGCGCTCTCGTATCTTTATTTTTGCTCTACCTGTTGTACTTATGTTTCGCTTGATTACATTCATATATAGTATTATTTGCTATGTTTGGACAACACACCAACAAAATCTTTTCACTGTACATATAACAATAATAATCTAATGAGCCTGTCCCACTTAGGCGATTTTTCAGCGGACTGCCAGCGACTATCAAGTTGCCGGCAGTCGCCTGAAAAACAACCAACTGGAACGGCGACTGTCAGTGGAACACACACGTACACATCGCTTCCTTCACTAGCCAGTGAAGCAGGCAGGGGACAGAGCAAACGGGGGGAGCTCTGTCTAAAACATTCACATGGTGCAAAGCCAAGGTGATACAGACACACACCGCGATGAACAGGAGGTTGGCGCTGTAATTAAGACGGCTAGCACAGTGTACAGGTAAGTCCTTTAAAAGAGGGGGGAAGAGGGGGGGGGGGGGGGGGTTGGGGGGGGGGGGGGGGGGGGGAGAAGGAGAGCAGATAACTTTTAATAAGCCAGAGATATATGACTGTGAAGCTCGGTGGACATTTAACATTAGCGGTCGGTTATCCTTGGTTCTGAAAACTACTGCTTTCATTTTGTTCGCCCAATTAGCCAATGAAATTCACCGGTCAGCACCAGCTACAACCTACAAGAACCTTCGCCATCCTGGCAACCCACTAGGACCTCCTGGCAACCCATCTACGGCACGAGAATTCTCGCCACTCTCCACTAATTTTTCAACATGTTGAAAAATTTGCAGCGACCATAATGAGGCCACGACTAGTTCCCAGAATGCGGGAACTCTTCGCGACCACGAAGGCGACTCCCCAGCAACTACCCACGAACATGTGGCGACTGCATAGTCTCCTGCAGTCGCCTAACAAGTCGCCTTAGTGGGACTGGTCAATAAATCTAACAGAGCTGAACATTGAGCTGCTGCTGCCCTCTGCTGTCTGCTCTCGGCGCTCCAGGGTAAGGGAAGGTTTCAGTGCAGAAGCTCATTCAGTTTGCCCCAGGGAGTGCCAACTTTTCCCAGGGTCATTCCCATAGCCAGGCACAGCTCTGTCAACTGTATATTCTAAATCACAGCTTGTCCCATTGGTCCCAGCCACATCCACAAGGCAGCACAGTGGTGCAGTGTTAGAGTTGCTGCCTTACAGCGCCAGAGACTCCGGTTCGATCATGACTATGGATGCTGTCAGTACGGAGCTTGTACATTTTTCGTGTGACCATATGGGTTTTCTCCGGGTGTCCTGGTTTCCTCCCACATTCCAAAACCATGCAGGTTTGTAGGTTAATTGGCTTCTGTAAGTAGACCCTAATGTGTAGGATCGAACTAGTGAACGGGGGATCGTTGGTCAGCTTGGACTCAGTGGGCCAAAGGGCCTGTTTCCACGCTGTATCTCTAAACTAATAAACTGAACTCTGCACAGGAACGGGACCATTTCTCATTCCCCCTGATACACCCATGCCCAGCTTTGCAATCTATTCCACCCCTGCTACACTACCCAAGATCTTGGTATAGGAAGGAACTGCAGATGCTGGTTTAAACTGGTGTTGGTTAAAGATAGACACAAAAAGCTGGAGCAGGTCATAATCTGTATATCCCAGGTTTTTGGCCCCTCAATTTCCCTGGATTTGGCTTTGCTGCTCCATTGGCCTACATTGAGGACCTAAGGTCTGGAATTCCCTCAGTTAAGAAGGATCTTCCACCCTGTCTGACCGAGCATGTCAATGCATGACATGATCCAAAGTCTCCAGTGTGATTTCCTTGGGAATAAGAGAGGTGTTGCTTCAGTGTTGTGGGCATAGGCCACGGACGAATTTTGACTTACAAAATTCTTAAGGGGTTGGACAGGCTAGATGCAGGAAGATTGTTCCCGATATTGGGGAAGTCCAGGACAAGGGGTCACAGTTTAAGGATAAGGGGAAAGTCTTTTAGGACCGAGATGAGAAAATCGTTTTTCACACAGAGAGTGGTGAATCTGTGGAATTCTCTGCCACAGAAGGTAGTTGAGGCCAGTTCGTTGGCCATATTTAAGAGGGAGTTGGATGTGGCCCTTGTGGCTGAAGGGATCAGGGGGTATGGAGAGAAGGCAGGTACAGGATACTGAGTTGGATGATCAGCCATGATCATATTGAATGGCGGTGCAGGCTCGAAGGGCCGAATGGCCTGCACCTATTTTCTACAGTTTCTATGTTTCTAAGGCGCTGTTATTCCGTAAATCGGAGCACGCATATTCCACTTCAGTAGTAAATACACAAGGACATTATTCTATCAACATATAAATCGATCAAGTGGACCTAGCTACAGAATTATGGGCCGGTCATTTAAAAACTGAGGTGTGTAGAAACCTCTACTCTCAGAGGGAAAGGAATCTCTGGAATTCTTTGCCCCCGAGGGTAGTGGAGGTCAGATCATTGGATGTATTGAAGGTAGAGTTTGATAGATATTTGAAAGACCAAGGAATTGATGGTTATGCATAGATCAGTCATGATCATATTGAATGGCGGGATAGGCTTGTGGGGCCAAATGGCCTACTCTCGTTCCTGTTTTCTTGCGATTGGACCAGAGAAAGACATTCAGCCCACCAGTTCCGTGCTGGCTCTCAACAAAGTAATCCCATCCCTTCCATTTACTTCCCTAGATCTCTGCACCTTATCCTCATTCACCCACTCCTTTTCTATTCTTCTGTCACCAACCTACAGTAAGGAGCTAATTAACGCAGCAACCCACACATGCCTTTTGGATGTGGGACAAAACCGGAGTACTCAGGAGAAACTCACAGGGAGAGTGGGAAAAGTTAAAATTGACAGCATCTGAGGTCATGATTGGAGTGGGATCTCTGGAGCTGCGAGGCAGCGGCTCTGCCTGTTATGCCATCTATTTGTCAACGCAGCTTACAAGGAGGTTGTGAGATAGAAACAGATGTAAAGATGGTGTTCAAAAGTCTGCCCGGTCTACCTCTGTGTAGAAAGGATCTGCAGATGCTGGTTTTGTACTGAAGATAGAAACAAAGTGCTGGAGTAACTCAGCGGGTCAGGCAGCATCTCTGGAGAAAAAGAATGGGTGACGTTTCTGATTGGGATCCTTCTTTAGACTGGAGACCAGAGTACTGAGCAACTTAAGTAGGGTCCCAAGCTGAAACGTCACCCATCTTAATTGGAATTAATACGGATGGTGTCCAGTGTTCAGGAATTATATTGTGGGCACAAGTGCCAGTTTCAATGCTGTATGACCCAACGACTGGTGAATTGCCCACATTGTACCATGACTTGAAATTGGGGTTAACGCAGCAAATAGTGTCTGCAGGGCCAGTCAAAGCTCCAGGAGAAATGTTTTTAGCTCCAGGAGAAATTAGCTCCCAGGAAGGGCCACAGCAGCTGAGCCAGTGCTGATTTGTTCAGGCTAAAACATTGAGTGAAAATGCATTTGAAGCAATATGTTAGCCTGACTCAAGATGGGAGGAGAAGGCAGAGCCCGCTGAGGGATATGAGTAAGTCAGGGGAGTGGGCAAGCTGAACATTATGGAAGTGTGAAGCCACAGAACAGAGTAAACATTTTTAAACAACAATTATTAGTGGTCACTGCTCATTGGGAGCACCGAGGGACCAAGACTTTATTTATACATTTATTTGTTTGTTTCTTTGGGGATCCGGGACAGGATTTACAGCCAGTCCTTAATTATCTCTTGAGACAACGATGGTTAGATACTGCCTTGAACTGATGCAACCCTCCTGGTGAAGATGTTCCCACATAGCGCGTTTCACGATTTGGACCCAGTGACAAAGGGCCGGCGATGTGTTCCCTAGTGAGGATGGTGGGTGACCTGGATAATAAACTACAAGCGATGGTGATCCTCTACACCTGCTATCCTTGTCAGTCTCAGAGGTGGAGGTTACTGGTTTGGGAGGATCTTGGCTGAGTAAATGCAGTGTGTCTAACATTTGGGTTAATTCATGAAATGAAGAAAGTAACATGCAGGTCGGGGAAGCAATTAAAGTGGCAAACAGTGCACTGGTCTTTATCGCCAAGTTGTCCATTGGGGTCAGTTCGCTGCTCATTGGAAGATCAGGGCTATATCCATCATTGCCTGTGCTGACTGCCCCTGCAGTTTGCATGTTGGCCAGCAGAGGCCCCCCACAGCATACAGTTCTGCTATTCCTGTCTCCATTGCCTGTGCAACAGGGCCAGGACAGGCACTGTTCACTGTGTAGCCACAGTGACAGGCAGATTGGGGACAACCTTTGCTGTTCACTTAGAAGGTTATTGGGTTTGTATGGCATCGTTCTCATCAGTAAAGGATTTCTGAAGTGCCATTCTGTGCATACAAATGGCAGTGAGAATTTTTTGCTGGTCAAGGAATAGCCGCTATCAAGGCAAGCTCCTGCTCTTCAAAAGGATGTTTGGCAACTTTTATGCCTGTTGGAGAAGTCAATAGGATCGTCAAAGATTTGGCATTGCAACTGTACAGCAAACTGGTGCAGCTGCCTCAGAACTCCAGAGACACAGGTTTGACCTCAGGTGTTGCCTGTGGGGAGTTTACATGTTATTCATATGACCGTGTGGGTTGCCTCTGGTGTTCCTGCTTCGTAAAGTGGTGGGGACTGTAAGTGGTCGGTTAACTGGCCGGTTAACTGGCCTTTATAAAATGTCCCTAGTGAGGGGTAAAATCTGGGGAGAGTTGATGGGAATGAGGGGTAAATGCCACTGGGCGGCACAGTGGAGCAGCGGTAGAGTTGCTGCCTTACAGCACCAGGGACCCAGGTTCGATCCTGACTATGGGTGCTGACTGTACAGAGTTTGTATGTTCTCCCTGTCACCACATGGGTTTACTCTGGGTGCTCTGGATTCCTCCCACACTCCAAAGACAAACAGATTTGTTGGGTAATTGGCTTCTGTAAAAAATTTAAATTGTCCTTAGAAACATAGAAACATAGAAAAATAGGTGCAGGAGCAGGCCATTCGGCCCTTCGAGCCTGCACCGCCATTCAATATGATCATGGCTGATCATCCAACTCAGTATCCTGTACCTGCCTTCTCTCCATACCCCCTGATCCCTTCAGCCACAAGAGCCACATCCAACTCCCTCTTGAATATAACCAATGAACTGGCCTCAACTACCTTCTGTGGCAGAGAATTCCAGAGACTCACCACTCTCTGTGTAAAGAATGTTTTCCTCATCTCGGTCCTAAAGGAACCCCCCCCCCTTATCCTTAGACTGTGACCCCTTGTTCTGGACCCCCCCAACATCGGGAACAATCTTCCCGCATCTAGCTTGTCCAACCCCTTAAGAATTTTGTAAGTTTCTATAAGATCCCCCCTCAATTTTCTAAATTCCAGTGAGTGCAAGCCAAGTCTATCCAGTCTTTCTTCATATGAAAGTCCTGACATCCCAGGAATCAGTCTGGTGAACCTTCTCTGAACCCCCTCTATGGCAAGAATGTCTTTCCTCAGATTTGGAGACCAATAGTGTACGCAATACTCCAGGTGTGGTCTCACCAAAACCCTGTACAACTGCAGTAGAACCTCCCTGCTCCTATACTCAAATTCTTTCGCTATGAATGCTAACATACCATTCGCTTTCTTCACTGCCTGCTGCACCTGCATGCCTACTTTCAATGACTGGTGTACCATGACACCCAGGTCTCATTGCATCTCCCCTTTTCCTAATCTGCCACCATTCAGATAATAGTCTACCCTCATGTTTTGCCACCAAAGTGGATAACCTCACATTTATCCACATTATACTGCATCTGCCATGCATCTGCCCATTCACTCAGCCTATCCAAATCACCCTGCAGCCTCCTAGCATCCTCCTCACACCTAACTATACCCCCCAACTTGGTGTCATCTGCAAATTTGGAGATGTTGCATTCAATTCCCTTGTCCAAATCATTAATGTATATTGTAAATAGCTGGGGTCCCAGCACTGAGTCTTGCGGTACCCCACTACTCACTGCCTGCCATGCTGAAAAGGACCCGTTTACTCCTACCCTTTGCTTCCTGTCTGCCAGCCAGTTCTCTATCCACATCATTATTGAACACCAATACCGTGTGCTTTAAGTTTGTATACCAATCTCTTATGTGGGACCTTGTCGAAAGCCTTCTGAAAGTCCAGATACAACACATCCACTGATCCTCCCTTATCCACTCTACTAGTTACAAACTTGAAAATTCTATAAGATTCGTCAGACATGATTTACCTTTCGTAAATCCATGCTGACTTTGTCCAATGATTTCACCACTTTCCAAATGCGCTGCTATCCCATCTTTAATAACTGACTCTAGCAGTTTCCCCACTACCTTTAATAACTGACTCTAGCACTTCCCCACTTAGACTAACTGGTCTGTAATTTCCCGCTTTCTCTCTCCCTCCTTTTTTAAAAAGTGGGGTTACATTAGCTATCCTCCAGTCCTCAGGAACTACTCCAGAATCAAAGGAGTTTTGAATAATTATCACTAATGAATCCATTATTTCCGTGGCTACCTCCTTGAGCAGGTAGGATGCAGACCATCTGGCCCGGGGATTTATCGGCCTTTAATCCGTTCAATTTACCCAACACCACTTCCCGGCTAACCTGGATTTCACTCAGTTCTGCCATCTTATTTGACCTCCGGTCCACTGCTATTTCCGGCAGAGTATTTATGTCTTCCTTAGTGAAGACAGAACCAAAGTAGTTATTCAATTGGTCTGCCATGTCCTTGTTCCCCATGATCAATTCACCGGCTTCTGACTGCAAGGGACCAACATTTGTTCTAACTAGTCTCTTTCTCTTCACATATCTATAAAAACTTTTGCACCAATTTTTATGTTCCCTGCCAGTTTCCTTTCGTAATCTATTTTCCCTTTCCTAATTAAGCCCTTTGTCCTCTGCTGGATTCTGAATTTCTCCCAGTCCTCTGGTAGGCTGCTTTTTTTGGCCAATTTGTATGCCTCATCTTTAGTTTTTATACTATCCCGGATTTCCCTCGTTATCCACGGATGCACCACCTTCCCTGATTTATTCTTTTGCCAAACTGGTATGAACAATTTTTGTACTTCATCCATGCAGTCTTTAAATACCTTTCATTGCACATCCACTGTCAACCCTTTAAGACTCACCTGCCAGTCTATCTTGGCCAATTCATGGCTCATACCTTCAAAGTTACCTTTGTTTAAGTTCAGAACCCTTGTTTCTGACTTAATTATGTCACTCTCCATCCTAATGAAGAACTCAATCATATTATGGTCACTCTTGCCCAAGGGGACACGCACAACAAGATGCTAACTAACCCTTCCTCATTACTCAATACCAAGTCTAGAATAGCCTGCTCTCTCGTTGGTTCCTCCACATGCTGGTTTAGAAAACTATCCCGCATACATTCCAATATCTCTTCCTTGGCACCCCTGCCAATTTGATTCACCCAATCTATATGCAGATTGAAGTCACCCATTATAACTGTGTTACCCTTGTTGCATGCACATTCTAATTTCCTGTTTGATGCCATCTCCCAACTCCAATACTACTGTTAGGTGGCCTGTTCACAACTCCCACTAGTGTTTTCTGCCCTTTAAGAGTTTTGCAGCTCTACCCATATCGATTCCACATCCTCCATGCTAATGTCCTTCCTTTCTATTGCATTAATTCTCCTCTCTCACCAGCAACGCTACCCACCTCCTTTTCCTTTCCGTCTATCCCTCCTGAATATTGTATATCCCTGGATGTTCAGCTCCGCAGCTTGGTCACCCTGGAGCCATGTCTCCGTGATCCCAAACTATAGCATAGTCATTAATAGCTATCTGCACCTTCAACTCATCCACCTTATTACGAATGCTCCGCGCATTGAGACACAAAGCTTCAGGCTTGTTTTTACAACACTTTTACCCTTTATACAATTTTGATTGACAAGTGGCCCTTGTGATTTTTCTCCTGGATTTGTCTGCCAGCCACTATTAATTTTACCTTCCTACCACCGTGCTTCTATTGTCATTTTATACCCTCTTTCTCTCTGCTCACACCTTTAAGACACCCACCACCTCGTATTCTTGTTTATTATTTTTTTCTTTTTCCCCCCATACATGTTGGGGTCTGAGTGCTTCCCTTCTCTGCCTCCTGCCTCAGACACCATCTCCTAGCTATCTCTATTTGAGTCCCTCACCCCAACCTATCTAGTTTAAAGTTCCCCCAGTAGTCTTTGCAAATTTCCCCGCCAAGATACTGGTCCCCCTTGGGTTCAAGTGCAACCCGTCCTTTTTATACAGGTCACTCCTTCCCTGAAAGAGGTTCCAACGATCCAGAAACTTGAATCCCTGCCCTCCACACCAGTCCTTCAGCCAGATGTTTATCCTCCACCTTGCTCCATTCCTAATCTCACTGTCGCTTGGCACAGGAAGTAGTCCTGAGATTGTTATCTTTGTGGTCCTTTTCCATAGCTCTCCTCCTAACTTCCTAAATTCTCCTTTTAGGACCTCTTCTCTTTTTTTAACCTATGTCATTGGTACCAATATGTACCACAACCTCAGGCTCCTCTCCCTCCCTTTTCAGGATATCTTGGACACGTTCAGACACATCCCGGACCCTGCCACCAGGGAGGCAAACTACCATCCGGGTCTCCGGACTGCGTCCACAGTCGCCAATCTGACCCCCTAACTATGGAGTCCCCTATTACTAATGCCCTCCTCTTCTTTTCCTTATGCTTCTGAGCATCAGGGCCGGTCTCTGATGCTCGGTCGCTGTTGCTACCCCCAGGTAGGCTGTCCACCCCAACAGCACTCAAACTGGAGTACCTATTTTCAAGGTGTACAGTCACAGGGGTACTCTCCAGCCCCTGCCTCTGCCCCTTGCCCTTCCCACTTGTCTGCTTCCTGTGGTTTTGAAGTGACTACCTCCCTGTAACCTCTCTATGATCTCCTCACTCTCCCTGACCAGACGGAGGTCATTGAGCTGCTGCTCCAGGTTCCTAACACAGTCCTTTAGGAGCCCCATCTCCACACACCTGGCGCAGATGTGAATGTCTGGAGGGCTATCAGATTCCTTGACCTCCCACATCTGACATCCACAACAGTACACTGCCCTGGCCTTCATACTCCCCCCTTACACAGGATACAATATCAACACAATACAAAGTACACTACAAACTGCTGAAATCTGACTGCCAATCAGCTGCTTTCCCTAGTCCACTTCCCACCAATCAGCGGCTTTCTCAAAAAAACCACTTCTCCAAATGGAACATTAAGGATTTTGGTAAAAACAAGCCCCGCGCTGGATTTTTAAGCTTTCTGGTCGGGTGTCGCTCCTCCCCCCTCCTTCTCTTCCAACGGCTCCTGTGGGCCTCTGAAAAAACAAGCCCCGCGCTGGATTTTTAAGCTTACCGGTCGGGTGTCGCTCCTCCCCCCTCCTTCTCTTCCAACGGCTCCTGTGGGCTTAGTGTGTGTAGTGCTAGTGTACAGGTTGACCACTGGTCGCCGCAGACCTGGTGGGCCAAATGGCCCGTTTCCACGCTGCATCTCTACAATCTAAAGTCTAAAATGGAATTGGTGTAAAGGCTTGGTGGATAAACAGTGTGGTCTTGGTGGGCTGAAGGGCCTGTTTCTGTGCAGTATTACACTGATGCCAACCTGGATTGTGTGCCCGAACTTCTAGAATGGGATTTGAACACCGACCTTCTGCTTCCGAGAGACAGCATAAATCCCACTGAACTGAAGCTGACATCAGGTACAATTATGGCTTTCTAAACTAATCATAGTATGCAGGAGCAGCGGCCTGGAATATTGATTCTGCTTCTCTCTCCATAGATGCTGTCTGACAGGTGCATCTGCAGACAGTTCTAAAACAAGATTGGTCAGTCGGAAAACAAAAGAAATATGACGGTGAAGCAATGAAAATGCACGATCAAGCAGAAATACAAGAAGCAAAAGCCTCCTGCAGTCTATACATCAACGTCCAGAGCCCAGCTACAGTAACACTCCATCTTAACCGCAGCTGCTTAAACACGCCATTGCCCACTATCTCATCACCTCATTGTCAGCCCAGCCTCTTATCCCACCTGCCCCTACAGGCAGGGTTTCTAAAGCAAAGCTTTCCACTGTTGACTATAACCACAAAGCCAGCCAGCTCAACACCTCACACTGGCTTTCAATCAACATTGTCACGTTTCCTGCCTGCGTGGGAAGGCAGAGCTGCTGACATGAGCAGATATCTCCTGCCTTTCACAGGCTCAGCACATGTTGAAGCGATTTATAGGAATGAAGTATCGGGAAATGTAGCCGTCAACTTTCATATAAAGGGTAGTAGGATAACAGTGGTAGAGAGACACAGCAGGGAAACAGGCTCTTCAGCCCAACAAGTCCATGTCATCCATCAACCACCCATGTTACACTAATCCCATTTTATTTTCATTACATTCCCATCAACTTTCCAACCCCTCACTTGCAAATGAGGGGCAAATTATAGCAGCCTTAACTTATCGACCCACACATCTTTGAGTTGAATTTGGAAGGCTGCAAGGTGTTTAGTCAGAAGCGATGCAGCCCTGAGTTACCACTGGTATTTGTTGGAACAGTACGAGGTTTTCCAGTTAATCAGACCCACTGACTTGTATGCACATGCATATAAACCAGATAAAAGGTCGCCTGCCTGAAATGTAAACTCTGTTTCTCTTGCCACAGGTGCAGCCTGCCTTACAGAGTGTTTCCAGTATTTCCTGATATTGTTTTATTGTTTCACTGATGGACGAGCATTGACGTGAAGCATTAGGTCTGTTAATGTTTTACATTTGCCCTTATTGGCACAATTGTTGGACAATTGTTGGACTCCCACATGGTCGTGTTTTAATTTGGCTCCAGATACTGGAATTCCACCTCAACATTCCTCCAACTCAAGACCCTTCTTGGATAGAGACTCTATTCCACTGCCCTCTCCTCGCTTTCTGGGCTGGCCAGGGATTGTGGGGGAGTTGGGGTTGTACGGGAGGTGCGTTGTGGGGGGAGGGAGGTTTGTGGGGGAGGGGGGGTTTATACGGGAGAGGGGGGTTGTGGGGGAAGGGGGGGGTTGTGGGGGGAGGGGGGTTGTGTGGGTAGTGCCGGGGATGTTGTGGCGGGGGCGGGGGTTTGTGGGAGGAGGGGGGTTTGTGGGGGTGGTGGGTGTGTGGGGGGACAGGGGGGTTGTGGAGATGGGGTGTGGGCGGCAGGGTCTGTGGTGGGATGTGGGCAGTGGGGTGTGTGGGGGGGGGGTGTGTGGGCAGGGGGGGTGTGTGGGCAGGGGGCCTGTGGGGGGAGGGGTGTGTGGGCGGGGGAGTTGTGGGGAGAGAAGGGTGTGTGGGCAGGGGGGCTTGTGGGGGGAGAGGGGTGTGTGGGCAGGGGGAGTGAGCTCGGAAAAAAAGACGAGAAAGAGCCATGGGGTGGAGGAGCCAGTGAGGGGGACCAGAGGGGTAGTGGCTGGAAATGGCAGTGCTATGGGGACTCACAGCGGCCCTTGGTCGCTGGTCGTTCTCCTCCGCCGGGATCAGAGTCTCCGCTTTCCATTTGGCGACATCTCCGACTCTGGGCTGGGTCAGGTCTCCAACGCTGGGCTGTTGCTTGGGGCTGGGCTGGGCTGCTTGGGGCTGGGCTGGGCTGCTTGGGACTGGGCGGGGCTGATTCAGGTCATTCCGCAAGTTCGGTTGGAAACCTCTGCCGACCATCCTCAGCTCCAGTAAAGACGCAATGGCGCAGGAAGGGCCGGACCATCCCGGGAGGTGACAGGGGAAGAGACTAATCCACAAGCCGCTGACTGGCAAAAGAGATCGATCTGCGCATGCACTGTTTTCAAGATTTTTAATCCTCGACATTCAACCGATCGGAACGAAACTTGGTGGACTCGCAGCACAGGAGAACGGTGGGTGAACTGGCGAAAAATCGTAGCACTATCGCAAACTGTTTTTGCGCAAATAGAAAGACTGCCAAACCAGAAGATAACAAGATCAGAGTTTTAGTTATGGAAGCCTTAGGCTTGGATGGATCATGCTTGAGTCGGGTTTTGATGTTATCCCCAAGCTGATGTCCACAGCGAGGTTGACTGTTATGCCATAGTCAAGTCACAAAGACATACATTACAGAAGCAGGCCCTTCAGCTTGTTGAGTCCATGCCTATCATCAGCCATCCACTTCAACCAATGTTTCCACAGATGCTGCTGAGTGTTTCAGCATTTTCTGTTTTTAATCCACGGTGCAGTAAAGCTACGATATTCCAGCACTTTCAGGACATTGGTGGTTTGGGGACTGGCAGATTTTTAGGACCACTAGATCTCATTCCAAATTTCTGAATAGTCAGATAACGGATTATCAGAATGTTTACTATACGTTGCTTTTGCAAGAGACACTTACATTCTTATGCTCAAGGTAAATGCACACATGCAGTGCAGGAAATGCAACAAACAGGACAGTGGCAAAGACAGAATCATTCATCAAAGGAGGACTGGCTTTGCTCAGCAAGTTGCCATTATGTTGAATCCAGCCATTGGTTTTGCACTCAACATGAAAGCTCCATCTGCCCAATACTGTACTCTTAAGGTGGATCACAATTTAAAACAGCACAAGGACATTGTCCCAAACACAAATAGTGAGGTGCTATTAATGAGCACATTATTCAAACCAGCTGTCCGGGACAACCCAGGTCATGAGAGCAGAAGGATTGCTCCATCAGACTGCTGTTGGTGCAGAGGTTCACTCTGCCCGGAGTCAGAACCAAAGACATCAATTACCTTCATCACCACCTGTCAATTAGGGGGTCATTCGATAAATTTTATGAATTCAATGAAGTTTGCAACCAGACCAAACACAAAAAAGGGTCCAGCAGTTCCCATTAATAAAGATGAAAAGGCAGGGAGTGGTGTGTCTAAAACATCTGCTGTGGGAACAAAGAAGCTACTGACTGAAGGCAAGTTTTCAGAGGGTGAAGAAAATAAAATCTAAAAGCAAAATGCTGCTGTGTGTGGTGTAACGGATCCTGGTGTAAACTCACATGGTGAACAGCCAAAGTTATGGTACAACTCGCGTGTTCTGTATCTCACCTGCCTTTATCTCTCACTATCACACTGGGTGAAACCAGCAGCACTAATACACTTGTTGTTAAAGAAGGAACTGCAGATGCTGGAGAATCGAGGGTTACACAAAAAGCTGGAGAAACTCAGTGGGTGCAGCAGCATCTAAGAAGCAAAGGAGATAGGCGACGTTTCGGGTCGAGACCCTTCTTCAGTCCACTTGTGTAGGTAGGAACTGCAGATGCTGGTTTAAACCGAAGATAGGCATAAAATGCTGGAGTAACTCAGTGGGAGAGGCAGCATCTCTGGAGAGAAGGAATGGGTGACGCTTCGTGTCGAGACCCTTCTTCAGACCAATCCACTTCACAGGTAGTTTGATTGGTACCCAGTGTAATCCACTCGGGATCACAGCTAGTTCAAATAGATAAAGTGTAATTGTCTGTAACACAGCTAGTTTAAATCGATAACAAATGTAATCTGTTCTGCATCACAGCTAGTTCAAATAGATAACTAACATACTACACTCTGTATCACAGCTGGACCAAATAGATAACCAATGTATATTACTTCATATCAGAGTTAGTCCAAATAGATGACCAATGTAAACCACACCAAATCAGTCAATCCAAATAAACATGGTAAACTAGTCAAAATGGATAACCCATTCTGCATCGCGGCTCAGTCAAATAAATGACCAGAGTAAACCACTCTGTTTCTATACTCAAGTCTATAAACAAGTCTGAAGAAGGGTCTCGACCATCACCCATTCTTTCTCTCCAGAGATGCTGCCCCAGTATTTTGTGTCTATCTTCTGTAGCATCTGTAGTTCTTTCCTACACAAAGTAGATAAGCCATTATGTTGATCACAGCTCATTCAAATAGATAAATGAATGTAAACTACTCCACATTGCAGTTGATCAAAATAGATAACCAACGTAAACCATTCCATGTCACAATCAGGCAAAATAGATCAGCAATGATTAAGCAAGAACTCAGCTCACAGAATCACAGCTCAAATAGATAACCCATACAAACTGCTTGTGTAGTTGATCAAAGTAGATTACCAATATAAACTACTCTAAATTACAGGTAATTCAAATCAATAACTAGAGAGCATGATGTTTTGCTTTCTCTGTTACTTGTAAAACTGCAACAGCCCAAGCAATTTGTCAGCTCTACCCAGAGTCTGAGCACACAACCCAGGCTGACTACCCCTTGGTGCAGAGCTGAGGGTGACCAGCACTGTCAGAGGTCCTATCTTTCAAGGTTTGAAGGACAGTCTTCCCTTCTCCAGTCAACTGAATCATTCTAGCACAACCAGACAGCAGTACTAAACTGTTCACCCTTGCTATCTCCTCCCCTTCCTACCTCTCCCTCAGCCCTCGGGCTCCTCCTCCTCCTTTTTCCTTTCTTCCCCCCCCCTCCCCCCACCCCCCATCAGTCTGAAGAAGGGTTTCGGCCCGAAACGTAGCCTATCTCCTTCGCTCCATAGATGCTGCTGCACCCGCTGAGTTTCTCCAGCATTTTGTGTACCCTCGATTTTCCAGCATCTGCAGTTCCTTCTTTAACACAGCAGTGCTAAACTACTATCTACCTCTCTGGTGCCCATCGGACTATCCTTGATCGGACTTTGCTGGCTTTACCTTGCGCTAAATGTAATTCCCTTGTCATGTATCTATACACTGTAAATGGCTTGATTATAATCGTATTGTCTTTCTGCTGGCTGGATAGCACACAACGAAAGCTTTTCACTGTATCTCGGTACACGTGACAATAAACTAAACTAAACACAAAACATCCCAATGGTGCTACCATGAGGAAGAGAAGTAGTGTCCCAGTCACTATCCTTTCCCCGTTGAACGTCACGGAAAGAGATCACCAGATCACACCTGCACTGCTGCCTGCTGTGCATAAATTGTCACCTGTATTCCCACGTTGTAACAATTGATCACACTTGCTGGGGAGGCAAATACTTCAGCGGCTTTAGTGCTTTGTAGCGTCCTGTGTTCAGGAAAGGTAATGTAACAATGCACGACTGAGTGAGTGGAACCAGGGCAGAGTAGACTCCATCCAGCAGCCAGCCATTGGGGTTACCTCACGGTTACATTATTCACATGCCTGAAGCTGCAGGGGTCATGGCTAATAACACTTCAGAGGTCTCGGGATGACAGGCTGACCTGGGCAGCGGAAACTCAACACCTGGTTTATGGAGACGCTTGCAGGGCTCTGGGAAGGAAGCATCACATCTGGAAACTGAAGACACACATCAATCAGAAGCAAACTCTTCACGAGGACCATTCCCCACGTGCAATCAAACCTGACTCCGAAAAACCCAAGCAGCATTCACTGACTGATTTAGTATTCCAGCGACACAAAAGAACACGGATCTAACGTGAACAATACATCACAGGTACGGACCTCCCCAAATTGGAAGGGGTCTACAGGAAGCACTGCCTCAGGAAGTTAGCTAATATCATCAGACCCACAATATCTAGGCCGTGGGCTCAACGCTGCTACCATTGGGAAGAAGATACAGGATCATGAGAACCCTTACCTTATCTTCCCTGTAAAGCCAAAGTTTAAACAGTTTCACACGCCGATCAACTTCCCTTTAAGACTAACTTTAAGATTACGATTACTGTAGCTAACCAGCACAACTCTAGGAGGTGAAAACCAAAGGGATCTCAATCCCTGAGGGGAATGTCTCCGGGAGAATACACACAAACTCCACACAGCTAACACCCGGAGTCAGGATCAAACTTGGGCATAAGGACAGAAGTGATTCGGCCCATAACTATCCTTTGGCCTATCAAGTCTACTTCGCCATTCGATCATGGCTGATGTATCTCTCCCTCCGAATCCCATTCTCCTGCTTTCTCCCCATAACCTCTGACACCTGTACTACTCAAGAATCTATATATCTCTACTCCAAAAATATCCACTGACTTGGCCTCTACAAAGAATTCCACAGATTCACCACCCTCTGACTAAATAAATGTCTCCTCATCTTCTTCCTGAAATAAATTTCTTTAATGCTGAAGGAATTCTTTATGAAGGTTTATGAAGTGGGGCAGCAGCTCCATCTGTGCAATTCACAATGTTGCTATCAAGTTGGGCAAAACAAGATCAACAAACATTAGGGCCAGGGTATGAGCAGATCAGCAAGAAACAAAAGGTTTATTGGCCTTTAATTTAGAATTCAATCTTATGGTAGTGGTACAATGTTTTGCTAATACTACATCTGATCTCCACAGGTAACAATGATGTATTTGCCGCAAGATCAGTGCAGCATAGAGCTATGGGGGGGGGGGGGGGGGGAAGCATTCTTCTGTATCACTTTCTGGAATTTTAGAATTCTGATGCCTAGCTCCATACTTTCAGAATACGGGCCATTTTTCTTTCATACTTCCGTTTCCTGAATTATGTTTTAACTCAAGTATGTGAGAGTGGGTAAAATTAGACCCCAGGTTTGTATCTCCAGGATAGCTACGTCTCCATTCAAATATGAATCAAGGTCCCTAAACCCTGGTCCACCCATAGTATTGCTTAAACCTTGAGCAACAAATGCACCTCATCAACAATCAGTGCAGAGTAACTTTCAGGAAAGGCCAGCTCTTAAAAGGATATTGCTGACGGCAGCCACTCTGCATCTGCAGAAGATCCACAAACTACAATGGAGAGGAAGAGGGCTCCCACATTCGTTCAAAGAGGCATGTCCAATATTGGTCAGTGAGGAAGAAGGTCCCGTGTTCAGGTTGGGAGAGGTCGTTCAGGATTTGCTATCATGCCATGCTAATCATTGCGACATGAGGCTAGTGTCCAAAGGATTGGCAAAATAGGCTGGTCTATAGAAGTCTAAAGTAGGGTATAGAGACAGAGATATTTATAGAGTGAATTTTAAGGCCATGGCAGTAGGAGACACAGCCATTGGTGCAAGAGCGATGGAAATAAGTTGTGCGAGAATCCAAATAGGAGCAATCTCCAAGGTTGGAGATGGTGTGCGAGAGGTTACAGCAGGATTTGACTATGCGGATGAGAATTTCAAACTCTGTGTAAGTCACCGTTTAGATCAAAACTTGCAGTGTTGTGACTTCCGCTGGATGCCACCTCTGACCTGACTAGTGTGCTCTGAACACTGTTGGCTGCATTAACACCAGTGTGTCAGACCGTGCATTAATTTATCTTTGGCCGACGGCAGTGAGTCGCAACGTCTGATGAAAACTCTCACTTGGTAAATCAAGTGCACCAATGCTTGCATTTGTCGACCATTGAACCTGAAGAAGGGTCTTTTTTGCGTCTTGCATCTGTCCTCGACTATTGTTCTTTCTGATGATGTTCCAAGTCATTCCATTTAAGAAGTTGCAAGTGGCCCAGAAATTCTTAGCGATATACAGCATCCCTGAGCTGTGGAAGCCTGTGTAGCAAGTGTTTGTTTTTGTGAACTTTCCACACCTTTTAATTTGACATTTCTATTGTCTACAGTTTTTCTTGTTTTTCATTTTTCTGTTACATTTGAGACATTCCAGAAAATGTGTGGGCTAAACTTCTTAATCTTCTATTATGGCGATAACAGTCAGGATCACAGTTTGTAATGATGCCAATAGCTGCTGACGTTAACAACCCAAAACTCCCCCTCTCAACCTTTGATCATTTTTGGGAGCGTTGTCCATTAACTGTCCGTTAATGGACGACGCTCCTCCTCCCACTGCGCTCAATAATTTTCTGGTACTTAAAGATCACTTCAAGGTTTCTCCCCTATGGTGACCTGAAATTATATAAACACTTTTTTTAACAGGAAAATAATTTATACAAGGCAGCGAAAAAAAAAAGTGTAAAACAAGACACTGATGCAAAAAGCACAATTAGAAAACACGTCCATTGAGTTGCCAAGAGGTGGTCTATAGTGTTCCACTGCAGATGTAGGACTAGCATTGCGCAAATTGGTTCTATAGCATGACGTTGGTAGGAAAGCAGTTGTTCCTGAACCTGTTGGTGTAGGCTGCTGTACATCATATCTGATGTTAGCAGTGAAAGAGTGTAAGGCCTGGATGGTGCCGATCCTTGTTGTTGCCTCATGTAGATGCTTTTGATGGTGGAGAGGGCTGTGTCCGTGATGGATCAAACTGAATTCACCATCCTCTGCAGCCTCTTGCAATCCTATGCATCGGAATTGCCCTACCAGGCCATGATGAAACCAGTCAGGATACTTTCTACAGATTTAAAATGTATAGAATTAAAATCACCCTGCCCTCCAAGATAGATACAGTTGCCAATCACATCACATCTAATCTCTGGTCTGTCCCAGTGTCGAAAGCTTTTCAATCAATGCTATGATCCATTCTGAGTGACACACATTCCAAGGCAGTACAGAATGCATAAAATGGAGAGAAGCTAAATGATAATGAGGGTTAAACCTTCATTTCCTGTAAATCTGCCTAGATTATCAAGGTAGACTTGGGTCGGATGGAGAGGCAGCAAAAACGTGGTGGAATGAAGGGTCCCACAACCACCCAAACAAATGATTAATTTATTATATTATCAGATGCAGGAGAGATGATCCAAAAGCCACACTTTGGAAAGCATGTGGCTTTTGTTCCGAGTGTTGCAGAGAACGATGAACGCAACCTGACCCCATTTCCCTACCATGGCCCAGAAACCAATTCCCCAATACCTCATGAGCCAGTGGATGGCACCTTTCTGAATCTGAATCAAATCAACGTGGCGAGTTTAGTTTAGTCTGGTTGGTTTATTGTCACGTGTACCGAGGTACAGTGAATAGCTTTTGTTGCATGCTATCCAGTCAGTGAAAAGACTATACATGTTTACAATTGAGCCATCCACAGTGTACACATACATGATAAAGGGAATAATGCTTCTGCTGTTGAAGTAGACATTTCAAAGAGTGGAGCGATTGTAATGCGTGCATGTAGATCCAATCCGGTGACCAGCACACAGAATCACCTGGCTCAGGTGCCATCTTGGTTGAAAATACGCCAATCTGTTCCTGACCAGAACACTCCATGGGCCTCAAGTCCTTACTTAGAATGTCAAATCTCCTGTGCTCTAAAGGAATTTTCCCCAAAAAATCCATATTTAAAATAATCCTCCCTAACTTGGTTGTGCGTCCATGAGTCAATGTTACTGGACTGGCACTGGACCACTGACCGAAAGAACATTCAAATCCCACCGTGACAGCAGGAGATTTAACTGTATTCAACTTGAATAACAGGGTTTGGACGGATATTGACCAAATGCAGGGAAATGGGACTAGCTCAGGTAGGCAATTAGATCAACATGAACGAGTTGGGCCGAAGGGTCTGTTTGTGCATTGTATGTTTCTCTTATCCACTCTGGCCTATATGACAATAAATGCCAGCAATGCTCATGATCAAACTGGCAAAGGAAAGAAAAACTCCATCCTCTCAGCCCCGAGCCTACTAACCATTGTTTTACAAAAAGCTTTGAAATTACAAAGATTCTTATCTAGATCAGGTCTTCCCTCTGAAAGTACTGACACATAGCGTCTCACATAGAGCGTTCCACCTGCAGGGATTTGGCTCAAATCCACAAGCAACAAAAGAAATGCTGCATAATGGATGGAATAATGTTAAAGCATCTCGTTCACCTTGCGGGCTCGGGAGACAGAGGGTTGGTTCCAATCCCTGAAACTGGGCGGGCCCTCTTGTTCAGCTCCCGGCTCTGGGTGAAGGGTCGCAAGCTCTTCCACCCCCCCCCCCCCACCCCCACCCCCATCGCATGCTGCATGTCGTTCCAGTGAACTGCTGTCGGCTGCTTGGAAAACATCCGTTCTCCCCGAACCCCCTCCCCACCCTGCATGGCCCGTGAATACTTGCATTGATAAGGTGGGGTGAGTCACAATCTCATCACAATAAAACCAAATACAAGGCAGAAATTAAAAAAATAAAAAAGGACTTGCACACAAAGGACGGAGTGTCTGACAATTCAGCCTCAGTCTGGGTTACTGGCTGGCATCCAGCCGTGTACAATTTCTAATTAAGTGAAGGTCGGTGCCTGAGGGGAAAGCACACCATTGTACAAATGCAGGAGCATTCACAGTCTGTTCAACCTTAGAGCCCTACAAAGGACAAATATTTCAAACTCGCTGCGCTAGCAGTTAGGGTCCTTCCATCCAATCTTAATTAAGGGCTGGACCTACTGCCCAAAACCCTTGTGCCCTGGTGCACTGCTAGGCTCTGCTGAGAGTAAGGAAGGTCCAAGGTCAAGTATCACCCCAGGGTCTCCTGAGCAGTCACTTTTATTTCTGACAAGACAGTGTCCAGCCTTGTTCAAAGAATAGGGAGTTCATCTCAATGGTGTGGCCAAGACTCATCACCCCTCCCACCCTTGTGTCGTCACCTCCCCCCATTCGACCTTGCTGAGCAATCATCTGGCCGTTGTGCTCCAGGTCAACAGTACACCACTGGTTGCGAAGCCCTGTGGTGTTTCCCACAGTGGTGACAGTCACCACATCAATGCGAGGCGAGACAAGGGGCGGGCGGCCCAGCCCAATTCAAGCAGAGCCAACCAGACAGCGGAGAAAAGCTGACTTTTAGTGCCCACTCTCCCTCACCTCAGCGCAGAAGAATTCACAGAAACATTCACAGGGAACAAAAGGGGGCTTTGTTGGTGGCCCACGCTGATATCACACGGCGTGGATAGCGGTTGCTGTGGAGCAACTGAGAGGTGGGCCCTGCTTCTCATCAGTGGATCATTCACTCGACCTCCCAGTGCGGTGAGATCCTTGAGGAGAATGTAGAAAATTTTAGGAATGTAACATCCCCAGGAAGTTCTCACCCTCTCCCAAACCTCCAGAACCAGGGACTCACCATGCCACCTGCACAACTCGACGTTTTGTCCTACCCTTGGGCCCCCCTCTCCTTCCCCACCCCCCACACTCTGCTGGGATCTTGTTGATTCACTAAACACTTCTGAAAAGTTACCCATCCACAACCTGCTGAAAACAAGCTTTCACACACAGACACTGCAGGGTATAGGTTTCAGGTGAGAGAGGGAGAGTCTAAAGGAGATTTACGAGGCAAGTTTTTTTTTCACATGGAGTGTTTTGGTGCCTGAATGCAATGCCAAGGAGGAGGTAGAAGCAGTACAATAGCAATCTTTAAAGAGGCATTTAAACAAGCAGGGATAGAGGGGAGATAAAAAATGCTGGAGAAACTCAGCGGGTGAGGCAGCATCTATGGAGAGAAGGAATTGGCAACGTTTCAGGTTGAGACCATTCTTCAGATGGGATAGAGGGGTGCAGGCCCAGTGCAGGCAGATGGGATTAGTTAAGTTGCAACTACGGTTAGGTTGGAACTATGCTTGGTGCAGGCATGGTGGCTGACAGGACTCTTCCTGTGCTGCACTGTTCTATGTTGCATGTTTAAAACTAGACACTGCAGACTTCCAATGGATCCTCATTCCCCACCTCTGTTCAGAAAGTGTTCAGCAGTGCAAAGCTTGTGTTCAGCAGATGCCTTCCAGTAGGACCTCGAAGCAGACTTGGTTGAAACACCCTGGCCTCTGCGTGCTCCACGAACATACAGTAAGCAAGAGGAAATAGAAAATTTGTCCATGCATTGTCCATAGGGCGGGAGGAAGGGACAGAGGGAGAGGGAGGGAGAGGGAAGGAGAGAGAGAGGGAGAGAGGGAGAGAGGGAGAGGGAGAGAGAGGGAGAGAGAGAGGGAGAGATTCCTACCACATCGGACGGCCAAGGCAGAAAACACTCATGGGAGTGTTGGGTAATCACCTGAAAAGCTATGGGATCCACTGATTCAGGTTACAGGAGCGGTCTATTGAGGACAGATAGTAGCACAGGTGATGGGATGAGCATTCTTTGCTTGAATTTGTCCTGCATTATACATTCTTTGAAACTGCATATAATTCCACATTTTTCTGTATGTAACCAGTAAAATAAAAATAAACACTTAATTTTAGAAAATCTGGAAAATAATTTGTAATCTTTTTCCCCACCAATAAAACCCCACACTATTAATAAATGTTAACTGTGCAGAATTTGCACGATCATTTGTTCTGCTTTCCAAATGCCTCATGTCATTTTCAAACCGCATCCTAGATCACTAGCTAATGCCGTGTGATGCTGGTGAAATATGGCAGTCGGAGTAAAGCCTGGGCAGAGGGGAAAGAACTATTCCAAATCACTCAAATTAAACCAAAGATTTGCCGAAAATATAGTTAATGTCTGAACTACTCTGCAAAGTTTATAACTGATACCAATTTTGATAGATACATTTCTAGACTTCAAAGATACAGCGTGTAAACAGGCCCTTCGGCGTGTAAACTGCGCCGACCAGCGATTACCCCGTACACTATGGGGCAATTCATAATTTTACTGGTCAATTAACCTGTACGTCACAGGAGTGTATGAGAAAGCCGGAGTACCCTGAGAAAACCCACGTGGTCACAGGGAGAACATACAACCTCCATACAGACAGCACCCTTAGTCAGGATCGAACTCCTATCTCTCCAGGGATTTCAAAACTACGGAAAACTGGTACGGGAAGGGGGTTGAGGCCAGGGGAAGATCGGTTACAATCACCTGGAATGGTGGGGTAGGCTTAAGGGGCTGAGTGACCTTCTCCTGCTCCTAATTTCATCTTTTTTCCCCTTACTTTTCTTTTTATACAGAATTTTGATGCCTCAAGTGAATGTTAATAACCAACAACCCGATTTTGTTAATCGCCAATAAAATAAAATAAAAACTATTCCAATTCAAAAGCAAACATAAAAATGTCAAGCCAGAAACACACTTTGTATGTCAAGGGCAGGGGCTACAGCCCACTCACAAACAAACGTCCTAACAAACAGGGCCAGTGTGCATGCAGGCAACAATGTTCTGCCCCAAGATCTACATGTTAGGGTGCCGACCACCTGAGATTCCAGGTGTCTGGGAAAGTTTGTCCATCTGAACAAAACCAGTCATTGTTTCAATCAGGTGCCTCCCTCCAAGAATTAAAATTCCACTCATTCCTCAGCAGGACAGTAAACTTTTAATGCCCACCAGTCTTTTTATCCCAAGGATCATTTTAAGCACAGGAAAAATGTTACGCTGAGTGCAGTATGTAATCACGGAGAGAAGGGCACGGAAACAGCCGCTTGGCCCCCGGAATCTGCATCAGTCATCTACCACCCATTTACACCAGTTCTACATCAATGTAATTTAATTCCCCCCCCCCCCCCACCCAAACTCCCTCCCCCCTTCTCATTGACCTCCAGATTCCACCAGTCACCTACACACTCGGGGCAATTTAGAGCAGCCAATTGTAGATGTGGACAAATGGGACTAGCTTAGATTGGGCATCATGGTCAGCACAAACTAGTTGGACTGCTGCATTTCAATGCTGCATGGCTCTGAGGGTTCTATCCCGAAATTTCGCTTGTCCATTCCCACCACAGATGCTGCTTGACCCACTGAATTCTTCCAGCACTTTGTTGTGGCCAATTAACCTACCAGCCCACACATGTTTTGGATTATGGGAGGAAGCCGTCGCACCTGGAAGAAACCTAGGCGGTCGCAGACAGAACAGTCAGATTGAATCATTGCCATTGTGAGGCAGCGGCTCTACTACCTGCACAACTATGTTGTATTCTTTGTTGGATTATACGATCAATAGAGGGAGGTACTGTCAGGTGGACAACAGGAGGCTCATGTGCCGGTCTCACTGTGGAAGCATGATTACTGAAGAGAGAGGTGAAAATGGCAGCCCCAGGGTAGTAGTGCTCAGAAGAACTGTAGCTGGGCCAAAACCTCTTTGGAAGAACGGAGGGCCAAAATACAAAACAAACTAGACTAAGTGGGACCCATTGGGTCCCAGCTTCACACGGGAGGGCTGGTCCCACAACGCAAAATTCCACCTCTCCACCAATTCTAGTCGGGGGGGGGGCTTTCTGGGGCGCTAGTATGGGTGTCGTGGGCTGAAGGGACTGGTTTCCAGAGGGCTAGTATGGACATTATGGGCCGAATGGATTCTTGGGCCGGCGGCTCAGTCACTCAAGGTTGGTGTGCTGGCAGCTAACTCACTCAAGACTGGTGGGCTGGCAGTTGACTCACGGCTATTCCTTGAACTGCCACTTCAAGCAGGGTGCAAGGCCACCAAATTCGAGTGCAGTTTCCTACCATTTCAAGCAGAGTGCAAGGCCACCAAATTCGAGTGCAGTTTCCTACCATTTCAAGCAGGGTGCAAGGCCACCAAATTTGAGTGCAGTTTCATACCATTTCAAGCAGGGTGCAAGGACACCAAATTCGAGTGCAATTTCATACCACTTCAAGCAGGGTGCAAGGCCACCAAATTCAAGTGCAGTTTCCTACCATTTCAAACAGGGTGCAAGGCCACCAAATTCGAGTGCAGTTTCCTACCATTTCAAACAGGGTGCAAGGCCACCAAATTCGAGTGCAGTTTCCTACCATTTCAAACAGGGTGCAAGGCCACCAAATTCGAGTGCAGTTTCCTACCATTTCAAGCAGGGTGCAAGGCCACCAAATTCAAATGCAGTTTCATACCATTTCAAGCAGGGTGCAAGGCTACCAAATTCAAATGAAGTTTCATACCATTTCAAGCAGGGTGCAAGGCCACTAAAGACAGAGAGTCGTGACCTCTCCCTCCCCCTTTTTGCAGAGACTGAGCCACGCCCACACTTCCAGATTTTAGAGACCCTCCCACTGGAAGGGAGTGGCCTTCGTGCTAAAATCAATATACAGCGCTGACAGGAAGTGGTCAAGATTAGACTTTTAATTACATTACAGCAAGGCAACTTTTGCATTTTCAAACCAACTTTTCAATTAGGCTAGGCAACTTTAGCATTCTCAAACCAACTTTTCAGTTAGGCAAGGCATTCTCAAACCAACTTTTCAATTAGGCAAGGCAACTTTAGCATTCTCAAACCAACTTTTCAATTAGGCAAGGCAACTTAAGCACTCAAACCAAAGGCAACCTTTGCATTTTCAAACCAAAAAACACTTTTCGCAAGCATTTTCAAACTAAAAAACACTTTTAGCTAGCATTTTCAAACCAAAAAACACTTTTGCATTTTCAAACCACATTAAGGGCACACAGTTTGGTAGACATGTGCTCAGTGTTATTCATGGCTCAGACTGAGAGATGTGATCCTCTCGCTCCCCCATCTTGCAGAGACTGACTGGGGCACTCAACACTTCCGGGTTTTATAGTCTCTCCAGAAGGGGCGTGGCCTTCAGAAGAGAGAATCTCAACAGATTTTAAACACTAATAACTCTTTTACTTTTCATCGATGGGAAAAACCCTCGGCACATGATGAGCGTAGGGGGACTCTGAGTAAGATGGCCAAAAATCACAGCCGTATGTGGCAGCGTTTTTCCTAAAATCAATATAGAGCGCTGACAGGAAGAAGTCACGATTAGACTTTTAATTACATTACGGCAAGGCAACTTTTGCATTTTCAAACCATCTTTTCAATTAGGCAAGGCAACTTTAGCATTCTCAAACCAACTTTTCAATTAGGCAAGGTAACTTTAGCATTCTCAAACCAACTTTTCAATTAGGCAAGGCAACTTTAGCATTCTCAAACCAACTTTTCAATGAGGCAAGGCAACTTTAGCATTCTCAAACCAACTTTTCAATTAGGCAAGGCAACTTAAGCATTCTCAAACCTAAGGCAACTTTTGCATTTTCAAACCAAAAAGCACTTTTAGCAAGCATTTTCAAACCAAAAAGCACTTTTGCATTTTCAAACCACATTAAGGGCACTCACAGTTTAGTAGACATGTGTTCAGTGTTATTCTCGGCTCAGACTGAGAGATGTGATCCTCTCGCTCCCCCATCTTGCAGAGACTGACTGGGGCACTCAACACGTCCGGGTTTTATAGTCCATCCGGAAGGGGCGTGGCCTTCAGAAGAGAGAATCTGAACATATTTTAAACACTAATAACTCTTTTATTTTTAATCGATGGGAACAATCCTCTTGTCCTGCGCAGCAGAGGGGGACTCTGAGTAAGATGGCCAAAAATCACAGCCTTAAGTGGCAGCATTTAAAAAAAAATCAATATACATAACAACAGGAAATGGTTGTGGTCTTTTAGTAATATAGATGGTGCACATTCAAAAGGGGTACAGAAACAGGAACATAGCCATATCTAAAAATATGACATGGGAAATTCCCGTCATTAAAACAGCATACAGACAGAAAATATTGTTTTAGCTTAGTTTTAGTTTTAGAAAAACAGTCCAGTACCAGGCATTTCTGCCCACCGAGTCCGTGCCGACCAGCTTTCCCCGTACACTAGCACTAATCTACACACTAGAGACAATTTACCATTGTCCATCTACACACTAGAGACAATTTACACTCTTTTACCGAAGCCAATTAGTTTACAAACCTGTATGTCTTTGGAGTGTGGGAGAGAACTGGTGCACCCGGGGAAAACCCACACGGTCACGGAAAAAAAAATTGTTCAGACTGAAAGGTCTGAATGACAAAATAAAATTAAATCAATTCAATTCAGAAGGTACAAGCTCCATACAAATAGCACCCGTGGTCAGGGTTGAACTTGGTTCTCTGGCACTGTTAGGCAGCAGCTCTGCTGTTGCACCACAATGCCACTCTGGGAATTTTAGAATCTGAGTTGCCAGAGTGAAGGGCCTAGCTCCAGAGGGAGCAAGTGTACGAGAGCCTGGAGGTGGTGTTCTCCTTACAGTGGTTGAGACGGGTTCAATGACAACATTTAAAAGACATTTAGACAAGTACATGGACGGGAACGATTGCGAGGGAGATGGATCAAACACGGGTTGGCCTGGATGAGTTACATAGAAACAGAAAGTAGGTGCAGAAGTAGGCCATTTGGCCCTTCAAGCCAGCACCACCATTCAGGTGTAGTAAGGCAGCACAGCTGCTGCCTTACTACATCAGAGACCTGGGTTCGATCCTGACTATAGGTGCTGTCTGTACGGAGTTTGTACATTCTCCCCGTGACCGCGTGGGTTTTCTCCCACACTCCAAAGACATACAGGTTTGTCGGCTAATTAGCTTGGTATAGATGTCAATTGTCCCTCGTGTGTGTAGGGTAATGTTAGTGTGCGGGGATCGCTGGTCAGCGTGGACTCGGTGGCAGAAGGGCATGTTACCGTGCTGTAGCTCTAAACTATACTAAATTGAGTTAGCATTGTTTTAACTGCTTATTCAAGAGTACAAAATTAAACCTCTCTGGGAAGGTTGAATGGATAATCCTATTTATGATCTTAAATCAAATAGAACAAACTGTTCTGAGAAGTAACACACCTTATCCCATGAAAAAAGAATGAAAAACATTCTCAAGATGCCTACTAAATTAGTCAAATATCTGAATTATTAAGATCTTCCCATCACATCCCACAATCTCCAGTAATGTACGTGGAGTTGGAGACAGCACACTGTTGTTTCATAATTGGAATCATTATTTGCCTCTCCGATTTGATCTGCGGGGATGGTTACAAGGGGAATGTAGGCGACATTACTGGAGTTACCCAGCAATAGCCCGTGCCATTGCCACTCGTGCCATTGCCACTGCTGCTCTTCACCATTGTCCAAATAGCAAGCAGCAGTCTTCATTACGCAAACATTTGGGGTCGAGTTAATGGAGGCAATAAAGTCCAATCTTCTTCCCTCTTTATTCTCCCGCAGTCGGAGCAGTCGAAGGCGATCGAAACTCCCACGTCGGGGCAGTCGAAGCTCCTGCGACTTGGAGCTCCCAAAGTCGGTCTCTAATCAGAGACCATGAGCTCCATGATGTAAAAATCCGCAGGTTCCCGCAGTTGGAGCTCCGAGATCAATCCCTGGCAAAGAGATCGCCAGCTCCATGATGTTAAGTCCGCAGGCTCCTGCGGTTGGAGCTCCCGAAGTCGATCCCACAGAGACCACCAGCTCCTCGATGTAAGGCCGTAGTGCGGACGGAGGTACGATACAGAAAAAAAATGCATCTCTGTCGAGGTAAGAGATTAAAAAAAGGTTTCCCCCCAACCCCCCTCCACCCCCCACATAAAACAAGCTAAAAAACACCAAAACATACATTTAACACATACTACAAAACAACAAAGAAGGAATGAATGAGACAGACTGTTGGCGAGGCAGCCATTGCTGGCGCCACCCAGTGCTAAAGTAGAGATGGTCAAGAGCACAAAGTTCCTAGTTGGAAATATCACCAACAATCTGTCCTGGGCCAACCACATCAATGCAATGATCAAGCAAGCACGGCAATGTCTCCACTTCCTCAGAACACTAAGGAAATTCAGTTTGTCTCCAATAACTCTACCAATTTCTACAGATGCACTACAGAAAACATCCTTTACTGATCAATCACAGCTTGGCATGTTAATAGCTTTTGCCCACGATCGATTCCATTTATACTTCACACTTTCTAGGAAAGGCAGATGAAATTATCAAGGATCACTCACACCACAGTCATTCTCTTTTCTCCCCTCTTCCTGTTGAGCAGAAGAAACAAAAGCTTGAAATCTCGTCCCATCAGACTCTTGAACAGACCCCTTGGATGCTTAGGATGTATTCCCAATCTATCTCATTGCGGCCACTGCACTTTTCCTTTTAATCTGCACTTTGTCTGTAGTTGTAACATGATATTCTGCACTTCATTTCCCTTTTCTTTAGCTCTACGCGTTTTAGTCATGCTGAGAGTACAATTGGCCTGAACAAACAAAACAAAGTTTTTCACTTCATCTCAGTGCACGTGACGATAATAAACAAATATTAACTCTAATATGAACAATAATAAACCAATACCAACATGGTGCACCTGGTGGAGCCACTGCCTCTCAGCTCAAGAGACGTGGGTTCATTCCTGACCTCCACGATGCTATCAGACCTCCCTGTGACTGCATTTCCTCTGGGTGCTTCTGTTTCTTCCCATATCAAAGCCATATCTGTTTATAGATTAAATGGCCGTGGTAAGTTGCCTTTTAATGTGCCCATGAGTGGTAGAATCTGGAGGGAGGTGATGGGCATGGAGGGGGAGACTGAAATGACTTGGGGTAGAAGTAAAGTAAACATGGATTGTTGGTGATCGACACAGACTAGATGGGCCAAAGGTTGATATGCAATACCTGTCACTGCGCAGAGAAGAAGGGGTAAATAGCGTTGATGCATTTAAGGAAATGTTAGTTGATTGATTAGTAGGACTGGATGTTACAATCCCTAAGGTTTTTCACTACAATTGACGTTTGGTATTCTTGGGGATGACCACTAGGTGATTTTGCTACCAATCAGACACATCTTCAGTTGTGTACCTCAACGTTACTGAGTGTTTGGCCTTTTATCACAAGACACCCCCAGTCGAGGCAGGCCCACCACAGGGAGATCAGACCTGGGTGTGTGTTTTATGGTTAGCCTCTAGATGGTCATGTGGCAGCCAGACAGCATCTTTTCTCTTCAGCCACAGCCAGTGACTGCTTCATTCGGCTTTTTTCCTTCCATCTTCCTCTCTACCACTGACTGTGGCTGGTTGGGCTCCGGACTCGTGTCCATTGGTGGGATAGTACTTGGTTGAGCTTCGCCTGGGGTGCTGATACCCTGTGGATTCTGGTGGTTAACCTTCCACTAGTCTTCACTCGACTGATTTAGCCTACCTCTTAGAAGGTAATGGTCAATGCGAGGCCCCTCACCAAGCTCTCCCAGGCACTTTTTTTCTGCCCTGGTGGATCTCGAGACCCTTCTCTGATGTTATCTTTTCCCAGCCACAGATGCAGTTTCGTAGCTTATGTCCTGCCGGTGATATAAATATAGAAGAGGGGAGAGGCATGCATGCCAACTGAGTATGCTAAAGTGGGGTAGGAGGCAGGTGACAAATGGAACTTCAGGGCTGAATGGTTTGTTTTTGCACTGTGCTTTCTAAAATAATTACATGCCAAGTTTTTTTTAACTGAACACAAAAACACTTAATTGTTTTGGCCAAAGCGAACAGCCTCATGAATTCTGGGGAGTGTCACAGAAAGTCCATTAATACAAAACATTGGAATAATTCACAATGTTTCCATTCTCATGGCGGAAACCATTATAATGAAAGCATGAAGAACCATTCGACCGAGTTAGACTCTGACCCAGCTCAATAGAGAAATCTAACGAATCTGCACACGTTCAAAGTGCATTGGAGTTTAAAGGCACTCAGTGCCATCCATTATTCTCTCCATTATCAGTCAGAGGAAAGGAAACTGGCAGGGGTACAAGCAAGCACAAACAAATGCATCACCTTTCATGCTATAAAACATACCAAGTTCTCGACTTGGCCGTCAAGGTACATAAACAGAAGCTAGCCCCGTTAAAGGACCACTGAGCAGGTTTTCAGCCGCTCCTCGAGAGGCGAGAGAGGGGTGAAGATGTAGGGAGGGAACGCCATGCATTGAGGCAACGGATATAATTGGTGGCTGAAGCAAAGGGAAGGAGCAAGGTAAACCCAGGGACCCTGAGCGTGGTGGGGATGGGGGGGGAGAAAGGAAAGGTCTGTGACAACAGACGTGGGAAGTGATGCAGATTCACAAGATAGTCGAGTCAAGTTTGTCATACGCACAATTGCGGTGAGGTACACACATAAAATGAAAATCTTGTTTACAGTGGCATTACAGGCACATAAACTCAGATGAATACACAAAAACATAAATACTACATAAATTACACAAGAATTCTACAAGACAATAAAAAAAGACAGCAAAAAAAAGACATTAGTGCAAAACAATTAGAAAACATGTTTGTGATAGTGCAAGAAGAGGTGGCCCATTGTGTTCTGCTGTCGAGATTGCAGGCTAGATTTAGTTGCTTCACACAAGTCTACTTCAAAGTTGAGTTTAATCTATCTAGTTTTAAAAGTGTTAAAGAAGGAACTGCAGATGCTGGAGAATCGAGGGTACACAAAAGGCTGGAGAAACTCAGCGGGTGCAGCAGCATCTAAGGAGCGAAGGAGATAGGCGACGTTTCGGGTCGAGACCCTTCTTCAGACAAAAAGTGTTCTGGTTTATAAACCAGTTCCCACATCTCTTGAATGGGACTCTAGATTATGTGAAAGTGTGGAGTAAAAGGTTTCGATGTCTCCAGACACTGTACAAGCCGTCCCTGGGTAAGGGATGTTTTTACAGACACCTAAAAGTTTATTTTGTCTATGTTGGAAGATCAACAACAAAAAATGGTAATCACATCTGCACAGTATTGTAATGAATGGCATCAAAGCCATATAAGACTGATAAGAAATAACTATTACTGGGTGGTAGAGAGGAAACTGGTGCTGTCTCTCACAGGAATGAAAGTGTGTACATACGTTAAACTTTTGAATTTAACGTTACTATGGGAGCTCATTCTTATGTAAGGGTGTCCATAACTTGGGCAATCATAACCTAGAGATGCCCGGTAGTTAGAAATCCATCAAAGTACCCGAAAAAGAACAAAAGCTGCCCACAAAATGGATTCCGGAGGAATTAAGCAACATCATCTCGTCGTTCGAGAAAGTGTGACAACAGCAGAAAGAAAACAGCTCTGAGCGGTGTGTTCAGAGGGCTGGGAATTCAGCTCCTGCTGCAGGGATGTGACCACATGGTGTGGGCTGTCACCTCCACTGAAGTACTGACAGGCTGCCACATTGCCGAAGGAGCACCAGGCCTTGAAATTGAGGATATATTCCGCCTTTTAGCTGGAACAATCCAATGTTTTTTAAACTCCCTCAGTCCCCTGAGCAACATGAATCCCTCGCCCAACGACACTTTTATTTTCACTGGTCCCATCTGTACTGCCCAGGGAGATTCTCAAGCCGATCCACAAAACTGTTCAAAAAACACTCTAAAAAGATGCAAAGTTTTGCTTCAGATGCTGATCCTGGTTTTACAGTCCCGCAAATCCGTCGAGGAACTCAGCTGTCAGATGTCAAGTACGAATGTGTCCATGCCACGATTTAGACGCAGGCGCTTACTTTATTCAGGCCAAAAGTGAAATTTTAAAATGACAGTCTCGGCAGTGGAATTGGTATATATGGAGCGGAGAAGAGAGCTATTTCCCAAGACAACACCTCCCTCCCCTTTAAATCCTTCATGAAAGCTGGGAAGAAAAGGTATATTTAGCATCACTCTACACTTATTTAAGAAGCTGTATGCCAAGACGTAGGTCTCAGAGTCAAAATCGACATGCATTCCTCCCTCCGCCGCCCCCCACGCTTTTCAAAAGTAGGTTAAGGCTGTGCCAACTGCTTAGTCAGCCATTGTGCCTTCACAATGCTGCGATCCATTCCAGGCCTTACAAAGCTGGTTGCCACGGCACTGCATCAGATATGCAACAACGCACAAACCAGCCTTCAGACCGGCCCACTATGGAAATTGCTGCAATGCTTCCTGCACTGGGAGTCTCTCGGAGGGCAGGAGTAATATCCCGTTCTGCTTCCATTTAAATCATCATTTTGAGGACTGCAGGACATGATACTGCCCCCCCCTAACTTACTCTCCCAAGGCAAGTTTAACATGCTGCCCTTATCAAGCAAGCTCTTGGGAAAGTGGCAGATGAGGGTAAGGAAGGATCAAATGCAGAATGTAAAATATCACACTGGAATCATCCAGTCAGTGAAGATTTCATTCCTCAAAAGAAACCAAAGATAGTTATTTGTAAAATGCACAGCAGTAACATTTTCCTGGACTAGACCTGTCGTTCAGTTTCAGCCCAGCCCACCAGACCAAGAGTGCTGAAAAATTCAGTGTATAGGGCTCGTCCGGGCTTGTAAAGCAGAGAGGCTTAGAATTCTTTATCCACCAGTCATTCTGTTGATTACTGCGGCCTTCGAAAAAGTGAAGTCTCAGGATGCATTCCGGAGAATTGGAGAGAATGGAGATGAAGCAATGTCACGGCTGGTCACATTGGAATGCCTGTTGTAACCCACGCTTAATACTTTATTAGCTTATAACAGAATGGAGGAACAGGCAGGACTGTGAACAAGGGGCTGGCTTAATGAGTCCCATTTTGCCTCAGACCTGTTTCGAGCTCCTCATCTACATACCAGTACTTCTTAAATGCTATCAGAAACTCTGCTTCCATCATTCTCTCGAGCAGTTTATTCCAGATACTCATCACTCTGGGTTAAAGAGAACCTCTTACATCCCCAGTAAATCTCTTCCCTCTTATCCTAAATCTATGTCTTCTACTTTCGTCTCCCTCTGATATGGGGAAAGGTTTCCTGTAGTCTATCTGATCTATACCGTTAGTAATTTTATATACCTCAATCACGTTCCCTCTTAACCTTTTCTGCTCCAGGAGAAACAGATCCAGCCTCTCCAGTCTCCCCACGTAACTGAACTGCTCCATGTCAGGCAATGATCATTAAACCAAGGCTCTGGTTGTTTTTTTCAAAAATTCCCAATGCAATTTCATTGACTAGTAGGAGTTCATTCCTGGTGACCCAGTCAACATTTATCCCTTAGCCACTTAAAGGGATCACCATTACATTGTTTCTGGATGCTGATATCCACAAACTAGATCTTGCTTTGACCACCAAAGTGACTACACCTCTGAAGCACTCAAGTGGATATAGTGAGCTTTGGGCTACAGTTATTAAATTGAGTTACTAAATTGGGTTATTTAACTGGAGACTTCAGAATGGTCCCAAACTGAAACATGACCCAGGGTTACACAAAAAGCTGGAGAAACTCAGCGGGTGCAGCAGCATCTAAGGAGCGAAGGAGATAGGCGACGTTTCGGGTCGAGACCCTTCTTCAGACTGGTCAGGGATCAGGGAAACGAGAGATATAGACGGTGATGTGGAGAGATAAAGAACAATGAATGAAAGATATGCAAGAAAGTATTGATGATAAAGGGAACAAGCCATTGTAAGCTGTTTGTGGTGTGAAAATGAGAAGCTAGTGCGACTAGGGTGGGGGAGGGAGATAGAGAGAGAGGGAATGCCAGGGCCCGAGGGCTGAGGGAGAGGTGGGAAGGGGAGGAGACAGCAAGGGTTAACAGAATTGAGAAAATTCAATGTTCAAGCCAAAAGGATGCAGACTCCCCAAGCGGAATATGAGGTGCTGTTCCTCCAACTTGCGGTGTTGCTCACTCTGGCCGTGGAGGAGGCCCAGGACCGAGAGGTCGGATACGGAATGGGAGGGGGAGTTGAAGTGCTGAGCCACCGGGAGGTCGGGTTGGTTTTTGCGGACCGAGCGGAGGTGTTCGGCGAAAACGATCGCCAAGCCTCCGCTTGGTCTCACCGATATAGATCATCTGGCATCTGGAGCAGCGGATGCAGTAGATGAGGTTGGAGGAGGTGCAGGTGAACCTCTGTCGGACCTGGAAGGACTGCTTGGGTCCCTGAAAGGAGTGGAGGGGGGAGGTGAAGGGACAAGTCTTGCATTTCTTGCGGTTGCAAGGGAAAGTGCCCGGGGAAGGGGTAGAGCGGGAGGGGAGGGAAGAATTGACAAGGGAGTTGCGGAGGGAGCGGTCTTTGCGGAAGGCAGACAGGGGGGGAGATGGGAAGATGTGGCGGGTGGAGGGGTCACGTTGGAGGTGGCGAAACTGGCGGAGGACTATGTGTTGTATTTGCCGGCTGGTGGGGTGAAAGGTGAGGACCAGGGGGACTCTGCCCTGTTTGCGAGTGGGGGAATGGGGAGAGAGGGCAGTGATGCGGGGTATGGAGGAGACCCTGGTGCGAGCCTCATCAATAGTGGGGGAGGGGAATCCCCGTTCTCTGAAGAATGAGGCCATTTGTGATGACCTGGTGTGGAACACCTCATCCTGGGAGCAGATGCGGCGTTGACGGAGGAATACACTCCTGACAAAAAATTTCACCACCAACTTCCATCCGGCACTCAAATACACTTGGGCCATTTCCAACACTTCCCTACCATTCCTTGACCGCACCATTTCTATTGCAGGTGATACACTCCTGACAAAAATTGTGTACTGAAACACGACCCAGCCATGATCTCTAGAAATGCTGCTTGACCTGCTGAGTTACTTCAGCACTTTGACTATACTTGTGAAGCTTTTTTTCTTTCCAGAGTCAGACACATATTCACCCAAATGTACTTTGTACTTTGTGGAAGAAGAAATAACCCGAGGATAGGCAGTAAGCAGGCCAGCTCAGTGGCATTACAGGTTGAGCTGCTGCATCATAGCTCCAGGCTCAAACCCAACCTCAGGTGCAGCATGTGTGGAGTCTGCATGTTCTCCCTGTGTGGGTTTTCCTTGGGCGCTCCGGTTTCCTCCCACACTGCAGATACATGTGGGTCAATGGGTTCATGGCCGCTGTAAATTGCCCCATGTGCGTAGGTGAGTGGTAGAATCAATGGGCAGTTTATGAGGATGTAGGAAAAAGTATAAAAACGTAGGACTAAATTTGGATTAGTGCAAATAGTGAGTGTAAATAGGTAGCTGATGGTCAGCATGGACTTGGTGGGCCGAAGGGCGGTTTCCCTTCTGTGCGTCACTAAGACTGCAAATAAATGACTTTGCACAACCTATTAATAGTTAAAGCCAGCTGATGAAAGGTGGAATACAACAATGATACTGCCTGGCATGGACACTCTAGCACCTTGACTTAAGGCTCAGTGTTGTAGCCATGATAAGGAGGTTCACCATGGTAACAATCTTAAACATAGTTTCTCCCACGTTTCACTAATCCTGAAACAACATAATTTGTTCAGGTTCTTATGACGATAGACAGGGAATGCCACAACCAGATAGAAGATGCAACAGCTCAAGGATTTGCACCTGGAATACTAAAATAACAATGATAATTTGAATCTCATGTTAGGATCAAACAGAGAACTACAGCTCACAAATAAGTAATTTGACCCATTGCATCTCATGGCGGTTCACTCGACGAGTTAGCTGGTTGAGTGCAGTTCCTGGCTTAGATTCCCCTTCTGAAGAATATACAATTCCCTTTTGAAAGTGGTGTTTACCTTTCATTTGGGACTAAGACAACACATTTTCAACTTTTGCCAAGTGTCTTGAATCAGTGATATCTAGTTCATAAAACCTCCGGTAATGAAAATGTTTTATGAGCAATCAAAGAAAAACAATTTCAAAATTTGGAGAAACACCTGATGTCCAAATGTCAGTTAAAGTCCAACAGAGCACTAGTCTAGTTGAAAGGTTCCGACCTCAAAATGGTGCCTTTCCATTTCCCCCCACAGATAGCGCTAAATTTATTGAGCTTCTCCTGCAGATTGTACGTTATTGCAGAACAGTACTGCACAGAAACAGGCCCTTCATTCCACAATGTTTGCACCAAACACGATACCAATGTGAACTGATCTTATCTGGCCGTACACGATCCATATCCCCCTATTCTTTGCACTTCAATGTGCCCATCAACGTACCTCAAACGCCACTGTCGTATCTGCCTCTACCACCATCCTTGGTAATGCATTCCAGGCCCCCACCACCTTCTGTGTAAAAAGCTTGCTCCGCACATCTTCATTAAACTTTCCCTCTCTCACCTTATAGCTATGCCCTCTAGTGTTGGACATTTCCACCTTGGAATGAAGGTTCTGATTGTCTATCCTATCTATGCCCCATTTTTATCGTCTCTCCTCACCCTCAGACGTTACAGGGAAAACATTCCAAGTTTATCCCACCTCTTCTTGTAGCTGAAACTACCTAACCTTGGCAGCATTCTGGAAAATAAAGCTTCTCTGCACCTTCTGCAAAACCTCCACAACGTTCTTGTAATGGGGCACCAGGAACTGCATGCAATACCCCAAATAATTCCAACATCCACATGTCAGCAAAGAACCCTGATCTAGAGGGTACCAATGCACGAGTGAAGTTATCCCAAGTGAGAGTTCTTTCCCACTCATTGGAAATCACATCATGCTTTGGAGAATATTCTGCACATGCAGTGTCTCGATTTAGAAGAGGTTGATCACTCCTGTTGTGTTGAAAATCGAACTTGCTGTAAACCACTGTATGTTGCAACTATTCATCGCTGCTTTTGTATTGAAGATAAAACTCCGATAATCTACACTCACAAAGTTACGGCATCTTCCTCCTCAGCCGATATTTGCAACTCTCCCTGCCCACGTTTTGGAGCCTGAGTTCCAACACTCCTTTCCAACCCACATATTTTACTTTGGAGTCACGTGAGTGATTCCGTTAAGAACCCCGTCCAGGCCGCATGCACGTCAGTACGTCTGCCTGGCAGGTCAGCGCTCCTGCCAGCGGTAAGTTAAACCTAAAAGGTAAGTTCGTTTTTACTTACCAGGGTTTTTTTCAAGCAGGAGCCTCTCTTCACAGAAGTTTTCCTGTCAGTTTCACAGCCCGACGAGTGAGCCGGTTATGGACTGTGGGGAAACCTCAGTCCGATTGCGGAAGTGGATAACCGGCAAATGATCGGGTTGTGAGATAAGGAGCCACTGACAATGCAGTCAGTGGCTCCCAGCCTGCGGGGATGCCGTGGAACGTCAAGGAAATAATGCCAGAGTCGCTGACAGTGCGGTCAGCGGCTCACAGACGTTGGTCCCCAGGCAGGGAATAAAATTGGTGAGAAAGGACTCGTTCAGCCCTATTTGGACTCGGGTGAATCGGGCTACAAGGGTTTTCTCTTAATAATAACGTTTAATGTATGTTATGGTGTTTTTCTTAAAGTTAAAAGTTAAAGGCAAAGTTAAAGTCATAAAAAGTTATTGTCATATGTCCCTGACAATGAAATTCTTCTTGTTTAGCACAAGTTGCTGTGAAGGGTTAAAAATTGCTTTAATCCTTCACAGGGAAAGCAGTACACTAAAAATTTGATTTAGTGAGCCTACACTGTAATAGCGCGGGTCCATGGGACAGGGCGCGCCAGTAGCGCCTGGGATAGGGCTGCTTCATGAGTAATAGTGCGGCCCTATGGAACAGGCCGTGCCAGCAGCGCCTGATAGGGATGCTTCATGTATGAAAGTGCCGGCTTACGGGAGAGCCGCGCCGGCAGCGCCTGATACAGGGCTGTTTCATTTGTGACATTGCCGGCCTACGGGAGAGCTGCGCTAGCAGCGCCTGGTACAGGGCTGTTTCATTTGTGACATTGCCGGCCTACGGGAGAGCCGCGCTAGCAGCGCCTGGTACAAGGCTGTTTCATGTCAAAAAGCGCCGGCCTCTACGAGAGGCGGCGCCGGCAACGCCTGGGACAGGGTTGCTAAAGTTCACACATAAGTCTGCTACGCCCACGGATTTGGGGGATGATTCTCCACCCGGGCTGGATAGCAAGGCCCATGGAGTCGGGGGATGATTCCTCACCGGGGCTGGATAGTGCGTTTGAAACGACTATCCCAAATGCAGCAACTGTTGCATACAGTGCTACAGCAGGGCACAACAAAAAGGCGCCAGCAGTATCTAGTAGAGAACTGTTTGATAGTACCTTCATAGATGAGGCGGCGCGAGCCATGGGTCATTTTAGTTCTGACACCGACTCTGATGGTAAGGTTGAGCCAGAAGTTCCACTTCTGCAGGCCGCACCAGCAGCTCCAGTTGACAAGAGCTGCTACAGGTCTCCCTCTTGGAGGCAAAGACTAAGACAGGTCAGTATCCTGCTGACACTGAGTCTCAGGGTATGGCCGTGGGGCATACCCCAAGAGATGAAGGGCACGTGTCAGAGGTACCTTTTTTTCTGACAACAAAGTTGCCATCCCAGCAGAATGTTCTATTCGGGTATAGGTCCAATGGGTTCATATCAGTATAGGTATCCTGCGGCCTGTGGCAGTGCCTGTTTTGGGCTGCCTACGAATCACCCTCTCTGAGGAGGAAAGAACAAAAGGTCAAGATATAACTGACTCCAGGCTCTAAAGAAGTCAATAGAACATACTGAAGCACATATGTACCGGCAGTGAACAGCGCCAACAGGGGAATGTGAGAGCCAGCCGCCGGATCTGTTATTCAGGTAGGCCTATTCAACAGGGGAAGAAAACCTGGCAGACGAATCAATTAAGGCCAACGGCGGGCAAAGGTCATCGTTTCAGAACGCACCCCATGTGCTCATCGGCAGTAAGCGGTTCACTGGAGCTGGGGGCTGCATGATAGCTCAGAAATTCCATGCACCTTACCAACCCTACTCAACAAAATGGGTCTAGCACTTCCAAAACATGGGTAAGTGCACCGTTCAGAAGTTATAATATTTACATTTGTTTGTACAACACACAGAGGATAAAAACATCTGGTTGAGGCACAGTATTAGCATTCCAAGCAAGTTTGGATTATGGCCAGGGTTATTTTTTGAAGCTAAGGTTCGGAAATCGGGCCAAAGTTCTCATGCAAACCACCCATGAAATAAGGCAGGAGTGGCATGTATATTATGAAAAATGGAGTGTCGGGCATATGAACTTTCCGAATATGAAAACTTTTTTTCCTGACTAACAACAGATTCATAAGGGTCTCAAAGATCCATGCTATGCAATTCCCATTACAGAGGTTATCAAAGACAATATAACTGTACTGATAACAGTAAAACATTGCAGAATGGGATAAACTGTCTGTTGGTGATTGGGATTTACCTTTAATTATTAATTAGCCTATGACTCCACCCTGTGGCAAGCGATTGGAGTTAATAGCAACCTGTTATAAAACTGACTTTATTTCATCAAGAGTAATTGGCAATATAGTAGCTGTGTTTCAGCTGAGCAAATCAAGGAACTGATATCACGCAAACTAGCAACCTCTCAAAGGGCATGTAGACCATTGTTAACAACCTTATGCTATTGTCAGCTGAAGCTACCTCAGTCACAATGATGAAAAAACAGTATTCAGCATTGCTGAACATGACAATAAACTCATTTGAACTTGCTCCAGTAGTTTGGTCGGTCGAATTCAGTTATTACAAACTGATGCTAAGGTCTCTAAGGTGAGAAATTTTGAATACCATCTCTAGTTGGAGGTATTGGAGATTTGCATGAGTTACCAATTCTTCAATTGTTGGTATCAACTAAATATATACTCTAGATGCACCCCATTGGCAAGGGGCTATTGAGCGAATATACATATTCTACATGCTCAACTTCAAGTTACTACTCTACAATGGTGACATATGTTAGTCACATGGCAATCAAGTAAAAGTATCCTGTAATAATTACCTAATCTCCTTTGCCACTGGTGTATCATCCAGTTCAGATCGATGACAACACAGAATAGGTATTGGATCTCAAAGTATTATGAAAGTATGGTTCAATGCTACATTGAATATTGACATTTTGGTGCATGTTTATTCACTGATTGCAAAAATATGTGGCACAACAGTGCGGAGAAATACATTCTCGCTACAAAAGGAGGAATGTTCTTTTATGTCTTCCTCCATTTTTTGCCTCATTAGCCGGGTCTTAAAACAGTCAGCAAGACCTCGCTTGGGTTCATACTGTCGGACTGGCTAAGCAGCCATGTTGCCTGCTTCATCAGGCATAATAATACAACGGTATACGGTTATTCCAAAAAACTGGTTCAACTGTGGTTCAGGAGACCGGCCTTTGCATAATAAAACAATTATTGACTTACACATTTTGAATGGATTGACTTATGGCTCAGGTTGTCACATCAAGCCATGAATGTGCTCACTGCAGAGTGCAGGGATAGCACCCAAAAAAGCAGTACATTCCTATTGAGGGGATCGGAAGTGATTTTGTTTAAATGTTAATGTTACATTTAATATGGTACAGATTACCAACATCTTCCAGTTCATTCTTAAATGGTATTTGACAATAATTCAGTTATAGAGACACTACAGCTGCATCAAACGGGAACCACGCTGTCGGGTTCAACCCGGATATCGAGTTGTTAAAGAGATCTTGACACAACAAGAATATGTTGGTTATTGAAAATGTGTTAACATTACTCCACCAAGAGGTTACAGGTACATCCTTAGTTATGACACTAATATCAGCACAACGACGGCAAACATTGCAAACGCTGTGGCTAGATAGGATGGAATTGGCTGTAGGTGCCATTTTATTTTACATTCTGATCTACACAAGCAGAGCAGACCAGGGGTGGCAGGATTTAAGATCATTTCGGATACCCTACGGTCTCACATCTATGTGGGAGGGCAGGCTTGCTATATTATATCAAGGCCACCAGAATCCTAAGAAGTGTGGAATCAGCATTGTTTATTAATCAACAAACAACTACACAATGGAAGGTCGGTTCAGACTATTTCAAGGTGGCTGCAGCAGGTTCTGGGTTATGCAGGTATTAACATTGACAATTGTATATCTCATTCCACCAGGTCAGCATCAACGTCAGCGGCCAGGGCAATGAACATGCCCATCAACCATATCCTCGCGACCGCAGGATGGCAACTAAATTGATTTTATTTTAAATTCCATTGGTCGGTTACTGACCCGGGGTTTTGCCCATTCTGTTTTGCGTCCACTTTAGCCTCCCCTGAGTTACAGGGGTTGCTATTGATTTATTTATTAACGTAAACCATTAATACATTTGAATCAATATCATGCTTAATGCATTTTTGATTATTCACTCATCCTGAGTCAATCGATGCAGTGAGACGCCGAGATTTCAATCTGCAGCATGAAATCACAAAGCTTTGATTTCTTCACGGAATCACTCACGTGACTCCGAAGTAAAATAGTAAGATTAAACGTGAACTTACCAATTTGATCTTGATTTTATGAGGAGTTACGTTGAGATTACGTGCCCTCCACGCCCAACCCTCTCTCGTAAAGATCATCTGGTAGTTCTCGAGTCACGCCTCTTACTATGTCACCGGTGATTGTTATTTGTGATTTCATACCGCTGCTTTGAAGATTGACGCGCATGCGGCCTGGACGGGGATCTTCACCTAATCACCAACGTAACTCCTCATAAAATCAAGATCAAACTTCAAACTGGTAAGTTCTCATTTAATCTTACTAGTTTATAGCAAAGATCCTATAGCGGAGCAAAATAGACCACGCCTGCTAAATGCAATGGGCTGACGTGTAGTATGCAACGGAACGGAACGTGGGCCTTTTTTTCATACATTTCCGTAACCGGACCCGACCCGACTCGACTCGCAGTGTAATCAACGTTGCGGGGGAACAGTTTGTGTTAATAAACTAAAATTCTGAAAATGTGGAGAAGATTTTTACCAAATAACTTTTATTTTTACGAGGATATTTCCGTAACCGGCTTCCGTCTCCACACTATTATCCTATGGGATCTTTGGTGCAGAGACAGAAGCCGGTTACGGAAATGGGGTCTTAAATTACCCATGAATCTGCCCATGACCGTACTACGTCATTTTTTTTTTTTCCAGTGGACTATCTTGCTCGCTATAGAATTTTTGGTTTATAGAGTGCATTCCCTTGAAACTCACGTTGTTCCATTTCCCATGCTTTCCTTAAACTTCCAGAGGGAAACACTGTTATTCTATCATGGCATATTCCAAGAAAAAGAGAATTAAATTTGTGTTGGAGCCTAAATAAAAATAACAACTAATATAGTCTGGAAAATCTGCCAATCCAGAACAGCACCACAATCCCCAGGGTGTGAGACTTGCACCAAATCATATTAACTCATTAAAGAAACAAAAAGACTAACAAAGGGAACTTGTGAGGGACCTTAGCTTTGTCTTCTCTTGTGACCAATGTCACTATCAGTGGGAACAATTAGTTCCTTTTGAGTGCCAGATTTGATGGTGACATCAAAAATAGTTCATAGAAAAGCATGATCAACAAATGGGATGGACGAAGGGAAGTTTTGTCTTTCAGAGGGCCAGCACAGCTACTGTCGGCCAAATAAACTCACGCTTGCATTACGTAAAAAGAAAAACCGTGTATGAGTCACGCCATAGATCAATCTGGGTTCACAAGGTTTTATGAAGGAGGATGTCATGTTTTCACCGATTCTTCGAGGAAGAAACAGGGTGGATTTCAAGTAGGTGTGTGTAAAAAAAAAAAATCAAAAGAAACTGCAATTGCTGGAAGTCTGCAATAAAAACAAAACACTGGAAACATTCAGTAGATCAGCAATATCGATGGAAAATATAAGTTCTGATCGAATAATCTTGTCAAAATGGAGTAATGGATGAGAGAGTCTAAAAAAGGGGTCTTGACCCGAAACGTCACCAATCCATATTTTCCAGAGATGCTGCCTGACCTGCTGAATTACTCCAGCATTTTGTGTCCTTTTGATAATCTTGTCAGTTGCATAAAAAGTAGCAAGAACGTTTTAAACCAGAAAAATGTGAATACAGTATTTAAGGATGAGGGAATGCAAATAAATGGGCAGATAATGAAAAGAATGGAGACATATCACCAGATTCAAGAAGAGCTTCTTGCTTGGTATTATTAGACTCTAGAACAGACCTCATTTGCTATGGATAAATTTCCACTCTACGTGATTGGTAGCCTTGCACATTTTTGTTATTTGCACTTTTTCTCTAACTGTTACACTATTCTGCACTTTATATTTTGCACTACCTGATGTATCTCATTTATGGTAATGAATTGCTTGGATAGCACACAAAACATTTTTTGTCACTGTAACTTGGTACATGTGACAAAATAAACCAAACAGGCATGTTCATCCACAGATCCTTAAAAGACAATGGGGAAAGGTGGCTAAAAAGATTTAGAGGCTGCCTTCCTTTATGTGAAAGATCAGATTTTTCTTTTTAGTTCAAAAATCGTTATTCATAAAATCTATGCAAGAAACAATATGAATGTATAAACTGAAATGACATCATGAATATAAAGAAAGTCATGTGTTGCATTATTGGTTCCATGCATTTGTAGTGTTAGGACCTTCTGCGCAGAGAGTATCAGTGCCATTCATGTGACCTCCTGGGACAATACAAATTCAAGTGTTTGAGAGACAGGGTGGATTTAATGCTTAACCCTTAATGTCTTGTTGCAGAAAGACCTTGGCATGCAGTCCTTCATAGCGAAAAAAACAAGAATAAGGAGTATAGGCTGTGTGCAATACTAGTTCATCCACAGCTTGTGTGCGCCCTGTTCTGGTCAGCCCTTTACAAGAGACATGTGATTGCACTTCTTCCTCTTGCGTATGGCGTGCACAGCCAAAAGTTGTAGGTCAACTTGTTCTATTTGATCTTGTTTGTGCACGTCGGGCTGATTGCATTAGTCGAAACAGGGTGGACCACGTGAAGGTTGCAATCTCCCACCCCGTGATTGCACTGGAGAGGGTGCAGAGGACATTTATATTGACACAAAAATGTAGCTAAGAAAAATTGGAAGAACCAGGGTTGGTTTATTTGGAATGGAGGAGACTGAAGATCATTCGGATAGAGCAGAAAAGTGGATCTGAGGCCATGATCAGATCTGACCAGCCTCGAGAAGCCACCTGACCTACTCTTGCTCCAATCCCATAGGATCTTGTGCTCTTATCCCAGCCAAAATGGAGGCGATTGGATAATCTACCTTCAGGAAAACATGACCCACATTACTTTGATTGACTGGTTTTGATATTGTGCATAATTGGTACCGATTTACAGTCCTTCTTCTTCTGTCATGTGTCTTTTAGACCTGCAGCTCCGTTCAGGCGAGCCAGGCCAATGTGTCATCGTCCAGGTCAATCAGACCTGGTTCACCATTCGGTGGCCGGTGTTTGGGGCAACTGGTGATTATGTGCTCCACTGTATGTGTTGGGTCCCCATACTTGCAGGAGGCGCTGTCCACGAGGCCCCACCTCTTTATCGCTACTCCATAGCGTCCGATGCCTGTCCTCAAGCGGTTGAGGGTTGTCCATTGTTTTCGGGGCAGGTCCTGGCCAGGGACGTCCATGGGGTAATTGATGTACTGGTGTAGCCTAGATGGTTCTGCTGACTTCCACTGGTCTCTCCATCTCGTCTTGACCCAGGCGGCCTTAGAAGCGTCAGCCGGTGTTGTGCAGAGCAGCTCTTGGGCTTGCGTGGCAAAGGGGTGCCGTGACTTCAGGCGCACTCATCGTGGTGTCTCTGTGACGACCTGATGGAGGAGGTGGGATTCTGTGCCTTTCGTGAGGGCCAGCGTGGCTGCTTCTCGTCTGATGTTGGCCGGGGCGATGCCAGCGAGGACGGGCAGTTGGTTTACTGGGGTGGCTCGTAGGCATCCGGAGACAGTCCGCAGGGCGCTGTTGAGGGCAGCATCCAGCTTCTTGGCGTGAGGGCTACGGCACCAGACCGGGACGCAGTACTCGGCGACTGAGAACACCAGGGCCACTGTGGACATGTGCAGAGTCTTTGTCGTGGCTCCCCATGTGGTGCCGGCTAGGCAGCGTATCAATGCGGCACGGGCGCTTGTCTTTGCCTTGGCACCTTCCAGGTGTTGTTTGAATGACAACGTTCTGTCGAGCTTCACAACGAGGTACGTGGGGACAGGCTGGGACCATAACCGGGCGTTATCCACCATGACGTTCATCTCGCGGGTCGCTTCCCTATTGTTGAGGTGGAACATTGAAGATGTTGTCTTACCCATGCCGTTATTTACAGTCCTTCACTGATTGGAGTCTGCAGGAGAAATAATTCTGCCTTTAAATTGGAAGACATTGGTGTGGTTTCTGCCCAAGAGTCTGAAGGCTCTGAACAAAAAGCACAACCACCTGTGGCTGCCGCTGATGTCGAGACCCACAGCTTTGGGCATCAATGGGCAAGGTGCAGTGCTCCCCAGAACTGCACTGAGCCTAGATGGGAGATAAGCTGGGGCTTAACCAGCTAGCTCAGAGTGTGACCCTCTTCATAAAGAAACGACAATTAGTTCCCAATCATTCACTGAGATCAGGTTTGAATAGATGGGAAGAAGGCATCTTTTTTAAACTGCCCTTTTGTTATTGGTTATGGTTTCGGTAATGAGAATCACAGGGAAACGTCAGCAACTTGAATTAACATCAGCAGTGTCTGTGACCTCAGAATTATTCAATGTCAACCAGTGGTACTTACACTTCTGACCTTGTCTCAGGGGAGCCTCGTCCATGCACTCCACTCAACCTTGGTTACAATTCATTCAGCCACTCGTCTCTGGGGGTGCTTCAGGAGGAGATTCTGTTGCCATCTGGTTGCAAAAGGTATAATAACAATGGCCCCTTGCCCAGCTCGCTGTAGTGGTCTCAGGCATGATAGCACCAATGGAGCCAGCATTAAAAGGTGACTTTTTAAAAAAGTGTTGTTAAAGATACAGCGCGGAAACAGGCCCTTCAGCCCACAGAGTCCGCTCCAACAGTGATCGCCCAAACACTAGCTCTTCCCTACACACTATTTAAAGAAGCCAATTACACGCACACACACAATTTCCGACACACAATTTACAGGGGCCAAATAGCCTACAAACCAGGACATCATGGGAATATAGGAACACCCGGAGAAAACCCATGCGGTCACAGGGATAACATACAAAATCCATACAGAAAGTGCCATAGTCAGGGTTGAACTCGGGTCTCTGGCGCCGTAAGGTAGCAACTCCTACTGCTGTATCACTGTGCCGCCCTTAATTATTATATTATTTTGTAACCTGGAATGTACACGGGATAGGTTTGTAAACCAATATGTAGAGGAACCGACTAGAGGGCAGGCCATCCTAGACTGGGTATTATGTAATGAGGAAGGATTAGTTAGCAATCTTCTTGTGCAAGGCCCTTTGGGCAACAGTGACCATAATATGGTGGAATTCTGCATTAGGATGGAGAGTGACACGGTTAATTCAGTGACTAAGGTCCTGAACTTGAATAAAGGAGACTTTGAATGTATGAGATGGGAATTGGCTTAAAGGGTTGAGCGTAGAGATGCAATGACGAAGATTTAAAGAGCGCGTGGATGAACTCCAGAAATTGTTCATCCCTGTCTGGCGAAAAAATAAAACTGGGAAGGCAGCTCAACCGTGGCTGACGAGGGAAGTCAAGGATAGATCCAAGGAAGAGGCATATAAATTGGCCAGAAATGGCAAACCAGAGGACTGGGAGAAATTTAGATCTCAACAGAGGTTAATTAAGAGGGGGAAAAAGAGCATGAAAGAAAGGGAAATATAAAAACTGACTGTAAAAGTTTCTATAGGTACGCAAAAAGGAAAGGATTAGGAGGGGCCGTTCCCCGGCTGTCGGCTGCGCCTCTCATCTATTCCAGTGGCTGTTGAGAACTTACATTCTCTCAATGGGAAAGATGCCACCGCCCCTTGCCTTCTCCAGTCTTTCACACTAGCTTACAAACCCAGAGGGGAGAGTGACACCCTATGGGAGACGGCACCCAGCCACAGCTTGGGAGAGGTAACACCCTGATTCACTTCTCTTCTCCACCTCCACCCCTTAATATTAGAATGGGAGGGGGGGGGGGGGGGGGGGTGAAGTCCATTCTAATATTGGCATTAGTTTATTATTATCATGTGTACCGAGATATAGAAACATTTCTATGTCATCTACCCAGTCGAATCATACTATCATGAGTACATTCAAGGTGTTACACAAGTACAGCAAGAGAAAAATACCAGGTTGCAAAATATAGTGTTACAGTGTAGGGAGGAACTGCAGATACTGGTACGCATTGAAGATAGTCACAAAATGCTAGAGTGTATGCATTGAAGATAGTCACAAAATGCTAGAGTAACTCAGAGGATCAGGCAGCATCTCTGGAGAAAAGGAATATATGACGTTTTGGGTCTCAACACAAAATGTCACCTATTCCTCTTCTCCAAAGGTGCTGCCTGACCCACTGAGTTACTCCAGCATTTTGGTGTCTATCTATGGTATTAGTGTTGTATAGTTACACTGTTAAAGTCTGCAAAGCTGCCAGCTGTAAGAGGAAGCACGTGACAGGTTGTGGTAAGCCAGACCTCCTCTAAATGATGCACTATAGGGCTCTATGTGATCGGGAAGGACTGACAGCACGTGGTTCCTGCTATTCAGTGGCTTTAACCATGGAAATAAAAGTTTAATTGCAATGCCCCCGTCCCACTTAGGCGATTTTTTAGACAACGACAGGCTACGCCGGGGTGTCGCCTGTATGGTCGTGAGAAGTCTCCTCAGTCACACAAAGAATCGTAGCATTTTTCTGGTCACCGCTGGATTTTGAAATGTCCAAAACTTTGGCGACATTTGGCTTGACGCCAATGAGCATAGCTTGACTTCTCCTGACCTAGGTGCTTCTTCTTCTTCTTCTTGCGAATAAAACATAAATAAACCAAAGGAATAGTTAGATCTCAAGCCGGGTGTTGAGCAGCCAGGTTGTTGCCTCTGCATCAATGTCTGCCAAGCCCTGAGCTCCATTTGGTGGGTGGTAGAGCGGGCACACAGAGATGACATGGTTGTCTGTCTGTTGTTCTGCTCCGCATTCACAGGCAGGGCTCTGGCAGAGTCCCATCTCCACATGCTGGCATTGAAACGCCCAACTCCAGTATGAAGTCTGTTGAATTTCACCCATGCTCCTCTGGGAGGTCAAACCCTGGACAGCTTTTATCTGGTGAAGAGATGTAGCTGTGTAATGGAGATGAGGTTGCCATCGACTCCTGTGTCCACTTGGTGGCTATCCAGTGTGCTTTTGTCTCAGTTGGCTGGATGGATGGTAGAGGAGTTATTTTCCATGTGGAGCAAAGCGGTGACGGGACTTCAGTCGGGGTGGCCTCTGCTCTCTGCTGATAGCCTGTTGGAGGAGGTGATCTGGGTCCATAGCATGATGAGATAGTGCCAGAGTTGCTGCTCGCCTTCGGATCCCTGCAGGCGGAATGCCTGCAAGTATAGGGAGCTGCTAGACTGGAGTAGGTTGAAGGCACCCAGCGATGGTTCACAAGGTGATGTTCAGGCTCGTGTCTACCAAGCTAGTATGTCTGCTTCTACTCCATACGGGTGCGCAGTACTCAGCTGGAGCATACACGAGAACTAAGGCAGAGGTGCAAAGAGTTGATGGACTGGCTCCCCAACTTGTTCCTGCCAGGAGTTGGATGAGGCCTCTACGTGCCATGACCTTGTCGCGGAGACCAGCCAGGTGTTGAAGGAATGTAAGCAACCTGTCCAGCTTTAAGCCGAGGTAAGTGGGTGTTTGTTGGAAGTCCAAGCGCCTGTTGTTATGGAAGACAGCTAGCTCTCGCTTAGCTTGTTGTTTAGATGAAATGCTGTTGATGCTGTTTTGCCTTCGCTCAGCTTTAGACACCACTGTCGTAGGTATATTGCCAAAGTCCCCATGTCTTGACTCAAGGAGCTTTCGATTGTCTTCCACTCTTTGTGTCTCATCAGGATGGCTAGATCGTCAGCATACCCATATTTTCCAGCGATGGTCTCTGGGAGGTCATGGATGTACACGTTGAAAAACAGCGGGGCCAAGACGGATCCCTGTAGGATACCATCCTTCAGTCTACCTAGCTTACTCTGCTGTCCATCACCAGTCATAAGCACAAAGCTGCAGTTTGATATCGGCTTCATGATGTAGCATACCATGCGCCTGTCTGGCAGCACCCGAAGTAGCTTTGAAGTTTGTCCCCGGTGCCACACGGTGTCATAGATGCTGTCGTAGGTTGTCACCAGGATGACGTAGGGTTGTCGCCAGTGCTGACTTCGGTAAATTCCATTGGCAACTACCTACGTCAACTTACGTCAACCAGCGACAGGTACCGGTGACTGAATTGTCTTACCATGTCGTAGCTTGTCGCGGGTGTGGTCGTAGGAGGACGTCCTAATGGGTCGCCGGTTGTCGGTAGCTTGCCGTAGCTTGACGTCGACTAGGTGGTAGGTTGTTGTAGACATTGTCGTAGACATTGTTGCAGGGGGGTCCAGTCGTCGGTTTCCAGCAACCTGCTACGACTATGACAGTCGCCGAAAAAATCACCTATGTGGGACAGACCCCTCGTGTTTCCAGTAAGATCAGAGGAGCAATTTCTTTACGTAAATGGAACAAGGTGCAAGAAGATGTTGTAGGGGCGGGCACAATGGTGATGTTGAAAAGACATTCAGACAGGTACATGGATAGGAAAGGTTCAGATGGATATGGGCTATTGCAGGAAAATGGGACTAGCTCAGATATGGAACCTGGTCAGCATGAACAAGTTGGGCTGAAGGGCCTGTTTCTGTGCAATACAATTCTATGACTCCATTGAATGGTATTTGAAGCATAGGTCTGTCATTTACCATGGGAACCAATTTGACACTGTGAAAAATGCCCTGTACACCATTCTGTAATTGAGCACGCAAACCAACAACCACATACTGTATAATGCTTGTATAACCAACTCTTTAGCTTGGCATGGTATCCCCTGCTTCTGGGAGTCGGCCAGACGAAAAAGCTTCGGATTTACCCTGTTAAGCTCTCCAAGGATTTTATGTTTCAATGTGATCCCATCTCCTAATTGCCATTATTTTATAAATCGTCGCAAGTCAACTGGTTTGACCTACATGAGGTGACTTGTGGGCACAGGTGTGCTGATTGAAGCTTCATTCTGATCATAAATCTACAAACTGTTCCTAAAGTACAGCCAGAAAATAAGATGTTTTTCAAGTAACTCAGTATGTTACACCACAATAAACCATGACAACCTTTGTAATATTTATTGCACAAACGTATTGGGTGCTGATGTGCACTCATCGTAAGAATTTAGTTTCAATCCAACACACAAAGGGAGATATATCCCTGGATAGATAACAATTCTGGCACCAACACAAGCCCTCCCAATATAATTACCTACTCCTTTGCAAGCATAATTCAAAATACAGAGCAAGGTACTGTATATGTGTTGGCATTTTGAAAGTGTTTGCCAATACAGCATTCCCACAAATAGAGTCACAGTGTCATACAGCATGGAAAAGGCACTTAAGTTCAACTCATCCATGACGTCTAAGATATTCCATCCAAGTTAGTCTCATATGCCCAAATTTGGCCCATATCCCCCCAAACCTTTGTTATCCATGTACCCATCAAAATATTTTTATTTCTATTATCTACGTGCATCTATTTCTACCGCATCCAGCACCCATTCAGGTATTGCCATCCAGATTTGCTCCGTAATATAATAAAACAGTTCATAAAAAATCTATAGGATGCAGTTGCAAAGCAGCCAACTCTCATGCATTGAGCGTGAGAATCACACATATCGCCAAATTCTCACGCTCTAGCGCTGATCACAGAATTTCTCACGCTCTGTCATGAGAAATTCTGTGATCAACGAGAATTTCAAAATTGCATGGGCCGGGTGTTGGAGAGCCGGAGCGGAGGGACGGATGGTGCGGCAGTGCAGGGGCAGATGCGGACGGGGAGCCGGGGCCAGCGAATGTTTGCGAGGTTGGCGAGTCGCTCGCTGCAGCTCCGGCCATGAAGCAGCCTCAGTGCAAGAGTCCTGGGTGTTCGTCAGAAGCATTGCACTGCTGCCATGAGAGTCTCTGAGCCGAATTTGCCCTGGTGACCGGCATGGACCAGGCTGTGGCTCGGTGCATCCTGGAGGACAACCAGTGGCTGCTGGAAGTAGGTACCAAGCACTGGGTAGAAGCGGTAGAAGATAGTGGCCTTCAAATGGGGGTGGTTGGAGAAAGCATCCTGTTTGCCTGCTAGATTTTCACTTTCTGTAACTACAGGAAAAATGTTCCCGATGTTGGGGAAGTTCAGAACCAGGGGTCACACAGTTCAAGAATAAGGGGTAAGCCATTTAGGACTGAGATGAAGACAAACTCTTCACCCAGAAAGTTGTGAATCTGTGGAATTCTCTGCCCCAGAAGGCAGTGGAGGCCAATTCACTGGATGTTTTCAAGAGAGAGTTACATTTAGCTCTTGGGGCTACTGATTGGCAGTGCTAGCTCGAAGGCGCGAATGGCCTATTCCGGCATCTATGTTTCTATGGTCGAGGGACACCCCCCTCCCACACCCTCCCCCCACTCGGTCGCTCCATTCCCTCACCGGGTATCTCCAAGGCCAGTGATCGGTGATGGCTCAGCCCCCCCCCACTTTCAAAAACACTCCGCGGCCCCTGGTTCAGACGGAGAGTACTGCCAGATGTGAAAAGATAACTGAGGCCAGTTGTCCATGATGTCTGGATCCCAATGCTCAGAGCTTCATGTTTCAGAGTTGGCTAATGTTATTGATTTGTAATTAGCCTGGTTTGTAATTAGTTGACAAAACCTTAAGTTATTAATCCGGAATATCCAAGGGGATGGAATAAGTGTAATATTAAAATGACATGCAAGGTGTCAGGCACTCTGTCACAACATACAGCCCCGATAACCCATTATTTCCTTCAATTAAATATTGGGAAGGTAGCACTATTGCTTCTCCCTGCCTACAGGCAGCAATTAAAGAGCGCACCCCAGAGGTGAGGACAGTTCAGAGCTGGTCGGGGGGGGGGGGGGGGGGGGGGCAGAGGAACAACTACAGGACTGTTTGGAGTCTGTTAACTGGGCAATGTTCAAGGACTCGGCAACGGACTTAAATGAATACGCCACAGTCGTTACAGACTTCATTAAGAAATGTGTGGAGGACTGCATCCCTACAAAAACCTTCCGAGTGTTTCCCAATCAGAAACCTTGGATGAACTGTGAGATCCGCAGTCTTCTGAAGACCAGACTCCGGGCATTCATGTCTGATGATACAGTGGTCTACACGAAGTCCAGATACGACCTTTATCAGATCTTTATCATTGTTGTGGTATGAATACCACATTAAATATTATGTACTCTCAAGATCACATTAAATAAAATATTATTGCTTAAATATATAGTTATTGGACTTTGCATTTCGGAAAAGTCCCAGCTGAGAGGAAGACAGCAAATTACTGAAAATAGAGGGTGAAAATGACTTCAGGACAGTTTGTTAGGAAAATGAAGGAAATTGTAACTGAATACTTATACAGCTGAGTGAGTATAATTTTATGGATGAGAAATTGTGTTCAACCAATTGATGACATTTGACAAAGTAACTAGCATGTTAGATAACAAGGAAGCCAATTGATGTAGCAAATTTTGTTATACAAAATTTTGTTATACAAAATTTGGTCCATGAAGTGCCCCATAAAAGATTACTGCATTAGATAAGCACCTGTGGATTTGAATGTAATAGGTTAAGTCCAGGGGGTCAGATATGGGGCTTTATATGTGGGCCAGATATATTGTCATAGAGGGGCTAGGAGCAAGGCCAAGTGTGCATCCAGAGTCAAGGTCTGGAATAGTACTAGGTGTGCAGTCAAAGCTGGGACAATGGGAGTGTTCAGTACTAAGGTAATCAGTTATGATCAGGGTAGAATAGGGGGTTAGGTGTAAGACTGGAGTCAGGGTCAGGAGTAGTACCAGGTTTGCAGTGAGACTCAGGTTGGTCAACATGGCGAAGTGCTTGATTATAATCTGATTTCCATACATAAATACACTAAGATAATTTATGTTGTGCACCTGTTGATCAGAGCCTGACTGTACTGTGGAATGTAATTAGGAATGTAATTTAGCCTAACCTTATTCATAGCTAATCCAATTTAAAGCATAAATATTGCATTCAAGTGTGAGTTAAAAGGCTCATTACAGTATGCACCAGATTGCACAATTTCAAGCTGAAAAATGCAAAAGCTCCGTATTAATGGGAGGGGGGAACACCCCTCCCACACCCCCCCCCCCCCCCAGTCACTTTGCTCCCTCAGGCTTGGTCTCTTGCAATTGCTCACTCCCAACTCTCACCCAATGTTGGCAGCCCTGCAGTTAGTACAAAAAAAAATCAGTACATGCTGGAAATATTCAGCAGGTTAGGCAGCAGCTGCAGAGACAGAAATAGAGTTTAAGCAGGAACTTCAGATGCTGGAAAATCGAAGGTAGACAAAAGTGCTGGAGAAACTCAGCGGGTGCAGCAGCATCTATGGAGCGAAGGAAATAGGCAACGTTTCGGGTCAAAACCCTTCTGCAGAAATATTGATGTTGCAGGCCAATATCAGAAATGTTTCTTTTTGAACATATGATACTTGATTTGCTGCCTATCCCACAATATTGTGCTTTTGTACTGTTAATGGATAAGCTTGGCTAGGCCAACATGCTGTGGATTAGAATTGCTTGATCTTTGAAAGAAAAAAAAGGACCTTTCACACCTATTTTAAAAGGCAGACAAAAGGCTGCATTCCCAAAGCACGCCTGGTGTGGCAGTGGACAATTTTGTGCTCGGGTCTCTGGAGACTTACTTAAACCTACAACCTACTGACTCGTAACTGGATATAAAACTACTCCCAAGGTACTGGCATTTATATCCCTTTGAAATATTTGAAGAAGAATAATTTAGCTAGTATTTTTGAAAACTTTGAAACAGATACACTTAAGAAGGGTCTCGACACGAAACGTCGCCTATCTCCTTCGCTCCTAAGATGCTGCTGCACCCGCTGAGTTTCTCCAGCCTTTTGTGTACCCACTTGCAAAAGAAATGTGCACCTAATCAAATCAGTGTTCCCACAAAAAAAAACGATTGCCATGTTTCATCAGGGTAGATCAAGGGTTAAGAGTCTCCCTGGCTTAGCGGGTCAAGAGTTTAAAGATAAATTTCAGATTAGAGGTTCTGGCAGAGCAACAGTACTTAAAGGGGAAAGAATATTTGGCTGGAAGTACTTACGTGAATAACTATGTTGCTAATGTCTTTGAAGATAACAAGGCCAACATTGTCCTGTCACCCATTCTGTGGAGTGGTCCCAAGAGTAATAAAACCATTAACCTGCTATCCAAACAATGCATGGCCAGACCGTGGGTCAGACCTACAGACCTTGTTCTCAAGGGCACACTTAAAACTAAAGAATTAGGAGGGCAGAACTAACAAATGGAGTTGGAAATAAACAGAGGCCTGCTTGAAAGATGGAGTAGCTCACAGCTACCAAATCTGTTCACAGTGGGGAGGAGGGGGGGCGGGGAGCCTAGAGTTTGGAGCTGAAGTTCCCCAGCAGGCTAGACAGACGGAGAAAGCCACACCAGGTTCCCGTGAAAAGAAACAAATTGGTGACTGGTACCTCTCTTCCCCATCAGCACACATCCCTAATTTGTCAGCGGGGTTAATCCATCTGCTCACGGCATTCCAACTACATGACTCGCCCTCCAGGTAAAAACTAAATGGCTCCTCTGCTCACAGCGCTGGCATTCCTGCCTCTGACTGTTTGTTTATGGAACAACATATTCCACATTACCTAAGCTGTTGAAATATGCCGTCAGGCAGCTGTCAGATAAAGATGTTAGGAATGGAGAGGGAATGCTAGCTCTGAGAAGGTCATCTAACTCCCTGGGTCTGTAATCCTGGGTACACCTGCATGTCAGAAATACCACAGTAGTGTGGTTATATTCAAGTGCTTTACTATCCATCACCAGTCATATAAAAAGGGCAGCAAATTTTAAAATATGGTCGGTTGATAGTGAAACAGAGACCAATTCATCCAGTGGTGGTCGATTCATAGTGCAGAGAAAGTCAGTGGAATTTAATGTATAAGATTAAGCCAAGCATGACAGAGTGCATAGGAAGAGAGCTATACCTACTACCTTGCTTAAGGTCAGAGAGGTTGAAAACCTTCAGATTATCAGTCTGAAGAAGGGTCTCGACCCGAAACGTCACCCATTCCTTCTCTCCAGAGATGCTGCCTGTCACGCTGAGTTACTCCAGCATTTTGTGTCTACCTGCATTAACCATGTTCAATGCAGGGAATCATAGACTCTCATGTCCAGGAAATAGGTCCTTAATCAGCCCACCACATCCATGCTGTCCCTATATACTAATCCCCTTTATGATAGATTTCAATGGTTTGGGAGATTCATGTCTAGATACTTCTTGGCTGCTACTCAGTGAAGGGTCTTGCCTTGTAATCAGAGGTTATGGGCTTAGGTTCTGCTCCACAGAACTAGACAAAAGGTCCAGGCTGACTCCAATGTGTTTCTGTGATTGTTGAGATAGTTAAGGCAGTTGTGAAAAATTGCAGCAGGATCTGGATTGATTGGCCAAGTGGGGCAGAGGAATGGTTGATGGAATTTAATACAGAGAAGTGTGAGGTGTTGCATTTTGGGACGTTGAACTAGGGCAGGATCTACACAGTCAATGGTAGGCCTCTGGGTAGTGTTGTATAGCAGAGGGATCTAAGAGTTCAGGTGATTTGTCCTTGAAGGTCGAGTTGCAGATAGATAAGGTGGTCAAAAAGACTTTTGACATTTTGGTTTCATCAATCAGTGTATTGAGTATAGAAATTGGGAGGTCATGTTGCAGTTGTACAAGACGTTGGTGAGACGCATTTAGAATATTGTGTTCAGTTCTGGGCACCACGTTATAGGAAAGATATTGTCAAGCTTGAAAGGGTTCAGAAAGGATTTACGAGGATGTTCCCAGGACTAGAGGTTGAGTAGGCTGGGTCTCTATTCCATGGAGCGCAGGAGGATGAGGGGAGATCTTATAGAGGTGGACAAAATCGTGAGAGGAATAGATCGGGTAGATGCACAGAGTATCTTGCCCAGAACGGGGGAATCGAGGAACAAATGACATAGGTTCAAGGTGAAAGGGACAAGATTTAATTGGAACCCGAGGGGTAACTTTTTCACACAAAGGGTGGTGGCTATATGGAACAAACTGCCAGAGGGGGTAGTTGAGGCTGGGACTATCCCATCGTTTAAGAGACAGTTAGACAGGTACATGGATGGGACAGGTTTGGAGGGATATGGACCAAGTGCAGGCAAGTGGGACTAGTGTAGCTGAGACATTGTTGGCCGGTGTCGGCAAGTTAGGCCAAAGGGCCTGTTTCCACAAGGTATCACTCTATGACTATGAATCTATGACATGATCAATATTTATTCCCAAACAAAATGTAAGAGATTACTGAGTCTCTATCACATTCTTATTATGGAATCCAAATCTTCCTTTACTCGCTGTGAAATGGAATATAGTTTATAGAGTGGTTGATTACTCGCATCTCTACCTACAAAGGAAGAACAATGTAACAAATGATAAAGAATCAAAATGAAACTTCCAAACACAAAGAAAGTTGCTTTCCAGATGCAAAAATGTTGACATTCAGGGTGTAATGTTATTTCACTAGGGGTGTGCCCAGATCAGTGCCATCAGGACATCCTACTAATTAAGACACTTAAGCAATAATATACATTTAAAACCCATCAGCTGCAATTCAAATCAAATTAAAATCGTTGTAATTATGTGATTGTATGTAACTAAACCCTCTAAAGCAAGGTGAACCCCGGTGTTGGTTTTAATGAGGCACCAATTTTCATTTTGAACATTTTCAGCTCGGAGCTTCACAATAAGCCACAGTGAAAATGAAGGATCCCCATGAAAGCTAATCTTTCCATGCAACTTGTCCTACTCACATTCCCATCAACCCCCTCCCCCTAATTCTCCCACTCACCCACACACCAGTGGCAATTTATAGCAGCCAATTACTCCACCAACCTGCATGTCTCCAAGATATGGGAAGAAACCAAAGCAACCAAGGGAAGACAACGTGAAGGACGTGCAAACTCCACACATACAGCTTCTAAGGTCAGGATCGAACCATGGTCTCCACGCTGAGGGTCATAGATTCTACCAGCTGACATTTAACGATAAAACCTAAAGGGGATTCACAGCACCATTATCCAAACTGGGTATTGGTAGGACATGTGGAATAATAACTAGGGCAGAAATGGAGTAGCAGAGACAAAAATGGATGGCAGACTTGTAGGAAGCAAGCAGCTGATACTTAATCATCAATTAATGTCAAGAAGTCAGCAATGCATGTGCAGAGTGTGCTGGAGGAGCTCAGACACTTCAAGCATAACCAGGCTAGAGAAGATTACATGACTGAGGAGGAACATGGATGAAAAAAGTACTGCGTGATCGGGAGCTGAAGTCCATCACAGGGTGCTGGGCAAATGAAATTTGGCGCACATTCAGATTTGACATCAGGCAAAACATTGGATGTTGTGGGCAGCCAGTGGAGCTCAGAAGAAGTGAAAGCTGGAAATAACAGCATCAGAGCTAGTGGCTCAGCGGTTAAGAAGTTGATTCAGATGTCAATGACAAACTTTGAGCAGGATCTTTACAGCTCCCTGAAGGTTCCTTATTGCCATTCTTGTCCAGTTACGGTGACCCTTTAAGATTCATCTTTAGCTATATGTTCACCGACTTTCAACAGGCAGCAACCAGAGAAAGAAGCAGAACCCGTGTTGCACGTAGACTTCAAGGCAGATTTGGCTCTGTTGTACTGATCTGCGTCTGAAGAGTTTGCCAGAAGATAGATACAACAAGCTGGAGTAATTCAGCTGGTCAGACAGCTTCTCTGGAGAAAAGGAATAGATGACATTGTGGTTCGAGATCCTTCTTCGCTGAGTTACTCCAGCTTTTTGCATCTATATTCAGTTTAAGCCAGCATCTGCAGTTCCTTCCTACACATGAAGAGTTTGCCAACTGGCTTAATCATCCAAGAGACAAATAATTGCCCCTATAAATGCAATGAACAGAAGCCCATTCATGTGCTCCAATCAACCACTCTGGATGGGAATGTGGGGAGAACAAAATAGAGTTCATGCCAGTGGTTGGTTGATGGTTGGTGCATATTTGGTGGCAGTGGGGCTTGTTTCCATCATAAAAATAAGTATACTCAATTCATCACAGCTCTCGCTGGAACAATACTATATCTGGGAAGAATGGTGTGTGACATTCCCAGACATATCTGGAGACCATATTGCCAAGCGTGAACAAATGTGGATATTGTTCAAAAAAGCATTTGGGCATTGCTGCAGAGGGATGAAGCCAGGTAGTGATATGGTGAAGTCAAGTGTTAGCACTGAACCTGGATATCTGGCACTGTGCTGTTGCCACGAAGAATAGGTCAAGGGGATGGACCTAGGAAGGAGTGCCCAAGGGGAAAAGAGAAAGAAGCCACTGAAAGCCATCTTGCCTGTGGCTATTATTAACAAAATATCTTCGACTTCCCTAAAGTCCAGGAATTTAAAGTTCTTTGTGGGATCTTTCCAGAAATGAAGAAACTTCAAAAGCTCTGCATAGCCAGTCAAGCAGAGACACGTCTTTAGAAACGCCATGCAAAGGCAGGTTTGTTCTCTTACACACGCAGGGAGCAGTGCAGGCACCACTTTAGATAGGTCATCACACAAAATCTGCAAAGCGGCAGTCTCCCTTCTTTCAGCCAAAGGGGGAACTGCCACTTGTGTAGTTCGATTGGATTAATATTCTATTTGAAAGGTTAATCCACAGGAAATTGCTAAAGGAGCGAGAAAATAAATTACAATTTAAAAAGTAATTGTTTTGAGGAACAAGAGCTAAATAGCAACTGCAAAAGGTTTTTAAAAGTCACTTAGTTAGCTCAATGTTTAAAAAGTAATAGAAAAACAACTTTTCCAGGAGCCAGTACAGTAAACCCTTGCTTTAACGTACTCTTTTGTACCGGATTTTGTGCCGACAGCAGCCCGGTTCGCACAGCATCCCCGTACCCGATGCCACCCAGACTTGCAAGGTGCACCAGCGAGCCCTTCTTCACCCACTGCACAGTTACGTTGATGCATGATGTTGGAGCTCATGTTGTAGCCCCTGGGGACAGCGCTTTCTTCAGGCCACCGCCCCTGATAGGACGTGCTCAGTCACCATGGGGCTCCCGCCCCTCTCACCAGCTGCCGCTTCTCCCCGTCGGCCATCGCTTTGTCCGCTTGGCCCATGGGCAACAAGCACCAAGCAGCTTACCCAGAGGCATTTATCATCACCGTAGCCGGGGACTTCAACAAAGCCAACCTGAAAAACTCTCCCAGACTACCATCAACATGTCTCCTGCAACACCAGAGGATTAAACACCCTTGATCACCGCTATACGACCTTCAAGGGTGCCTATCGCTCTATCCCTCGCCCTCACTTCGGAAAATTCGACCATTCAGCTTCTTCCTGCATACAGGCAGCTACTGAAGAATGCATCCCCAGAGGTGAGGACTGTACAGAGCTGGTTGGGGGAGGCAGAGACACAACTACAGGACTGCTTGGAGTCTGTAGGACGGGCAATGCACAAGGACTCGGCAACGGACCTAAATGAATTTACCACAGTCGTTACAGGCTTCATAAGGAAATGTGTGGAGGACTGTGTTCCAACAAAAACCTTCCGAGTATTTCCTAACCAGAAGCCTTGAATGAACCATGATATCCGCATTCTGCTGAAGTCCAGATCCCGGGCATTCAGGTCTGGTGATGCAGAGGTCTATAAGAAGTCCAGATGCGACCTTGACAAGGCCATCAAAAAGGCCATAAGGGGCTTCCGCTCAAAGCTGGAGGATGAGGCGGATGTTCGGCAACTGTGGCAGGGCTTGAATGCCATCACTGGGGGTCAAATGGAGGAACTGAGTGAAATCCAGGTTAGCCGGGAAGTGGTGTTAGGTAAATTGAATGGATTAAAGGCCGATAAATCCCCAGGGCCAGATAGGCTGCATCCCAGAGTACTTAAGGAAGTAGCCCCAGAAATAGTGGATGCATTAGTGATAATTTTTCAAAACTCTTTAGATTCTGGAGTAGTTCCTGAGGATTGGAGGGTAGCTAATGTAACCCCACTTTTTAAAAAGGGAGGGAGAGAGAAAACGGGGAAATACAGACCAGTTAGTCTAACATCGGTAGTGGGGAAAATGCTAGTCAGTTATTAAAGATGGGATAGCAGCACATTTGGAAAGTGGTGAAATCATTGGACAAAGTCAGCATGGATTTATGAAAGGTAAATCATGTCTGAAGAATCTTATAATATTTTTCGAGGATGTAACTAGTAGAGTTTTAAAAGGGAGAACCTGTGAATGTGTTATATCTGGACTTTCAGAAGGCTTTCGACAAGGTCCCACATAAGAGATTAGCATTCAAACTTAAAGCACATGATATTGGTGGTTCAGTGTTGATGTGGATAGAGAACTGGCTGGCAGACAGGAAGCAAAGAGTAAGAGTAAACGGGTCATTTTCAGAATGGCAGGCAGTGACTAATGGGGTACTGCAGGGCTCAGTGCTGGGACCCCAGCTATTTACAATATATATTAATGATCTGGATGAGGGAATTGAATGCAACATCTCCAAGTTTGCGGATGACACGAAGCTGGGGGGGCAGTGTTAGCTGTGAGGAGGATGCTAGGAGGCTGCAAGGTGACTTGGATAGGTTGGGTGAGTGGGAAAATGCATGGCAGATGCAGTATAATGTGGATAAATGTGAGGTTATTCACCTTGGTGGCAAAAACAGGAGGGTAGACTATTATCTGAATGGTGGCCGATTAGGAAAAGGGGAGATGCAACGAGACCTGTGTGTCATGGTAAACCAGTCATTGAAAGTAGGCATGCAGGTTCAGCAGGCTGTGAAGAAAGCGAATGGTATGTTGGCATTCATAGCAAAAGGATTTGAGTACAAGAGCAGGGAGGTTCTACTGCAATTGTACAGGGTCTTGGTGAGGCCACACCTGGAGTATTGCATACAGTTTTGGTCTCCTAATCTGAGGAAAGACATTCTTGCCATAGAGGGAGTACAGAGAAGGTTCACCAGACTGATTCCTGGGATGGCAGGACTTCCATATGAAGAAAGACTGGATAGACTCGGCTTGTACTCGCTGGAATTTAGGAGATTGAGGGGGGATCTTATAGAGACAAAATTCATAAGGGGTTTGGACAGGCTAGATGCAGGAAGATTGTTCCCGTTTTTTCAGGAACTCCAGAACATCCAGATGTTGGGGAACTCCAGAACACAGTTTAAGGATAAGGGGGAAGTCTTTTAGGACCGAGATGAGAAGATCATTTTTCACACAGGGAGTGGTGAGTCTGTGGAATTCTCTGCCACAGAAGGTAGTTGAGGCCAGTTCATTGGCTATATTTAAGAGGGAGTTAGATGTGGCCCTTGTGGCTAAAGGGATCAGGGGGTATGGAGAGAAGGCAGGTACAGGATACCGAGTTGGATGATCAGCTATGATCATATTGAATGGCGGTGCAGGCTCGAAGGGCCGAATGGCCTACTCCTGCACCTATTTTCTATGATTCTATGATCACCTCTTACAAGGCAAAATCAGGAGGCAGCTCAAGCGACAGTGAAGCATCACTCCCTGACGAGCTCAATGCGTTTTACGCACACTTTGATAGCGAGAACACTGATGTGCCTTCCCGAGCCTCCATTCGCCCTGATGTTATTACTGTCACAGTCACAGAGACCGATGTCAGAAGATCCTTCAGGGGGTAAACCCTCGTAAAGCACCTGGACCTGATGGTACACCCAGTCGAGTTCTCAAAACCTGTGCAGACCAAATGGCAGGGGTTTATGCGGACATTTTCAATCTCTCACTGCTGAGATTCCCTTCTGCTTTAAGAGGGCATCAATAATACCGGTGCCCAAGAAGAGTAAAGTGACGTGCCTCAATGACTATCGACCAGTGGCACTGACGTCCGTGGTGATGAAGTGCTTTGAGAGGTTGGTTATGGAGCATATCAACTACTACCTCAATAAGAACCTCGACCCACTACAGTTCGCCTACCGTCACAGTAGGTCCACGGAGGATGCGATCTCACTGGCTCTCCACTCCGCGCTGGACCACTTGCACAATAAAAACATTACGTCAGGCTGTTGTTTATAGACTACAGTTCGGCATTCAATACCATCATCCCCTCGAAGCTGGTTACGAAACTCACGGAACTGGGTCTTTGCGCATCCCTCTGCAATTGGATGCACAACTTCCTCATCCACAGACCACAGTCTGTTCGAATTGGCAGAAATACATCATCCTCAGTAACAATCGGTACAGGAGCACCTCAAGGCTGCGTGTCCAGAACTCCGCTCTACTCACTCATGACTGTGTAGCTGGATATAAGTGCAAACTCCATTTTCAAGTTCGCTGACGACACCACCGTCGTGGGACGAATTATAGATGGTGATGAGTCAGAGTATAGAAGTGAGATCGACCGACTGACCATATTGTGCCAGGACAACAACTTGGGTCTCAACATCAGCATAACCAAAGAACTGATTGTGGATTTTGGAAGAGGAAGGATGAAGACCCACAATTCTGTTACAATGGTGAAGAGAGTCAAAAACTTCAAATTCCTGGACTGCATATTTCCAACAATCTTTGCTGGATCCAGCACATTGATGCAATCATAAAGAAAGCACATCAGCGCCTCTACTTCCTGAGAGGATTACGGAGATTTGGTATGTCAAAGAGGATTCTCTTGAAGTTCTACAGGTGTACAGTAGAGAGCATACTGACTGGTTGCATCGTGGCCTGGTTCAGCAACTTGAACGTCCAGGAACGGAAAAGACTGCAAAAAGTTGTAAACATTGCCCAGGCCATCACCGGCTCTGACCTCCCCAACATTGAAGGGATCTATCGTAGTCGCTGCCTCAAAAAGGCAGCTAAAATCATCAAAGACCCACACCATCCTGGCCACACACTCATCTCACCACTGCCATCGGGGAGAAGGTACAGGAGCCTAAAAACTGTAACGTCCAGGTTCAGAAACAGCTTCTTCCCTACAGCCATCAGACTATTAAACGCTACAACCTCATAAGCTATGAACTACAATAGACTATTATTATTATTATTATTATTATTATTATTATTATTATTATTATTATTATTGCACCGTTATTGTTTGGGGTTTTTTCTGAGTTTTTGTTGTATTATTTATTATGATTACATATTCTGTTGTGCTGCAGCAAGTAAGAATTTCATTGTTCTATCTGGGACAGATGACAATAAAACACTCTTGACTTGACTTTTGAAGACGTTGAGAGAAGGAGAATGCGGTGGCAGGGGAGCAGACAAACCAATGGGTGTGAGGGGAGGTGAATGGGAGCGCACTGTTAGTAGCGGAGGATTGAAGATAACACATCTTGTCAAGGACTACAACGCGAGTCGCAACAGCAGCCATCTCAATTCCTGAAGAAGGGCTCGCTGGTGCAGACCAGCGACATCAGCGCCTAGTTTGAAGTTGAAACGACATAAATTGCTGGAGTAACTCAGCAGACTGAATTAGTCTGAGGAAGGGCCCCGATGTTATCTATCCATGTTCTCCAGAAATGCTGCCGGACCTGCTGAGTTATTCCAGCACTTTGTGTCCTTTTGTGTATTAACCATCTGCAGTTCTTTGTTTCAACTACATACAATTATAATATCTTACTCAGTTATAACGGACAATCGGCGATAAGGGACACAATATCCCCCACCCTCTCCTCCCCATGGTCCGTTATAACGAGGGGTTACTGTACAGATTGAAATTCGTTTATTGTCATGCACACAGACGCAATGAAAATCCTTGTTCACATTAAGCTAATTGAGTAAACAGCATATATACAGTAAATACAACAGTACGGTAGAATTGGAGAATGGTGCAAAGATTGTAGGGCAATCTGAAGTTGTGAAAATAATACTAAACTACAAAAACCTGACACAAAGTGCTGTAGTAACTCAGCAGGTCAGACAGGGTCGAGTCGCTTCCTCAGACTGATTGTGTGTGGGGGCGCGGATAGCTGATAAAAGGTAACACAATGACTGAATGAGGTAGAGTTAGGAATAAGAGTGTGCCGCAGCATCTCTGTTAAGGGGGTGTGAACTACTAACAGCGCGCTCCCATTCACCTCCCCTCACACCCATTGGTTTGTCTGCACCCCTGCCACCGCATTCTCCTTCTCTCAACGTCTTCAAAAGTCAAGGCCAGAGAGAACAATGAAATTCTTACTTGCTGCAGCACAACAGAATATGTAATCATAATAAATAATATAACAAAAACTCAGAATTAAGGCGATTGGTTAAGAAGTCTGTTCTTAAGTTGGAACATCCAAGCTTTTAAACACATATCTTCTCCCAAAAGGTCGAAGAAAGAAAGCGAAATGGCCAGGGGGACAGCATCCTAGAGAAGAGACATGGCCATCACACCATCGGAAGGATGTATTGTCCTTAGAGGGACTACAGCCCGATTTACCTGCACGGTAGCGGGATCCTCAAGGGTTAAATTACAACACATCTTGGCACAAACTACAGTGCTTCTGAGCATAAAAGCTGAATAAATTAATATAAAAGGGGTGCTGATACGATTGGAAGAAAATTATTGCTGCTAGTTGGAAAAAATGTCTCAGATCTTCCAGGTGTGAAGCCTGGAAGCACTTCATACAGACGATACAGGAAACTTGATATAATTTTCTGCCAATGGCAAAATCTGCGTCAATTGTTAATTTTAAACCACAAACAGACTATTATTGTTAACCCATTGTATTAAGGGAATGAGACAAAGGTAAGTTCACAATGTTAAGGCAAATCCCACAAGGTACAAATGAGGGAGTGTGGCTACATCTCACTTTATGTTCCCATTGCATATCCAGCAAAAACACCTCTTGTAGTCCATTTGTAGAGTTCAATAAACATGATTCTAACATTGGGGTGGACCTAGAGGATGGGGGAGGGTAGGAGCTATGCTAAACACCTCCAAATACCTGCTTCATCACCTGACCTGGAGATTATCAGAAAAGCAAGCAGGAACAACAGCCACCAGGTCCGCAATAACCAACCCGACCACCCGGTGGCTCAGCACTTCAACTCCCCCTCCCATTCCGTATCCGACCTCTCGGTCCTGGGCCTCCTCCACGGCCAGAGTGAGCAACACCGCAAGTTGGAGGAACAGCACCTCATATTCCGCTTGGGGAGTCTGCATCCTCTGGGCTTGAACATTGAATTTTCTCAATTCTGTTAACCCTTGCTGTCTCCTCCCCTTCCCACCTCTCCCTCAGCCCTCGGGCCCTGGCATTCCCTCTCTCTATCTCTCCCCCACCCTAGTCGCACTAGCTTCTCATTTTCACACTACAAACAGCTTACAATGGCCTGTTTCCTTTATCATCGTTACTTTTCTGCATATCTTTCATTCATTGTTCTTTATCTCTCCACATCACCGTCTATATCTCTCATTTCCCCGATCCCTAACCAGTCTGATGAAGGGTCTCGACCCGAAACGTCGCCTATCTCCTTCGTTCCGTAGATGCTGCTGCACCCGCTGAGTTTCTCCTGCCTTTTGTGTAGCCACCAGGTCCATACTGATCATCAATCACCCATTTACACTAATCATACAGTAATTATTATATATTTTTGTTTCCCTCCACATTCTCATCCATTCACCCCCATATACACACACACACACACACACATACATTCTACTGCCCACCAACACACTAGGGACAACCTACAACTGCCAATTAACCCACTAACACAGAGGCCTTTGGGATGTGGGAGGAGGCCAGAAAGCATGGAGGAAACATGTGGTCAAAGGGCAAACGTGCAAGCTACACACAGGCAGCACCAGAGGTCGTGACTGAACTTGGTCCCTGAAGCTGCGAGGCAGCAGTTCTACCAGATGCACCACAATGCCGCCCTCATGTTCTATAAATAAAAATCAATCAGTGGAAAATACTTTGGAAACACAGCAATGCAATGTAAAAGATGATATATAAATGCACAAACCCAGACAATTCTTAGAAGCACTCAATAGAATTGTGAACCTCCTACACCAAATGATTTGACCTTTCATTTTTTGATTTGCTTTTCCATTCGTAAATGAATTTGGTATTTATGTAGCCCCCAAGTACTTTTGTCCATGAGCAGTGCAACTCCTGCAGCGATATAAGATGGCAGATGAGCAGAGGCTAGTTCATATAGCATGCCTTAAAAAAAAGGGAGATAGTGTTGTAGGAAGGAAATTTCAGGACTCAGGACTAAAATCCCACAACATTGGGCACACCGAGAAGCACAGAGCATAGACTTGGAGAAACAGAAGTGGAGGAGATGACAGAGTTCTCCTTTTCCAAGAAGTTGCTGTGGCAGCTCAATTGTGCAGCCAGTAGAGCTGTGCAAAGGGACAATGGGTCAAGGCAGACAATGGTTTAAAGCAGACAGTGGGCTGAGGCAGATAGTAAGATGATGCTCAAAGCTGGGTGACGGGCTGGACATCACGGGAACTCTTCCCATCGACAAGGTGCAGCCTCAGCTCCAGCAATCAAGATCAATGCTGACCTTGTGCACTGCCTGTGTGGAGTTTACACGTTCTTTCTTTGACCACGTTGATATCCTCTAGTTGCTATGGTTTCTTTCCACATCCCAAAGTTATGCATGTTGATAGATTAATTGGCCACTGTAGATGCCCCTAGCATGTAGATGAGTTGCAGAATCTAAGAGGAAAAGAAGGCAGTGCAGTATAGGGAGATTTTTTTTTGTGGGATTAGTGTGAATGGTTGTGATGTTGGTGTAGTTCATTGGATGGACATATTTCCCTGCTGTGTGACACCATGAGACTGAAATCAACTGCTGAACCATGTACCATTTACAACACAGCCCAACCACAAAAAGTCAAAAGTAAATGCTATTATTAAGCTGCATGGGTTTTCTTCGAGATCTTCTGTTTCCTCCCACACTCCAAAGACGTACAGGTTTGTGGTTAATTGGTTTAGTAAAGTTAAAAATGTCCCTAGCGTGTTGTGTGTGTGTGTGTAGGATAGTGTTAGTGTGCGGAGATCGTTGGTCGGCACGGACCCAGTGGGCCGAAGGGCCTGTTTCCGCACTGTATCTCTAAACTAAAACTAAATTAAGCAACATAGAAGAACAAAGATGTCAATCCAATGAAATATAAAAAGCTTCCTCTATTTAACCATTTATTTACTTTACAGGGGCACTATAAATCAGTCAAAAGCTACCTTGTAACAAGATGGACTGTTGTTAATTTTACTACTGTAATTTGAAAACAAAATGCAATCACAATTATGGAGAGAAGATATTCCCAGCATTCAAAGCAGTAATGAAAGTGGTCTATTTAAACCTGGCACTTTTAGAATAAACTGTGTTGCAGGCTCTTCTAAGTGTTCATGTATCAGCGAGCAGCAAACACTGGACTCCAATCTTCAGTGCAGGAAGGAAGCCGGGAGAAGGGAGCAACAATGCAACTTTTAGATCTAACGACAATGATACAAAATTGTTGGAAAAATTACGAGGGACAGGATTAATCCATACTTGAAAAGGCTGGGATTGATTAGAATAAAGAGATACAGAACAAAGAATGTGGGATTAACATAGGATTAGTTTAAATGGGTGGTTAATGGATTAGCATTGGATTGGTGGGGCCATCGATCTGTTTCCATGTTGTATCTCTCTACGGCTCCGTGATTAAGAACCTCAGCCAAGGAATGAATTTAGTTTTCGTTTTAGTTTAGTTTAGTTTAGTTTAGAGACACAGTGCGGAAACAGGCCTTTCGGCCCTCCAAATCTGCACCGACCAGCGATCCCTGTACACACTAGGGACAATTTATATTTTTTACCAAAGCCGATTAACCTATAAACCTGTAAATCTTTGGAATGTGGGAGGAAACCAGAGCACCCAGAGAAAACTCATGCAGTCATGGGGAAAACATACAAAATCCGTACCAACAGCACCGGTGGTCAGGATCTAACCCAGGTCTCTGGAGCTGTAAGGCTCTACCACTGCGTCACCTTGCCACCCTTATTTCCAAAGACAGGCTAGCTTTACAAGTGAGGAGGAAGTCTATCAAACAGGGCAGGGATAAAACACTAACAAATTTCTTTTTTTTTAATGAATAGTTTTATTAATTGTAAATACATATTAATAGAAAATACTTCTTACATACATTCGTAATATTATTAATATTAACATTTAAGACTTATTTATATTTTATTTATATTTATATTATGTAAGAAAAGATAGAGAAAAATAACATAGAGATAAGAAATCAAAAATAAAGGAGTGAATGGAGTATTAAAAAGTTATCCATCATTGGAGATATATCCATGATTTGTTATACGTATTTCTTCATCTATTCCATTATTCAGGTTTCAGTCAGGCTCTCACACCGAGCCATTTTGACCCTTTAGATATTCAATGTATGGAGACCATATTCCTCTGAAAAGATCCAACCTGTCCATTAGGACAAGCCTCAATCTTTCCAGATGGAGTGTCTCCGACATTCCTGTAATCCACATTTTGATTGTGGGGGATGTAGGACCTTTCCAGAATTTTAATATTAATTTTTTCCCAATTATTAAACTATAATCAATAAAAATTATTTGATTTGTTGTTATTAATTGATCTGTTTCCAGTATTCCCAGTATTATTAACTTTGAGTCAGGAGTCAGATTCATATTAACAACATTCGAAATTATCCTAAATATTTCTATCCAAAATTTTGTAATTTTTACACAATTTGTAAATGAGTGTGTCAAGTTAGCTTCTAAGTGCTGACATTTATCACATATGACAGATACATTTCAAAAAATGTTATGTAGTTTGGATTTTGAGTAATGTAGTCTATGTAATATTTTAAATTGTATAAGAGAGTGTCTAGCATTTAACGAACAGTGGTGTATATGTTGTAAACTTTCATCCCATACTTCTGGTCTAATAATTTGACCTAATTCGTTTTCCCATGATTGTCTATATATTTCTGTTAATGGGACATCATTTTCCAATAGAATATTATAAATATATGATATCAATTTTTCTGTGTTCGGATGTTTATTTAGACATTCATCTAAAATTCCTGTCTTTCTATTTCTAATTTCCTGTGTGTTTACTTTTACATAGTCTCTAATTTGTAAGTATCTAAAATAATCTTTTGAATGTAATCCATAAATTTGTTGTAATTCTTGAAATTAAAGGAAAGAATTTTCCCTGTAGAGATCTCCCGTCTTATTAATTCCCTTATTTTTCCATTGTAAAAAACCTTTGTCCATCATTGAGGGTTTAAATGTAACATTATTTACAATGGTAAGGGCTAATGGTATACATTCCAATTTTAATGTTTTCTTTATTTGTTTCCAGATACATATTCCACTTTCTATTATAGGGTTTTCGCTATAGGTTTTCTTACCTAGATTAATATTGGCAAATATTATCGAACTAATTTCAAAAGGCGAACAATCTACTTTTTCCATTTTTAACCAAATTGGTTGTTTATCTGTCTCTACTAACCAAAAATTCATATTTTTAATATTAACTGCCCAGTAATAAAACATAAAATTTGTGCTAGACCTCCATTTATTTTTGATTTACATAAATGTTTTTTATTTATTCCATGGCTCTTATAATCCCAGATAAAGTTGGTAACTAAAGAGTCCACCTTCCTAAAGAATATTTTAGGAAGATATATCGGAATCAATTGGAAAAGATATAGTAATTGCGGAAGAAAAATCATTTTTATTGCATTAATTTTACCTAGCATTGAGATGGGTAGTGTTTTTCCAATATAAAATGTTCTTATTTAATTTACTCAATAAGAGTGGGAAGTTGGATTTAAATAAAGAATCGTATCTTTTTGTTACACAAATTCCAAGATATTTAATATTTTTCGTTTGTTATCTTAAAAGGAAATTGTTGTAGTATATGTAAGTTATTTACCATTATTGGCATGAGTTCACTTTTATTCCAATTAATACTATATCCTGAAAAAGATCCAAATTCAGTTATTAATTTTAATACATTTTGGATACTAATTTCTGGTTTTGTAATAAAGTAATACATCATCCGCATATAAGGAGATTTTATTTTCAGTATCTCTGGTATCATACCCATATATTTCAGGATGTGATCTCACACGTTGAGCTAATGGTTCTATTGCAAGTGCAAATAGTAGTGGGGGTAAAGGGCAACCTTGTCTGCAGCCTCGAGATAGATTGAATTTAGTCGATAGCATTTGATTTGTAATTATTCTGGCTGTTGGATTAGTGTATAATAATTTGACCCAAGTAATAAACTTCTCTCCCAATTTAAAAGTTTCCATAACCGAAAACAAGTAAGACCATTCCACCTGGTTGAAGGCTTTCTCCGCATCTAACGAAATAACTGCTAGATCTTTATTAATACCTCTTTTCGAGTATATAATATTGAATAAACGTCTCAGGTTATATGAGGAATATCGTTTTGGTATAAATCCTGTTTGATCGGGGTGAATTAATTCATTAATAACTGTACTTAGCCTTTGTGCTAATATTTTAGTTAATATCTTTTGATCAGCATTTAAAAGAGCTATAGCTCTAAATGATCCTGGGTCATCCAGATCTTTGTCTATTTTAGGTATAAGTGTTATAATAGATTCATTTAACGTTTCTGGTAGTTTCTGCTGGGTATAAATATATTCATAGAGTGTCTTCAAGCGTGGTGCAATCAGATCATAAAATGTTTTATAAAATTCCGAGCCAATACCATCTGGTCCCGGTGTTTTACCATTTTTTAATGATCTGATAGATTCTTCGATTTATTTTACTGAAATTTCAGCATTTAATGATTCTCTATTTTGTGAGTCCAACCCATTCAAATTACATTTTTTTTTTAAATGCTTCTATTCCTATCCTGTTTTCTGTCGTTTTAACAGAGTATAATTTTTTATAATATTGCAAAAATCTCTCACTAATATCTTTAGGTTGTACTAGGGTTCGCCATTATGTGATTCGATCCCATGGATTATTTTTTCTCCCTCCATCTTCCTTAATTGGCGAGCCAATAATTTTTGAGGTTTATCTCCAAATTCAAACTGTAATTGTTTAGTGTATTGATAGAGTTTTACAACTTGACCTGAATATATTTTATTTAATTTATATTTCAGTGCTGTGATTTTATTATGTATTGTTATGGATGGATTAGCTGCATTCTCTGTATCTAGTTGTTTAATCTCCTTTTCCAGTTCCTGTTGATCCCTCCGATTCTTTTTATTTAAAAATGCTTGAGAAGAAATCATAATTCCACAGACATATGCTTTAAAAGTTTCCCATAATAAGGAAGAAGATATTTCCGGTTTATCATTTATTTCAAAGAAAATCTTGATCTGTTCTGTAATATATTCCTGAGTTGCTTTGTTTTTTAACATTTGTGGATTAAATCTCCATTGTCCCCGTTTTTCCATTTTACCATTTATTTTAATCTTAAATGTTAAAGGTGCGTGATCTGAGATTATAATATTATGGTATTTTGAATTATAAGCAAGTGAGATAAGTTTGGCATCGACCAAAAAATAATCTATTCTTGAGTAAGTTTTATGTACAGGTGAATAAAAGGAATATTCTCGTCCAGCTGGATTTTCTACTCTCCAAACATCTTTAATATTAGTAGTTTCCATATATGCATTTAATAAGTCACTGGAATGGGATTTAATTTTCCTTTGTCTTGTGGATCTGTCTAAGTAAGAATCTAATGTACAATTTAAATCTCCTCCAATTATTAAGTTATGTTGTGTTATTTCCAGGATGTTGTTAAATATTTTCTTGAAAAACAATGGACTATCAAAGTTTGGTCCATATACATTAACAAAAATCATTTTTTGTGCATTTAATTCTCCTATTACAATAATGTATCTGCCATCATTATCAGTTATAGTTGATGTATGTTTGAATAAAGTGCCTTTACGAAATAATATTGCTACACCTCTTGATTTGTGTGTAAAAGAAGAATGATACATTTTATTTATCCATTTAGCTTTCAGCCTATGCTCAGCATCTTTTTTTAAATGAGTTTCTTGAATGAAAATCACATCAGCTTTAATTGCTTTGAAAAATGTGCCAATATTTTACCTCTTTTAATTGGTTCATTAATACCTTTAACATTCCAGCTGCAAAACGTTATTCCTTCATTCCCCGTATTCATTTCTAAGTCTTGCATCTTTTGTCTATGGGGGTCTGTAATAGAGCCAATGGTTCAGTTCGACAGACCCGACCTTAGACCCGAACTCCGAATAGACGAATTTTAAGTCCCTTAAATGTCTCTCACGTGTATATCTCCTTTGATCCAATATATAACTCCATTCAAACTGAAAATAACAATAATAGTTTATAATAGAAAAGAAAAGAGGATAGATTAAGAAATTAGTATTGTGCACAAAGAAGGAAAAAAACTACATCTAGTATTGGTGTAGTTAGTGCTAGCCATACTAGCATGGCTAATCATCTACCGACTTCCGTAGTTGATGTTACTAACTTAACCAGCTCCCTGGTTTTTTGGAATTATTATTCCATAATGGTATTTTACCGGGGATATTAAATTTAAAATATTCGGGTTATAATAGTCGAAAATGTGAGAATACATATATTTAAAACTTATTTGAAAATCTAATTATAAAAAACACATGAAAAGAAAGGAAAATAAAAAATAAAAATGAAAATTACTAGTACAAAAGAAAGGTTTCCAAAGACGACAAATGAAGTCAGACTCTATATTTGACTCTAATCATTCCAATATAAGTAAACATTAGTCATTAGTAATAATGATTAATTCTGATTAGTAAAAATACCATGGTATAAATTTAATATTTATTAGTTATTATATTTGTAGTGTAGTTAGTGTCATAATGATTAACTCTGATTAGTGAAGATACCACGATATAATTTTAGCATTTATTAGTTATTTGTATTAGTAGTGTAGTTATACTAATTATTAGTATCCATGGGAGGGTTTCCAATCCACATCTTTCTCCAGCTTCCATCTAGTACTATCCAGTTCCATCCAGTCCTGCAAAGTCAGTGTATTCAATGATGAGGCCTTCTCAAGTCTTAATCTTCCAGGCAAAGTCCAGCGCTTCCACAGGGTTGGAGAAGAAATGTTCCTTCTTGTTGTAAGTGACTCTTAGCTGGGTAGTTCAGGCCATATTTCAAGTTTTCCACCCCCCTCAAGAGACTTTTAGTCTCATTAAATGCTTTTCATTTCCTGGAGACCTCTGTTGGATAATCTCGATAGATGCTGATCTTGTGTCCTACAAATGTAAGGTTTCTGTTTCTTGATGTTTTTTGCATTATCTCCTCCAAGACGTGGTCGTATTGTACTTTTATTATCATTTGTCTTGGGGGAGCATTTGGTCTTGTCTGACGTCTCATCACTCTGTGTGCTCGGGCTAGCAAAGGCTTTTGTTCCAGAGATAAAACATTTTGCAGTAAATTCGCAGTAAATTCTCGGGGATCTTTATCTTTCTCTCCCCCTTCAGGAATACCCGCAATTCTTAGGTTTTGTCTTCTCTGGCGACCTTCCAGTTCAGTACATTTCTCGGTTATTTTGGTCAATAAATCCGTTAGACGTCCATTTTCTGTGATAAGCTTTGCTGTAGTCTGAGCACTTGTTTCGGCTAGTTCTTCAAGGCTTTTTATGCCAGTCGTCTGTTGGTCCAGTGCCTTCTCCACAGGATTCAGCCTTTCTTCAAAATCAGTTTTCACATTTTTAATCTTATCATTCGTCTCCTTTGACATTTCAATCATAATTTCTGCGATTTCTTTCTTCAAATCATCCGATATTTTCGTAGTCTTAGTATTGATGTTGGTATTAATTTCAAGTTTCAAATCTTTCATTTCAGCATTCATCTGGTTTATTTCTTCCTTTAAACCAGCAATTTCACGTGCAATAAAAGTTTTAAGTTCTTCACTTTCCGATTTTTTCGTCGTTTTTCTCATCACATCTTCTTGGGATAACGTCCTACCTGAGTCCGAGGCTTCAGTCAGGCCTTCTCCCGGTTTCTGGCTGGTAGTCCGACTTTTCGATTTTTCGGGTGGGCTGCGCTGTGTATACATAACAAGTCGCGCGCCTGATGACGTCACTCACAGCAATCGGTGCAGAGACAGCAGGCAGGTCCATTAATCCCCGATTTTTTCCCGTTTTTTACGAGGAGCTGGCTGGCGTTAACCTCTAGCTCTCCATAGCGCCACCGGAAGTCAACACTAACAAATTTCTTGCCCAACAAAAATATTTTAAATTACCAAGCAAATGGAGCATGCTCCACTGCCTATTCTAAACCGATAAATACAATGATCAAGTGAAGGCTTTTGTAATTTGCACAAACAAATGAATTACCAAAAAGGCAAAGGTTAACACCAATTGGATTCAAGAGTCAAGAATGAGGCACAGTAATTTTAGAGACTTCAGACTGAAGAAGGGTTTCGGCCCGAAACATTACCTATCTCCTTCACTCCATAGATGCTGCTGCACCCGCTGAGTTTCTCCAGCATTTTGTGCACCCTTAGAGACTTGAATGTTCAGAGATGGGGGGGAAAAGAGAATTCTGGAAAACATTCCTGGAGTCAGGTAAACACTGCTCTAACCACATGAACCAAGGAAAGATGTGGGAGGAGGCGAATGCAGTTTCAGCTACAGAGCTGCGAAAGAATAGTGGTGATGATTCAACTTTGGTTATTATCATGCAGGAAATATGATCTTCTCAATTTTATGGGGTGAAGATACAAATGAGCAGGGAGCTGGGCTGAAGAGCAATAAAGCCAGTTATAAGCTTGGCATATCCTGGAACATTTTGGCCAATGGTAGACAGATCTTTGGTGCAACAGCTGGAGCCACTGCCGCACAACTCCAGAGACTCAAGGTCAATCCTGACCTCTGCCATTGTCTGCATTGTGTTTGCACATTCTCGCTACAATTGATTGGGCTTCCTCCGGTTTCCTCCCACATCACAGAGACATGTGGGTCAGTGGGTTAATTGGCCACTGTAAATTGGCACTGGTGCGTAGGTGAGTAGTAGAATCTGGGGGTAGTTTAGGTAAAGTAGGGAGGACAAGAAAAGTGACTATTGGAAGGATTAGTATGAATAGGCGGTTAATGGTCGGCATGCACTCTGTCGGCCAAAGGGCCCGTTTCTATGCTGCATCACTCCAATTCCATGATCAGTTGAGATTGTCCCAAGTGGAGTTGTTAACAAAGTGGTTGAGGTCTATGCCCAAGGCACCCACAGGATATGGTGTAAGAGGGGGATGGGATTAAAAGTAGAGAGTAAATACAAAGTGATCAAAGACAGCCTTCACCCTCCATCATCTCCCATTTAGGACACCGTCCAAGATCCTAAAGAAGATCTTCACATAAATTGTAGAAGAATGAAAGACTGACAGAAGCTAGTTCTTCAAGTGTAAGAATGAAAGAAACTCAGAGGTCAGTGGGCTACAGTTTGAAAGCTGCCACTCAAGAGTGAGCAGGAAGTATGCAGATGGACAAAGCCAGGATTGGAGCCCTGCTTCCCACCGATGGGGCAGTTCATCGATACTCTCAGTCTGTGCAGCACTGACAATGAGATCCCCTTACACAGCCCGACATAGGCACAGTCTCCATTTCACACATCACCTGGAGCAACCTGCTGAAAAAGGTTCACGTTCGGCAAGATACAACTGACTGTATGCCATTCATAGAGGGGTTTAGAGTGCAGAAGCAGTCTTTCCCTTTGTACTCCACCCACAACTTTTCAACACTATACTCAACAGTGCTTTTCCAGCTCATGGGCATTGTATTCATTTCCTTTGGGAATGAATACCGGGTCGTCACACAAAGTGCAGGGGCACGAGAGGCAGCCAGAAGAAGGTCTGAGTACCGTGCGCAGGGCGTTATTTTGAAGTTCTTCGGGGTAACTGGGGATACTGTCCCCAAAAGCTGAAGGCAAATTTAAACGCAAAGGTTATAAAGGATACAGCACAGAAACGCGGCCTTTGGCCCACTAAGTCCGTCCCAACCATTCACACTAATACAACATTAATCCTTTTTTAAATCTCCCCACATTCTCACCAATTGCCCCAGAATCTACCATGTTAATTTGCACGTTGCAGAGTCCACGAAGGGAACCCTGCAGCGAATGAGCACTGTGCCCTGAAACCGCCAGCTCTTCACTGAGCTTCGGCCATTCTCCCTGACGCAGGGGGATACAAATGACAGCCAGGAATTCCAATGGCACTGCCTAGTGTCCTTACACACATCAATGAGGCCTTGACCCTCAACCATTTAACTCAGGCAAAAACACAAATCAGTGACCCAGTCTAAAATTCAAGGTTAAAAAGCAATAAACTTGGGATGGAAACTGAGAGACTGAAATTCCTCTGATGCAGGACTGTGTGACTGAAATGGACCGCGTTGAGATTGTGATGAAGATAAGTGCTACCTGAATTCCAGTGAAACAACCTTTCCATTAAAGGCTCTGGTAACGCAATAACGCTACTTCACATCTTCACAACACTGAACAATACACGGTCTTAACATTGGTGCATCACCACCCGAATACCAGCAGATGCTGAAGCATCTTTTGCAATATATATTTCCAGGGCTGCCAACTCACGCATTGAGCGTGCGACTCATGCATTTCACGCGACTCTCACACAAATCACAGAATTTCTCACGCTCAAAAAAAAAAGAAAGTCACAAACAATTCAATTCGCCCAAGGCTTCCAGATCTCCTCCACATTCACCAATGAGAATAGTTTTCTGATGGCAGGTTTCCCGTAAAGAACGAGCAATTTGATTGGCTTAAGCCCATTGCACACTATTTAAAATGGCAATATAACTGCAATACTAATTATCACATTTGACATTCATGGAACCACATTTTGCAGGTGCGGGAAATTCAAAATGAAGCAAAAATTGATTTAGAGGTGAGTAAGAATGATGAGGGGAATATATAAGGTGAATGCATAGTCTTTTTCCCAGGATATGTGATTCAAGAACTAGAGGGCATTGTTTTAAAGCAGGCGTGTCAAGCTACCACATCCGCCCTGCGAAGGAGTCCAATCAGGCCCAAGGGACGATTTGGGGAGAAAAAGTAGTTTAGTGTCTAAACTAAACTACACATTCCCGTGCAGATGGTGTGATAGGTGAGACATGGCGGTATTCCCAGCACCGACCCCTGAGGCACCGTTCACACCTCCCACCCTCACCTACGGCGGCTCTGTGTCCATCGGCTGCTCTGTTCGCACCCCATGGAGTTTTAACCCCGGCCCGGAGCCAGGAGCGGACCGGGTGAGTGGGGGCTTCGGTGCCGCCTCCGGAGCCGCGGGGATGAATCTCGGCTAAGGCTCCGCTCCAATGTCCGACCCCCGGGTCACTGACCCTCACCTCACCCAGACCCCAACTGGACAAGAGCACCTAGGCCGGCCCACATTCCCGGTAGGGGCGGGGGGAAGAGGGAGGAGGGGGAGGGGAGAGGGTAACACTCTCCAGGCGTCGCCAAGTCTCCCAATTTCCGCTCACTCCGGGTGTTGTCACCGCTTCACTGACACACACTCTCACACACAATCTAACACACACCCTTACACACACACTGGCACACACAAGGTTTAAAGGGATATGGGCCAAATGCGGATGAATGGGACTATTTTAGATGGGGCATCGTGATCTGCATGGGCAAGTTGGGATGAAGGGCCTGTTTCCATGCTGTAAGACAGGGTGCAATTGTTCTGGAGAGAATCTAGGGGCAATTTATGAAGATGTTGGCAGGGCTGGAAATTTGTTTTCACCTTGAAGAAAGATTTGATAACTGGGATTGTATTCTCTCAGCAACAGAGGTGAAGAAAAGACTTAGTTGAGGTGAATAATATTATGAGAATAGGACCTGTTTTGCTTAACAAAGAGTGTAGGAAGGAACTGTAGGTGCTGGTTTAAACTGAAGATAGACACAAAAAGCTGGAATAACTCAGCGGGACAGGCAGCATCTCTGGAGAAAAAGAATGGGTGATGTTTCGGGTCGAGACCTTCAGACTGAAGAGGTTGAAAACCTGCCATATAGATGTAAAGCACAATGACTGGAGATGTGTGTTATCCAACTAAGGGCAGAAATCAGAATCATGTGTTCATTTTTATTGATGTGACAACATAATAAATATATTACAGAAATAATTTGTACATTCTCCCTATGGAGAACCACATTCCGGATATCCCGGTTTCTCCCACATCCAAAAGAAGTGCAGGTTTGTAGGTTAATTAGCTTCTGTAAATTGTCCAAGGCATGTAGGATAGAACTGGTGTATGGTAGATTGCTGGTTGGTGTGGACTTGCTGGGTCGAAGGGCCTGTTTCCATATATATATTTTACATATATAAATATATCTTCATTTCATTGAACCATATACTTGGTTGAATATGTGGCATTATTTGTGTCCTGTTTCTATAGTCAAAGGGTAAGATTGGGGTAAGAACAGTGGTTGAAGTCTGACTCCTCTTGCCTTGTTTCTATGTTTTTGTTTCTCTATATATATGCATAACAGCATGAGATGCCAACCCTAAATTTAGTTCACAGTAACATTTAACCCATTTGTCCGTAACAAATGGGTTAAATGCATTTCTCTCCGTAACACTCACCTGGGGTTGTTGCCGGCGGCTATGCGCCTGCGCACTGGTGCAGATCAGCGGGCTGCCGGCGGGCGGGTGCGGCACATGCGCACTTGGCATGGTTGCCGGCGGGTCTGCGCCTGCGCACTGGGTGGGGGTGGGGGGGAGGCCCGGTGATGGGGCTGCCGCGAGCGGCCGGCTGGCGGCAAGAAAGTGCCGCTGATCGCGCGGGCCGGCGCCGCCCGGGCTCTGGGCCGGGCGTGGCTCGGCTCGAAATCGCGCCAGGCCCCGCAACCCTCCCCCACTGCGCACGCGCGGCCACTGGGGCCCGGCAACCCTCCCCCACTGCGCACGCGCGGCCACTGAGGCCCGGCAACCCTCCCCCACTGCGCACGCGCAGCCACTGGGGCCCGGGCAACCCTCCCCCACTGCGCACGCGCGGCCACTGAGGCCCGGCAACCCTCCCCCACTGCGCAGGCGCGGTCACTAGGGCCCGGCAACCCTCCCCCACTGCGCACGCGCGGTCACTAGGGCCCGGCAAAATGCCGCTGATCGCGCGGGCCGGCAAACCGGGGACACATGGCGCCGGCGTTCTCGCGGGAGGAACACCGGCGCGGCGGTGTTCCGTAACAGCATGTTTGGCTGCCGGAACACCGTAAAAAAAGTTATTTCGCCGGGACTAAATACGGCGAATCCGGGACACTTGGCATCTCTGTATATGCATAACAGCATGAATTATAATCAGCTGCACCTGTTGATCAGAGCCTGGCTCTACTGTGGAATGTAATTAGAAATGTAATTTAACCTAACCTTATTCATGCCTAATCCAATTTAAAGCATAAATGTTGCATTCAAGTGTAAATTAAAAGACTCGCTACAGTATGCACCAGATTGCACAATTTCAACTTGAAAAATGCAAAAGCTCTACCATGGGGGGGGGGAGGGGGGGGGGGGCGACTTTTCCCCTTGAACTCAAAAGCTGCAATGCTAAAAACTATTTTCTGCATGCTGGCATTTTACTCTTTCCTCTACCTGTTTTCCTCTACCTGATTTTTATCAGTGTATATATTATCTAATTGAATTGGATAACATAAACAAAACCTTTTCACTGTATCGCAGTACACATGACAATTCTCCTTCATTTATTTGGTTATTGCAGTTCTGTACTATTTATGTAATACTTCAGATTGCACGATAATCTTTGTACCATTCGGCTGTATTGCACTTGTTTATAAATTGTTGTACCTATCGCTACTGTATGTATAATGCTTTTTCTATGAACATCTTTGCAAAAATACATTTCATTTCACCCTCTTGTAAAGGACTAGAGCCAGGATGTTTAGGTGCTAAAAAAGTCTGAAATAGGCAGGCAAAAAGGCCAAATAAAATTACAACAAAGGCACGAAAAATACATTAATTGACAAAAAATAGGCATTAAAAGGCTCATTTCCACCACCAAAATATAGTTTAAAATGATAATATGGTCTTCTACATTAAATGACCAAAGTTGCCTGGTTGCTCATAATTACGAGATTTTTTTCAAATTATCTGGTGTAAAACTGCTGTCTGTCAGACAGAATATGTTTCAGTTGTGAAAAACTTCTATCTACCTCAGCTGAGGTCACTGGTGCATACCCGAAACAAGCTACCGACTCTGTTGATGTCGCTATCTTGTGCATTACAACTACGTTTCAGAACTTTAGCTATCTTTTATATTTCCTCTATATCTTTGTAGCTAAAATCACTCTCTCACGTTTTCCTTGTATATTTCATCTCTAATTTTCTGCACAACAATGTTGACGTTGCTGTCAACATAATTTTTCCGTAATAATGATCAGCTTCATATATGTTCCTCTGTGTATTTCTCTAAAAAAAGAGATATTTGTTTTCCAATTTCCATAGTGGAATTCCAGCATCAATGAATGCCCTGCACAGATCACTCGAAAACTCAGATTTGCGACTGGACCCAGCAGTAAATGTAGTGAGGCAACAAGCTTGGGTATTTCGCTTGGGTAGTCTACACCCCAGCGGTATAAACATTGACCTCTAATTTTAGATAGCCCTTGTCTTCTTCTTCCTCCCCCTCACCCTTCCCAGCACTTCTTCTAGTCCTACTGTCTCCGCCTCTTCCTTTCTTTTTCCTGCCCCCACCCCCCACATCAGTCTGAAGAAGGGTCTTGACCCAAAGAAGGGTCTTGTCACCTATTCCTTCTCTGCATAGATGCCGTCTCACCCGCTGAGTTTCTACAGCATTTTTTGTCTACCTTTGATTTTTCCAGCATCTTTTTCAAATCAAGTTAAGTTTTATTCGTCACATGCACATAAAGTGCAAGTGAAATGTATTTGCCAGCAGTGGTACAATAAAGAAAGAACACACAGTACACAAAAAAAATTTAACACAAACATCCACCACAGCATTCATCACTGTGGTGGAAGGCACAACATTTGGTCAGTCCTCATCCATTTTCCCCCGTGGTCGGGACCACAACCCTCCGCAGTTGCCGCTGTGAGCATCCAGATGTGCAGACAAGGTAAGTCCAGGTAAGTCCTGAAACAGTGCCTCCCCACCGGAGACCGCAGCTTCAAGATGGTGTAGGCCGCAGGCTGGCGGTCGAAGATCTAAAGTCCCCGCCGCGCCGCAGCCAGAAGCACCGCAGACTGCAGGGCCGGCAGTCGGAGCTCCTCTCCGGGGATCCCCAGCGAGGGATCCCGCTCCGGATGGTAAGGCCCTGTAGGCCGCGGGCCGGCGATCGGAGCTCTTCTCCTCCGGGGAGCCCAACGAGGGATCCCAGGCTCCGGACGCCACGCCAGCTGGAGCTCCGCAGACCGCGGCTTCAGGCTGCCACGGGCCAGCGAACAGAGCCCTCATCTCCGGCGAGGGCTCGCCCGCTCCGCGACTAAAGGGTCCTCACCGCGCCCGCTGCTGAAGTCCTGGGCCCATCTCCGGGAAAGGCCGCGTCAAGCCTTGGTGTTAGGCCACCGGGGAGGCGACATGGAAAAAGTCACCTCCCCGTGGAGGAGGCGACCAAAGCAGTTTCCCCCTTACCCTCCCACACCACCCCCCACACGAGACACACAGAGAGACATTAAAAACACAGTGAGACACACTAAAAAACAAAAAAAAGTAGAAAAAAACTATCACGCTGCTGGCAGGGCTGCCGGCTCACAGCGCCCCCACTGACTGTTCTTTGTTAAATAGATCTTGGAGACGGCTGAATCAGCGGGCAGTGGCACGAACAAATGAACGACCGACGGTGGCACCACTGGTTTTGCCCCGGTGGTGGAAATGTTCTTGTATGTTACACTATGTTAACACGTTAATAATAACATTAATATTAATGTGTTAACATAGAAAACGTCATTGTAATCACGGTACAATTAGAGACCTTTTAGCAAAATAGCAAAAAAAAGGCTTAGGCACTCGATTGTGAAAAAGCCATTATCTTGGTAAAATCATCTAAAAATGAATGAAAAGGCACATGGCAAAATCCTGGCTCTATAAATGACAATAAAGTAATCTGAAGCAACAGACAATTTACTTTGTGTTATATTTGTTTTAATTTGGGGCAGTAAATTTGAATGCACTAAACTTCCAACAAGTGAACTGAGATGGTGACCTAGTTTTAGTTTTTTAAATGATGCTGCGAGAAAAAATGTTGCCCAAGGCAAATGGAGAACACCCCTGCTTTTTGAAGTAGTGCCATGGGATCTAATTGCATCAACTGCAAAGGCAGACTTTAGTGACTCACCCAACAAGTGGCCCCTCCCTCTAGCACTGGGAGTGGTACCCAACGTATGGCCAGTATCCAAAGCAGGTTTTAAACATTCTTTTGTCTCAGAGTGTTACAGTGACACTCAGTCAATGAGGTGGAGATATTAAAGGAAAATTTGATCTACAATTTGCAGTGAACAGCATAACTGTGAGCTAGTTGAACAAATGCTTACAGAAGAACAGGTTAATACAGCAAAGATAGACACAAAGTGCTGGAGTAACTCAGCGGGTCAGGCAGTCTGGCGTCTGAAAAAGGATACCAACCCAAAACAGCACCTATCCTTTTTCTCGGGAGATGCTGCTGCCTGACCCGTTGAGTTACTCCAGCACTTTGTGTCTATCTTTGCTATATTAACCTGTTCTTCTGTAAGCATTTGTTCAATTAGCTCACAGTTATGCTGTTCACTGCAAATTGCAAATTGCAAATTGGAGAATTTAGGGAGTTAGGAGGAGTGTTAAGGAGAAGGACCGCAAAGGTAACAATCTCAGGATTATTGCCTGTGCCACACGACAGTGAGAGTAGGAATGGAGCAAGGTGGGGGATAAATGCATGGCTAAAGGACTGGTGCAGAGTGCAGAGATTCAAGTTTCTGGATCATTGGGACCTCTTTTGGGGAAGGTGTGACCTGTACAAAAAGGAAGGGTTGCACTTGAACCCGAGGGGAACCAATATCCTGGCGGGGAGATTTGCAAAGGCTACTGGGGAGACTTTAAACTAGATCGGTTGGGGGGAGGGACTCAAATAGAGAAAGCAAGTAGTCCGTTTGTGAGGCAGGAGGCAGAGAAGAGAAGCAGTCAGACGCAACACGTAGGGGGGAAAGAAGAAAAAATAACAAATGGAGAATAAGAAGTGGAGGGTTTTTTAAATGTGTGAGCAGAGAGACAGAGGGGTGTAAAATGAGGATAGGAGCAATAGGTAGCAAGGTGAAAAGTGGCAGGCAGACAAATCCAGGGCAAAAATCTAAAAGGGCCACTTTTCAACATAATTGTAAAAGGGGCAAGAGCATTGTGAAAACAAGCCTTAAGGCTTTGTGTCTCAATGTGAGGAGCATTTGTAATAAGGTGGATGAGTTGAATGTGCAGATAGCTATTAATAATTATGATATACTTGGGATCACGGAGACATGGCTCCAGGGTGATCAAGGCTGGGAGCTGAACATCCAGGGATATTCAATATTCAGGAGGGATAGACAGAGAGGAAAAGGAGGTGGGGTAGCGTTGCTGGTTAGAGAGGAGATTAACGCAATAGAAAGGAAGGACATTAGCTTGGAGGACGTGGAATCGAAATGGGTGGAGCTGCGAAACACGTTTGGGCAGAAAACGCTAGTGGGTGTTGTACACAGGCCACCTAACAGTAGTAGTGGAGTTGGGGATGGCATCAAACAGGAAATTAGAAATGCGTGCAACGGAGGTAAAACCGTTATGATGGGTGACTTCAATCTACATATAGATTGGGTGAATCAAATTGGCAGGGGTGCTGAGGAAGAGGATTTCTTGGAATGTATGCGGGATAGTTTTCTAAACCAACATGTAGAGGAACCAACGAGAGAACAGGCTATTCTAGAATGGGTATTGAGTAATGAGGAAGGGTTAGTTAGCAGCCTTGTTGTACGTGGCCCCTTGGGCAAGAGTGACCATAATATGGTTGAGTACTTCATTAGGATGGAGAGTGACATTGTTAATTCAGAAACATGGGTCCTGAACTTAAAGAAAGGTAACTTTGAGGGTATGAGACGTGAATTGGCCAAGATGGACTGGCAATTGATTCTTGAAGGGTTGACGGTGGATATGCAATGGAAGGCATTTAAAGACTGCATGGATGAACTACAACAATTGTTCATCCCAGTATGGCAAAAGAATAAATCAGGGAAGGTAGCGCATCCGTGGATAACAAGGGAAATCAGGGATAGTAAAAAAGCAAAAGATGATGCGTACAAATTAGCCAGAAAAAGCAGCCTACCAGGGGACTGGGAGAAATTCAGAGACCAACAGAGGAGGACAAAGGGCTTAATTAGGAAAGGGAAAAATGGAGTATGTAAGAAAACTGGCAGGAAACATAAAAACTGACTGCAAAAGTTTTTATCGATATGTGAAGCGCAAAAGATTAGTTAAAACAAATGTAGGTCCCTTGCAGTCAGAAACGGGTGAATTGATCATGGGGAACAAGGACATGGCAGACCAATTGAATAACTACTTTGGTTCTGTCTACACTAAGGAAGACATAAATAATTTGCCGGAAGTAGCAGGGGATCGCGGGTCAAATGAGATGGAGGAACTGAGTGAAATCCAGGTTAGCCGGAAAGTGGTGTTAGGTAAATTGAATGGATTAAAGGCCGATAAATCCCCAGGGCCAGATAGACTGCATCCCAGGGTACTTAAGGAAGTAGCCCCAGAAATAGCAGATGCATTAGTGATAATTTTTCAAAACTCTTTAGATTCTGGAGTAGTTCCTGAGGATTGGAGGGTAGCTAATATAACCCCGCTTTTTAAAAAGGGAGGGAGAGAGAAAACGGGGAATTACAGACCAGTTAGTCTAACATCGGCAGTGGGGAAACTGCTAGAGTCAGTTATTAAAGATGGTGTAGCACCACATTTGGAAAGTGGTGAAATCATTGGACAAAGTCAGCATGGATTTACGAAAGGTAAATCATGTCTGACGAATCTTATTGAATTTTTTGAGGATGTGACTAGTAGAGTGGATAAGGGAGAAGCAGTGGATGTGTTATATCTGGAATTTCAGAAGGCTTTCGACAAAGTCCCACACAAGAGATTGGTATACAAACTTAAAGCACACGGGATTGGTGGTTCAGTATTGATGTGGATAGATACTGGCTGGCAGACAGGAAGCAAAGAATAGGAATGAACGGGTCCTTTTCAGGATGGCAGGCAGTGACTAGTGGGGTGCCACAAGGCTCAGTGCTGGGACCCCAGCTATTTATGATATACATTAATGATTTGGACCAGGGAAGTAAATGCAACATCTCAAAGTTTGCGGATGACACGAAGCTGGGGGGCAGTGTTAGCTGTGAGGAGGATGCTAGGAGGCTGCAGGATGACTTGGATAGACTGGGTGAGTGGGCAAATGCATGGCAGATGCAGTATAATGTGGATAAATGTGAGGTTATCCACTTTGGTGGCAAAAACAGGAAAGTGGACTATTATTTGTATGGTGACCGATTAGGAAAAGGGGAGATGCAACGAGAGCTGGGTGTCATGCAGCAGGCTGTGAAGAAAGCGAATGGTATGTTGGCATTCATAGCAAAAGGATTTGAGTACAAGAGCAGGGAGGTTCTACTGCAGTTGTACAGGTTCCTGGGATGGCACGACTTCCATATGAAGAAAGACTGGATAGACTCTGCTTGTGCTCGCTGGAATTTAGAAGATTGAGGGGTGATCTCATAGAGACTTACAAAATTCTTAAGGGGTTGGACAGGCTAGATGCAGGAAGATTGTTCCCGATGTTGGGGAAGTCCAGGACAAGGGTTCACAGTTTAAGGAGAAGGGGGAAGTCTTTTAGGACCGAGATGAGAAAATCGTTTTTCACATTAGAGTGGTGGATCTGTGGAATTCTCTGCCACAGAAGGTAGTTGAGGCCAGTTCGTTGGCCATATTTAAGAGGGAGTTGGATGTGGCCCTTGTGGCTGAAGGGATCAGGGGGTATGGAGAGAAGGCAGGTACAGGATACTGAGTTGGATGAACAGCCATGATCATATTGAATGGCGGTGCAGGCTCGAAGGGCCGAATGGCCTGCTCCTGCACCTAATTTCTATGTTTCTATGTTTCTATATTTGGTATAAACCAGCATCTGCCGTTCTTTGTTTCCACAGTTTAATATAGCAATTTGCTGCTTTCAATTTTAACATTAGCCATTTTACATTTTTTACAATATTTAAAAAATATATTTAGGGCTGGGGTAGAGCAGAGAATGAGGCACGAGTGGAAGGCCGACATAGGTTTCAAGCATTTGATAGAACAGCAGAGATCTGTATATCATCCCTGGCTGGTTTACAGGGATGATATACAGATCTCTGCTGTTTCTTTTGAAGCTTTAAGAGAGCTTGAAAAGCTCAGTAAAACCTATCAAAAGGACACCTGCGAGCTTCATTATTAAAACTTCCTTTCTGATTCTTGTGGAGCACAAGAATTATAAATAAAGTTAAATAGCTGTTGGTTTTCCACAATACATAATTTTAAGTTACCCCAAACATTTTTCTTAATAAAAGCATCAAACATTGGATTAGTTTTTAAAAAGCAGAAGACACCTGTAACCTCAATGAAAAATACAGCTTTCTTTGCAGGATTGTCCTTCACTGAAGTAACAGAGGGGCAAGTCAAATCCTCCAACTTTCGATAGCTTTAGAAAACACTGACGCTGCCCATTCCCCCCCCCCCCCCCCCCCCCCCCTCACCCCCACATCAGGCTGAAGAAGGGTCCCGACCCGAAACTTCGCCTATTTCCTTTGCTCCATAGATGCTGCCTAACTCGCTGAGTTTCTCCAGCATTTTTGTCTACCTTTGATTTTTTCAGCATCTGCAGTTCCTTCTTAAACTTTAGATAACTTGGTCTTTCTTTATGTTTACACAGGAACTGGTCATTTTGGCTTCTTTTATTTCTATAGTTTGACCTGCCTGGCATGTTTCAACAGGCCACGGCATACAACATTACACAGACCATGGCAGAAAACAAAATTGCTGGAGGGCCTCAGAGGGTCAGTATCTGTGGGAGCAAATGGTTGTCCCTGCATCAGGCCATCTTTCCCTCCACAGACGCTGCTTGACTTGCTAAGGTGCTCTGGCAAGTTTGTTTTTGCTCCAGATTCAGCAGAAAAGGCTTCTTGTCTCTTCATTGTGTGGATGAGACTATAAATTGAGATTAAGTTTATTTATTATGTGTTCATTTCAGCCGTTCAAAAGGAATTCCCATTGCCCTCCCCCACATTCACTGCTGCCTTATCTAACTATTTTTGCTTTTTTCCATTTCTGGTGAAGAGACCTAGATGTTAAACATTATTTTAGTTTCTCTCTCCACAAATCCACAAAAAAAAATTGCCAGCATTTTTAGCGATTATTTCAGATTTCCATGTTATTTTCAATCACCAGATTTTGAAAACAGACTTCTGGAGCCAGTTTCCATGTTGTGTGTATCGATGACGCCAGGATAGTGGCTTTCCTGTTGCCATAATTTGCTTAAGTCCTCAACCAGATGCACAATTTTGGAATAGGAACAACATGTAATAGACTAGTGGCAGGCAGAGAGATACAGTGAGAAAATAACTCCTGTTTCAATAGGCTTGGAAGCTTTCACGCCTATAGACATGATCGACATTGATCTGTAAAACACTTATGAACAGCAAGGAAATGAGAACAACTCTATATTAGAAGTTTAAAGAGATTCAGCATGTCACCTCCAACAAACTTCTACAAATGCATTGTAGAAAGGATCTTGACTGGTTGCATTATTACCATGCATGGCAATTCCAATGCACAGGAGAGCAGAAGACGGGAGAGAGCGGTTCACACATCTCAGGTGCATCATGGGCACAGTCCTCCTCACCATCAAAAGCATCTACAGGACATACTGCCATCAAGGACCTTACCTTCCGAACAATACCTATTTCTTGCTGCCACTATTGGGCAGGAGGTACAGAAGCCTGAAATCCCACACCACTTGGTTCATGAACAGCTACTTTCTACAACCATCAGGTTTTAATATTCTGCATAACCCTAATCCTACCTAGGCAATGGAACACTATGCACTGCCACATCCAATACCATGGATTTGTTTTCCAATTGTTGCACTAAAGTCTTGCTTTTGCACAGTGTCTATTTTTTTCCACTGTCTAGTAGAATTCTATCTGTCTATGAGCCTGCGATGTTGCTACAAGCAAGATTTTCATTGCACCTGTACCTCACCGTACTTCTGCATGTTACAATAAGCTCGACTTGACTTCCCCACATGCCACACTCCCTTCCTTCCACCCATCCGCAACAACACAACATTGTGGAACAAATACAGGAAGGTACAGGCAGAACAAGCAGAAGGATTTACAGTTTCAACAATGTCTCTTGCATTAACCGCAAGTTGTCACTGCATGTCTTGGGGCTTTTCAAAATTCCATTATTCACAAGTAGCAAGAATCCATCCAATTCATTACTTACACATAACTGGGAGGCAAACAAGATCAAATTAAATTAGAAAGAATCAACAACAAAGATTGACAGTTTAAATTTCACCTCCAACCTGCTATTGCCCTTGGGGATTGCAGTTCGCACTCACCCTTTTGCTCCGAATTTGAAGAATGTCCATTAATTCCTCCCGGACACTTCCAGTTGGTTTTGGCCAGAGGACCACATCAACAAAAAGGTAATGATGGCGAATTTTACAATTTTTTTCTCGCCCGGATCTTTAATAAACCTTGTCAGCTTTCTAACCTCCACACAGGTAAAGTGAGGTCAAGGCAAGGTTAGAAAATAATTCTGGTCTTGGTTCAGTGAAAGGACTCAAGGCAGGCATCAGTGGGTTCCCAAACACCTATGGAACTTCTACACTTGAGGAACCAAATCAGATGATAAATTTGTTGCTGAGGATTATAAATGCTCTTCATTCCTGTGCACTAAAAGCAATTCTATTGGAACATTTTTTTTTTTTTTCTAGAGCCAGGAAGTACCTCTTTTAGCTCTTCAGAGAGTTGGACACATGATTCAGACTAAAGCTCCCAATGCATTTCCTGATGAGAAGCTGCACAGTCAGAAGGTCCATCTTTTGAACAAGATACAGACAAGGGCCATTCGGTCCATTGAGTCTCTGCCAGTCCTCAGAGTAATGTTTTGCCCCATTTACTTGTTTGCAAATTAAGTATCTTACAGATGTGCCCATTAACACAGCCATTGTCAAATTCTCCATCAGCTATCCATAAGGGGAATAATTTACAGTAGCCTATTAGTCTACAAACTGTCAGGTATATCTAACTGCAGGGGCTCCCTGGGTTAAGAATGACCTGACATACAAAAATCCAACCATGCAAACTATTTCATGAATGTTTAAAGAATCTTTCAGGATAGGAAAGTTAGGTAGAGAAATCCAAGCTAGTATTCGTTAATAATTGGATACAGACTTGTCTTCCAATAGCTTAATTATGGTAGTGTTAGGAAAACATAGAAGATATTCAATGATAACTGATAATAGTTTTCAGTTCCCAAAACAGTTCAATGTTTGTGAAACCTGGTTTTATAGGTGGGCTTGTAGAAATCTACCGCATTTATATCAGTAACAATTATTTTGGAATGCATTTAAAGGACAAAATTGATAGTAGCTATATATACACTCAGGAAGATAAATCATTAAACTTAGTATATAATGCAGCATTGCTATAGGATTGAGACAAACCAAAATTTTGCTACCCACATCACAACTCACACCAAAGTCACTCTTGCCAGTCACTTCTGAAGCCATTGACCTGCACTAACTGTGGACAGCATGTTGGTGCAATAGCAGAGTTGCTGCCTTAAGGGCCTGTCCCACCAGCATGCGACTCCATGCGGTGAGCACGATCAAACTAGAAGCAGGGGCCTCGCGGAGGTTGGGTGATCCCTGTACAGGGCCGTTCCCAACAGCATGCGCCTGCATGCGGTGAGCGCGACCAAACCGGCAGCGGGGGCCGCGCGGAGGTCGGGTTAATGGCGCGACGCGGCGCAAAGTGAGGCGAACTTGGAGCGAAGTCTGAAAGGTAAGTTCGCCAGGACAGAGAGGGACACACAGAGAGGGGCACAGAGGCACACACACAGAGGGCCACGGAGCCACACACACAGAGGGGCACGGAGGCACCTACAGAGAGGGTCATGGAGGCACGACGTCGAGGCGGAGCGTAATGTGTCGAGGCGACTGCGAGCCGACAAGCCGTTGTCGCGCGGAATTTTTGAACATGGTCAGTTTTTCGGAGCTACGCACGATGTCGGGACGAACTCCGCACAACTCCACACGGCTCCGGCGATCGAAGTGGGACCGGCCCCGCGACGCCGGACGGCTCAAGTGACCACGTTTGGTCGCGCTCATCACATGGAGTCCCATGCTGGTGGGACAGGCCCTTAATGCCCCTGTCCCACTTAGGAAACCTGAACGGAAACCTCTGGAGACTTTGCGCCCCAGCCAAGGTTTCCGTGCTTTTCCCGGAGGTTCCCGGAGGTTTTTGTCCTCCGGCAACAACCTTCAACTAGCATTGCAACCGGCTTCGACTAAAAAATTACCGATTTTTAAAACGGAAACCACTTTCGAAAACCTCCGGGAACCGCATGGAAACCTTGGGTGGGCGCAAAGTCTCCAGAGGTTTCCGTTCAGGTTTGCTAAGTGGGACAGGGGCATTACAGCACCAGAGACCTGGTTTCGATCCTGACTACAGATGTTGTCTGCACAGAGTTTGTACATTCTCCCCATGACTTGCATGTGTTTTCTCCGGTTGCCCCAGATTCCTGACACTACAAAACGTACAAGTTTGTAGGTTAATTGGCTTTGTTATAAATTGTAAATTGTAAATTGTCCCAAGTGTGTGTAGGATAGCATTAGTGTGCAGGGATTGCTGGTCAGCATGGACCTGGTGGGCCAAAGGGCCTGCCTTTTGCGCTGTATCTCTAAACTAAACTACGGAGAGTTTTCAGGAACAGAACAGAACGTAACACCGGGTCTGCCTGTATGTTATTTTAAAAGAAAGCAGGATAATTCTGCCTCATGATTCAGGTCAATTAGCGACACTGCGGCTTTGTGAGTCTTGAATTAAAGGAGGGCCCATTGCTTTGATAGAGCAAAGAAGTTAAAGACAGATATGTGCTGAGTCTATTACAGTTCCTGCCTATATTTTCATGAAGAAAAATGATCACCTTACTGCCTATGGGTGTCTGGTATGCATAATTCTGCCCACAGCAGTTCCACCTGAAAAACACTTAGTTGCTGTAATGTACTTCGGGATGCCCAACAGAGTTGCAGATTTATTTTCCTGTTCCGCAGCACTGCCCAATGGAAAAATTAAAACTAGAGGGGGGCAGCATATTCCTGGGGACGATCCTACAACTCAGGCCCATGGAGAGGAGACCTCAAGTCAGCGTATCCAACTTGCACTATTGAAACCACCTCTCCCAACAGTGAAGAAAAATTAGACAGCCACTACACATCAGATCTGTGATTCTGCCATTGGGAATGGAGAGGTACCGATCAGGGCTCGAAATTAGCGGTTGCCCGGGTACCAATGGCGACCTAACGTCATGCCGGGCAACCTAAAACTCGTGTAATTTTGCCCGGCTTGGCAAGCACCCGGAACACCTATCGTTCAACTCTGATCGGGCCCCCCCTCTCTATCTCTCGCTCTGTCACTCTCCGTCTCCACCCGCCACTTTCTCCTTCCCTTTGCATTGTGGGAGATCTGGTCGCCATTGCTGTCCGGTCGCCGCCCCGCCGCGACCACTGAAAACCAACGCAGAATTACTCCCTGGAGCTGCAGTAACTCCCTGGAGTAACTCTTGCTTCTTGGTTTCCTGGTCCTCCAAAAATATTCCAAATCGAATTTAAACTGTAATGGACCCACCACCACCAAACTCCAAACTCTGAAAAATAACAGCCTATTGCACTTTATCTGTTTATTTATTGTGTATATATATGGTCTATGGTATATAGACACACTGAACTTTTATCTCCTGTTCTGTATTATGTTTACATATTCTGTTGTGCTGCAGCAAGCAAGAATGTCATTGTCCTATTTGGGACACATGACAATAAAACTCTCTTGACTCTTGACTTGGACTCAAGCAAAAAAAGGGTTTGTGGGAAAAAAGAGCTACCTTAAATGTATATGCGTCTGGTTGGGTAACTATGGTAGGGTAAAGACTATTCCATGCTTTAATTGTGTGGGGGAACTCCATGGAGCAGCCAGCATCTCTGGATAGAAGAAATTGGGTGACGTTTCGGGTAGAGACCCTTCTTTAGATTTCCTCTGGTTTTAGTATTTTTAGTTTAATATAAAGAAACAGCGTGGAAACAGGCCCACCGAGTCCACGCCGACCACCGATCACCCGTACACTAGTTCTATCCCACACATTAGCGACACGCAAGTCAAGAGTCAAGTATTTTATTCTCTCACGTCCCAGTTAGAACAATGAAATCCTTACTTGCAGCAGCACAACAGAATATGTAAACATAGTACTTATAGATGAATATGTAACTATATAAATATATATATATATACACATGTGTGTGTGTGTGTGTGTGTGTGTGTGTGTGTGAGAAATATATAGTATAGTATCGTGTGTGTAGGAAGGAACTGCAGATGCTGGTTTAAACTGAAGATAGACACAAAAAGCTGGAGTAACTCAACAGGTCAGACAGAATCTCTGGACAAAAGGAAAATATTGCGTTTTGAGTTGGGTCTGAAAAAGGTTCCTGCACACCTTTGGAATGTGGAAGGAAACAACAGCACCTGGAGAAAACCCATGCGATCAAAGGGAAAAGGAGCAAACTCCATATGGACAGCACCCATATTCAGGATCAATTCCGGGTCTCTGGCAATTTTAGGCAGCAACTTTATAGCCAATATACTGCCGCATAGTCTTGAACTGAATTAAAACATACATTAGGTGTAATGGGGAACATAGTGTCACTTAGAGATTTAAGACTGAAAATGGATAGTTTCTTTTTTTTAGTAACCACAGTTAGCAACATATAAATTTTTGTGTGTTGGAAAATAAAATATAGTGGCACAGCTGGTGGACTTGCTGCCTCACACGCCAGAGATCCTGTCCTTGGGCACTGTCTGTGTTGAATTTGAACATTCTCCATGCAAGCGTGTGGGGTTCCTCCTACATCCCAAAGACGCATTGGCTTTATAGGTTAACTTGTCTCTGTAAAATTGCCCCTAATGTGTAGGGAGTGGGTGAGAAAAATGTGATAACAGAACTTGTGTGAATGGGTGGACAAAAATGCTGGAGAAACTCAGCGGGTGAGGCAGCATCTATGGAGCGAAGGAAATAGGCGACGTTTCCGGTCGAGACCCTTATTCAGACTGATGTGAGGTGGGGGGGGGGGGGGGGGAAAGAAGAAAGGAAGAGGCGGAGACAGTGGGCTGAGGGAGAGCTGGGGTGCAGAGGAGAAAGCAGGGACTACCTGAAATTGGAGGTCAATGTTCATACCACTGGGGTGTAAACTGCCCCAGCGAAATACGAGGTGCTGCTTCTCCAATTTATGGTGGGCCTCACTCTGGCCATGGAGGAGGCCCAGGACAGAAAGGTCGGATTCGGAATGGGAGGGGTAGTCGAAGTGCTGAGCCACCGGGAAATCAGGTTGGTTATTACGAACTGAGTGGAGGTGTTGTGCGAAGCGATCGCCAAGCCTGCGCTTGGTCTCACCGAGGTTGATCATTCGCTGAATAATCCAACCAGATTTTTGTTTGTAAGTGGAAAGAAGCAATAGAATTTGCATTCATTGCAACGTGTAAAAAGAGATGAGATACTGTATTGTAATTTTGCTGCATGTCATTGTGGTATATATCATGTCTTGATTGGTGAATATGTTTAGTTTGTGACTTTATTTGAAGCAGAAATAATATGTGAATGCTTCATTGACCATAATTCCGACTGGTAACTACGCACTTCGTCCGAGCACATTATTGCACGCGTCATGCAAGCCGTTTTAAATGACCACCTAAACTGTCTTTTGGAAACCTAAAACCGCTGGCAACAGGGGAAAAAAAAGGTAAGTGAGAGCCCTGCCAATCCTACAAAATTAAACCTCAGTTCTTAGAAATCATAGAGATATTGAAGTAAAAGTATCTCCTTAATTTTTTTTCTTTTGGCTATTATTAGTTGTAAAACCATTGTTTGAACTGGAAAAAAGAGCAATTTAATGTGAATCCAAACTGGAGTTTGTTCCCAGAGAAGAGAAATGGTGTGCAAATTTCACAGTGGAAAGAAGAAGACTGGTAGAGCTAGTCGAGCGGGTCCCCCCAGCCAGAGACCTGGGTTTGATCCTTACTTCCAGAGCTGTCCATGTGAAGTTTGTGCATTCTCCCTGTGATCACATATGATTCCTCCGAATGCTCCGGTTTCCTCCCACGTCCCAAAGATGTGTGGGTTTGGAGGTTAAAAGGCTGAGGTAAATTCCCCCCAGTGTGTGGGTAGAATTGAATGGAACGTGGGAACATTCAGATTAGTGTAGGATTAGGGTAAAATGTGTGGTTGATGGATAGCACAGACTTAGTGGACCAAAGCATTAAAGACCTGCTCTCTATGCCTATATTTGCCTCGGGCAAATGGACAGAGGTACACCAATTATAGGACACAGGGCATTTCCAGCAACATATCCAGAATTGGCAACCCCATTCTGAATGAAGAGGGTGATTATAACAGCATGGATGCACAAAAACAAAACACAAATTCCCTCCTAGAATTGCCCAGAGGGATCCACTACTCAATCAGACCATTGCTGAGACACTTCTCAACTCAATCCATCTGACCTGAAGCCACGTCCTCTTTTAAAAGGCAAGGTGAGCAGTTTCAATTTTGGAATTTTGGATTGGTCATATATGTCAGTGTTTTGTGGATAAAATTTCCCAGATTTCAACCCAGCTTTGCATGAACAATCACGTTCCCCTCATTATCTCAAAGCTCAGCTTCTAATGTCTCCTTTTCTCAGTCTTTGCCAATGATAATAGTTTCCTTCTGTGGGAAGTGAATAGGGTGAATAAAACATTTTGTCAACACTTGAAGAGTCAGAAATATTCATTAACAAAAAATCAAAGATCAAATAATGAATACCAAAGATAAGGTCTTAGATTGGAGGGTTAAAAGATGCTGCCATGTTGTGAGAATACTCCTCCAGTTTTATTATACTGTAGTCCCATGTTCTTCATCTTTGATTTACTGCAAAGAAAACAATTAAAATCAAAGGGTCCTCACGTTCCCATTTTCTCCAGAGTGATCAGCTTGCTTGGGTTGTGTACCTCTTTCTCAGGGCCCCATCTGTGCACAGGTAGCGCTGAAGAGGCACCTGCATTACCCAATCTTGTACTGAAGGCCATTCACCTCCAGTCCACACAGTAGAGTATTGAGCCCATAATCGTCTCATGCAGAAAACTGCATTAATCCGAAATTATCAAAAATTTGCTGGTGCCGACTGTTGGATGTTACACACAATACATATTTTATGTTCTAGAGAACGCAGCAAGTTTCAAGGACGAACTCGCCCATGCGGGTGAATGGACAGGGAGCATGGCAAACATTGCCAGCTGCCGAACCACAGGCATTTCTGAATAGTTGATTATCAGAACTTTTGCGTAATTAATATATATTTAAGAGAAAAATAGCAGGAGTGGGCTAATCAACCCTTCGATCCCACTCTACTCAGCGAATCATCCAAATTCAACAACTGGTTCTTGGTATACTCCTAGAGTATTCCTAGATTCTTCAAACCCTTGAAAAATATTTATTAGAATTCGTCTACTTTTCATAGCTGAGATTTCTGGAGTATTACATGTTTTTCTTTCTCCATGTGAGTGACAACTGGTGAGGGAGGGGGAGGGGGGGTTGGAGAAGAGAAAATCTTTACTCTCCCCTGGCGATGTTTAAATGATTACAACTTGCAATTAATTTGCCAGCATCCTCACATTCAAAACGAGACACGTGCTGACATTTTAGTCCATAAAGTACAGGAAGCTTCAAAGCAATTTTTCTTTGTAGGTCAAGCTTTTATTGACACTTAGGTGTCAGAAGGGGAACAAAAACACACACATTAAAGCATGTTAAGAAGTAGTTTATAGAAGGCCCTCATATTTATCAGTGGGAAGAATTTGGTGTTAAAACAAGCAAACTCTCATGAAGTCGATACCCCTACTGCTTTTCTGTAAGTGAAATAGGTTACCATTAACCAGCTGCAAGTATCCTACAATGTAAAGGAACATCCTAAAAATACACAAAGATCTTTGGCTCTGACTCAACTGTGTTACTCCAGCATTTTGTGTCTCTCTTCGGTGTAAACCAACATCTGCAGTTCCTTCCTGTACATGTAGTGATACAAATGTTTAATACTGCTTTCTGAACAAATAATGGGGAGAAAAAGACAGCGATCTACTAGCCTGCATTATACAGTTGCAATGCTTCTATCTGACACCATCTGACTTCCTGAGGCATCATAGACTAACAGATTAAAAGCCCTAGGTGCACAACATTGTTGAAATTCCTACCTGATCCTTTCAAGCAACTAATGAGACAATCATCCACCTCCTTGCAGACTATATATTTGCCAAGGAGGTCTGGCAAAAGATCCTTATCAAGGTTTATCCCAAGCATCTGCATGGCAGAGGACTCTGATCTACTGGTTATATCCAGGAACTGGAACAAACATTCCCTAGTGGTGGAATATCATCAGTTAGGTGAAAGATTCACTTTGGTTGCCAGAAACCTGCTGTTCGTCCAGTGTAAAGGAATGTCCGTAAGTGATTGCTAGTGATTAGCTGGCATATTCTTGGGTGCAGCAGAATAGGGTGGTGGGAAGCAATGCAGCCACCAAAGTGTGTGTGGGAAAGACCACAGTCAGGAGGGTGGTTCCTGCAAAATAGCCTCTCAAAAGCTCCATGGGTGTACGGTGAGGAAACATGAGTATTTAGTTTAGCGTGTAAGAAGGAACGGCGGATTCTGGTTAAAACCGAAGATAGACACAAAAACCGGGAGTAACTCAGCGGGACAGGCAGCATCTCTGGGGAGAAGGAATGGAATGCTGCCTGTCCCGCTGAGTTACTCCAGCTTTTTGTGTCTATCTAGTGTTTAGTTTAGTTTAGTTTAGAGATACAGCATGGACACAGGCCCATGGCCCGCCGAGTCCACGCCGACCAACGATCAGCCGATACACTAGCACTATCCTACACACAAGGGACATTTACAGAGGTCGATTAACATACAAACCTGTACGTCTTTGTAATGTGGGAGGAAACCGGATCTCCTGGAGAAAATCCAAGTGGTCACAGGAAGAACGTACAAACTCCGTACTGACAAAACCTATAATCAGCATCAAACCCAGGTCTCCGGTGTTGTAAGGCAGCAACACTAATGCTGCGTCAACATGCCGGCCAAGTGGCATTGACACATTGCCAAGCGAATGTATTGAACTGATGTCACAATGAATGCAGGAGAAAAATTTGTGCCGATTGTATTTAACCTTATAACCATATAACCATATAACAATTACAGCACGGAAACAGGCCCTCTCGGCCCTTCCAGTCCATGCCGACCATTTGTTTTTCCCTAGTCCCATCTACCTGCACTCAGACCATACCCCTCCATTCCCTTCACGTCCATATACCTATCCACTTTACTGTTAAATGTTAAAATCGATCCTGCCTCCACCACTTCTGCTGGAAGCTCATTCCACACAGCCACCACCCTCTGAGTAAAGAAGTTCCCCCTCACGTTACCCGGAAACATCTGTCCCTTAATTCTCATGTCATGCCCTCTTGATTGAATCTTCCCTACCCTCAATAGGAAAAATCTATCCACGTTAACTCTGTCTATCCCTTTAATCATTTTAAAGACATCAATCAAGTCCCCCGTTAACCTTCTGCGCTCCAAAGAATAAAGACCTAACTTGTTCAACCTTTCTCTGTAACATAGTTGCTGGAACCCTGGCAACATTCTAGTAAATCTCCTCTGTACTCTCTCTATTTTGTTGACATCCTTCCTATAACTAGGCGACCAAAATTGCTCACCATACTCCAGAATTGGTCTTACCAATGCCTTGTACAATTTTAACATTACTTACCTACTCCTATATTCAATGCTCTGATTTATAAAGGCCAGCACACCAAAGACTTTCTTTACCACCCTATCTACATGCGATTCCACCTTCAGGGAACTATGCACAGTTATTCCTAGATCCCTCTGTTCCACAGCATTCCTCAATTTCCTACCATTTACCATGTACGTCCTATTTTGATTTGTCCTGCCAAGATGTAGCACTTTACACTTAACAGCATTAAACTCCATCTGCCATCTTTCAGCCCACTTTTCCAAATGGCCCAAATCTCTCTGTAGACTTTGAAAATCTACTTCATTACCCACAACACCACCTATCTTAGTATCATCTGCATACTTACTTATCCAATTTTCCACCCCATCATCCAGATCATTGATGTACATGACAAACAACAGTGGACCCAACACAGATCCCTGAGGCACCCTACTGGTCACCGGCTTCCAACCTGACAAACAGCCATCCACCATTACTCTCTGACATCTCCCATTCAGCCACTGTTGAATCCATCTTGCTACTCCGCCATTAACACCCAAAGATTGAACCTTCTTAACCAACCTTCCATGGGGAACCTTGTCAAAGGCCTTACTGAAATCCATATAGACAACATCCACTGCTTTACCCTCATCAATTTCCCTAGTTACCGCTTCAAAAAATTCAAGAAGGTTTGTCAAACATGACCTTCCAGGCACAAATCCATGTTGACTGTTCCTGATCAGACCCTGTTTATCCAGATGCTTATATATATTATCTCTAAGTATACTTTCCATTAATTTGCCCACCGCTGACGTCAAACTAATAGGTCTATAATTGCTAGGTTTATTCTTTGAACCCTTTTTAAACAATGGGACAACATGCGCAGTACGCCAATCCTCCGGCACTATTCCCGTTTCTAATGACATTTGAAATATTTCTGTCATAGCTCCTGCTATTTCTACACTAACTTCCCTCAATGTCCTAGGGAATATCCTGTCAGGACCTGGAGACTTATCCACTTTTATATTTTTCAAAAGTGTCAGTACTTCCTCCTCTTTGAATCTCATAGTTTCCATAGCTACTCTACTTTTTCCCCTTAACTCACAGAGTTCAATATCCTTCTCCTTGGTGAATACCGAAGAAAAGAAATTGTTCATTATCTCCCCCATCTCTTTTGGCTCTGCAGATAGCTGTCCATTCTGGTTCTCTAATGGTCCAATTTTATCCCTCGTTATCCTTTTGCTATTAATATAGCTGTAGAAACCCTTTGGGTTTACTTTCACCTTTCTTGCCAAAGCAACCTCATATCTTCTTTTAGCCTTCCTAATTTCTTTCTTAAGATTCTTTTTACATTCTTTATACTCCTCTAGCACCTCATTTACTCCATGCCTCCTATAATTATTGTAGATATCTCTCTTTTTTCGAAACAAGTGTCCAATTTCCCTTGAAAACCATGGCTCTTTCCAATTGTTACTATTTCCTAACAGGGACATAAAGATTCTGTACTCTTACAATTTCCCCTTTAAATGTCCTCCATTTCTCTTCTACATCCTTCCCATGAAACAAAGTGTCCCAATTCACTCCTTTAAAATCCTTACGCATTCCCTCAAAGTTAGCCTTTCTCCAATCAAAAATCTCCACCCTAGGTCCAGTTCTGACTCTCTCCATAATTATATTGAAACTAATGGTATTGTGATCACTGGTCCCGAAGTACTCACCAACGCATACCTCCGTCACCTGACCTGCCTCATTTCCTAACAGGAGGTCCAGCACTGCCCCTTCTCTGGTCGATACCTCTATGTACTGCTGCAAAAAACTATCCTGCACACATTTTACAAACTCCAAACCATCCAGCCCATTTACAGAATGTGTTTCCCAGTCTATTTTTGGAAAATTGAAATCTCCCATAATCACTACCTTGTGCTTACTACTAATATCTGCTATCTCCTTACATATTTGCTCTTCCAATTCTCGCTCCCCATTTGGCGGTCTATAATACACCCCTAAATGTGTTGCTACACCGTTCCCACTTCTCAGTTCCACCCAAATAGCCTCCCTAGACGAGCCATCTAATCTATCCTGCCAAAGCACTGCTGTAATATCTTCTCTGACAAGCAATGCAACACCTCCCCCTCTGGTCCCTCCAACTCTATCACACCTGAAGCAACGAAATCCTGGAATATTTAGTTTCCAATCACAGCCCTCCTGCAACCATGTTTCACTGATTGCCACAACATCATATTTCCAGGTGTCAATCCAGGCTCTAAGTTCATCCACCTTACTTACAATGCTCCTAGCATTAAAATATACACATTTTAGAAACCCACCATCCCTTATTCTCTGTCTATTATCTTTTTCATCTTTCTCGCCTACATTTTGGATCCGAGTGCTTCCCTTCTCTGCCTCTTGCCCCACACCCTGACCCCTAGCCCCCTCTACCCGAGTCCCTATATTAATTGCATCCATTATGATTAAAAATCATTCCAGCTGATCACACCTGGGACAGAGTTGGCAATGGCAACATACAATGGTACCATTCACAATGGTTTTACTATCTCTTGAATTCACAAATTGAAGTGAGGAATGTGAAAGGCATGCGATAATTTGGAGAAGATTAAAACTCAACAACTGTTAAATGGTGTTTGATTAGGGTCAGGCAAGATCTCATTCTCTTCCTTACTACTTACTTCCTTCAATAATATTTTCCACTATTGGTTCTGAGAGCCCTACCTCTCAAAAACATACAGAGTCTAGTAAGGATGACTGAGTTTTAACACTTCCTGCTTACCTCTGACCAGGAATTCCCTCTCTCCGGCTCCATGTTGGTCATAGAGTGACACAGTGTGGAAACAGGCCCTTTGGCCCAACATCTCCTAGCTACACTCGTCCCACCTGCCTGCATTTGGTCCATATCCCTCCAAACTTGTCCTATCCATGTACCCGTCTAACTGTTTTTTAAACGTTGGGATAGTCCCAGTTTCAACTACCTCCTCTGGCATCTTGTTCCATACACCCACCACCCTTTGTGTGAAAAAGTTACCCCTCAGATTCCTATTCAATTTTTTCCCCTCCACCTTGAACCTATGTCCTCTGGTCCTCAATTCCCCTACTCTGGTCAAGAGACTCTGTGCATCTACCCGATCTATTCCTCTCATGATCTTATACACCTCTATAAGATCAGCCCTCATCCTCCTGCACTTCAAGGAATAGAGAATCAAAACGATAGCAGGCAGCATTGGAAACCTTACCCCATTACTCAAACCTCACGTCAAAAACCTTGGCGTGATATTTGACTCAGCATTGAAATTTGACAAACAAGTCAATGCCGTGGTAAAAGCTAGCTTCTTCCAGCTTCGGACAATAGCTAAAATAAAACAATTCCTCCAATTTGACGACCTCGAAAAGATTATCCACGCATTTATCTCCTCCTGCCTTGATTACTGCAACTCCCTTTACACTGGCATCAGCCAATCATCCTTGTCCCTTCTGCAACTGGTCCAAAACGTCGCAGCGAGACTCCTGACGGGCACCCGAAAAAGGGACCACATCACCCCGCTTCTGGCCTCTCTCCACTGGCTCCCTGTGCGGTTCCGAATAAATTTCAAACTCCTTCTTTATGTTTACAAAGCCGTTAATGGGCTTGCCCCCACCTACATCAAAAATCTGCTTACCCACCACACCACCTCCAGGTCCCTCAGATCGGCCGACTTGGGGTTTTTGACCATCCCGCGGTCTAGGCATAAGCTCAGGGGCGACCGCGCTTTTCCGGTTGCAGCTCATAGAAACATAGAAATTAGGTGCAGGAGCAGGCCATTCGGCCCTTCGAGCCTGCACCGCCATTCAATATGATCATGGCTGATCATCCAACTCAGTATCCTGTACCTGCCTTCTCTCCATACCCCCTGATCCCTTCAGCCACAAGGGCCACATCCAACTCCCTCTTAAATATGGCCAACGACATATGGCTCCTACACTATGGAACAGTATCCCTCTTCCCCTACCCTCTGGGTGGAGGAGGCAGGCAGGAACACCCAGGGGAAATCCATGCCATTACAAGAACGTGATAGCCCAAAGGTAGATATCAAACTTGGGTCTTTGGAGCTGTAAGACAGCAGTCCCTGGATTTTGAATGGTAACTCTCATAGTACGAGTGGCAGGAAAGCATTGCAGTCAGTAACCAAATGTATTGCATATCAAGACACAAATAATTGCAGATGCTGGTTTACAAATAAAGACACATAGTGCTGGAGTAACTGAGCGGGTCAGGCAGCATCTCTAGAAGACATGGATAGGCTTGAGTTGGGTGCCTTCGTCAGGCCGATTGTAGTGGAAGAGAGATGGGAGGAGAGCAAAGCCTGGTCAAGTGGTACAGGTGAGGGGAGGGTTCTTGCACCCATGCAGAACTCTTTGATTTGGACTATCTATGACATTTCTCTCCCTTTTCTTAATTTGTGTCTCCATCGCAGAGCGCTGCCTATCTACTGATGTCCGCTAGAAACCTACCAAGTCCCACACTAATCTGAATGACACTTTCTCCTAATCTGCCTATTGCAGTGATGCCATCCTCTACTCTCAATTTTGCTGTCTCCTCTACATCTGCTCCAAAGTTGAGGTTTTTCATTCAAGGGCATCTGATAAACCGGCGTTTCTTTTGATATGTGGTTTCCGGCCTGCTGTTAAGGAAGGGGTCTTGCGGGAGAAAGAGCTGGTGTGTGGTTTAGTGAGAGATTACCCAAAATTGGAGTATTCAAAGTTCATACCATTGGGTTGTAAGCGGTTTCGTTAGTTTACGTCTGGCAAAGGAGGAGACCCAGTAGAGAAAGGTCAGTGTGGGAATGGGAAAGGCAGTTATAGTGGTCAGTAACCAGGAGATCCAGTAGCCATTGGCAGACCGCGCGCAAGTGTGCAGTCGCCAAGTCTACACTTAGTCTTGGCCATTTACGGGAGGCCACATTGGAAACACTGGTTAGAGGAGATGCACAAGAACCTGCCTCACCTGGAAGGTCTTCTGGTGTCCCTGGATGGAGGCGAGGGAGATGTAGGGACAGGTGTTAGTGTAGGGACCCACCATCTCCTGTGGGTGCAGGGGAAAGTACTTGGGGAGGTGGTGGTTTGGGTGGGATGGGATGAGTGAACCAAGGAGTTGCAGAGGGAGCAGTCTCTGCAGAAAAGGGAAAGGGGTGGACATGGGAAGATGTGACTAGTGTTGGGATCACATTGGAGGTGACAGAAATGTTGGAGTATGATACGTTGGATGTAGAGGCTGGTGGAGTGAAAGGCGAGCACAAGAGTAACATGTCCTTGTTCTATCTGATTGAAGGGGATAAAACTATCTTCAATTGGACTTAATCGGACTCTACATTGCACTAAATGTTCGGTGGACACCAGAAGGGTTAAAGGTACAGGTATCGGTAAGTCTGCAGGACAAGAGAGATGGGAAAAGGCATGGTCAAGGAAGCTCAAAAGAAATAGATGCTGCTTATGATAGAGGCAGAAGAGTTCTGGATTGAGTTTAAGTTTACGGCAGAAGTGAGCTAGAAACAGGACCAGTCTGAGAAGAAACTTGTCCTTTTGGGGAACATTGGGAGTTTCTCAAATAAACACAAAACATATTGCAAAAACTTAGCAGGAAAAAGAAACAGTTGATGTTTCAGATCAGAAAATCTTTGGAAGAAGTGCGTAAAGGAGGAAATACTCGTTTGTTTTCCATTGGAGCGAGGAATTTGCAGAACAAAGGGAATGGATGTGATAACATGAGTCTAAATGGATTAATAGCTGTAGTTAACAGCATGTTAGCCTCTTTGGTTGGGGAATGTGTTGTTTCTGATAAGTTTGCGGGACCTTCCCGGTAGGCCAGACTTATGCAATTCGGAGAAGAAATATGGAGCCAGAGTGTTTCATTGCCCACAGAACCATGTGACCTATGAGACCATCTGCTTCTTTTTGGAGGGAGAAGTGAAGAAAGTATGGGGATGAAAGGCGCATTTTAACAAGAAAACAAATACTTGTCCCTGTCCCAAAGTAGACAAAATCTTGTGACATATTACGGAGGCAGAGTGCTTACATTCCATTCTAGAACAGCAGAATCTATGCTGTTCCTGCCTTCTGCAAGAAATATGATTGCAGCTTGAGCACTGAACTTGCACCTAATTCCAGCAGGACACTGGGGAACAAGTAGAAATGGAATAAACTCCCAGACAGCAGTGGTCAATCACTTCACTATGTTTTGTGAACTTCAGAGCAACGATCAAGATAAGGAAAACTTTCCTTTCCAATAGGAATCAAGTTGAAACTAGCCTAGAGAGGATAAGGTTACCAGATTTAATTAGAGGAAATGTTGAAGAGTGACTACATGACTTGCATCACACGAATGCCTTCAATTGGTAGATTTAGGGCAACAATTAAAAAAGCGCTGATCATTGCAACTTCTTGTAGTGACACACCAGCACAGCTGCTGCCACAGAAACCTGGATTAGGGTGCTGTCTGTGTGGAGTATGCACACTCTCTCTGTGACAGTATGAGTTTGCTCCATCCGGGTGCTCCAGTCTCCTCCCACATCCTAAAGAAATGTAAGTTGATGGGTTAATTGGCACTTGTGTGTAGGTGAGTGGTGAAATCTGGGGCAAAGTTGATGAGAGTGTGGGGAGAATAAGTGGTTGGTCGATGGTCAGGCCAAACTCAACAGACTGAACATTCCCATACCGACCTTTCTGTCATGGGCCTTCCACTGTCAGAGTGAGACCAAATGCAAATTGGAGGAACAGCATCTCATATTTCGCTTGGACAGTTTACAATTTGATGTCTCTCATTTCAAGTAACCCTTGCATTCCCTATCTCCGTCCCTCTCCAACCCTAGTGGTCCTACTAGTTTCACCACCGTCCTGCTTAGTATCATGGTTTGTATCCACTCATTATCACCTTCTCCACAGCCAACAATGGACCATTGTGGGCTCCACCTTTCCTTGATCATCATTGCTGGCTGCGATTTGTTCTTTTCATACTTTTCATTCATTTGTTTTTTGTACCTTTTCATACTTCTAGTTTCCCTCTCCCCAGACTCGCAGTCTAAAGAAGGGTCTCGACCCGAAACGTCACCTATTCCTTTTCTCCAGAGATGCTGACCCGCTGAGTTACTCCACATTTTTGTCCATCTTCGGTGTAAATCAGCATCTGCAGTTCCTTCCTACACAGACTGAAAGGACTGTTTGCATGTGTTATGTCACTGTGAAACTTGACCAAACATAATCCAATCTGACCATTGCCCCTCCACTTCTGCAAATTCTCTTCCAATCCATCATAACATTCTCCAGGTCTCGCCTCACCCCTCACCACAAAGCCTCGCCCCCGATAATCTGCATCCCCTATTACCTTTCCATACCTGTAGCTGCCCAGATCAGAGGCTTGTGTTCCTCCCCTTAATCTCACTGCCTCACTCTCAGATTCTCTTTGGATAAGCGTTTGTTACCCCTGCAGTAAATATTCCCACCTCACTTCCAATATCAAACTACAGTAATCCATTATCCAGTTCTTCAGAAATTCTGATGGTTTGACATCTGCTTCACCAAGGGCCCGTTCCCATGCCCCTTTTAACAAACCAGGGTCCCTTGAAACTCACCTGTTTCTATATCCTGTGTTTCTTTGAAATTCACCGGGGGCCCAACTTCCTTTAAATTTAATGGGTTTGTTGGAAATTTTATTCTATTACCATGTAACAACTGAAAATAAAATTAAAGTAAAATTATGTTAGATATTGGAATAACATCCAATAATGAACAAAATCACCAGATTATTGGAGTTTTATGTCACTTTACTCCTGAGAAGCATTTTGGGACATTGTGACATTTTGAGATGTTAACAAACCCATTGAATAAATACAAGTATTTATGTTGGTTGGAAATTGTAAAGCACCTTTTGAATCAATAAAATACTGAATCACACAACTCTGCAGAACAGAGGTCAATTTTTTACCTCCTCACGCAACGTGGCGGCATGGTGGCGCAGCGGTAGAGGTGCTGGCTTACAGCACCAGGGACCCGGGACCCGGGTTCGATCCTGCTGTCTGTACGGATTTCGGACGTTCTCCCGTGAACTGCGTACGTTTTCTCCGGGTTTCCGTCCACATTCTAAAGATGTGCAGGTTTGCAGGTTGATCGGCTTCAGTAAAATTGTACATTGTCCATGGCGTGTGTAGGATAGCGCTAGCGTGCGGGGTGATCGCTGGTCGGCTCAAACTCGGTGGGCCGAAGGGCCTGTTTCACACCATCACTATAAAATAAAGTCACAGAAGATAGACACAAAATGCTGGAGTAACTCAGCGAGACAGGAAGCATCTCTGGAGAGAAGGAATGGGTGACGTTTCAGGTCGAGACCCAAAAATGAAGAAGGGTCTCAACACGAAACTTCACCCATTTCTTCTCGCCAGAGATGCTGCCTATTCCGGTGAGTTACTCCAGCATTTTGTGTCTATCTTCGGTTTAAACCAGCATCTGCAGTTCCTTCCTACACATTAAACTGAAGTCACACGTTGATTCTTGCTGCGGTTCACTGTGGTGCAACAAAAAATGCTGCTGAAGTATTTCAAACTAGATTCCTGAACAAAGACAAGCCTTCAAGGAAATCCTTTAGTCGGATGCCGCATACTGCGCCCAACCCATCTGAAGAGCTGTACAGATTAACTCTCCACCAAAGGCAGAAGCATCAAATACTGCAGGAGATTCACAAAGTCCACCTTTCCAACTAAACACAAACCTATTTACCATTGAGGTGAAACAAGTTGATTTATCTTGCCAGTCTTCATTGTCAACTGGTCATTGTGTCACATCAAACTCTTTTACCATGGGTCGGATCAGAGCACCCTCATCTCTGATTCCAAAACACAAAATGAAAGACCAACATGCCATATTCCATATGGGTAACCTGCAACCCCATGGTGTATATGCTCAAATTTCCAATTTCAGGTAACTTACTCCCTCCATCTTCCTTTACCACTCCCACCATTCCACCCGGTTCTTCTTCCTTTGTTCACCTTTCGCATTTCCATCACTCACACCTATCTACGTGGGTTTCTTCTCCGTTATACTTATCCGTTTCCATCCATCACCCGTCAAGTTTAAGTGTATTGTCATTTGATCAAGTATGGTGAGGCACAGCTACAATGAAAACCTTGTTGGAGAGGCGTCACAGGGACATGCACAAACACATAGTATACATAAATTATACACAAAATTCTCCAAGAGTTTGGCATGACTTTGGTTCTGGAGCAAAGTGAAGGTTGGACATTTCCCATTTGTTCCATGGGGTAACTCCACTCAAATGGGAAGCTTATTGGAGATGTGATGCAATAAGGACATCTGGGTAGGAGCAATTGTAGACACAAAATGCTGGAGTAGCTCAGCAGGTCAGGCAGCATCTCTGGAGAGAAGGAATGGGCGACATTTCGGGTTGAGACCCTTCTTCAGACTGATCAATATAGGAGTAATGATACAACAGTGCTCTACCCGATTGAATTAAAATCATAGCTTACAAGTCAAAATAGAGCAGACATGGAGAGACAAATTTGAGAAAGATGTTCCACAGTTTCTCTCAGTTGGCAGAGTCAATGGGTTCACGAGGCCAAGAAAACCAATCTACTGTGGTAGGAGCTGCTTGTTGCTATTCCCCTCAAATTAAACATACAACGAAGATCACATTCACTCCAACACGAGATGGAAGGAAGACCCACTGTGATTCAGGCAGTAGCTCTTCAGACATTGGGAGAAGGCCGTTGAGAAGAACCCCTTTGCCATGGCAGATCCTTGCCAAGGATCCTCACCATTGGGCCATGCCTTCTCCTTGCTGCTACAGTCAGGCAGGAGGTACAGAAACCTCAGGTCCCACACCATCAGGAGCAGCTAGGTTCTCACAACCATCAAGTTCTTGAACCGACCTGCACAACCTTAGCAATGGAACATTACAGACTACCTCTTCCACTACCATGGACTTGTTATCTAATTGCGTATTTTTACAGTTGTTTTCATTGCACTGTCTTGTGTAATGTACGTGTAAAGTTTTTGTGTGTTGTCTACATGCCAGTAATGCTGCTGCAAGCAAGATTCATTGTACAGTACTTGTACCTCACCATACATGTGGATTGTACAGCACTTTGGTCAACATGGGTTGTTTTTAAATGTGCTTCATAAATACATTTGATTGATTGATTGATGTGCTTATAACAATAAACTCATCTTGACTTGGTGCTCCAGCTTCTAAATTGCTACCAACCAAGGTACCAGTGTGGCAGCAGAAGCAAAGGAACCGACTTCTTGACATTAATGTTACAAGAAAATTGAGACTGCTTTTATACAAGGTAGTTCTAAATGAATAAGTGCAGAATGGGTTGAGATACATGCGCATGTGCAGGGCACATTGCGAAACACAGGAAGAGTTTCTCAACTGATTTAGGCTGAAACTCCTTATCTGACCACCCAGCTATGACAAGCAGATGGGTTCTGGCAAGAGGAGTCAGGAATGTTCATCTGCAGCCTTCAGAAGAGCTGTCAAGGGTGCAGAAGCTTTTAACTGCAGTCTTAATCTCCTGTAAACATAGGATTTGACATAGCTAGCGATAAGATTGAAAATTTAGCTTTATCCGGCTCATGTGTTAAATACACTGCTGGGAATAAGGGTGAAATAAAGCAAAGCCTTCTCTAATAAAAAGAAACTTACATAAACAACTTGCAATTCTTTTAATGATAAACACATGCAGAGGCAGCACTTATACTCAGAGTGGTGGCAACTACAGAGTGGTAGCAACTAGGTTAAAGCTACATTGCTCGACTGTGTTCAACAAATTATTTTTTATTGTATTCTCTATATCTGAATATAGCCCTATTTTGTTAAAAATAATTACTTGACAATGTGCTGACCTGTATTCAAGAACAAAACATAAAGTACTGGAGGAACTTAGCAGGTCAGGCAGCATCTGTGGAATGGATAGATTACATTTCTCACGGGACCCTTCATTAGACTGATTGTTATGGGGGGGGGGGGAGAAAGTGGTCATCTGCCCATTCCTTCTACAGATGCTGCTTGACCCTCCGAGTTCCTCCAGCACCTTGTGTTTTGTTCAAGGTTCCAGCATGTACAGTTCCTTAAGTCTCCTCTGTATTCAAGAAAAGTAGTAAAACGTGTCTCTAATTTAGGGAATGGCTGTTGCCTGCATATTCTCCACCAACTTCCAACCCAGATTGCATCCGGTCCTCACCATTAGAATTCTCAGCCAAGGTTTGCCTCTTGATGTCTCCAGAAGTTCTCAGAGAATTCTGATCTCCAGTTCCAGCCTCCCCAATTTCTATTGTTCTGCAATACCTTCAGCAACCTGGAGTTCACTCCATAACCCACTCCATCTCCTCCCAAGCAAGGCTCTCCAAAATGTGCTTTTCATTACCTATCCCAATGTGATTCCTATGTGAAGCATCATGAGCAATATTCCTCTGAAAATGATTCTATCTGGATGTGTGCTGGTTTCTACAGTCTGTATGATCCTAATATAGCACAATAAAGTCTCACAGCACAGCATGGGCAGCACAATGCCTTTAATACCATTATGCCATCCAAGCATACCACCAAAATCGTGGAACGTGGTGTCAGCACTCATCTCTGCAACTGGATCCTCCACTTCCTGACCAACAGACCCCAATCAATGAGGATAGGGGACAAATCATCATCCACGATAATCCTCAACATGGGGGGGCTCCACAAGGATGCGATCTCAGCCCCCTTCTTTACTCCTTGTACACACACCACTGTGCAGCCACATACAAATCTAATTAAATTTCCAAATTTGCAGACAACACTACCATTGTTGGCCAGATATCAAATAACGATGAGTACAGGAAGGAGATTGAGAACCTCGTGTCCTGGTATCAAGACACCAACCTTTCTCTCAATGTCAGCACGCCAAATGAGGAAGTGACTGACTTCAGGAAGCAAAGTGGTACATATACCCCAGTTTGCATTGACGGTGCCGAAGTCGAGATGGTTGAAAACTTCAGATTCTAAGGAGTCAATATCACCAACAACTTCTCCTGGACTCCCATATTGAAGCAACAATGAAGAAAGCACACCAACGCCTCTACTTCCTTAGAAGGCTTAGGAAGTTTAGTATTTCCCCTTAAACTCTCACCAACTTCTGCAGATGCACCATATAAAGCATTTTATCTGGTGTGCAAGTGAGTGGTCGAATCTGGGGGCGATGTTGGGGTGTAAATCAGGAAAAAAAAAATTATAATGGGTATTAGTTTGGGTTAGGTGTAATTCGGTGGCTAATGGTTGGTGTAGACTGAGTGGGCCGAAGTCCTGTCTGCACGTTCTATGGCTTTATGTTGTACTTAACAACAGTGCAGCTAAACTTCAGTTGATATTTGTTGTCTACATCACATTAGTGGCAAAATTAAAATGTATTATTTTGTGAATGACCTCGTCAACATCTGCACTGGCGTTGTGACCTGCTGAGGAAGCAGTTTTGCAAGACTAAGGTCACTGACTTGAATAGCTGCCCACGCAGAGCAGTGAATTCCAATCGTCGACTTGCCCTGCTTCGACCACATACTTAGAAGGTATTGAGATGCAAATCAATGGACTGTTGTTGAAGGGGGTAAATCAGTTTGTAAATGGGGAGAAGGTTAACAAGAACACATTTAATAGCCTTTCATACACAGACGTAAGGAAACTAAATGGATTATGGACTTCAGATAAAAAAGCTTCTTCTACCTCCACTTCCAAATGTACAACTCGGGCATGCTCTTACCAAGTTACTTTTAGCAGTTCCTGATTCACCTCACCCACTTTCCACTCTACACTTCCTGAAAAAGTTGCATGATATTTGGTAGTCTGTCATAATCTTTCTCAGTTCAAGTTAAGACACATCTCAATCCTTGTTCAAAGAGATTTGCTGGGTCTGCAACGTTCAGAAAGGATAACACAGATTGAAATGTTGAGGAGAGAATAGCTGATGCCTCCTTCAACAAACAAACCTTTACCAAGGTGACATTAGAGAGAAAGCAACTTTCACTCCAAGGCTTAACACCAAGCGCATGTGTCTGAGGAAGGGCCCAGCCTAAAACATCACCCATCCTTTGTCTCCAGAGATACTACTGCCTGACCCACTGAGTTACTCCAGCACTTTGCGTCAACCTTCTTTACACCAAGGGTGGCCCAGTGGCACAACTGGTGGAACTCTCATGGGAAGATGATACTGAGTGCATTTGTATACTGCCTTTGACTTAGTTAAACAAATCCCAAGGTGCTTTGCAGAAGGAATTTAGAAGTCGGTGGCTAAATCCTAGCCCAGCATCTTAAAAAGCGGATATCGATCAACAGGCAGAGCTCAAGGGAACAAATTCTACACGCAGGACTTTGGCAACATAAAACAGAGCAGCAGACAGTACAATAATTAAAATCAATGTTTTGCAAGAAACTAGATTTGGGCACCAAACCCAAGCAGACACCAGTGGGACACCAAAGAAATGTTGCACTGTTGTAGGTGGTGTATTTTAGATGAGACACTATCAAGAGCCATCAAGAGTGTGCAATTGTCATGTACACCAGGAGCCGAATAATAAAGTTTTTACTTGCTGCACCTTGACAAGCACATTAATTCAACAGCACAACAAATAAATATACAGAAATAATACAATATTAATTATCAATTATATGAACTAGACCATAGCTCCAAGAGGTGGATATGAAGCATCCTTCAATATTATTTCAATGAAAAACCATGATAAACAATGATCCAACCATCAGCTTCTGCCCTGCACCAAGATGGTGGCCTGAATAACATTTAATCCTTAACCTTTGGAGCCGTGTGTTGTGTCTGCATTGTCAATCCGTCATCAGAACAGAGGTTGGCTAGGATTCACTCTTGGAGGGGTGCTGTAAATGTTGCAAGTGATGAAAATACAAAGGAGTCAGGACAGTCAAACATGATCATTTAAAATATTTAGCTTTTATTACAAGGGGATTTGAGTGCAGGAGTAATGGTGACTTCCATGTAACAGCCTTGGCTACGTTGCACCCAGAGTATTGTGTGCACTTTTTGGTCTCCTTGCCCAAATGAAAAAATGCATTTATCATAAAGAGAGTGGGATAGATATTCACCAGATGAATTTTCATGAAAGTGGTCTGTTTATGAGGCAAGATCGAGTTGACCAGATCTGCATTTTCTAAAGTTCAGCAGAATGGGATCTGGTTGCATTGAATCTTGCCAAATTCTTACAGAGCTTAACAGGGAAGATATTTCCACTGACTGGGGGAATATGTCTAGAATTACAGGATATTGTCCTGTAAGGTGGCAGACATTTAGAACTGAGAAGAGAAAACATTTGTTTGGAGTTCTCTACCCTGGAGTGCACTGGAGGCTTGATCACCATTCATCTATATCAGAGATCTGGATATCAAGGGAACTGGGTGTTAGGGCACGGAAAGGACAGAAGGTAGGAAATCAGTCATGATCTTGATGTATGGCAGAGCAGGTTTGAGGGACCAGATGACCTACTCCTGTTCCTAATTCCAAAGCTCTTGAGTCTTATTTCGCAACAGGCATTAGCCGTCAACTTTCTGTAATCTCTCTCCCACTCAACATAAAATATGTTTATACAGAGTCAACGTAATGACTCTCAATGGACAGTCACAGTGCCCCACAAGTCATTCAAGGTTTGAAAAGTGGTCATGCCCCATGGATATTACAATAATATTGGAGAGTTCTGTGAATTATTAAGGAGCAGTAACACAGAAGGATTTCAGATTTACTTCTTTAAATGTGAAACATGACACAACTATTGCAAAAGAATTGCATAAAAGTAAACCACTCCATTAAAAGAAAGGAAACTCTGTTTAAGTCATTAAGGATTGTGATTCATTGGGAAATGAATGAGTTTCTGGTGCCTCCTGCAACAGTGCAAAACATGAAAGATAATATTCCCAATACAGTGCGCACACCATACCCCATTTCCATTCCCAGAAACCATTAATTAGCACATATGTGGCAACCATATCTTTCCTCAAGACAAACTGAATTAAGCTACGTTCAACATAATTTGACAAGATAATTTTCTTGCCAAGAAACTGTTTGAACTGTACAGTTTTCCACCCAGGGTGGGCACAGAGTGCAGTTCCAAATCATCCAAAACCCTCGACCCACATCCCAAACGGCACCAGGTCTCCTTCACCTTTTACCTCCCAGCTTTGTCCATTGTCCATTGATGGACATTGCCCTTCAGCGGACTGGAGACAAGCCAAGCTGACCATTACAGGATGTTTCAAAACATTAAAAGTACAACATCAAATGTTGCTCAGTCAGTTTAGAAAACCCATGCCATAACATAGTCTGTCATAACATATGCTTCATGATTCTTACCTAACCTTCCTCCAATGGATGACCATACAAATAAACCCTCCTCCCACTTATAGCTAATACCAGGTACATCTATAGCAGAGTTTACGCCTCACCATTCCCATTCATTTTGCCTCTGAAACACTGCATGGGAGCAAACACATGTGGCACTGTAATAGACGGGATTGATTCGAGAGGAAGACGTGTGCCAATTGTATTTTCTGTGTACAGGTTTCCCCCAGGTTACGAATGCCTGACTTATGCACATCCTGTACTTTAGGAATGGGTGTTTGCAAGACCTGCAGGATGGATTTGCCGGCTGCTGCTGGACTGCAGGCACCTTCTGCCCTGTGGGAACTCAATTCACGCCAATGTAATTTCACCGTGCTGAGTAATTTAAACGGTTACATTTAACACCCTAGTTTAATGTTTAACAGTGTGCTTGGCCGGCTTATTTTTTTTATTGAAATATGTTGCCGGGCAGCCACAATTCTAACTTGCAAGCTGTTCGGGTTACGAACAATTCTCAGGAATGGAACCATATCGTAACCTGGAAATACCTGTATACTGCAATACGAATGAAGAATGCCTTTGAAATATAAAGTTCCCATATATCTTGCATGAGCTACATGCTGCTCAAGATCCACTTGCTCTCAAAATTTCATTCCACTGTAAAATTAGGACAACCTCCTATGCGTTCTTAAGTCCCACCTCACTGAGACGTAGTTAATTGTGACCTTCAGTCACACAAATGCCTTCCACAACCTGACAGTATTATGTATGGGAATGTAAACCTATCACACACAGACCATAATGCCCTTCCTCAAGGTTCAACCACAGGTAGCCAATGCCTCTGTGTAGCCATCCATACAACCACAATGAAGGAAAGCTATTCCTCTGTAAGAGGCTGAACGGATGTAATCATTCAGTGAGCAATCATTTCAAAGTCAATGAAGTGCTTCAAGTGTTGTTGCTTCGGAGTCAGAAGCAATAGCTAATTTTCACACGGCAGGGTCCCACAATCAACAATGAGCTAAGTAACCAGAGATGGGCTCCCTCACAGTTCCAGGGAACTGACTTGGATCCTGTAGGTTCTCACTGTGACCTCCAAGGTTTTCCTCTGGCTTCCTCCCACATCATAAAGGTGTGCAGGTTGTTAAGTTAATTGCCATTGTAAATTAATCCCTGGTGACAGATGGAATCTGGGGAGAGTCAATGAGAATATGAGGAGAATTTAAAAAAAACTGGGATTAGTGTAAATGGACGGTTGAAGGAATGCTTAAACCCAGTGGGCTGAAGGGTTTGTTTCTGTGTTGTTTCTCTATGACCGCTGATGGTTGAAAATGAAATATTGATCACTCTACTGACTTTCCACCAACAAAACAAAATGATAGTGAATCGTTTAGGTTTGAGGTGGTGACCTGACACTTAATATCTCAGTCGAAAGACTGCAATGCAAGTTCAGCAAACACATACCCTTTCCCTCATATGGTCAGCCTTTTACTGCGGCTCGAGCCCACCACCATTTGACTTGGGGAGAGAGTGTGTTGCTTCCTTTTGTGCACACTCTTCTCGCATCCCAGCCTCCAGTCGAGAAGCAAACAGGCAGATGTTCACACACATGGCAGGGATCCCAATCCGATGCCGCTCATTAAACAAATATTTCATTTACCCACTCGTGGTGGTGGGAGATGTGGTGTAAATGTAACCATGTGGCATGACTAGTGTTGTTGGAGAAATTGAGCTCTCACTATTATCCAGTCGGTATTCATTCCAACTAAATGTCATTTTTTCTGGTAGGGTCAGGTTCTGCCGACTTCACCCTCTACATCACGACTCTCACAACATTTAAGCATCATCTAGGCGATCACTTGAATCGCCAAGGCTGAGAATGGACCAAACATAGGTAGATAAGAACTGGTGTAAACAAGCACAATGGTCAGCTTTGACACAAAGGGCCGAAGGGCACATTTCTGGAGGCTCGATAACATTTCTGGAGGTCGTGCACGCTGAGACCAGGGAAGGCAAGCCTTCCTTTTGGCATCACCCATGAGTGTGAGGGACCCTATGCTCACCAGACAAAACTTCTAGATCAGTCACAAAAATAAACAGAGCATTGATCTACATAGTCAGCAAACACACACACCAGAGCAACAACTAAATCTGAGTAAAGAGATCTTTATCCCCTCAAATAGGAGGGCCTGGAAAATGTCTACAAAGATAAAACCAGAGCTGAGCTGACATTTATCATGAATGGTTACAGCTACCCGGGCCCCTTCCGCACGATAAGAATGAAGGATCACTTGATAGCGTCCTTTCAGGTTTGGATTTGGTTTCACACGTTGATCAGATGGTTCAACAATCATGAGAGATGACGGAGTTCACCACACAGGGAGTGGTCTAAGCGAGTTAAGAAAAAGGCAAGGACGTGGGAGAAAGCGGCAGCAAAGATACCCAAAATATGTTGAGATGGCCTAAGGTGAAACGGAGAGGTACAGGCAGAGACCATTGGCTGCTTCTGTCCTGTATACTCCACTGGCAATGACTGGCAGTCAAAGATAGACACAAAGTGCTCGAGTAACTCACCGGCCAGGCAGCTTTTCTGGAGAAAGGGGATGGGTGACGTTTCTGGTTGGGACCCTTCTTCCCGTCCCGAAATGTCACTCATCCTCTTTCTCCAGGGGTGCTGCCTGACCCGCTGAGTTACTCCAGCACTTTGTGTCTATTTTCGATATAAACCAGCATCTGCAGTTCATTTCTACACAACTGGTAGCCAATACTATGGAAATCTCAAACACTTGCAACCAACAGGCTACCAGGAGTCCCGGTTTCTCTTGACCATTCCCGTTATTCCCAACCTTGCCGAAGATAAAGTTTCCGTCCGCTGCCGGCAGTTTGCAAAACTGCATCGAGGCAGCCCCCGAGGGTTAAGGTAACTGGGGCACGTTGACTGAATTCAAGTCTCATTCTCCTCTTTCCAAGCCCTGAAAACGATACAACATCCACACTCCCTAACACACTGCCAAATATACAAGCTCCCCCGCCGGCAATGACCAAAATACAAACTTGCAAAGCCACAGAACCAACAGCGAGCGATTGCCCGGCGAGCAGATTGTTTGCAAAGAAGGACATGCAGATTAGAAGTAATCTGGTTAAACAATTTGCTCCCTTTCCTGCACACACACTCGTACACACACAGTTTACCTGGGTCCTGGGACGCTGTTGGAACGCCGAGAAATAGAATTAAACAGAAGATCGCTGGTTTCCACTGTGTCTGGCACCTGTGAAGAGTGGACAGGGAACGAGTTTGAAACACGCGCAAAAGTAGCTTTGTTTTAATGCCGGGATACGTTTTCTCAAAGGACGAGAGGAGCACAGGCAGATGGGGCACTCACCTTCTTCCATGCATGGCTGATTCTGGTGCTGCAACTTGGTAACTCGCAGACAGACAGCAGAAATGAGGGACTTTGATTTCCCAACTGCGTCTGAACAGCTGACTCAAAAGCAGCAAGTATTTGAAAGAGAGGGGGAGAGAGAGAAAGAGAGGGGAGGGGGGAGCCAGAGAGGCGGGCAAAAGTATTAACTCTCTCTGCCCCAGGCTCGGGAATCCCCTGGGTCCTATCGCCTGGTTAACCTAAAGTCATCAGATCCATCTTGTTTAAGTTTTATATACTTATAAATGGCTTTTTCTCAGGGTATGGTTGATCTAAATCAAAGGTACACATCTGTTTGGATTGAGGAGGGAGAGGCGAAAGAGTGTTATAGGAGCATCCGTCCTCCTTCTGATCTGTGTCCTGGTCTCGCTTCTGCGCAGGAAGAGTTCAAACTCCACAGAAACTTGCATGTGAAAAATTAAAAATTAAACCACAGATGTTAGAAATATATTCGTATGGGGAAAAGAGTGTGAAACACATGCAAAAGAGTTTTATTTTAGTGCCAGGCTAAATCTGCGAGAAAAATACTAGTAACTTGCCACGGAACGTCGTGGCAAGACACCAGGGCCTCATCAAGTATCTAACCACAGGCGAGGTCCCAGAGGACTGGGGAGTAGCCAATGGTGTTCCTTTGTTTCCAATGGGGAGTCGAGATAATCCAGGAAATTCTAGGTTGTGTACCTCACGTCGTGGTTGGGAAGTTGCAGACAGTGAGGAAGGTTGTTGAAATATACAACGGGATATGGATACAGCAGGAGTCAGTGATGAAATGCCAGGTGGAGTTTAATCAGAGCAAGCGTGAGGTTTTGCATTTTGGGAGGTCGAATATAACGGGAAAGTATATAGTTAATGGCAGGACTCTTACAACATTGATGTAGAAACATAGAAACATAGAAATTAGGTGCAGGAGTAGGCCATTCAGCCCTTCGAGCCTGCACCGCCATTCAATATGATCATGGCTGATCATCCAACTCAGTATCCCGTACAGAGGGATCTGACCCACAGTTCCTTGAAAGTGACAACAAAGATAGACAGTGTGGCAAAGAAGACATATAGTATGCTTCTCTTGTTGCATTTGATAGTTAATAACCAATAAATGCTTGCATCTCTCTGCCCCAGGCTAAGGAATCCCCTGGGTCCTATTGCCCGGTTAACCTAATGTCATCAAATCCATCTTGTTTAAGTTTTATATACTAATAACTTGCATTTATTGGTTGGGTCATGAAGTATAAGAATTGGGAAGCCTTGTTGCAGCTTTGTAGGACATTGGTTAGGTCGCATTTGGAACATTGGATGCAGTTCTGATCGCACCAATTCAGGAAAGATGTGGAGGCTTTGGAGAGAGTGCAGGGGAGGTTTGAAAAGCTTTGTTTTGTAAGTTATCCAGGTAAATCATCCAAACATAATCACAATCAAACAGTCTGAAGAAGGGTCTCGACCCGAAACGTCGCCTATCTCCTTCGCTCCTTAGATGCTGCTGCACCCGCTGAGTTTCTCCAGCCTTTTGTGCACCCACAATCAAACCATACTGGAATACAAAAGGTAGTGCAAAGAAATAAAATAAATGTAGCACAGAATATACCGTTACAGTTACGGAGGATGTGCAAGGGCCGCAATGTGGTAGATTGGGGTATCGGGAAAACATCGTTAGCTTAAAAGAAGTCCATTCAAGAGTCTGATAATATTGAGGAGGAAGCTGAGACTGGCGCATTAAGTGAGAGCTCAAGGCAAATTGGAAAATTGCATCCAAACTTCACTAAGTGCACAATCCTAATTCTTCAAGAGTCAAGTCAAGTCAAGAGTCAAGAGAGTTTATTGTCATGTGTCCCAGATAGGACAATTAATTCTTGCATTGCTGCAGCACAACAGGATATTGTCGTCATATGGACAGATCAGATCAGTGTGTCCATATACCATAGAATACATATATACACACACATCAATACACAGATAAAGTGCAATAGGCTGTTATAGTTCAGAGTTTGTTTGAAGTGTTTAATACTCTGATGGCTGTGGGGAAGAAGCTATTCCTGAATCTGGATGTTACAGATTTCAGGCTCCTGTACCTTCTACCTGATGGCAGGGGAGAGATGAGTGTGTTTGTCTGTTCCTCTCATGGACAGTAAGCATGCAGGTACAGCAGGAAGTGAAGAAAGCAAATGGCATGTTGGCCTTCATAACAAGAGGAGTTGAGTATAGGAGCAAAGAGGTCCTTCTGCAGTTGTACAGGGCCCTAGTGAGACCACACCTGGAGTATTGTGTGCAGATTTGGTCCCCTAATTTGAGGAAGGACATTCTTGCTATTCAGGGATTGCAGCGTAGGTTCACAAGGTTAATTCCCGGGATGGCGGGACTGTCATATGCTGAGAGAATGAAGGGTTGGGCTTGTATACTCTGGAATTTAGAAGGATGAGAGGAGATCTTATTGAAATATATAAGATTATTAAGGGTTTGGACACACTAGAGGCAGGAAACGTTCACGATGTTGGGAGAGTCCAGAACCACGAGCCACAGTTTAAGAATAAGGGGGTAAGCCATTTAGAACGGAGATGAGGAAACGCTTTTTCACACAGGGAGTTGTGAGTCTGTGGAATTCTCTGCCTCAGAGGACGGTGGAGTCCAGTTCTCTGGATACTTTCAAGAGAGAGCTAAATAGGGCTCTTAAAGATAACGGAGTCAGGGGATATGGGGAGAAGACAGGAACAGAGTACTGATTGTGGATGATCAGCCATGATCATATTGAATGGCGGTGCTGGCTCGAAGGGCCAAATGGCCTACTCCTACACCTTTTGTCTATTGTCTATTGACTTGTTTTGTAATTGTATTTTGCAGTAATAGCTTGTTTTTTTTTGCACAGGTTTCCTTTTAACACTCTTGCAGAATTTATATGTAATTTTTGTACACTTTATGGTTTTGTGTGCTTGTTGTGTCTATGTGCTTGTGATGCTGTGGCAAACACATTTTTCATTGTACCTGCAGCTGACTGTCCTTGTGCATATGACAATAAACCCAACTTGACTTGACTTAATAGGCAAGAGAGCACAATGGCACAAGGTTGCTTTTATAATTGCAATCCTATGGCCAGAGGTGTACCACAGGGATCCATGCAGAGACCATTGGTGTTTGCAATGCACATTAACATTCTCTACGTGAATATAAGAAGTGTGCCTAGTGAGATTGTAGGTGGCACAAAAATTGATGGAGTTTTGATAACAAGGAAGGAGGTGCGAATATTGATTAGTTGTTAAACTGGATAGAGCAATGGCTATTGGAATTTAATCCATAAAATGTAAGGTGATGAACTTTGGGAGGATTAATAATGTAGGATAATAATGGGCAGCACAGTGGCACTGCGGTAGAGTTGCTGCCTTACAGCGCCAGAGACACGGCTTCGATCCTGACTCTGGGTGCTGTCTGTATGGAGTTTACACATGCTCCCCGTGACCGCGTGGGTTTTCTCTGGCTGCTCTGATTTCCTCCTACACTCCAAAGACGTACAGGTTTGTAAGTTAATGGGCTTTGGTAAAATTACAAATTGGCCCTTGTGTGTAGGATAGTGTTAGCATGTGAGGTGATCACTTGTTAGAGCGAATTCAGTGGGGAAAGGGCCTGTTTCCACACTGTATCTCTAAAGTCTGAAAAGTTTAAAGGATAGGTAATGAACCGTAGGACCCTGGGAAGCACTGAGCAACAAAGGGACCTCCGTGCACATGGCCATGGATCCCTAAAGGCAGCAGTACAGGCAGATAAGGTGTTTTAGAGATTACATGCGATGCATGTCTGCATTAGCTGGGCATGGAAATTAAGAGCTGGAAGATAATGGCACAATAAAAAACTTCAGTTAGACCACAGCTGGAGAACTGCGAACAGTTCTGGCCACCATACTACAGGATGAATGTGCACGGGAGAGAGTGCAGAGGATGTTGCCTGGGGTAGAACATTTCATCGGTGAGGAGAGATTGTATAGACTGGGTTTCCTCAGAGTGGAGAAATCAGTGGGCTGTCCTGGTCGAGGTGTACAAAATGATGTGGGATATGGTCAGGGTAGACAGTACCTTACTTTTCTTACTGTCTGAACAGTTACATAGGAGACTTAGAAGGGACTTGAGTAAGAGTTTTTTTACAACCAAAGGCACGGGAGTTGAAACATCCTGCCTAAGAGGGTGGAAGAGGTATATTACTCCATAAGACCATAAGACATTGGAACAGATTTCGGACACTTGGCCCCTCGAGTCTACTCTTGCTATTCGATAATGGCTGATCTATTTTTCTCTTTCAACCCCTTTCTCCTGCCTTCTCCCTTTGATGCCCATACGAAAAAACAGCCTATCAAACTACGCTTAAAAGATACCCCATATCTTGGCCTCCACAGCCATCTGAGGCAATGAATTCCACAAATTCACCACCTTTTGGCTAAAGAAATTCTTTCTCATTTCCATTCTAAAGGTACGTCCTTTTATTTGGAGGATGTGCCCTCTGGTTTTAGACTCTCCCATTACTGGAAACGTCCTTTTCTCGTCCACTCTATCCAGACCCTTCATTATTCAGTAGATTTTAATTCCCAACCAACCCCCACCCTCATCTTTCTAAACTCCAGTGAAAACAGGTCCAGAGCCATCAACTGCTCCACATACGTTAGTCCAATCACCCCGGGATCATTCTCGTAAACCTCCTCTGGACCCTCGCCAATGCTAGCACATCCTTCCTCAGATATGGGGTCTAAAACGGCTCACAACATTCCAAATGTGGCCTCACCAGTGCCTTATAATGCCTTGGCATTATATCTTTGCTTTTATATTCTAGTCCCCTTGAAATGAATGGTAGCATTTGCCTTCCTGTTCCACTTTGTTCCTCTTACAACACGGATGAAATTAGCCTGTTCTGGTTCAGTATTCTTAAACAGACAAAAACGCAAATAAAATCAGTGATCAAGCAGCACAATCTTTATTTCGCCGGGCGGGTGTGGTAAAACTCTTTACAGTATGCAGATTACACACTAGACAGAGTTCTCATCCCCACACAAAGGGGCAGTGATCTAATTACATATATATACTCCAATAATCGACGATTCAGCAATATGTTATCTACAGAGCATAGTACAGCCTCTTGCTTCTTAAGATTGACAGATCTTTAAGATTGACAGCTTCTTAAGATTGACAGGTTCTTCTGACAGAGGAAGGGTTAGCCATATATGGTTATATAAGGCTATATTTCTGCAGAACAAGTATTTTGTTTTTTTCTACTTATGACGCACATTATAATTGTATAGTATGAATTCTCTCTCAATGTTTATATTATAGAGGAGACATTCATGAAGCTGTGTTATCTCGCTTATCTTATTGGAAAGGGAACATCAACAGTTTGTTAGCTTTGTTACTGAAAGCAAAGGTTAGTGCGTTTTGCTGGCTTTGCAATTTAATAGAAGAAGGTGAAAGCCTGTCTTAGTTTTAGCGGAATCCATTTTGTAAGTTTAAATCATTATTAACTTCCACAAGCTGACTCAGCACAGTGGAAGTTCCAGTCGTGCCCCCCAAGAAGTGATATACCTACTTCACTCCCCATGTCAACCTGACTTTAAACACAGAGGTTCTAAGTTTTGGAGTTCTTTCTTGAACACTCTTCATCTCCCACCTCTCTTTTAAGACACATCCTCATCACTCCTCCACACAAATGTCTTGATGCATCACCCAATTTTGTCTACCAATGCCTCTGTGAAACACCTTGGAATGTTTGTTCTCCATTAAAGGTAAAATATGTTAAAATTGTTGTAAAATGTCCCCTGCAGAACCCAGGTGTCTGATATCCTTGCCAACTTATCTTTAAAGAAAGGGTGGCACAGTGGCACGGTACCCAGACGGGGCATGAAAGGACGAGAAGCCGAAGTGAAGAAGTGAAGCCAAATAACCGAACGGCCACAATGCCAAAAAGCCAAAAAACCGAATGAACGCAACGCCGAAAAGCCAAATAACAGACATTGGCGTAGTCGAAGAGGTCTTGCTGGGAAAAATGGCTGAAGACTGAGTTAGAGGATACAGTTTGGTCGGGGTCTGGAAGGGGGGAAGAAAGTGAACTATCAGATCTCTTGAGTCTGAACTGCTAAGAGTACCCGGGAACACTGTTGTCCTTCGTCCGAAATGATCTGGTTCCCTGCCAAGATTTTTCAGAACAGACAACGTAAGGTAAGATAATTTTTGGGATTGTTGACTAGACTAAGTAGGCTGTCTGTAGCATTAAGTAGATATATTGGGCCAGTAATGGGATAGGCTTGGGATAAGAGTAATGTGGGAGCTTCGGTACATGTGGTTGCTTCAGTACATGTGGGCGTTTCAGTACGTGGGAGGAGTACATAACTGTGTTTTACTATTGAGTGAGAATTTTATTACTTTAACGTGTGTGAATATCTGAGATTTAGTATATTGCATGAGGTGTGGAAATTTGTGAGTGAATGGCACAGAAAAGTGGGTGTAGAGTGAGTGAGTTTAAAGACTGTTACTTGTTTGTGGAACCAGTTATGGGTGAATGTTGAATTAATCATATAATTAAGATGAAATAGGATGTCATTGAATGAGCTTGCTTATTTACGTGATAAATCTTTGTAGAATCTCATGTATTTTAAAAGGTAGTGTCTATTTAAGAAGTAGCAGATGTATTGGTATTGAGCCTGGGACAAATTATTTTCTTTTTCTTTGCTCTTTGGAAATGTATTGGTTATCTATGTGGAAATTAACTGTGTATTTTCTGTCTTGTCGACTTTTATTAAACAGGGGATGTAGCTCAGAAAAGAGACTGTTCATTTTCTTCGTCGCATAACCTGGCATTAGGATTGGTGACCTTGTCGGTATTTTAAGTTTGATTTCTTCCTATTTCTTACCTTTTGAATTGAATTCAAGAGAGATGTGAATTACGTACTGGCCATGTGAAATTCAGATTAAAGTGTTGGATGAGAATTGTGAATAATTTTTAAATTGTTTTTTTTTCTTTATAATGACCTAATTTAAAGGGTCTGCCTTGTAAGTAGTTTAAGAGTTTAAGTAAAGCTTTGACTGAGACTGGGCAGCACGTTACATATACATAGCAATTGACCAGAACCTTGTTAGTCTTACAGAAATCACTGAACCAGAGAAAGGTAGAAACCACTATCAGCAGACCATAAAGGCGCATATTTACAACCAGGAGATCACCAACGGATAAGAAATTGGGATTGGAGGAAATTGGGAGAACGGTGGAAGGAGCCCTTCCCAGTACTACTGACTGCACCTACCTACCGTGAAGGTCGAAAATAATCCTCGTTGGATACACCTAACATTGCAAAATAATTGGAAACTGGAAAAAGGAAGTATGAACTTGGATGTCCTCCTGCAAGACTGGAGGTAAAAGGAAGACATACACACAAATAAAAAAGGTCAGTATTTACAGTATATTGTTAAAACCAGCAATGAACACAAGAGAACAAACTACACTGAATTATATACATGAGAGAGTATTTGTGATTGTCTGAAGAGAGAGATAGTGAGATTCCAGCCTCTTAACCCCAAGCACAACGCTTACAAAAATAATCCATTCTGTGATCTTCAGCAGTCCAAAAGCAGCGAAGGAAAGTTAAAAATCCCTCCCCCCCCCCCCCCACCCAACTGTCTCCCCCGGCCAGTGATGTGATAGATGCGCGGGTCTGGACCAATCGCTGACAAGGTCTCGGACAAATCCTGTCCCCAGAGACGTCATGTCCGTTATTTGGCTTTTCGGTTCGTGTCCGTTCGGTTATTTGGCTTTTCGGCGTCGTATCTGTTCGGTTATTTGGCTTTTCGATGTCATATCCGTTCGGTTATTTGGCTTTCCGGCGTCATTTCCGTTCGGTATCTTGGCTTTCACTTATTCTCTTCGGCTTCTCGTCCTTCGACGCCCGTCCGCACACGCAGTGGCACAGCTTTAGAGCTGCTGCCTTGCAGTATCAGAGACCTGGGCATGATCCTGACTATGGGTGCTGTCGGTACGCAGTTTGTACATTCTCCATGTGATAGTGGGTTTTCTCCCACTACTCTGGTTTCCTCCCACATTCCAAATATGTGCAAGTTTGTAGGTTAATTAGCTTCTGTAAATTGCCCCTTATGTGTAGAATAAAACTAATATACCGATAATTGTTGGTCGGCATAGCCTCTGTGGGCTGAAGGGACTATTTCCATGCGGTATATCTGAACTAAACTAAGACAGGTTTTGGCTTGTACTCGCTGGAATTTAGAAGATTGAGGGGTGATCTCATAGAGACTTACAAAATTCTTAAGGGGTTGGACAGGCTAGATGCAGGAAGATTGTTCCCGATGTTGGGGAAGTCCAGGACAAGGGGTCACAGTTTAAGGATAAGGGGGAAGTCTTTTAGGACCGAGATGAGAAAATCGTTTTTCACACAGAGAGTGGTGAGTCTGTGGAATTCTCTGCCACAAAAGGTAGTTGAGGCCAGTTCGTTGGCCATATTTAAGAGGGAGTTGGATGTGGCCCTTGTGGCTGAAGGGATCAGGGGGTATGGAGAGAAGGCAGGTACAGGATACTGTTGGATGATCAGCCATGATCATATTGAATGGCGGTGCAGGCTCGAAGGGCCGAATGGCCTGCTCCTGCACCTAATTTCTATGTTTCTATGTTTCTAAGATCAAAATAACTCTACTGTTACCTCCTTATTATTGACAAGGCATTACTATGTATAACTTGGCTACTGTTACTTATATAACAACAGTGACTGCAGTTCAGAAGTAATTGGAACATTGTCAAACACTTTCGTGTGTTGAAAGCCATGAAAGGTATAGGTAAACAAATTTTCTTTCTTACAATGCCCAGGCAAACAAAGAGCAATACAACAGCCCATAAAGATTAACCTGTCTTTTCAGCATCATGAATTATCGAGAATTTTATTCAGATTTTCAACAATTTTTTTTCTCTCGTTTCATCTCAACAATACTCTCAAATTTCTCTGTAGTTTAATCCAAGTTGTGTAAATGATTTATCGAATTGAATATAATTATTTCACCAAGATCGCTGGTGGTACTGGAACAGCGGAATGGCTCACTGAGGTGGTTTGAGGGCAGTCAAGTCTCAAGCTTATGAAGCGGGAATGGATCGCATGAAGGCCAGATTGAGTAAAGGGCCTGTCCCACTTGGGCGTCATTTGCGCGTCATTTACACGACATCATTTACGCGTCACGACGCATGACGCGCGCATGGTCTGCATGGTGCATGGTGATGTAGGCAGTGACGCACGGTCGTGCGCGGAGCCCCAGGATTTTCGGATGAACAAAATCTTCGTACGCCATCTGCGTGACGCGCAAATGACGCCCAAGTGGGACAGGCCCTTAAGCTCTTCCGCTCCTCACGGGCACAAGTGAACTGAATGGACTTTTACGACAATTCAGTAGTTTTCATGGTCATCTTTACTAAGACTGGTGGAGTTTGCATGTTCACCCTGTGGGTTTCCCTCCAGATTCTCCAATTTCCTCCCATGTCCCAAAGATATGCATCTTGGTAGATTAATTGGCCACTATAAAGTGCTGTTGGTGTGGGGTGAACAGTTGAATCTGGGAGGACCCGTGTGGATGTGGATGGAGAATAAAATGGGTTGATGTAAGAATAATGTAAAAGGTGGTGTGTAATGGTTGGTGCGGACTCAAAGAGTTTTCATGTTATATCTTTCTATGGCTCAGTGACGCTAAGACGTTGTTTTTTCCATCCAAATTTAAGATTAGGAACAGAAATAAGATTAAGAAAATGATTTTACAGGGGAGGGGGGGGAGGAGGGGAGAGGGCAGAGGGGCAGGTGGATGGGAGGGGGGGGGAGGGGGGAGGGGGAGAGGGAGGGGGGAGAGGGAGGTGGGGAGGCACTGTCACTGCTCAAGTGGAGAAGGAACATTTTGGGGTAATATTAAGAACCTTACATTTACATAGCACCTTTCACATGCTCAGGATATCCCAAAGCATTTCATAGCGGTGAGATATGATGAGAAACAGGAGTAATTCATTGTATTACAACATCATAACGGCCTTGAATACATAGGATGAGCATGACACGAAAGGGTCCACACAGATTATGACAATGATGCAAAGGAAGTAGTGAGTTCCATCATTAAACAACATTATCTCTGCTACATTGACAACTGCATCAGGGCTACCTCCTGCACCAAGGCAGAACTCATGGACTTTATTAACTTCACTACCAATTTCCATCCCGTACTCAACTTCACTTGGACCATCTCCGACACCTCCCTCCCTTTCTTGACATCAGTCAGTCTCCATCACAGGAGATAGACTATCGACTGATGTCTATTATTAACCTACTACTTCCCACAACTATCTAGACTACACTTCTTCCCACCCTGCCTCCTGCAAAGACTCTATCCCCTACTCCCAATTCCTCCATCTATGCCGCATCTGTGCCCAAGATGAGGTGTTCTATACTAGGTAATTCTTTAGAGAACGGGGGTTCCCCTCTTCTATCACAGATGAAGCCCTCACACGGCAAGTCACATCGGTACCCCACACCTCTGCTCTTGCTCCCCCTCCCTCCAGATGCAACAGGAACAAAGTCCCCCTAGTCCTCACCTTTCACCCCATCAGCCGTCGCATACAGCACATAATCCTCCGACATTTTAACTCCCCTTCCAATTCCCATTCTGACCTTTCTGTCCTGGATCTCCTCCACTGTCAGTGTGAGGCTAAACACAACTTGGAGAAACAGCACCTCATAATTCACTTGGGCAGCAGTATAAATATTGATTTCTCTAACTTCAAGTAACCCTTGCATCCCCTCTCTCTCCGTCCCTCCCCATCCTAGTTGTTGTACTAGTTTCCACCTTGCACATAGCTAACAATGGACCATTGTAGGCTCCACCTTTCCTTGATCATCATTGCGAGCTTTGATTTGTCCATTTGCATATCATTCATTCATTTGTTCTTTTCATATCTCTCATTTCCCTCTCTCCTCACACTGTCTGAAGAAGGTTCTCGAACCGAAACGCCACCCATTCTTTTTCTCCAGCGATGCCGCCTGGCCCGCTGAGCAACTCTAGCCTTTTATATCTATCTTCGGTGTAAACCAGCATCTGCAGTTCCTTCCAACACACATTAACCATACTATACCCTTATTTGGGCCCATTTTAGAGACCTTTTAATTAACAGCACGTTGAAATAGTCCCCAACTCAATTATTATTTACCAAGCACTGATGGTGCAATGTTCAACACATCACCCTCCACTCCCAAACAGTTACAACATTAGAAAGGTTCCAAGTTTATTCTTTGATTGTGCACTGATTGGTGGGGGCGCTGCGAGACGGCTGCCCTGCCAGCAGCGTGTTCGTTATTTCTACTTTTTTTGTTTTTTTTAGTGTGTTCAAATGTTTGTTTTAGTGTCTCTCCGTGTGTCTTGTGTTGGGGGTGGTGAAGGGAGAAAAGAGGGGAACCGCTTTCAGTCGCCTCCTCCACAGAGAGGTGGCATTTCATGTTGCCTCCCTCGCGGCCTAACACCATGGATTGGAGCGGCCTTTCCCGGAGTCCGGCCAGGAGTTTCAGCAGCGGGCGCAGCGTGGACTTTTCATCGCGGAGCGGGCGAGCCCGTGCCGGGGGTCGCCAGAAGGTAGTGCTCCGCGGAGTGTTACATCCTGAAGCCGCGGTCTAGGGAGCTTCTAGCCGTGGGCGCGGCGTCCGGAGCCTGGGATTCCCTCGTTGGGGATCACCAAAGAAGAGCACCGACCGCTGGCCCACAGCCTATTACATTCTGAAGCCATGGTCTGCGGAACATCTAGCCGCGGGCGCTGTGTGAACTTACCATCCGAAGCGGGATCCCTCGCTGGGGATAGCCAGAGAAGAACTCCGACCGCCGGCCTGCAGCATACAACATCCTGAAGCCACGGTCTCCGGTAAGAAAGCGCTGATTCGGGACCTCGAAGCCACGCAGAGTGCATTGGACCGTCCCGACGAGAGGGCGTGTACACCCGGCCGTTCGTAGCAGCGACTACGGAGGTTTATGGCCCCGCACATGGGTGAACAATGGAGGAGGAATGACTGAATTTTGTGCCTTCCACCACAGTGAAGAATGCTGTGGTGGATGTTTGTGTTAAATCTTATTGTGTATTGAGTGTTCTTTTTTAATTGTACCACTGCTGGCAAATTCATTTCAATGCACTGATATATGTACGTGACGAATAAAATTGACTATTGACTATTGCAGCGAGAAACATCAATTTGGCTCAGTGTCAGGGCAGGGAAGGAGAGGGTAACGTACTGTTGACAATTCTCATGTGAAATATGCCCTGAAACTATTAAATGAAAGATGCGATGCTTGGATAGGATGGGGAATTGGTTCTGATTTATCTCGTGATTTAGCAGTTTTTCAATATTCGGCACATATTCTCACACAAATGTCAAAACCATCTTTACAAGATGCCAGATGTTAACTTTCCTCCAAAGGTAATGGGAGGGGATCAGATAATGAGCTTGGAAAGGAATTAAGACCATGGTTTATGAGAGATTATTTCTATTAAATTTATGTTTTTTTTAACACTTTAAGAACATTTAACAGCCAATGTTAATATGAAACAGAACTTTAGAGATACTTTAGTGATACAGCGTATGCTCTGATCAGCGATCATCCCGTACACAAACACTATCCTACAACACACTTGGGACAATTTACAATTTTTACCAAAGCGAATTAACTTACAAACCTGTACATCGTTGGAGTGTGGTAAGAAACCGAAGCACCTGGAGAAAATTCATGTAATCAGGATTGAACCCGAGTCTCTGGCGCTGTAAGGCAGCAACTCTACCATTGTGCCACTGTGCTGCCCATAACTCTAATTTTGCCATCAGAATAAAGTGTGAATTAAGGGTAAGATTAACATTATCTCCTCAGTTTATGAGCAAATGTATTCACTGAACAACATTAAAACAATAGACGGTAAAATGGCAACTTCTATGACCCTGGTACTCTCCTAGGTGCTCCTACAACTAATGAACCATTATCAAAGTGTAGGGACTATCGTAAAATGGAAAAAAGCAATAGCCAATTTACATGGAGCAAGCACCCATTAAAAACACTTTGATAACTCTTTTACTAGTGCTTATTGAGAAATTACATAAGCTAGGTTGCATGAAGTACTTCTCTGGGTTTATTTAAAATAGTGCCAACCTATCCAGCTAATTCTGTTTAGAGGAGTGAAGGAAATGGTTAAGAGGGGTGAAGGAAATAGCTTAACATTGACTTTGAAAGATAACATCTCTGACAGTGCAATAATCCCTTATATTTCAGTAACATTTTATAGAGATGGTATTGCATATATCAGAAAAAACTGTCCATTCAGCCCACTGAGTTTGCATCAACCATAAACCAGCCATTCATACTATTCCTCCACAAATCCTATTTTATTCAGACAACAAAGGAGCAGAATTGGGTCATTTGGCCCATCGAGTCTACTCCACCATTCAATCATGCCATCATGCCTGATTTATCTTTCCCTCTCAACGCCATTCTCCTGCCTTCTTCCTGTATCCTTTTCCCCCACATTCTCATCAACTCTCACCCAAATTCACCTACACATCAGGAGCAATTCACAGTGGCCTATTAACCAACCAACCTGTCTGCCTTTGAGATGTGGGAGGAAACCAGAGTAACCATGCCATCAAAGAGCAAATGTGCAAACTCCACACAAGCAGCACCTGAGGATTAGACCCAGGTCTCCGGCACTGTGAAGCAGTGGCTCTACTAGCTGTGCCGCTATACTTATGGTAACAGTGACTATATTCAAATGTATGTGAAGTTCTCAGGGGCAAACCAAATTCACTAAAGCCCTGCCTGATTATTCTCACCCTTGTTTGTCTTTTAGCGTATGATGTTGTGTTTAGAGTGAATTAAATCCTGCCTTTGCTATTGCCTTACACCTCGTCACCCACTCATCAGCTTCCACTAAACTACCCTCCTAGTCCAACCTAGTCCAATAACCTAACAATGGAAAGACTGTGGAAGGACCTTTTATAAGCTTTTCTTATTCAAGACCTGGTGTCTTCCACGTTAGTACTGTGGCCGATTTGAAAGAAGCCGCAGACATTAGCCACCTCCCTACCTCAGATGTTCCCTTCTCCTGCCCTTCCCCCCTTTCACCGAGGAAGATTTCAAAACATTTTCAGGGAGTATAGAACCTTGCAGAGCATTGCTCCCGGCTGGATTTTGCTTCTGTGAGTGGTGATAAAAGAGCCTTTATTTACATGATAATAGGAGTCTGACCTCTGGGGCAGTTAAGGCCTGTCAGCTCACATCACATGTGCCAGGCTCTGCCATTGTGGGAAGCTTTCCTCCTGTGGGGTCAGGGTGCGGTACTGGGCGGGCGAAGGGGGAGCTGCTTGCGTTGTTTGTCAGTCCTGGTGTCGGTGGGCTGTCTGAGCGACAGCCTTAAACCTGGAGACGAGGGGTCCAAAAATAAAGTCATGTGCATGTTAATAGTATGGGCTGTGAGTAGACCCTAAGCTGCATTCAACTTATTCTACAATATATCAGGTTTTAGAGCTGGAGTAAGACACCAACAGTAGGTCAGATGGAACTAATGCTCTGTTTGGGCCAGTCACCAAAGGCAAGTGTAAACTTGTCGACTTGTATGTACAGTCCCAACATTAAAGAAACTTTTACTCTCCGGTAGGTCTGATGACATCACTGAGGGATGGATTGGCAGTGATTTTACTGTGGAATTAGCATTCACGGTAGCCTCGGGGGAGGGGTGGGGGCTACGGATAAAGTGAACACTCACTGTCTTTTCCCAGTTTAAAGGATTCTAAAACTTGAGGGCATCGTCTTAAAATGAGAGGTGAGGGATTTAAGTGCAACCTCATAGGCTACTTTTTATTCAGAAGGTAGTCCACATCTGGAACGAGCTGCCAGACAAAGCTATGGAAGCAGATACAATTACGACTTTCATAATATACATTAACTGATATATGGATAGGAAGACTTAAGGGTGATGTGGGCCAAATGCAAGCAAATGAGACTAGCCCAGTATGCCAACTTGGTCAACATGGGCAAGTGTTTGTTTCCTTGCTGTATAGCTCTATGGCTCCATGACTCCATACCCTGTTAATTTATGCATTTGCAACATTCAGCCAGCACTAACCATGCTGTTATTATTTCAAAAATGTTATTTTATTCACAAACTTTGCTGATATTAAACACAGTACATTCACATGTCAACATTCTCAATGCAAACCTAGCTGTGAGGAGGATGCAAAAACACTTGGGATATAGAAAGATTAAGTGAAAGGGTAAGAACATGGTCATCCAGCTGGTAGGAAAAATAGAAACACAGAATATTTAAAATGATGAGAGATTGCAATGTATTAAAATTGATGTAGGTGTCCTTACGAAAGTTAAGAGCAAGCAATTGGGAAGGCAATTAGTAGATTAGTCTTATAGCAATATGATTTGAACATCCTGCTCTAATTATATAGGTCTGCTGAGTCTGCATCTGGAGCAATATGTACAAGTTCTGGTCTCCTTATCTTAGAAAGGCTATAGTTATGTTAGAGGGAGTGCAGTGAGAGTTTATCAGATTGATTACCAGAATGGTGAATTTGTTCTGTGAGAAAAAAGTTAAGCACACTGCGTTTCTACTCTTGAATTTAAATCAATGAGAGGGAACCTCATTTAAATGTTCAGAATTCTTACGGAGCTTGACAGGGAGAAGTGGGTTATTTGTGTCCCTGGCTGGCGTGTCTCAAATCGGGGGTCAGGCTCTCAAAATAAGAGATCAGACAGTCCGCATAATAGAGATTTCTCCACTCATTTGGAAGTGAATCTTTGAAATTCTTTCCTCAAAAGGGATAGCGTTGGTGGACCAGGCCTCCCGTGCAGAAATCTCCCCCCATCCCACCCCTTTCAATTTGCCCCAAGCCATTCCTCCCCTCATTAAAAGTCTCATTAAATTTAGATGTGAAAGGAATCAGAAGATATTGGATTATTACAGGTAAATGGTGTTGTGATAAAATAACAGTCATGATGAATTGGAGAAGAGGCACAATGGACTACTCCTACCCTTATTGGAGATATTGCAAACGCTCAGCAGGTTGGCAACATCTGTGGAAAATGCAACAGGATTCATGTTTCAGGTCATAGACCCTTCTTAAAAGTTGGGAATAGACACAAGCAAGAGTAACTCAGTGGATCAGACAGCATCTCTAGTGAAAAGGAATAGGTGACGTTTCGGGTCAAGACCCTTCTTCAGATAGCGTCAGGGGAAAGGAAAATGAGAGATATAGACGGTGATGTTGATAGATATAGAACAAATGAATGAAAGATATGCAAATAAGTAATGATGATAAAGGAAACAAGCCATTGTTATCTGTGTGCTTGGTGAGAACAAGTACAGACAATAAAAATAAATAAAGCTGGGAATGTGAGTTGGATTAAAGTCAGAGATATTGGGGATTGGATGGCTTGAGTACAGGGTTGGCATGGGGATAAATCATAGTGATGCTCTGGTCAAATAGTTTAATGGAGGCAGTAGGATACAAGCAAAGAAGAGTAATATGTAACTAATAGCAGGGTTGTGGTACATATCAAACAGGTCAGGCTGGACTAATGAAAAGAGAAGAGATGGAGACATTGTTACAAAATGGATAGCTTGCAGTATTCCTTCCTCCATGTGCCTTAGACCTTTTGGATAAGTGGCCTGACCTGGCTGCACAAATTCTTAAGCCCAGGAGATGAGGCTGCTGGTGGAAGCAATATGGCAATGCCACTGAGTGCTATGAGTTAGTCCCCCTGGTTTTGTAGATGGTCATTGAGTTACACAATTGTTATTTGCCACGGATTCATCCATCCCAAGAATTGTTCAGGTTACGGATTCCTCATTGTCTAAGAATATGTGGATGGTGAGTAAGAGCATTGAATCTTATAGACGGTACACACTGCATTTCAGAGTTCGGGACCCAGGCAACTGAAGGTAACCTGGAAAAGGGTGCAGCGCGGGTGTTTTGGAAAGGAAGAGCACAAAGTTTTCAGGAGATTGCGGGGTTGAAGGAGATTGAGGGGGGGGGAATGGCTTGGGGCAAATTGAAAGGGGTGGGTGGGGGGAGATTTCTGCATGGGAGGCCTGGTCCACCAACGCAACCTGTTCCCCCATCGCAATATTTGACCACTCACCCATAGCCCTCATGGGAGGCCTGGTCCCCCAACGCAACCCGTTCCCCAACGCAATATTCCACCACTCACCCATTCCCCCAATGCATCCCTTATGCCCAACACAATATTCCACCACTCACCCATAGACCCCAACTGCACAGGGGTGCCTCATTTCCCCTTATTCGCCCTCCCTCATTAAAATTAAAAAAAATCCAATTGCACTTGCACTTGCTGCCAGGACTCAGTGTCCTGGGATTTACAACATTGTAACAGGCAGGGCTACAATCCCATTGTGACATCATAGCTGTAACTGCCACTGCTAATTCAAGTCATTTTTCTCAAAGTGGGGTTTTGTACAGTTAAATATGTGAATGACGTAAAATATAACCTCAATCTGAACAAAACTTGATCAGAACACACCACAAGACAATTGTGAGTAAGTTAATCCAAAAATTGTAGCGCTATCATGTGCTGTTTTCACGTAGTTCCGTGATCACGAAAGCATACAGAATCACAAACAAGATGAGTTTTAGTAATATACTACACCAAGTGTGACCCGTTGGATCCCCCTATGCAACCCGTTCCCCCAACGCAATATTCAACCACTCACCCAAGCCCCCACGGGAGGCCTGGTCCCCCAACGCAACCCGTTCCCCAATGCAATATTCCACAACTCACCCGTTCCCCAAATGCAACCCGTTCCCCCAATGCCATATTCCACCACTCACCCATAGCCCCCAACTGTGCAGGGGCGGCTCATTTCCCCTTATTCACCCTCCCTCATTTTAAACTTTTTTAAAAATGCAATTGCACTTGCTAGGGCTGCCAGGACTGAGTGTACTGGGATTGCAACATTGTTGCAGGCAGGGTTACAATCCCATTGTGACGTCATAGCTGTAACTGCCAGTGCAGATGGAAGAATTTTTTCTCAAAGTGGGATTTTGTAAAGTTAAAAACGTGAATAACTTGTAAAATAGAAAATCAATGTGAACGAAACTTGATAAAAAATACACCACAATAATTGTGAGTAAGGTGGTCGAAACATTGTAGTGCTATGGTGTACCATTTTGCCGTAGTTCTGGAATCACATACACACACATACAATAGACATCCACACACACACACACACACACACACACACACACACACACACACACACACACACACACACACACACACACACACACACACACACACACACACACACACACACACAGAAACAAACAAGATGAGAGTTTTCGTAATATACTAGATAGATAATATAGACACGAGCAGACCAGGAGCCAATATTGTCTGGGGCAATGCAGACAAGTCAAGTGAGAGATGAAGCACCCAAATGACCTGGGAGTCCCTTTGAAAGGGGAACAGTGGGCACAATATTAGTTACAACAGATCCACAATGCAACATTTTTGAGAAGGAATTTCTGGGCGGAATTTTCACATGCAATTTTCAAAACAAAACTGCCTATTGAAATGATAACTATTCAGATTAAAATTCAAAGAACAGGCATGGAACAAATTAGCAATGAAACTGATGATCTCTAATGGGATCCCATCATCTTGACATCTATTTCAGGGAGTGAGCATCCTTTCTTTCATCTGCTTAGGTACTGGGGGATATATGATCCAACGCAACTGCAGACTGTACACCTTTATGTGGCACTGGCTTCAAATGTTACAAAGTCCCTCATTTTTTGCCTTCAAAAGCGATAAGCTGAATGCAGATCCTCAGCAGCTAGTTATTAAGGTACAAGAAAGGAATGGATCTCCAGTTACCTAGAACTCTAGTTTCACACTGAGAAATGTTACCCGACACATGTCTGAATCTCAACACTGATCAGGGACACCACAATGAATGGAATGCAGAGACAATATTTAATCCTAAACTAGACAGATGCAGCTTTATTTGAAGCCCCCTACATTGTTAAATCTCAACTATTTATTTCATAATTCAACATATCGTGGATTGCTTAATTTTGACTAAATCATAGTCACGCACATTTAATGCAGTAAAACTATCATATTAATTTCAGATTAGGATGGGAGTCATAAAGAATTAGATTTGAGGCTTTTGCATGCAAAAAACACTCAGCATTAAATTCAATGTTTCACCTTTAATTGCCATTGAAGCTAAACCAGCCACAATGTTTAATTCTTGCAACATTTTAATGACTGTTGTGACCTCAGATCGTACTAAAGCGCTTTACAACCTATGAGAAACCTTTGAAGTTTAGTCATTGTTGCCGTGTTTGAACAGCAACAATTATTTTTACACAACAAAGTCCCACAAACATCAGAGAATCCATTCTTTTGTTAGGCATTGTGAGGAATAAATATTGGCCAGGTGAGAACTCCTCTCTTGACTGTTGATTAAGGCCATCAGATCTTTCGTGTGTGGGAAGCAACTGTATTTGCTGGTTTACACCGAAAATAGACATAAAATGCTGGAGTAACTAAACGGGTCAGGCAGCATCACTGTGTCGGGCCGCGGGAAACATAGAAACATAAAAAATAGGTGGAGGAGAAGGCCATTCGGCCCTTCGAGCCTGCACCGCCATTCAATATGATCATGGCTGATCATCCAACTCAGTATCCTGTACCTGCCTTCTCTCCATACCCCCTGATCCCTTTAGCCACAAGTTCCACATCTAACTCCCTCTTAAATATAGCCGATGAACTGGCCTCAACTACAATCTGTGGCAGAGAATTCCACAGATTCACCACTCTCTGTGTGGTGCCTCCTACGGCCCGCTCACCCATCCCGCCTCAGAATGTTCAAAATTGACATTGCGGCTATGCCATCAAACTCAGGGCAGAATAAAAAAATTGAAATAAGTGCCTCGTACAGACCGGACACAGAATCCAGCAAGAATCACAAATCTGAAGGGAAGAAAGGGAAAATCCTCCAGTTTAAATTCCATTTGGAATATTTTGGAGGACCAGGAAACCAAAAACCAAACCAAACCAAAAAGCATAAAGTGAAAACTATTCTAAAAGAGCCAAATGAATCTGAGCTTTTGCCACACCCTGAAGTGTGCGGGAATCTACAGACAGTTAAGAAAAAATAAATTAAAAATAAAGCATCGCTGGAGAAAGGCAATAGGTGACATTTCGGGACGAGACCGTTCTTCAGACTGAAAGTCAGGGGAGAAGGAAACTAGATAATTGTGGGCTCTACCTTTCCTTCTTCATCGGTGTTGGCTCTGATTTGTTCTGAACTTTTTCATACCTCTAGTTTCCCTCTCCCCTGACAGTCTGAAGAAGGGTCTCAACGTAAAACACCACCTATTCCTTTTCTCCAGAGATGCTGCCTGACCAACTGAGTTACTCCAGCATTTTGTGTCTATCTTCAGATCTTTCATGTCTGCATGAGATGGCAAACAGGACCTCTGGTCAACATGTTGGTTGGCAGGTTAATTGGTCACTGTGAGCTGCCCCAAGCGAGTGGGTGAGTGGTAGAATTTGGGGGTTGTTGATGGATATGAGAAGAATAAAAATTAGGGTTAATGTAGGATTAGTGTAAATGGGTAGTGTAAATTGTCGGCACATACCTAGTAGGCTGAAGGGCCTGTTTCCGTGCTATGTCCCGCCCATGAAAAGGTGCTTCAGGATTCCATTGTGATAGATTGCCTAATGATATAATGAAGTTCTGCTTTAAAAATTGTGAATGAAGATAAGGCTAATATGGAATAGATTCTTAAATTCTCAGACATATCATATATCTATATATTTGCAAACAATTGCCTGGAGGTGGTCCAAATTGGCTCAGCCATTGATATTTCTAGTGTTGCCTTTTGCTGTGGCACTACTCATAACATTCACCGAACAGTGTTACAACTTGGCAGTGATCAGACACTTACAAAATGATAAGCTGCAGCCACAAACTGCTGACCTTCTCTTCCAGAACGCAAGAGCTTTTACCTGAGCAGATTGGCTCCCCATAGTTATAATTCCATTTATTTTTTAGAGATGTGAGCTGGGTATTGAAAGGAGCAAGATCTAAGTAAAGAAAGAACACGTATTGGTGATTTCCATCAACGTGGAGTGTATCTTTGGCCATGTAACAGGCCAATGTTGCAAGGTGGTTATACTTTGTTTTCTCTAGTCCATCGACAAAAGATGACTAGCGTCACATAGTCATAAGCATGGGATCAGGCTTCAGCCAACCAAGTTCATGCCGACCACCTACTTACACTAGGTACTTACACTATTTTATTCTTGCCACATTCCTATCAACTCCTCCCATATTCTACCACTCTAGGGGAAAATTGCAAAGGCCAATGAACCTACCAACACACATGTCTTTTGGGAGGAAACCCACACAGTTTTGAAATAACATGCAAATTCCACATTGGCAGCAGCGGAAACCGGGATTGATCCAAGGTCTCTGGCACTGTGCCAAATGGCAAGGCACAATTCCTTGTGGAAATGACCTAGTAGACGGGTCCAAAAATGCAGCATAAACACAAATTCCAGTTCTTCCATTGCCTGAAGCCTATCATCCTTCACATTAACATCAGAGTAGAAATGACTGAGAGCATCAGTGATAGCGTTGTAACTTTCCAAAATAGTTTCTGTGGCTTTTGCATGTGCCTCCCACCTAGTGTCTAACAAATATTTAGGCACTTTTGACTGAGGTTGCAAAAATGATTTTAGAACTGCCCATCTCTTTTCCGTGCTGTAGGGTTATATGGTTATATGGTTAACTGCCCATCTCTTCGTGGAGGATGAAAAGAAGGTATACACTTCATTGATAGTTTCAAAACAGTTCACTGCATCAAGGCAGCAATCAACAGCCAAACGGCCCACCAAATTTAATGAGTGGGCAGCACATTGAATAAATCTTGCAAATTATTTTTTAGATGATTTTTTGCTGTATACCCTTGTACCTACCAGCTTTGTTGGCAGCATTGTCATAAGACTGCCCTCGGAAGAAGAGCTCCAAATCGGGACGGGCGCGGAACTCATTGAGGTGGGGACGGAGGGGGACAAAGGTGAGGCCTCTGCTGTGGACAGACCATTCGGTATCTGAGAGGGGGAGGTCAGGGGGAGATGGTGAACATATTACAGGGATGGGGGTTGGGCCAGAGGAAGGCAGGTGAGTGAGACCGAGGCGATGTCTGGTGGGGGGCTGGTGGGTGGTCAAGGGGTAGGGGGTATGAGGACTGTAGTGTGGGTGGGGTAGAGCTGGGGTCACATGGTTTGAGGGGAATGGGGAAGACCAAGTGGAACAGCCACTGAGGTTACCAGTGTTAGGCAACTAGCACTAGGACCCAGGGCAGTCAAACTCAGGGGAGTTGGAGTCTGCAGCATGGAAACTTCAGGTCCGGTGCTGAGTCCAGGCTGCAGGTAAGGTGACGGCTGCGGGCTGCTGGAGGGTGGTGGAGTGGCCAGGGTCAGCGGGCAAAGTGTGGGAGGTCCCGGTGGGCGGGAAACCAGCCCCATCAGAGACTGTGAGCAGGGTTAACTACGTAGCAGGTGGCTGCTCGTTCCCACCCACCCTTTAACCCGCCTGGAACCTTATCTCTTCTCCCGACGCAGGAAAGTCGGGCACAGTCGGAGCTGATTCTGATATTGTTAAACTTGCAGCCGCGCACCGACTCGAACACTCCTGGCTGTTGAAAGTACAAGGCTCAGAAAATACGAATATGTCGAAAGTTTTATACACCTTGGTGGAGCGGGCCGAGGCCTCCCTAGATCTCGAGGCCCTAAGCTGAAGCTTGTCTAACTTATACGTAAATCCAACCCCGAGATTATGGGAATGTGGGGAGAATAAAAATAGGATTAATGTAGGGTGAGTATAAATGGGTGGTTGTTGGTCTGCAGGGACTTGGTGGGCTGATGGACCTGTGTCTGTGCTGTATCTCTCTATGATGACATAATCCTTCAACAGAGGACTTAACTATAGGTAAACAGGGGTAATTTTAAGAATGCATTGTGTAGGAAGGAACTGCAGATGCTGGTTTAAACCAAAGACAGACTGCACTACTGGGGCACTCCCTCCATCCACAACAAGCAGACCCCAGGAAGCATTCCATGAGGTGTCCACTATGGGACATGCTCCCAGCAATTCAATCCAATTCCTAAAACTTTTCTTACAAAACTATTGCACAAGCAGAAACAGCCTGCCAGCCATGGAATCATACAGCAGGCTGGGGAGTATGAGCGCTCACAATATCTCCCATCTCAACATTCTCATGGCACAGGGCCTGGCTGCTGCTGCAGTAACTCAGCAACAAGTTCCCCCAGCATTGGCACCTTTTCAAACATTTCCTTTCACATCTCACAACCTGTGCCCACTTGGCCTTTGCTTATCTGATAATATTGTTCAGGTATTAAGTAATTTACATCCCTCTATTCATCACAACTCTCAGGAGCAGCAAGAACTTGAATTTATCCAGAGCCTCAGGATGAGGGGGTGGAGAAGAACATCTTTGAAAACTATTATGAGTGGTCTCCCACCTTAGAAATACTCTCCTGCCTTTGGAAATGAATTTAGTTTATTTTAGCTTATTTTAGTTTAGTTTAGTTTACTTAATTTACTTTAGTTTAGCTTATTATTATCACATGTATCTCTCCCATCATGAGAATGCTCTCCTGCCTGTGGATTGCTCTCCCACCTTGGGAACATTTTCACACCTTAGGAATGCTCTCCCACTTTAGGAAGGCTTTCCCACAATGCACATGGTCTCCCATCTTGGGGATACTCTCCCATCTTGGGAATGTTGTCATGCCTACGAAATGTCTTTGAAATTCCTGCATCGGGAATGCTCACCGGTCTTAGGAATGTTTTGGTGACTTGGATATGCTTCTCCACTTTGGATAAGTTCTCCACTTTGGGAATGTTCTCTCATTTTGGGAATGCTCTACTGTCTCGGGAATGTTCTTTCACCTGGGGAATGCTCTCCTGCCTTGGGAAATGTTCGCCCATCTTGGGAGTTCTCACGCCTTGGAAAGCTCCTGCCTTGGGAATGCTCTTCCATGTTGGAAATGTTTTCCCACCTAGGAAATGCTCTCCTGCCTTGGGAATGCTCTCCCACCTTGGGAAAGTTTTCACACCTTGGGAATGCTCTCCTGCCTTGCGCTACCTGAAAACAATCAAATTTTGAAGATCTGGCTCCTTCAGAATTATATCCATCTATCCATCTATGATACGTGCTTTCCTCCAATTCTGATGTCCAACAGTTCTGCCCTCCCCATCCTAACTCCATGTCTGAAAAAAGGACTTGAAAAGTTGTCTGTGCATACCCGTCACAGATGCTGGCAAAGCCACTGAGTTCCTCCAGCACTTAGGTCTTTGGTGAAGAATTCAGCATATGCAGTTTCATGTGTCTTCATCAAGCAGGCATCAAAGGATAAATGGCAGTGGGATGAATATATCAGCACGGATCAAATGAGACAGAAAATTAAAACTTTATTTTTCTCCTTTCCCTCCCTTTCAATATTTAAAATAATTTATTTATCATTTAGGCATAATTTACAGTTTTGTGTGTTTGTCCATGTCTATGTGCTTGAGATGCTGCTGCAAGCAAGATTTTTAGTATAACTGCACCTCACAGTACTTGTGTATGAGACAATAAACTCAACTTGATGATATATTAATGAATTGATTCATTGTTAATTACAGAGGCCGCAGAGCGTTTTTTAAAGTGGGGGGGCTGAGCGATCGCTGATCACCGGCCTCGTGTATGTGTGTGTGTGTGTGTGTGTGTGTGTGTGTATGTGTGTGGGGTGTGTGGTGTGTGGGGGTGCCCGTCCCCACCCAGCGTCCCGTGTGCATATTCGCAGCTAACAAGTGTGTATCCAGCCTTCGCTGCCCCGCTGGGGTCGCCAAACGTCTCACCTGGCCGACATGGGGGTCTGGCGTCGGCACAGTGTCTGGAGCTGTGGGCAGGTGTCTGGCGTCGAGAGTGTGGCCGACATCGTGGATCCCAGTCTGGGATAAAGGGGAAAGGAGGTCGGGAACGCTCGGGGGAGGTTGATCACTCCCGATCTGTAGGGCAGGTATCTGGTGTGTGTGTTGGCGACCAGGGCTCCGGCTCTGGCACACGGATGGGCAGGATGCTCCATATCTGAAAGACAGCGGTCTGGGACAATGTCCAGGGTAGCGAAAACAGCGGAGTTGCGAGTGACTGTGAACGGGTCTCCCAATCCTCAACGTGAAGCAATCGTGTACAATAAACATTTAAACACCAAACAGTGGCCTCACCAGCCCGCGGGTAATCGGCTGATCACTAATGATTGCATCGATATCTTGCTCGTTACCAATTTATAAGGCAGCTCTTCAGGCGGGAATATGTCTCAATTCCTAAACCATGAGTTAGTCTTGGTTTTTCAATCGTTCTTGGATTGTTGGTGATGCAAAAGAAAAACAAACATTTGAGTGCTTTCAAGCAGGGTGGAAATCGCTGTTAAAACATGGGGGGGTCACAATGAGGCCTGATATCTAAGACAGGGGTAAGCAACCTACGGCCCACGGGCCGGATCTGGCCCTTAATCCAAAATCTGGCCTATAATATCACTCCGGTAGACACAAACTGCTGGAGTAACTCAGCGGGACAGGCAGCATCTCTCCAGAGAAGCCAGCTGGTGATGTTTCAGGTTGAGACCCTTCCTGTAGGGCGAGTTATTTCAGCATTTTGTGTCTGCCTTCGATTTGAACCAGCATTTGCAGTTCTTTCCTACACATATCAGTCCAGCCAACTTTGGTCTTTAGACTACAGCCTTTTAACTTTAGAGATGCAGCGCAGCAACAGGTCCTTCGCCCCACCAAGTCTGCGCCGACCAGCGATCATCCTGTACCGTAGCCAAAAAAGTGGGGGGGCTGCAGCCTCCCCAGCCCCCCCCCCCCCCCCCCCCCAGGTTCCGCGGCGCATGAATTACGGGATATAGGACTATGGAAATAGGATCTGGCTATTTAGCTGTTTGAGCCTGTATTATCCCAGAGAATACCCTACCTTTTCATGTCAACTGTGAGTATAGATTTCTTCAGTTTAAGCTCAAGTTCAAAAGAAGGCAGCCCTGCACTGGAGTGAACTGATTTTGAATTAATTCCTGTTTACCAGCAGCACTCTGATATCCATCTTTCCATCTGCTCCATGCCATTTGCTGCTCTACTTCACTCTCAGAACATCACAGCACAGAAATGGGCCATAAAACAAGGGATTGGAAATTCACTGATTGATGGTGGTAATTGTGGGGATTAAGTTCCACACTAGAAACAGATTCCTGTAATAGAGATAGACACAAAATGCTGGAATAACTCAGCGGGACAGGCAGCATTTCCGGAGAAAATGGATAGGACCCATCTTCACACTCAATATTGTCTGAAGAAGGTCCTGACCTGAAAGATCATCTATCCATTTTCTCCAGAGATGCTGCCTGGCCTGCTGAGTTACTCCAACATTTTTGGTCTAAGATTGGTACAAGCCAGCATCTGCAGTTCCTTGTTATTACATCCTGTAATAGAAACTTCGCTGTTTCCTTGACTTTCTGAATCAACAAGAGTCAATTAAATACTTCTTCCATGGTCGTTTCTTCTGCAGAGGCTTATCTCAATATTCCATCCTGCTTTTGACTGCAATTATTACATAAAATTATTGACTGCCCAAAAACGCAGCCTTTCAATTTGACCTCCCTCAAATGACTGGTGAAGAACAAAGGTTCCATACAACGGCTCCTCGAGGCCGACAGTGCTCCTTGGCTTTGATCTTCGAGGGTGTCATGGATTGTTCCGAGCTGGCTGCCTCGTTCATGTCCCCTGCATTGCCATGGCTTTCAGCTATTAAGGCTGTTACCAAAAATAGACTATCAACTTGACTTGGTCTGGTGCACGTTACTCACTGCCAGTTGGCACAGGTCTGGCACTGGCACTTGTGGAAGCAACTTAGGAAACTGGAACATTTGCTGCATTTTTACCATGGTCTTAAATTCTGAAATGACATTCTCTCTCATTTCCTCCCTCTCTCTCTTTATCACACATACTTTCTCTCGTTCTCGCTCTCTCTCTCTTTCTCTCTCTCGCGCACCCTCTACTATCCCTGTTTCTCTTTTATTCTGTCTCTTTCTCTTCCTCTGTCTCTCACATTTTCTCTCCCACATTCATACTTTTTCTCTCTCTCACATATTATATCTATCTTTTTCTCACTGTCTTTATCTTTCATTTTCTCTCTCCCTATCTCTCATTCCTCTCTCTCACTTTATTTTCTATCTCACTCTCTCTTCACAGTCTGGGATATGGGTCAAACGCAAGCAAATGAGACGCACATGTGGCATCTTGTACATCATGGGTGAGTTGGGTGGAAGGGCCTGTTTCAGTTCTGTTTGACTATGACTATGACTTGCTCGCTTTGTTTCTGCCCATATCTGTGTCCAAGACTTTGGAAGTTTGCCCTCAAATATGTTGTGACTCATTGGTAGCCTGTATTTCCTGTGCGAACAGAGGCATTTACACCAGGGACGTGCGGTCAGGGGAGGCAGAGCTGTCATACTCCCAATGAAAATAGCTGTTAAGAAAAGTAAAGAAAAATAATAATAAAATAAAATAAATATAAAGACTTTTCCACTGATCTGTGTTATAAATGTCATTTCTAAATGAATCTAATCATTTTTTATAGTCAAAATGGCCAACTTTTCGCATACAGGGAGGCACAGGGAGAGATGAGAGGTGAGGCAGCGACGAGCTGAGCCTTCCCTCTGATTGCGCAACCCCTCAGAAACTGAATGGAGCCCGGGCAATAAGCGTGTGCCTGTTACGATCTCTATGTATGTCACCAATGTAATGTGTGTAAACGCCTTCATTACATGTCCTCACCCTCCATAGGCCAGGTAGCTTATTTCACATATAAATATATTAAATTTAGGCCCGCTGGTCTCATCATAAAACTGCAATGAAAAAGCACCAGGGGAGGCAGCTATCACGTCTGCCTCACTGAGGGGGCGTGACTTGAGCCCAGTGGAGAAAAAGCGAGCATCAATTATGTAGGCTCACGTAATTGACGCTGCGCCGCTCTCCCTCCACGTTAGCTAGCTTCAGCAGCGGCGGCGCCGCACTGGGTTTCACCGCAGGCAGCGCTGACTGGTAGGTTGATTCGTTGATTTGTAGCAGCCGTTTTGGAGGCTCTGGGCCGCTGAGAGCTCCCAATTGGACCCCACGCTGGAGTAATCTACCCTCGGCTCGGGACCCCGGCATCCACTCCCGTCACCGGCCCTCTCCCTCCCTTCTCTCCTTCCCTTCTTCTCTCCCTCCCTTCTCTCCTTCCTTCTCTCCTTCCTCTCTCTCTTTTCCCTTCCCTCCTTCCCTCCCTTCTTTCTCGGCTTCCCTCCCTCCCTTCTTTCTCTACTTCCCTCCCTCCCCTCTCTCCTTCCTCCCTTCTCTCCCTCCCTCCCTTCTCTCCTTTCCTCCCAGACACATCACGCACAGACAACAAACACACACACAGCTAACACACACACAACTAAGTTAGGATGGGGTAGAAGCCCGTGCCTCCCCAGCTATTGACCTCACCGCACGTCACTGATTTACACCCGACGACTTAAACACTCCTTTCAGCTGAAACAATGCTTCCACTCTAGAATTTGGTGTTCACAATGAGTCTGCTTTGCTGTGGAGAAATCAAGCACTACTTTGCAAATACATCCATTCAACTCCCATGAATGGCCCTGAACTTCCAGTCAACACCCCGCCCTTCTCCAACTATGACCTCTCTGACTATGGTCACTTACACTGTTCCAATAAAGCCCACATAAGCTCAAAGAACAACATCATGTCTCATCCAGGCAAGCTGCAGCCCACAGGAATTAAAATGTAATTAAACAATTTCAGATAAATAGCCTTTCCAGTCTAAACTGCATTTCCTGCAACATTCACTGACTGTTTTTATCTCCACAGCTGCTGCCTGTGTGTTACATCTCACAGTTCCAACATTGGTCTGAAGAAGGGTTTCGGCCCAAAAGTTGCCTATCTCCTTCACTCCTTAGATGCTGCTGCACCCGCTGAGTTTTCCAGCCTTTTGTTATTTTGTCTCTCTCTCATTGTCCTCAGTCACCTCCCTCTGTTTACATTTCCTTCAGGCTGATAGTTGCAATTAAACAGGTCTTCACCACTCCCTCTCAGCCTGCACCAAGATTTCATTCAATCTCTATTTGTCTCCGTCCTGCCTCAAACATTCCCTTTGTTCTCGTCACCCTTTCCTGTTCACATCAACTTCAAATATGTATTTCCTAATTTGTTCTCAATTCTAATGAAATCCCATCAACTTAAGATGTTCACCCCATCTGTTACCAAACTCTTGAATAGACCTTTCATATACCAGATAGACACAAAATGCTGGAGTAACTCAGCGGGACATCTCTGGAGAGAAGGAATGTGTGACATATACCAGGGATGAATTCCCAACCTTCCAATCCACCTCATTGCGGCCTTTACACTTTTTCTGTCTGCAATTTCTCTGTAGATGTAACACTTTATTCTGCACTTTGTTTATTTACTCTCGTATACTCACGTACGTATAGTATAATTTGACTGGATAGCACTCCTAACAAAGTTTTGCATTGTATCTCGGTGCACATGACAATAATAAAAGTAATCCAAACCAGAGATGGAGGCAATTTAAAGTGTCTGGAGATCCCAGGTCTGAACTTACTGATATCAACTCAATACACAAGGTGCAACCACTGTCCGACAATGGGTTGAATGCACTGGAGACCTTCCGAAGAGATATCAGATGCGATGACTTACTCCCTCAAAAGGCTCTGTGGAGAACTAGGATCTGATGTGAAACAGTGTGAGTCAGAAATGAAACTAGGAAGCATTAAGGAAACTTTTACATGAGATTTTGTGATACTTGGAGCTCATTGGAAAAACTGCCATATTATCGCAGTTAATGGACAGAGGTTGATGTTAAATTTTGGGAATTTCTATTGATGAGAAATGGATGTGGTATATTGTATTTTTCTTTAGTTAATACAACGTTAGTAAAATATGTAAAATTAGTTGTATGTAAAGTGCTTTACACAAATCTCATTTGGGATTATTAGCACAGTTCAATTGATAAAGCTAGTTTATATTATTAAGCTGTAACTGTGATGTTTAAAAAAGATAATTTATCTATAAAACTAAAAGTCTAAACTTGACCACTTCCTGTTTGCACTGTATATTGATTTTAGAAAAAACGCTACCACTCATGGCTGTGATTTTTGGCAATCTTAGAGTCCCCCTCCGCTCATCAGATGCAGAGAATTTTAACCATCGATAAAAAATAAGAGTTATTAGTGTTTAAAAATTGTTGCGATTCTCTCTCCTGTCAATCATGCCATGAAGGCCATGCCCCTTCTGGTGGGGGGGGGGGGGGAGGACTATAAAACCCGGACATGTGGGCGTGGCTCAGTCTCTGCAAGACGGGGAAGGGCGAGGTCACGACGCTCTGTCTGAACTGTGAATCAATAGAACACACTGAATGTCTACTGAACTGTGAGTGTGGTTTTATGTGGATTTTATGTGGTTTTGTGGTGTTTAATGGGTTTTATGGTGGTTTCACCCTGCTTGAAATGGTATGAAACTGCATTTGAATTTAGTGGCCTTGCACCCTGCATGAAATGATATGAAACAGCATTTGAATTTGATGTCATTGCACCCTGCAAGAAATGGTATGAAACTGCATTTGAATTTGGTGATCTTGCACTTTGCTTGAAATGGTATGAAGTTGCACTTGAATTTGGTGGCCTTGCACCCTGCATGAAATGGTATTAAACTGCACTTGAATTTGGTGGCCTTGCACCCTGCTTGAAATGGTATGAAACTGCACTTGAACCCTGCATGAATTGGTATGAAACTGCATTTGAATTTGGTGGCCTTGCACCCTGCTTGAAATGGTATGAAACTGCACTTGAATTTGGTGACCTTGCACCCTGCTTGAAATGGCATTAAGCTGCACTTGAATTTGGTGGCCTTGCATCCTGCTTGAAATGGCATGAAACTGCACTTGAATTTGGTGGCCTTGCACCCTGCATGAAATGGCATGAAACTGCACTTGATTTCATTTCGGAGTCACGTGAGTGACTTTGTGAAGACCCCGCCAGCACATATCATCGCTCGCAGTTGCAGTCGACGGCTGGGGGGGGGGGGGGGGGGTGGGGGAGTGCGCTCCTCCACCCCTCAAAAAGGACCGCTCAGGTAAGGGGAACTAACCTTGAGTTGGTTAATTCCTGTAGATAGTTTTTTGTGCACAGGGACGATGGAAAGGAGTCAGTCGAAACATGCCTCCAACTGCAGGACTTCCAACAGGAGTCAGCGGCTGTATTCCCCTGAGCTGCCCGCTACAACGGCAGCACCCGCTCGTCGGGCCGGGAAAAGAACGCGGAGGTCGGGGAGCCCTACGCAACCAGGACCCGACTCTCCAACACAGCTGTCTATGGAGCCACAAATTGGTAGGAGCACCGCGCGGGAGCAGGGTAGGCAAGACCCTGACTCCCTACCACTGTCACCTAAACATAGGGACAGTGGGAAAAAGGTGCGTAAATGTGTTCCCCACTCTGCGGCACGTTCTGTCTCCCCTCTTATACAGGTCACCAGAGGGTGGACCAGGGGAAGAACCGCACTAAGGTTGAAGAGCCCTGCTGCAGCGGCCGGCGTCGACTTGCCACCAGAGCTGTCCGCCAGATCGGACCGGTGAGGGATCGAGGTCTGAGTCTGGGAGCCCCGCAGGTGCGGCTGGCGTAGACTCACCACCGGGGGAGCCTGCCAGATCATGGGCCGGTGGAAAATCATCTCGGTCACCGCACCCCGCGTTAGCGGCTGGAGGTGACCGTGCGTCGCCTTTGTCCCGGGGGAAGACAGGCGGCAAGACCGTGCAGATAACGGTGAACCCTGCTTCGGCGGCTGGAACCGACTCCTCACCGCTTATGTCTTTCCAGACAGGCGGGCTGTTTCAGTCCGGAAGACCGCGGACTAGCGGCATGTCCGCGTGGAAGTCGCAGAACCCCGCAGGAGCGGCAGGCAGCAACATCCTGCCTAGGCACCCTAGACATCACCTCGACGAGGTGCAGGCCGATGGCAAAAGCCTCAGTAGTTCAGGGGAACCTGAGGAAGTCGACTTGCTGTACGCAGATAGCAGCGGCGGTCGCATGGCCCGCATGGAGCGCATGATGGAGCGACTCCTTGAGCGAGATCTCCCGCAGCAGAACCGAATGTCCTCAAGTTCCAGGAGACTTGCATTTGGGGCCACCCAGCATGTCCCCATCATCGGTGGGGAGTGCCAGGAGTCAGCAGCTGGCTGATGTTGAAGAGGGGTTGGCGCAGGAACCTGCAGCACATGAGAAACCCCAAGAGGAACTTCTTGATGTGGTTTCCAAATTTGCCCAGCCAAGGCACTCAGGACAGCCTTTGCAGCCAAAACTAGCGGCAAGCATTGACTTCCTCACTACACACCAGCTGCAGGATCAGGTCTTGGCCGAGGCAATGAACAAATACAAGGCCCCAAACAACTGTGTTTCACTGAATGTACCGACAGTCAACACGCCTATCTGGGGCAACATCAGTCCAGGGATAAGGGCACAGGAGCTCAAACTTCAAAAGATCCTGAAACTGTTGACGTCGGGAATCACTGCCTTTTCCAGGTCGATTGACGGCACGGAGATGACAGAGGAGCAGGAAGATGCTCTTGCGCTACTGTGTAACACACAGTACGAGATAAACGCTTTCCGGAAAATCTCCATCAAACCAACTCTCAACGCCAAGTTCGCGGGGTTGTGCAAGGTATCTGCGACGCCGCCACCTAGACAGCTGTTCAGTGAGGACCTGTCCAAACAGGTCAAGGACCTGGACGAGGAGGCGAAGGCCAACAAATTGGTTTGATGAAACCACCTTCCTCCAGCAGGCCGGCATCTCGTAGACAAATTCCATATGTAAGACCTCGGGGGCCACCTGAAAGAACATCAAGGACCTACACGCCGGCCGCACCCCAACAACAAAAGCCTTTTTTAGGGCAGGGCCAACAGCGACCGGCGTGGAAGATGCGCCAACCCCACACTCCAGCAACACAACGGAGCGCCAAAACCCAGAACATGAGGCCCCGCTGGTAACCATGGAGGTAAGGGGGTCTGGTTCTCATGCAAGTGCTGCATGTTTAACCTCACAAATTGGTGGGAGATTACATTTATTCTAGGATGCATGGAGCTCTATAACTTTAGACTCATTTATATTACAAAGTATTCAGGGGTATGAAATTGAATTCATAGATGAACAACTTCCCCCGCCTCAACATGTACCAAACCGAAGATTTGCACTTTCCCATAAGGAAATAGCAGAAGGACATGAGGAAATTTTGAGGCTACATGCCAAGGGGGTGATAGAGAAAATGATACATGAACCTCTTGAGTTCGTATCCAACATCTTTACCAAAACCAAAAAAGATGGTGGGTGTCGGATTATTATTGACTTAACCCATTTGAATACTTTTGTAAAATATACCCATTTTAAAATGGACACATTTGAAACAGCTAAATCACTGATTTCCAAAGAGTGCTTCATGGCATGCATCGATTTAAAAGATGCACACTATTCAGTATCCATACGGAAACATCACCGGAAGTTCTTGAAGTTTGTCTGGATGGATCAACTATGGCAATATAAAGCCCTACTCAATGGGCTTATAAAAATTTTGAAACCAGTATTGGCATCCCTAAGAAAACAAAACCATATTGTCACGGCATATTTAAATGACATCTTGATTGTGGGAAAGACTATGGAATCGACAAATTTAGCAGTGGCAGCTACTACAACATTGTTTCAAAAATTAGGTTTTGTCATCCATCCAGACAAATCTAAGTTCTACCTTTCACAGGTCATGAACTATCTGGGATTCACAATTAACACCAATCAGATGATTGTTACCATCCCAGATAACAAGGCAATGGATATTATCGAAGCACGTAATAACTTTGCTTGCGCCAGGAAACCAACAATCGGACATGCTGCTAAGGTGATTGGGAAACTAGTAGCTACATTTCCAGCTGCGCGATTTGGCCCACTACACTATCAAAATTTGCAAAGAACAAAAATTTCAGCATTACAAACAAATGCTGGACATTTTGATAGGCCTATGCAGCTGCCAATCAAGGCAAAAGTTGAGTTACAATGGCGGATTGATAATATTCGTGACTCAGGTCACACGTATTCAATGATAACATTGAGTGGATGTTAAATCCCCAAATATTTGCTAAAATTATAGCCAAATTTGGAACACCAGATATTGACCTTTTTGCTTCCAGATTGAACCATCAGATACCAACATATGTATCTTGGAAACCAGATCCTGGGGCAGTAGCGATGGACGTTTTCTCGCTGCACTGGGGGAAATGGTTTTTCTATGCATTTCCTCCATTTTGCCTCATCAGTCGGGTGTTGCAGAAAATAAAATCAGATTCTGCAACAGGCATCTTAATAATACCTGACTGGCCTACACAACCATGGTATCCGGTGGTCCTTGAGATGATTAAAGAACCATGGGCACATATTAACAAGTGCCCGGATTTGGTGACTAACCCCACAACAGGGGAATACCATCTGTGCCATGGTCATCTGAACCTGTTGGCTTGCAGGTTCTGAAGAGGCCACTCCTGCAATATGGACTAACACCAAGGACGATGGGCACCATTGCAGCATCGTGCAGAGAATCCACAAGACGACAGTACCTCACCCAAATCAGGAAATGGGAGGCCTACTGCAGCCGGATTAACATCACATATGACTCTGCCATGATTCCCCATGTGCTGGAATTCTTTGTGGAGCTACATCATGATGAGGGCCTCAGCTACAGCGCTATTAACAGTGCCAGGAGCGCACTGTCATCCTACCTTTGTATAGGAGTAGGGTCTCACCAGCTCGTGTCCAAATTGATGAGGGGTATCTTCAATTCGAACCCTCCCCGACCACGATACAACATCATCTGGGATATAGGGGTAGTATTGACCCTAAGGAGTTGGTCGCCAATGATTGGACTACCGCTGGATAAACTCACCCTGAAGATGGTGAAGTTAATGGCGCTAACCTCGGCACAACGGGTTCAGACCTTGCAAAAAATTAAATTGGATAACATGGTCTCAACCCCTAAAAGAGTAACTTTCTTCATTGATGAGTTACTCAAGCAGCACAGACCTGGGACTACAGGGCTGCAATTAATATTTCCGGCATACCCCGTTGATGTGAGGCTCTGCATAGCCACCTACATACGTCACTATATTAAAGTGATGCATACCATCAGGAAAATGGAGAAAGGCCTACCGATCAGCCATAAGAAACCTCATCACAGGGTGACGGTGCAGACTATCTCCAGGTGGCTCAGGGTGGTAATGGATGCAGCAGGTATTAATACTAATATCTTTAAATCCCACTCTACCAGGGCTGCATCCACATCAGCGGTGAGGACCATGGAAGTTCCCATGGACCATATCCACGCAACAGCGGGCTGGGCCAGCGAAGCAACGTTCCAGCGGTTTTATAATAAACCTGTGGCCGCTCCCGCTACGTTTGCGGGGACAGTTTTAAGTACTGGTCCCCAAGAAACGTTTATCCCCGAGTGAGGGGTTTTTGATTGTATTAATAAATACTATATTATTTTTCAGCTTGTTAAGTCTGAAATACGTTAACATACTCCTTCCATCAGAATTGTGACTCCGAAATGAAATAGTAAGATTAAACGAGAACTTACCAGTTTGAAGTTTGATCTTTATTTTATGAGGAGTTGCGAAGATGGATTTTGTGCCCTCCGCTCCCCACCCTCTACTATAAGGTCAACTGGTAAATAGAGTCTCTTACTATATTTAGTCATTGTTGTTTAGTCTGTGATTCCACACCGCTGCTTTGAAGAATGTCGCGCATGCGTGCTGGCGGGGTCTTCACGAAATCCCTCATCGCAACTCCTCATAAAATAAAGATCAAACTGGTAAGTTCTCATTTAATCTTACTAATTTGGTGGTCTTGCACTCTGCATGAAATGGTATGAAACTGCACTTGAATTTGATGGCCTTGCACCCTGCTTGAAGTGGTATGAAACTGCACTTGGATTTGGTGGCCTTGCACCCTTCTTGAAGTGGTAAGAAACTGCACTTGAATTTGGTGGCCTTGCACCCTGCTTGAAGTGGTATGAAACTGCAATTGAGTTTGGTGGCCTTGCACCCTGCTTGAAGTGGTATGAAACTGCACTTGAATTTGGTGGCCTTGCACCCTGCTTGAAGTGGTATGAAACTGCACTTGAGTTTGGTGGCCTTGCACCCTGCACCCTTCTAGTGTTCAGCTAAATTTATAGCTGTTGTTTAGTTGTGCGGTTGTTCTTCTTTCGTGTGGCGTGCACAGCCTAAAGTTGTTGGACAACTTGTTCTATTTGATCTTCCGTTTGTGCACGTCGAGTTGATTGCATTAGTCGAAACAGGGACCATGTGAAGGTTGCAATCTTCCACCCCAGTTGTATGGCTAGTACATAATTAGTCAAAGGTATTGTTGTATTGCGTGCAAGTACATAACTGATTTAAAAAAATTAATTGATGTATTTATGCAATTACACAGCAACTCAATGGCGCAATAAGCAGCACTGATATCTACAGTTCCAAAGCCTCAGGTTCTAAACTGACCTCAGGCATCATCTGTGAGGAGTTTGCACATTCTCCTTGTTACCATGTGAGTTCCTTTGGGTGCTCCAGTTACCTTCCACATCCCAAAGATATGCAGATTTGGAAGGTTAAGAGGCAAATATAAATTACCCCAGATTTGTAGGTGGTGGTAGTAGAATCCGTGGGAGTGCAACGGATAAATTGAATTAGTGTAGAGGGGTGCTTGATGGTAAAGATGTGGTGGGCTGAAGGGCCAGTTTCCTAACTGCATAACTCTTCGATTTTTGTAATTTTTAGAGAAAACTAGTAAAGTGTATCTTGTTTCTGTACCTTTAAGAACCATGTGTATAATGTGACATGACTTTTGATACATTGTTGTACAAACCGCTGCAGTGTGATGGATGTTGTTTGCTATTCATAGAAAGCATTTGGCTGGAAACTTTACCCGCTTTATTTGTCCAACTAAACAGCAAATAACCATATAACCATATAACCATATAACAATTACAGCACGGAAACAGGCCCTCTCGGCCCTTCCAGTCCGTGCCGACCATTTGTTTTCCCCTAGTCCCATCTACCTGCACTCAGACCATACCCCTCCATTCCCTTCACGTCCATATACCTATCCACTTTACTCTTAAATGTTAAAATCGATCCTGCCTCCACCACTTCTGCTGGAAGCTGATTCCACACAGCCACCACCCTCTGAGTAAAGAAGTTCCCCCTCACGTTACCCCCGAAACTTCTGTCCCTTAATTCTCATGTCATGCCCTCTTGTTTAAATCTTCCCTACCCTCAATGGGAAAAACGTATCCACGTCAACTCTGTCTATCCCTTTCATCATTTTAAAGACCTCAATCAAGTCCCCCCCCTTAACCTTCTGCGCTCCAAAGAATAAAGACCTAACTTGTTCAACCTTTCTCTGTAACATAGTTGCTGGAACCCTGGCAACATTCTAGTAAATCTCCTCTGTACTCTCTCTATTTTGTTGACATCCTTCCTATAACTAGGCGACCAAAATTGTACACCATACTCCAGAATTGGTCTTACCAATGCCTTGTACAATTTTAACATTACATCCCTACTCCTATATTCAATGCTCTGATTTATAAAGGCCAGCACACCAAAGGCTTTCTTTACCACCCTATCTACATGCGATTCCACCTTCAGGGAACTATGCACAGTTATTCCTAGATCCCTCTGTTCCACAGCATTCCTCAATTCCCTACCATTTACCATGTACTTTCTATTTTGATTTGTCCTGCCAAGATGTAGCACTTCACACTTAACAGCATAAAACTCCATCTGCCATCTTTCAGCCCACTTTTCCAAATGGCCCAAATCTCTCTGTAGACTTTGAAAATCTACTTCATTATCCACAACACCACCTATCTTAGTATCATCTGCATACTTACTTATCCAATTTTCCACCCCATCATCCAGATCATTGATGTACATGACAAACAACAGTGGACCCAACACAGATCCCTGAGGCACCCCACTGGTCACCGGCTTCCAACCTGACAAACAGCCATCCACCATTACTCTCTGACATCTCCCATTCAACCACTGTTGAATCCATCTTGCTACTCCGCCATTAACTCCCAAAGATTGAACCTTCTTAACCAACCTTCCATGGGGAACCTTGTCAAAGGCCTTACTGAAATCCATATAGACACTATCCACTGCTTTACTCTCATCAATTTCCCTAGTTACCGCTTCAAAAAAATTCAAGAAGGTTTGTCAAACATGACCTTCCAGGCACAAATCCATGTTGACTGTTCCTGATCAGACCCTGTTTATCCAGATGCTTATATATATTATCTCTAAGTATCCTTTCCATTAATTTGCCCACCACTGACGTCAAACTAATAGGTCTATAATTGCTAGGTTTATTCTTTGAACCCTTTTTAAACAATGGAACAACATGCAGTACTCCAATCCTCCGGCACTATTCCCGTTTCTAATGACATTTGAAATATTTCTGTCATAGCTCCTGCTATTTCTACACTAACTTCCCTCAATGTCCTAGGGAATATCCTGTCAGGACCTGGAGACTTATCCACTTTTATATTTTTCAAAAGTGTCAGTACTTCCTCCTCTTTGAATCTCATAGTTTCCATAGCTACTCTACTCTTTCCCCTTAACTCACAGAGTTCAATATCCTTCTCCTTGGTGAATACCGAAGAAAAGAAATTGTTCAATATCTCCCCCATCTCTTTTGGCTCTGCAGATAGCTGTCCATTCTGGTTCTCTAATGGTCCAATTTTATCCCTCGTTATCCTTTTGCTATTAATATAGCTGTAGAAACCCTTTGGGTTTACTTTCACCTTTCTTGCCAAAGCAACCTCATATCTTCTTTTAGCCTTCTTAATTTCTTTCTTAAGATTCTTTTTACATTCTTTATACTCCTCTAGCACCTCATTTACTCCATGCCTCCTATAATTATTGTAGATATCTCTCTTTTTTTCGAAACAAGTGTCCAATTTCCCTTGAAAACCATGGCTCTTTCCAATTTTTACTATTTCCTTTCAACCTAACAGGGACATAAAGATTCTGTACTCTTACAATTTCCCCTTTAAATGTCCTCCATTTCTCTTCTACATCCTTCCCATGAAACAAAGTGTCCCAATTCACTCCTTTAAAATCCTTACGCATTCCCTCAAAGTTAATCAAAAATCTCTACCCTAGGTCCAGTTCTGACTCTCTCCATAATTATATTGAAACTAATGGTATTGTGATCACTGGTCCCGAAGTGCTCACCAACGCATACCTCCGTCACCTGACCTGCCTCATTTCCTAACAGGAGGTCCAACTGCCCCTTCTCTGGTCGATACCTCTATGTACTGCTGCAAAAAACTATCCTGCACACATTTAACAAACTCCAAACCATCCAGCCCATTTACAGAATGTGTTTCCCAGTCTATTTTTGGAAAATTGAAATCTCCCACAATCACTACCTTGTGCTTACTACTAATATCTGCTATCTCCTTACATATTTGCTCTTCCAATTCTCGCTCCCCATTTGGTGGTCTATAGTACACCCCTAAAAGTGTTGCTACACCGTTCCCACTTCTCAGTTCCACCCAAATAGCCTCCCTAGACGAGCCCTCTAATCTATCCTGCCAAAGCACTGCTGTAATACCTTCTCTGACAAGCAATGCAACACCTCCCCCTCTGGACCCTCCAATTCTATCACACCTGAAGCAACAAAATTCTGGAATATTTAGTTTCCAATCACAGCCCTCCTGCAACCATGTTTCACTGATTGCCACAACATCATATTTCCAGGTGTCAATCCAGGCTCTAAGGTCATCCACCTTCCTTACAATGCTCCTAGCATTAAAATATACACATTTCAGAAACCCACCATCCCTTATTCTCTGTCTATTATCTTTTTCATCTTTCTCGCCTACATTTTGGATCCGAGTGCTTCCCTTCTCTGCCTCTTGCCCCACACCCTGACCCCTAGCCCCCTCTACCAGAGTCCCTCCCCCCAGCCTTTCTAGTTTAAAGTTTCCCCAGTAGCCTTTGCAAATCTCCCTGCCAGGATATTGGTCCCCCTCGGGTTCAAGTGCAACCCGTCCTTTGTGTACAGATCATGCCTTCCCCAAAAGAGGTCCCAGTGATCAAGAAACTTGAATCCCTGCCCACTGCACCAGTCCCTCAGCCACGCATTTATCCTCCACCTCATTTCATTCCTACTATCACTGTCACGCGGCACAGGCAGTAATCCTGAAATCCTTTAATTGGAAAACGAGTGGATAATTGTTTCTTCATCTCCAAAAAGAAACAAAAACAGTTTCATTGTGCACCCAGGCATGAAATAGAGATTCTGCATGACTGTTCACCAGACTAAACTGACATCACGCATCTACCTTCACTGCATCCAGGAGGGCGATCTAATAATAATAACCCATAATTCCGGGGAAAATTATAATACAGAACTTAAAATAATGTCTGCAAATATCTCAGGCGTGGCCACAGGTTTGTTATAACCGCTGGAAGTTGTTTCATTAGACCCACCCGCCGTTGCAAGGGTGTGGCCCATAAGGACTTCCATCATCCTCGCTGCACGATGTAGCTGCAGCCCTGGTGGAATGAGATTTAAAATATCAGTGTCCACCCCTGCTGCACCTAACACCACCCTGAGCAATCTTGATATGGTCTGCACGGTACTCTGTGATGAGGACGTTTGAACTTATCAATAGAGCCATTTCCGTTCCCCTGAGACTTTTGGTGACCCCCAGTTAATGTAGAAGGTGGGTTACTATGCATAGGCGTCTATCTACGGGATGAGCCAGGAACTCTAATTTGAGGCCAGATGACCCAGGCTTGTTTTGTTTAGGTAACTCATAAATGAAAGGTTACCTTATTTTGGGATGTTACCATGGCGTCCAGTCTAGTTTGTGCCGAGACTGGACCCACTGCGCCGTTACAAGTGTCATCAGCATCACTATTTATGCGTGTTAGTGAGAGGGACATGGCTGGTGCCCAATCTCTGAATAGGTCAGGACAATGCCAATATCTCAGGTCTGGGAATATTGAGGCCTGGGGAAATTTGTGTTAAATCCCCTCATGAGTTTTGACATCAGAGGGTGAGATACTCCTCCATGGTGTTCTAGCTCCTGTCCCAGGTATGAGGATAGGGCACTTTTTGCGCAATTGATGGCACTATAAACTCAAGCCTTCATCGAAGTGTAGACTTGCCAGGAACTCCAGCACAACTGTGATGGTGGCTGTGTTGTAAGTTGTGTCTGTCCTGGTACAAAATGCCTCCTATTTTTTGATATAGGTGAGGTATTGTTTTCTGGTGGACTCTCTGAATGATGCCGCGATGAAATTCATGGTTTGGTCCGACAGCCCAAATTCCAGGAGAGGTCTTTTCCAAGTCTTGCACCCAATGGGTTCATTCAATCATGGCACGGATGACTCTCCCTTGTCACAGGGTGTACCAGCAAACTCGGGCATTTGTAGATCGGAATCCATGGCTCTGACCATGTCGAGTCCCACAGGGTACCATGGCTGAGTGGGCCAATCGGGTATTCCCAAAATACCTGATGCGGAGTCTTGTTGAATTTTTCGCAGGACCCAACTAATGAGGCAGAAAGGGGGGAAAATGCATAGAAAAACAAACCCGCCCCCCAGTGTAGCGAGATGCGTCCATCGCTACTGCCCCAGATTCTGATTTCCATGCAACATACGTTGGTATCTTGTGATATGACATTCAAGACCAAGCTATAATGTCAGTAAATAACTGGTAGTCCAACATCCATTCGGTGTTGTCATTGAATTTGCGTGACCTGGTGTCCGTCACTGTGTTGAGCTTACCCGGAAGGTAAGTAGTTGATATCCAAATGTTTCTTTCTATGCACCAGTGCCAGATTGTATTGATCAATTCATCACAAGATATTGACTTAATTCCACCCATATGATTAATGTATGTCACCACGGTGGTATTATCAATTTGTAGGCGAACATGCAGATGATGCATGTCTGAAAGAATAAGCCCGAAGTCCATGAATGCTCCCAACATCTTTAGATGATTGAAACCCAGTGCCTGAAATAAGGATTCTTCCATCATGTGTATTCCATCTACTACCCCAACTGGAGGTGATATTGGTTGCTCTCCAGCCGTGAGCGCTGGCGTCAGTTTGTAACACAACCGTAGGGTTTGTGACTGCGATGGGATTTAGAGCAATGTCGATCATTGCTAATCCACCATCGTAATTCCAATTTGCTTTGGCTGGTCTGTCAAAATGCATGGTGTTTTGATTGCTGCAGTTTTGGCCCTTTGTAGATTTTGGTAACGTAAGGGTCCAAATTGTGGCTGGGAAAGGCAGCCACGAGCTTCTCAATTACCCTGGCTATTTGCCGAATAGATGGTTTACTGATGCAAACAAGGCTGTTATATGCCTCTATCAAGTCTGTTGCTTTGTCCTTTGGCAAGGTGACAGACATATGAACAGAGTCAATCGTGAATCCCAAATAATCCATAGTCACAGAAGGCATTAACTTGGATTTGTCTGGATGGATAATAAACCTCAATTTTTGAAATAGGAGCTTGGTGGCTGACAGCCATTTTAGCGAATTCCAAGGTTATCCCCACAATAAGATGCCATCTAGATACGCCATGACAATATGTTTTTGTTTCCGAAGAAACGCCAAAGCTGTCCCATCCAGATAAATTTCAAATATCTGCGGTGATCCTTGTCTATTGGTTCTAAGTAATATGCATCTTTTAGGTCGATGCAAGCCATGAAGTACCCTTTGGAAACTAGTTGTTTTAGCAGTAACAAAGAATTTCCATTTTGAAGCGGGTGTACTGCACAAAAGTATTTAGTTGTGTCAAATCAAATGATGCGGCATCCGCCAACTTTTTTGTTTTTAGGTGAAGATGTTTGATAGAAACTCAAGAGATTCATGTTTGGTTTCCTCTATTACTCCTTTTGTATATAGTCTTAACAGTTCTGCATGACCTTCCACTTTCTCTTTTTTGTGAAAGCACAAACTTTCAGCTAGGTGCATGTTGAACCGGAAAGGAGGAGTTTGTCAACAAATTCAATTTTGTATCGCTGAATACTGTGCAGTATGAAAAGGTCAAAAGTTATTCCCTGAACAAGTGTAACCTTCCCCCAACCTGTGAAGAAGTTACACATGCTATATTCCGAAGGCAACCAAACCCACCTACCTCCATGGTTACCGGTGGTGCTCTGTTGGTTTTCTCCTTCCTTCGTTCCTGGGAGGTGGAGGCGTTGTGGTGTGGGGTTGGCGCATCTTCCAGGAAGGCCGTTCTTGAACATGGCCTGAAAAAGACCTTTGTGTAGGTTGTACGGCCTTTGAGCTTTGACTAGCTTTTCTTTCGGTGTGATAACGCAGACTGCTGGTGGATGCGTAGGGGTGCTGCCGCCAAATATGTGAGGACCTGGTAGCGGCCGGCACCTTAATCATGCCGACGGCTTTTGTCTCTTTGTCGAGATCTTTTCCCTGTTTGGGCAGGTTGTGCCTGAATAACAGAGTAGGCGGCTGTGCACTGCTGGTTCTGCACAACCCCACGAACTTGTGGTTTAGTGTAGGTCGGATGGCATTCTTCCTGAAACAGTTGATCTCAATTGACTATACAGGAGAGTGCCAGAGCTTCCTGTTGCTCCTCTGACATATCTTCCGTCTACTGACCTGGCAAAGTTGTAATACCCGAGGCCAGTAGTTTGAGGATTTACCGCAGGCACATTGAGGGAAATGCAGATTCATGGAGCTAGATGAGTTGTTAAGTAATTTATACTGGCTGCCTGCTGACAATGGTAGCCTCTTTTGTGAGGGCATCGCAACTTGGATGCCATCCCAAGTAGCTCCTCTTCTTGCACCCCTAGCATGTTGTATTCTTCTGCCAACACCCCCTCTTCAGAGTCAGCCCAGACCTGACTCCTTTTGCTCCCCTGCAAAGAGGGTGAGCATTTGGCAGCCCTGTAAAGGGTACTGCCTTGGGTCTGCTAGGAGACGCACGGTGACCAGACTCCTGCTGGAGTGGGTCACGTTGGAGCTAATGCTCCCCATCCGCTCCATGCGGGATTATTGACTGCCGTGTCGCCACCCACGAACGGCGAGTCTCCGAACCCGGACCTTGCCGGGTCAACGGGCTTGCCCGACTTCCCGGTAGCTTTGCCGGCAGTCCGTGGTGCTCCTGTGGGCTGCAGCGTTAAGTTGAGGCTGCCGTTCTGCCATCGCTACGTGCAAACGGCGGGTCACCAAGCCCGGACCCTGCCGGGTCAACGGGCTTGCCCAACTTCCGGGTCTATGGAGAGTCTACCGCCGCTGACTGCCCGCGTGCCTACGGTCCGCAATCAGTCTCTGGAGGCGGCCCGTTGATGGGGTACTGTGCCACAGAGTGCCTAAAAGAAAAACCGACCTCAGGTTAGTTGTTCCTTACCTGTAGGTCCGTTCCGGTGGAGGAGCAACCCTCCTCCCTGCCTGTCGCTTTGCATGCGTTCACGTGACTCCGAAGTAAAATAGATGTTCATTTATGTTAGAGATGTTAGTTTATTGGGCTTCTTCCTCACAGATGTGAAGTCTCAGTTCAAATGTATGGGCTGTCTGTAAAGAGGTTCTGAAGGCAGTTCACCCCCAGCCAGCTTTTGTCTCACCCTTGAACTGCACACAATACAGCAAGGACATCACTGGTAAATCTTGGTAAATACAATCAGAAGCTCTGCATCATTCAGGTGAACTGAATTTGCCTCCTTTCCGAGGCCCAAATAGGGCAAAAACTCTTGTTTATAAGGGGCACTCTGCCTTAGTCAACATGGATTGAGGTGATACATCAGGAAGGGGAAAAACTTGTAAATGTGTAATTTTTAAAAATTGAGTAATTTTAAAAATAAGAGGCATGAATCTCTCTTGCTTCAGGAGGAAAGTTCTTGTCAAACCTCATACTGTATCATGTGTTTAAGAAAGAACTGCAGATGCTGGAAAAATCAAAGGTAGGCAAAAATGCTGGAGAAACTCAGCGGGAGAGGCAGCATCTATGGAGCGATGGAATAGGTGACGTTTCGGGTCGAGACCGTTCTTCAGACTTTGTACAATGTCATATGTCACCTATTCCTTCGCTCCATAGATGCTGCCTCACCCGCTGAGTTTCTCCAGCATTCTTGTCTACCTTTGCTGTCTCATGTGTTATTGATGGGGGGCATGCATCCCAGTAACTGTTATTTACCCATAACCAGAAGGCAACAGGTTGACCGACAGACTGTAAAATGACTGTGGTTTTGTGCTAACATGGTCCAGATTACAACATTGCTCTGAAAAGTGCCATGAGCAGGGTGATATTTTGCTACTTACCGTTCCACAGAGAGAGAGAATGAAAGTCTCCTCCTACTGCTAACTACATGTCAGGCAGGTCACACAGCATCTCTGGAGAACATGAATAAGTGACATTTCAGGTCGGGACCCTTCTTCAGACTTTGTACAATGTCATAGGTGTTGTATTAAAATGGTGAGACGTATAAACATTCTGGCTAACAGGAATCCTAAAGGACCATGGATGGACATGTAAAATGTGCAGATGGTATTGGTGGGAGAGGAGATAATAGTAAGATTAAATGAGAACTTACCAGTTTGAAGTTTGATCTCTATTTTATGAGGAGTTACGATGAGCGATTACGTGAAGAAGGCCATCGGCCCGCATGCACGTCAATCTTCAAAGCAGTGGCGTGAAATCACAGATAACAGTTGCAGAACTGAATATAGTAAGATTCGAGAACCTAGAACTACCAGCTGATCTTTATGAGAGAGGGTTGGGAGCGGAGGGCACGTAATCGCTCATCGTCACCCCTCATAAAATAAAGATCAAACTTCAAACTGGTAAGTTCTCGTTTAATCATGGAACGATGGAATCACCTTCTGTAGTTGGAATGTTAAGGGAATTAACGAACCAATTAAAAGAGGTAAGGTTTTAGCTTAATTAAATAGATTGAAACCTGATATTATTTTTCTCCAAGAGACACACCTTAAAAAAGACGCGATGTATAGATTAACAGCAAAATGGATTTCCAAAGTATATCACTCTTCATTTACACATAGGTCTAGAGGGGTAGCAATAATTATTCATAAAGGTATACCTTTTAAACAAAGCTCAATAATAGAAGATGTTGAGGGTAGATATATAATAATTACAGGTGAATTATATGCTAAAAAAGTAATCCTTATGAATATATATGGTCCAAATTTTGATAATCCATTATTCTTCAAGAAAATATTTAACAATATCCCTAAATCCACTCAACATAATCTAATAATTGGAGGTGATTTTAATTGTACCTTAGATAATTATTTAGAAAGATCATTAATGAAAAGGAAAACCACTTCTAAGTCAAATACATTTATAAATTATTTTATTAACACAGCAAACGTTAAGGATATCTGGAGAACAGATAACCCATCTGGTCGAGAATATTCATTCTTTTCCTGTATTTGGAACCTCCTCAAGGATAGACTATTTTTTAATAGATTCAAAACTAATCCCATTTACATATGACTCAAAATATCATAATATTATTATCTCGGATCACGCTCCATTAACATTTAAGATAAAATTAAAAGACATAACTATTAAAACCTCTAACTGGAGACTCAACCCCCAAATATTAAAGGATAGGGCTTGTTATGATTACTTGGTAAAACAGATTAAATTATTTTTTGAAACTAATGACAAACCTGGAATTTCACCATCACTGCTTTGGGATACATTTAAAGCATTTATGCGTGGTGCGATAATATCAGCACACGCATACTTTAATAAGGAAAATCGAAAGACTCAACAAAAGTTGGAAAATGAAATAAAACAATTAGATATTGAAAATGCAATATCCCCTTCTAAGGGCTAAGTAATAAAATTGCATCATTAAAATATAAGCTAAATAAAATATACTCAAATCAGATTATTAAACTTTTTCAACAGACTAAACAAGTACACTTTGAATTTGGGGATAAACCACAAAAAATACTGGCACGCCAGCTTAGAAAATTGGATGAGGAGAAAATGATACATAAAATTAGATCTGAACAAGGAGAAATATTGACTTTACCAAAAGATATCAATGATACATTTTTACAATATTATCAAACTCTTTACTCATCTAAACTAGCAGGACAATCAGATGGAATGGAAACATTCCTACAAGAATGTCATATTAACAGTTGATATCAGGAAGGTAGAGACTTGTTAAATGCTGATATATCAGTAAAAGATATTGAAGAATCAATTGGATCATTAAATAATGGAAAAGCCGCAGGCCCTGATAGCTTAAGTGTTGAATTTTATAAGAAGTTTCATGATCTGATCTCCCCACGCTTACATACAATATATAAATATGCTTATGAACAAGGAAAGTTACCAGAATCATTAAATGAATCTACAATTACACTTATCCCTAAAGCTGATAAAGATTTGGAAGACCCTGGATCATACAGAGCACTAGCTCTTTTAAATACTGATCAAAAAATACTAACTAAAATTTTATCTCGGAGGCTAAGTTTAGTGATTAATAAATTAATACATCATGACCAAACAGGTTTTATTCCAAAACGCTATTCATCATATAATCTGAGACGTCTATTTAATGTCATGTACTCAAAAAGAGTGAATGATATTGAACTAGCTGTCATATCCTTAGATGCTGAAAAAGCATTTGACCAGGTTGAATGGCCATATTTATTTAAAATAATGCAGAAATTTCAACTGGGGGATAGATTTTCCAAATGGGTAAAAATCATATAGTCAAATCCAACTTCAAGAATATTAACAAATCAAATGCTAAATTAGGGGTTGTAGACAAGGATGCCCATTATCATCATTACTATTTACTCTGGTAATAGAACCATTAGCCAAAATGATTAGATCAGAACCAGAAATATATGGATATAATACCAAAACTACAACGAATAAAATATCTCTATACGCAGATGACATCTTAATTTATATTACAAAACCGGAGATTAGCATTCCCAATCTATTTAATGTTATAACTAAGTTTAGTACATTTTCTGGGTATAGAATTAATTGGAATAAAAGTGAAATTATGCCTATAACTGGAATAAAATTAAATATATTAGAACAATTCCCACATAAAATAGTCACGGACAAACTCAAATATCTAGGAATTAATGTATCTAAGTCCTATAACTGTCTATTTAAATATAATTACCATCAATTATTAAATAAACTAAAAAAATATATTTTATATTGGAAAACACTACCTATATCAATGATCGGTAGAATAAATGCTATAAAAATGATTTTTTTTTACCACAATTGTTATATTTATTTCAAGCCATCCCTTTATATCTCCCTAAAATGTTTTTTAAAAAAAAGATACTTTGGTTAATAGTTTTATTTGGGACTATAAAAACCATTGAATAAGTAAAAAACATCTATGTAAATCTAAAATAAATGGTGGACTAGCACTACCAAATTTCCTATATTATTTCTGGGCAGTTCAGATTAAGAATATGAATTTTTGGTTGGTAAATTTAGATCATGAACCAAGCTGGCTAAAGATGGAAAAGGAAGACTGTTTGCCTTTTGATGTAGGTTTGATTCTTTTTACACCAAGGGAAGTACAAAAAAAAAATGGTGATAACCCTATAATTCATAGCAATAGACGTATTTGGAAACAAATAGTTAAGACCCTACATATGGATAATTTGTCACTTTGTTTGCCAATTACGAATAATCCCTTGTTTAGGCCCTCTGTATTGGACAAGGGGTTTAGACACTGGAATGATTTAGGAATTAAAAGGATAGAATTTTACAAGAAAGGAAAATTTCTTTCATTTCAAGAGTTACAGAATATCTATGGATTGCAGTCAAATAACATATTTAGGTATTTACAAATTAGAAACTATATTAAGTCAAATATGCAAGACTATAAAAATAGAAAACCAGGATTATTAGATGAATTGTTTAATAAACACCCAAATACAGAAAAATTAATAGCGTATATATACAATACTATTTTGGATAGGGAAATCCCGACTTCGGAAATATATCGACAAACATGGGAAAATGAAATAGGTTTATCTATAATGAAGGAAATTTGGGAAGAAAGCCTACAACGTATACATCGTTGCTCATTAAATGCTAGACATATATTGATACAATTTAAGGTATTACACAGATTACATTATTCAAAAACGAAATTAAATAGAATTTATCCTAACATTTCTCCTATTTGTGATAAATGTCAGAACTTGGAAGCTAATTTAACGCATAGTTTTGTAACATGTATAAAATTCAATTATTATTGGACAGAAATCTTTAGAGTTATCTCTGAAGTTCTTAAAATTAAATTGGACCCAGATCCAAAATTAATAATATTAGGAGTTCCGGATTCAAATTTAATATTAACAGTAAACTAAATAAATTTCTTGGATTACTGTTTGATAACAGGGAAAAAATTAATTCTGAAATTTTGGAAGGGAACATTATCCCCCACAATTAAAATGTGGACAGTGGAAATGTTGGAGACGTTGCATTTGGAAAGAATCAGATTTGTCCTAATGGACAAATACGAACTCTTTGAACAGATATGGTCTCCATGTACAGAATATTTGAAGGGGTAGCTGTTCTTGGCATCACAACTCAATGGGTACCCGGCAGGATTAGATGAAAATAACGCTCTGTTTTTTTTTTGATTTGTATACATGTCTCTATTGATATCGCTATTTGAAATTGTGTTATTCACTATTAAGATGTATACTATAATCTCTTTTTTTAATATATATATAATACTTTGTTTTAATTAAATATATATAAGAAGAATATATACATATTTTTTCTCTCTCTTCTCTTTCTCTTTCTATATAATCAAAATTATTATTTAATCACTATTCTTATTGATTAAAATCTATTCTTTTCTATTTCCACTTTCTAAAAAAATAAAAGTTTATAAGAATTCGTATACTTATTGAAATAAGTTGGTTGTATATTTGAAAAGTTGTTATACCGTTGTTATGATGGATTACTTCTAAAAAAATATTATTACACAAGTTCTCGTTTAATTTTACTATTTTACTTCGGAGTCACGTGAGTGACTAAGTGAAGATTTTGAAGCTCTGTGATGTCATGCCATGGAAACGAGTTCATGCATCATACACTGCATCAATTGACCAGTGATGAGTAAAATTTAATAAAGCATGACATAAATTGAAACATACTGGTGCTTTTTAATGATGATAATAGTAATCCCACTCATCCAAGAGGAATTAAAAATATAACCTAAAATCGTGTTGGTAAATACCCCCGGTCTGGCAAATGGGTTTATTATAACACATTTGGCAATTCGCTGGTTTGACCATCCTGCAGCCACTAGGATGAGATCCAGTGAAACATTCACAACCCTCGCTGCTGATGTTGTTGCAGCCGTATGAGGTTTTTTGTAACTAACAACATTGCTAGTTCAGAGCCTCTAAGGCTTTAGGTGACATAATTACTGTTGTACATGTGTGACCACACACACAACCAAAGGTCCATGGGGTACGCCATGAGACTAGTTTGAGACCTGACGCCCCCAGTCTACTCTGCAGGACCAAGTCATGAACATAAAGGATCATATTATTTGCAGCTGCAACCATCTTGTCCAGTTGTAGCTTATGCAACGACTGGGCCCGTTGCGTTGAACCTAGTGCCATGAGGATAACCACTTAGTAAGTAAATAGACTGAGGACAGGAATGTAGCTGGAGCCCACCGGTGACGAAGCGTCAGCGGGACATAAACATCCCATATCTCTGAGTACCTGGGCCTGGGGGGAATTTGAGTTGAAGATACCCTTCATAAATCTGGATATCAGAGGTCGAGACCCGACAGTGTGGTGTGCCGACCACAGCAGGAAGTAGGACCACAAGGCATTACTGGCACAATTATGTATGACTCCATCTCTCGTGAAATATAGCTTTGAGAGGAATACCAAGACATCTGTTATACGTACCGTGTCATACGATATATTGGACTGTAAACAGGACCCTTACCATTCCTTGATATAGGAGATGTACTGTTTCTTGGTACTATCTCTTCAGGCCTCAGTGATTACATCCACTGTACAACCTGACAGTCCGTACCCCAAGAAAGATCTTCTCATAGTCTGCAACCCAACAATTTGATTCGCTCATGCAGTGGATGGTTCTCCCCAGTCACGGGGTAAACCAGCAGATTTTGTGTTTGGGAACAGCCATAAAAGGATCTGTTATCATTAGCAGTATGAGTGGACCCATGGCTGTGTAGGCCAGTCAGGCACTATCACAACTGAGGCGGAGTCTTGCTCGTTATTAAGCAAGCACCGACTGATGAGGCAAAATGGAGGAAGACATAACGAACATTCCTCCCCAGAGTAGCGAGAATGCATCCATCACCACTGCCCCTGAGAATGGCCGCCATGCCAGATAATTTTGCAACTGTTGATTGAGACTTGATGCAAACAAATCGATATTTGGTGTTCCATCAATCCATAATGTCATTAAATACTTTGTGATCCAACATTCATTATGTTGTCATTGATAAATGTGATGATACACCAGCGCCAAATGAGGTTAGGTAAACTATCACAGGATATTAACTTAATTGAACCCATGTGATTAAAATATGCCATCACCTTAGTGTGTCAACTTGTAGGTGAGCATGCAGATGTGCATATTCGCACAATAAGCCTTTAACCCACAGAATGCACCTAGTGATTTTAGGTAGTTGATACCACATAACTGACGGATTGGTAACTCATGCACATCCCATCCGCCTCTGTGACTAGAGATGGGATAGTAATTCCCCATCTTTGAGCACTAGCAATAGTTTGTAACATTACTGAAGGTAAAAATGACCCAAAAAACTGGAGCAATGCTGAATACTGTTTGTCCATCATTGTGACTTATAGCTTCAGCTGGTAATAGCATAGATCTGTTGAAAATGACCACTAAATTGCCAATTTACATTGGCCACAATCTCTTGCCCCAGGGTGGTCACAGACAATTAATAGAGTTAAAGGTGCATCGCAATCTATAATTCTAGTTGGTATCAACTTAAGTTTAAATGATGGATGAGAAACCCCAATTTCTCAAATATGAGTTTTATAGCTGAAAACAGCCAATTTTGCAAGATTCAGCATTTTAGAATATCATCCAGATCATAAATATGTATCTTTGAGCTTTGAGCAGCCCAAGCACTGGCTTGGTAATTTGGTAAACAACCTGGAAGCTGAAGTTAGCCCATTTTGCAACGCTTTAACTGCTATCGTTGCCCATCCAGCTAGATTTCAAATATCTTTGGTGAACCCTGTGAATGGGAACTGAATAGTATGCATCTTTGAGATCGATGCATGCCATAAAGTATCCTATGGAATATCCGTTATTAGACAGTAACGAAGTTTCCCATTTTAAATTATACTGCACATTCCGGGCGGAATCAGGATTCCCCGGAACGACATCCAGCAGGAACATGTAGAGAGCTTCCTGCAAGATAAAAGCACAAACTGAAAAATAAGTTTGAAACTTACCTTCAGGTTTGAAACTTACCGCTGGAGGAGCAGCACGCCTGCTAGCCAGTCGTGCGCCATGCGTGAGACATAATGACGCACAATAAGGCTGATGGCCTTCTTCACGTAGTCACTCACGTGACTCCGAAGTAAAATCTATACATAACTAAAACTCTGATCTTGTGCTCTTCCGGTTTGCGGGGTTTTTCTATTTGTGCAAAAACAGTACGCGATAGCGCTATGATATTTCACCAGGTTACTCACCGTTCTCCTGTGCTGCGAGTGCACCATGTTTCGTTCCGATCAGTGGTATATTGTAAAAGTTATCAAGGTTTAAAAATCTTTAAAAACGCACGTGCGCAGATTCCTTCAGTCAGCGCCATGCAGCTTGGTCTCTTCTCCTGTCAGTCAATGCCACGGGCGGGATGGCAATGCCCCTTCCTGCCCCACCAGCGGTGGCCTGTCCCGCCTCACTCACAAACTACTCCTTACCCTCCTCACAGTAACTTGTCTATCGTCTCCCCCGCCACCAGCGGCAGCCGCGGGGGAGGGGGGGATTCAGTGGTGGTTCAGTGGAGACCCTGGTCTCGTCTCTCTCTCTCCCTCATCACTCACCCCCTCCCCGCCCACCCTCTCCGGCAATGACAATCCCGTCTACCTGTCCCCCCCGGGTCCGTCTCCTCCGCCGCTGCCGTTGCGGTAACTCACCCTCACGGCCTTCTCGGTGGGGAAAGATCCTGGGGAGGTGAGGGAGAGTGGAGGGATTGAGGGAGAGGAAGGGTAGGGAGGGAGAGGGGGAAGTGGGGAGGTGAGGAGAGTGGGGGAGGAGGGGGAATAGAGGGAGAGGAGGGGGATTGGGGGTGGTAGGGAGTGGGAATAGAGGGAGAGGAGGGCAGTGGGGGAGGTCAGGGGGGATAGTGGGGGGATAGGGGAGGTGAGGAGTGGGGGATAGAGGGATAGAAGTGGGGTAGGGAGGGGAGAGGAGTTATGGAGGGAGGGAAGGAGGGAGGGGGTGACTGAGGGTAGGGGAAAGGAGAAGGAGAGGTGAGGGAAGATTGGAGGAGGGGAGGAGGAGAGGGGAAATAAGAGGGGAAGGTGAAGAGGAGGGGAGGGAGTGCTGGGGGATGAGGGGAAATGAGCCGTGTCTGTGCAGTTGGGGGCTATGCGTGAGTGGTGCAATATTGCTTTGGGGGAATGGGTTGCATTGGGGAAACAGGTGAGTGGTGGAATATTGCATTTTGGAACGGGTTGCGTTGGGGGAACAGGCCTCCCGTGTGATAGGGACCCACCTTAGTTTATCTAGTAATGATTAAATGAGTTGCAAATGCAAACAGGGTCCAGCACTTTGTATCCATTTGACATTGTACAAAGGTTGTGGGTTCCAATTTCCACTTTTTAAACCCGTACAAAATTAGACCCACTTTTAAGGGCAGTAACATCAGCTGTGCCAATGTTAAATGGAGGTCCGAAGATAGGCACAAAAAACTGGAGTAACGCAGCCGGACAGGCAACATCTCTGGAGAGAAGGAATGGGTGACGTTTCGGGTCAAGACCCTTCTTCAGAGGTCTCGACCCGAAACGTCACCCATTACTTCTCTCCAGAGATGCTGCCTGTCCCGCTGAGTTACTCCAGCTTTTTGTGTCTATCTTCGGTTTAAACCAGCATCTGCAGTTACTTCCTACACATTAAATGGAGGTCCCCCAGCTCTCCAAAGCAAATGTAAGAAGATCCTTAAAGGAACTGGATCAAAGTTACGAGGAAATTTCTCCTTCTGCCAATATCTATCCTCAGCCAACAACACTGATAGGGATATTTGGCCATTATCTCCTTGGAGTTTGTGGGACCTTGCTTTGCACCATTTGTTTGATACTTGATGTACTTGAATGTGTGTTAGGCACTTCGACTCATCCTGAGGTTGGGAAGGGTCGGTGTGTAAATGCTCGCCTTAAGTGGGTTGCGTTTGACATCAGGATGGTCATTGATGGGGGCAGGCAGCTTTCACAACTGGACCAATGTTCTTGCTCGCTGGTTCAGTTTTGGTCTGTAACGCTTTTTTTTGTTTCTGGCTTGGCAATACTTGTACGAACGGTTCCTTAGTCATGATGCTGAGCTAATCTCTCAGCTATGCTGGAGTCTGAAAACGTGCCCCTCGCTGATTGATCAGCGGTATCTGATTGGTGTCTGGACCAAGGCAAAAGAATGCCACAGATCAGCAATCCTTGGAATGCAGGAGGCTTTGCGTGGGGCCCAGGTCAGAAACCTCAGAATCTGCAGGCCTGCTCCCTCTCTTGGCTGTCTTGAATGTCAAAGACTAATAGCTTCAAGTGTTCCTCGTGCCCTGACCTTTTCGGGAGGCTGCCTTCAAACTGCTGAACTAGATCACTGCCACTGTTAAAGCTTCATAGGGCTTGCCTGTTATTCAAAGCGATTGTTCAGTCACCACCTTCCCATTCAGTGCAGGGCCATAGTCTCATAGGAGGCTGTGCAAAAAAAAAGCTGAACTCGCAAGGGCACTGAAAGCATGGAAGGAATAATTAATTCATGAAGATCCTGGTGATATCTCTTTTTTGGCTCGTCGACCAGAAAAGGGAGCAAAAAAATAAAGATCTGGATTTGCGGGCCATGATCTGGGGTCTCTGATTTCCCAGAGTATTTTGCAGCCAAAACATTGAAGCATGAAAAGGCGTCGTATGCACAGTAAGATCTCACAAGAATCAACTGATAATCTACTTCTGTTATGTCAGCAATAGAGGGGATATTGGTCAGGGAAACAGATTGGAGTGGCGGTGGAGAAGAGAAAATGGAGGGGAGACCTGATGTAAAATGACGAAGAGACTGGACACACAAGATACTATTTTCTTTGATGGAGAACTGGAGCCAATGCGTATGGGAAAGGAAATTAAGAGTGACACAAAGAAAAGCTTTTTTAGGTGGTTGGAATCTAGAGAACACTGCCTACTAGTGCAGTGGAGGCAGTCCCTGTTGTGCTCTTCAAGAGGGAATTAGATAGATATACAGTGGGGAAAGATTTGCAGTGCTATGGAGAAAGGCAAGAACTTGAGAGTTGCTCAAGTAAAGATTGGCACAGGCACAATGGACTGAATGGCCTCTTTCTGTGCTGTGACCATTGCTGTGAACCCAATGCTGTGAAACCAACTTCCCTGATCGTTTTAACAATAGCATAATGGAGCCCCTTACATTATCTACGGAAGCTTAACATCTCATTAGAAAGGTAACACTTTATCAACAGTGCACACTTATGACATTGGTGCCACAGTCTTTCCTAACCCAGCAATGGTCCCACCAATGTTCAATATTCGGTAATGTCTGGCCAAGTATGATTTATAACATAGGAAGGATGTGATTGCACTGCAGAGATATGGTGGGCCGAAGGGGCCTGTTTCTGTGCTGTATGTCTCTCCATGTGAATAAGGATTGTTACTTCAAATCTGATACCCTTTTAAGGAGTTTGTCAAATGACCATCTGCTTTCTGGTTGCAACAATGTTCAGTAGAAGGTTTCCACGAGGCAGTCAAATGAACCTGCATTTTAAGCTGCACTTTATCACATCTGGATATGCTGCAGCGAACCTTATTAGATGTTGAAAATCACTGAGGAACCCAGTGGGCATTTTGACAACAGATGAGAACTGGAGCAAAAAACAAGGTGCTGGAGGACCTCGGCGAGTCAGGCAGCATCTGTCGAGCAAAGTGATCAGACGACGTTTCGGGTTGGGTTGCCTTTACAGACTGATGGAGTACGGGCCTGAAAGTTGAAAAAGAGACGTGTAGGGGGAGGGGCAAAGTCTGGCAAGCGAACATGATTGAAGAGTAAGAGAGGCAGCATGAGTCACAGAGGGGGAGCAGTGAGAAAGGATCTCACAGAACTCCCGTTGGAGAGAGAACTTCTTCAGAGTAGCCATACTTTGAGTAGGCGAGCAGTAAAATGGAGATATATCTGATTGTGGAAGGCATCACAATTGAATTAATGTCTCCCATACACGCATAAATAGTCACACCCACTTTATATGTAGAAATTGTGTGTGACACCATGCATGCATGCGTGCCTGAATTAAATTGTAATGTTTTCCACAGATAGATATACAGTTCCCATTCATTGTCAAAACCCCTTTTTTTATATTTAAAGATTTGTTTGCATATAGTGGCTTGCAAAAGTATTCATACCCCTTGAACTTTTCCACATTTTGTCACGTTAAAACCACAAACGTAAATGTACTTTATTGGGATTTTATGTGATAGACCAACACAAAGTGGTGCATAATTGTGAAGTGGAAGGAATATGATACATTGTTTTCAAATTTTTTTTACAAATAAAAAACTGAAAAGTGTGGCGTGCAAAAGTATTCAGCCCCTTTACTCTGATACCCCTAAATAAAGTCCAGTGCAACCAATTGCCTTCAGAAGTCACCTAATTAGTAAATAAAGTCTACTTGTGTGTAATCTAATCTCAGTATAAATACAGCTGTTCTGTGAAGGCCTCAGAGCTTTGTTAGAGAACATTAGTGAACAAAAAATGTTCCTTGGGCATCATGAAGCCCAAGGAACACACCAGTCAGGTCAGGGATAAAGTTGTGGAGATGTTTAAAGCAGGGTTAGGTTATAAAAAAATATCCCAAGCTTTGAACGACTCATGGAGCACTGTTCAATCCATCATCCGAAAATGGAAAGAGTATGGCACAACTGCAAACCTACCAAGACATTGCTGTCCATCTAAACTGACAGGCCGGGCAAGGAGAGCATTGATCAGAGAAGCAGCCAAGAGGCCCATGGTAACTCTGGGGAAGCTGCAGAGATCCATAGCTCAGGTGGGAGAATCTGTCCACAGGACAACTATTTGTCATGGACTCCACAAATCGGGCCTTTATGGAAGAGTGGCAAGAAGAAAGCCATTGTTGATACAAAGCCATAAGAAGTCTCGTTTGCAGTTTGCCACAAGCCATGTGGGGGACACAGCAAACATGTGGAGGAAGGTGCTCTGGTCTGATGAGACCAAAATTGAAGTTTTTGACCTAAATGCAAAACGCTATGTGTGGCAGAAAACTAACACTGCACATCACCCTGAACACACCATCCCCACTGTGTAACATGGTGGTGGCAGTATCATGCTGTGGGGATGCTTTTCTTCAGCAGGGACAGGGAAGCTGGTCAGAGTTCTTGGGAAGATGGATGGAGCCAAATACTGGGCAATCTTGGAAGAAAACCTGTTAGAGTCTGCAAAAGACTTGAGACTGGGGCGGAGGTTCACCTTCCAGCAGGACAACGACCCTAAACATACAGCCAGAGCTACAATGGAATGGTTTAGATCAAAGCATATTCATGTGTTAGAATGGCCCAGTCAAAGTCCAGACCTAAATCCAATTGAGAATCTCTGGCAAGACTTGAAAATTGCTGTTCACAGATGCTCTCCATCCAATCTGAGCTTGAGCTATTTTGCAAAGAACAATGGGCAAAAATGTCAGTCTCTAGATGTGCAAAGCTGGTGGAGACATACCCCAAAGATTTGCAGCTGTAATTGCAGCGAAAAGGTGGTTCTACAAAGTATTGACTCAGGGGGGCTGAATACTTTTTCACGCCACACTTTTCAGTTTTTTATTTGTAATAAAATTTGGAAACCATGTATAATTTTCCTTCCACTTCACAATTATGCACCACTTTGTGTTGGTATATCACATAAAATCCCAATAAAATACATTTACGTTTGTGGTTGTAACGTGACAAAATTTGGAAACGTTCAAGGGTTATGAATACTTTTGCAAGTCACTGTAGATATATATGTCTGTGTGTGTGTGTGTGTGCGCGTGTGCATGTGTGCATATATATATATATATATATATATATATATGTGTATATATATAACAGAGATCCTGCTTGACCCACTATGTTACTCCAGCATTTTGTGTTTTAAATATATATATATATATATATATATATATATATATATATATATATATATATATATATATATATATATATATATATATATATACACACACATCCTATACATATACATTTATATATATATATATATATACACACATATATATATATACACACATCATTTTCGAAATATCAAATATATATCAAATTTAAAACACAAAATGCTGGAGTAACTCAGTGGGTCAGGCAGGATCTCAGGCAAAAAGGAATAGGTGATGTTTCGGGATGAGTCTGGTCTGAGGAAGGGTCTTGAAACAAAATGTCATCTATTTTGTTTCTCCAGAGATGCTGCCTGACCCGCTGAGTTACTCTAGCATTTTGTGTCTATCTTCGGTGCAAACCAGCATCTGCAGTTTCGTCCCACAAATTAAAAACACAACCATTTCTTGTGCAGGGATCCAGAGCCTGCAGTCCTTCCAGACTGTCAGTGGATACTGCATGCTCTCTCTCCAGGGACACCTGCACACCGACGTTTCCATGGAAAATGGGCAGGCAGTCGGCTCAGGTGGAACTCTGGACGACCTGCAGCCTTGTTAAAACTTCCATATTAATGACTATCACTTGTGGCCATGGACCATGATTGATGACTTCAGATACAGTGGGAGGGAGACTCAGTGAGACCAAGGAAAATGACTCCAGGCACTGTGGACTCCCCGAACCATAGTCTCTGCAAACACACGTTCATCAGGGAGTGGGTTGAATGCAAATATTTTAACAGTCAGTGGGGGAAGGGCGAGACTACCACTTCCACCTATAAAACCATGCCTTTTAATCCTGATGAGCTCCTCCTCACACTTCGGTGTCTTCTAGGGGAGGTGCAGTCAGGGATCACCTGTGTCCTGCTAGGTCTTTGCGAGAGCAGTCTCCAGTAGCAGCTCCTCATGCAGATGGCTCAGGAGGATAATGCTGAGGAGTGATTCAGGTCTGGTGTGAGGGATTAGCCTATTGTATATTCTGGAACGCTTGTAAAAGGGATGGGGCACTTTCACAAGAACTGCCACTAACCTCCTGTCTTAACAACCCAGGACAGCGTCGCTATGCCTCCCCTCTGTCCTGTGCCAGGAAAACACGTGGGGGTGATGAAGGGCAGTGGACAAGCATCGAATTTGTTGATTCTGGCGATGCTTACACAAGAGTGCAGAGACACTACCTTCTCGGCCTTTTGGCTAAGATCAAGTGTAGTATCTGTTCTTATCTGTTCTGAGTGAAAGAGACTATCTGTTCTTATTAGAACAGTTCTGGTGGTTCCTTGGGGACAAGGGCTGTGGATTGCGGAGCGAAATCGTTGAGTAGTCGGTCGGCTGCAGGCTTAGAGGTGGATCCATGCTGGTTGGGAAACCAACCTATCACCTTATTCAGCCACAATATCAGCAGGAGCAGGAGTGCAGGATATTCGGAATATCCTGCGAATAAGTGTCTCAGCAAGGGGACCCCCTTCTCACGAGACCTGTTCGTGAAGAAGGTCTTGCTTGAGGCCTGCAAATTTGAGGCCAAGGACATCTACTGCCTCCAGGATTTTCCGGGTAACGGATATTTTGACGTTACCTTCAAGTATCCAACGGGATGGCAGAAGGTGATGGAAGTCTTCCGGGAGAGGGGAAATGAAGCTCCGCTGTCGCTGCTGAAAGTGCAGCCGCTCTTCACCCTCCCCACCCAGAAGGAAAGGTTCATTATGGTGCACATGTTTAACCCACATGTGCCCGTAGTGGATGTCCTCACCTTTCTTGCTCGCTATGTTGAGGGAACAGGAGACTGTGTGGACGTGAAGGACATGCACCAGATTTGGACCAGCAAGTGGCAAGTTAAGGTAAAGCTGAGGGTGGACAAGGATGGAGAAATCGTCCACCCCCCTCGGTTTTCGCGATTGGAGGAAACCAAGGATACTTGAGCTATGTAGGGCAACCCAGGCTGTGCAGGAAATGCAACAAGCCTGGGCATGTGATGGCCCAATGCACTGCAGTTGTCTTCAAAAACTGCAAGACGGAGGGCCATGAGACAAAGGACTGTCAGGCCAGCAAGAACTGCAACCTGTGCGGGGAGGCAGGCCACCTTTACAGGGCTTGCCCTAAAAGAGCCTGCACCTACACACAAGCAACAAGAGGGGCTGCTGCCAGCACCCCAAAGGGGGGGCAAGGCACCCCCCACCACTGCCAAGATCCCCAGCAGAAAGAGGGAACACGGACCCCGACCACCTTGAGGCCCCAAGTGCCAGAAGGAGACGCCCAGCATCCTGCCCAGGAGGGAGAGTCGATGGAAGAGGGGGAACAGCAGGAGGAATGGACAACGGTGAAGTATAAGAAGAGGGGTCAGCCCAAAGAGCCGAGGCCGGAAAGGAGTGGTAAGTCAAAAAGTAAATCACAAAGATGGTGTCTTTCTCTTACAGAAGGCAGCAACCTCTCCTCCTCGTCGGAGGATGAGGCGACCGGGAAGTCCCAACGAGGGAGGCAGAGGACGAAAACAGGGGAGGAAAAGAGAGAGGCCACGACGATCACCTCCCAGCCTCAGGAGACCGAGAGCAGAGAAGTGGCCGAGGGGCTCCAGTCCCAGGACATCGGGAGCAGTGCAGCGGTCGAGGGGCTCCAGCCCCAGGACATCGGGAGCAGCGCAGTGGTCGAGGGGCTCCAGCCCCTGGAGACAGGAATCATCACAGCGGCCAGTGGGCCCCAGCTCCGGGCGACCGGGAGCAGCGCAACGGCCGATGGGCCCCAGCTCAAGGCAGATGTGACTTTTCTTCAGGGGTGCGGGCTGCCACACCTCCGCTGCTATCGGAGGTGGTTGCGATGGTGGCCCCACGGACTGTCGGTGTGGTCGGGGGGAAATGACTGTCGTGCTTCCGGCCTGGGAATTTTGCTGCGGGGTGGGAACTTCGCCATTACTGAGGTCAGGGAAATGGTTGGAGGGCATCTCCTCGTGGTGGATGTTATGTACCGTGGCTCTCCGCTCCGGCTGATAAATGTGTATGCCTCACCCACGCAGAGCGAGTGGCTGGCCGTTCTCCAGCAGCTCCCAGTGCTGCTGGCCACGTCCCGGCAGCTCGTTCTGGCCGGTGACTTCAACTGCATCATTGATGCGGCTGGACGATCCGGCAGTGCCGACAGCAGACTGGACAGCATGTCCAAGTTCCTGATGGAGATGGTAAAAGACGCAAAGCTGCGTGACGCCTTCAGCGACCCTGCAGGCGGGTCCCAGCCGCGGTTCACCTGGTCGAGATCGGACGGTTTAGCCCGATCTCGGATAGACTTTGTCTTCACGACGAAGGCCGTCACGGTGAGACACACTGACCTCACGCCAGTGTTCTTCTCCGACCACTGCCTCCTTCAGGCTTCCTGTCACCTACAGGAGGACCGGAAGGCAGGCTGAGGGACGTGGAAGTTAAACATGAAACTGTTGACCCCAGAGAATGTCGAGGAGCTAAAGAGGGACTACGCATGTTGGAGAACGGTGAGGCCCCTCTTTGACTCCCCCACACTCTGAAGGGAAGCAACCAAGGAGAACGTTAAGAGGTTCTTCATAATTAAAGGGGTTCAGAGAGCAAGACAGAGCCAGAGGGAATTGCGCCAACTCCAGACAGATTTGCAACAACTGCTCCTTCTGCAGTCGAGCGGGGTGGATGTGAGGGAGGAACTTAGAGAGTTGAAGAACCAGTAAGCTCAGCTCTTCACCTCTGAATCCTCCAAGATCATCTTCCGATCCAGGGTCCGCCATGTGGAGCAGGATGAGACGTGCTCACCTTTCTTCTTCCATAAGGTTCACAGGGGGAGCTCTGTGATGAACAGCCTTAGGGAGGAGGACGGCACGGTAGCATCCTCACAGACAGACATGCTGAGGATCTGCAAATCCTTTTACACAGATTTGTATGACCAAAAGACCACAGACAGTACCTCCTCCCAGAACTTCCTGTCCTCAATCACGGAGGTCTTGGAGGACAGCAAGCGGGCGAGTCTGGACCAACCACTGACCCTAGAGGAGCTGACTGGCTCCATCCGTTCCTTTGACTCGAATAAAACTCCCGGAAGCGATGGCTTACCGGCTGAGTTGTATTTGGCTCTGTGGGACTGGATGGGCCCGGACCTGCTAGAAGTGTACAACGACATGCTTCTAGCTGGTAGCATGTCAGACTCCATGAGGAAGGGCAAACATCACCCTAATCTACAAGCAGAAGGGGGAGATGAAGGACATAAAGAATTGGAGACCCATAACACTCTTGAATGTAGACTACAAGATCCTGTCTAAGGCCATCGCCAACCGGGTGAAGTCTGCTCTGGGACAGGTGATCCACCCGGACCAAACCTGTGCTGTACCTGGCAGGAAAATCTCAGACAGCCTAGCGCTGCTGAGAGATACCATCGCCTACGTGCAGGACAGACGGGTGGATGCCTGCCTAGTCAGCTTGGACCAGGAGAAGGCCTTCGACAGGATTTCGCACACGTACATGAGGGACGTGCTCTCCAAAATGGGTTTTGGGGAGGGAATCAGGAATTGGATCAAACTGCTCTACACCAACATCCGTAGTGCAGTCCAAATCAATGGGTGGGAATCAGACAGTTTCCCTGTAAGGTCTGGTGTTAGGCAGGGTTGCCCTCTCTCTCCTGTCTTGTTTGTCTGCTGTATTGAACCTTTTGCCGAATCCATCAGGAAGGATGCGAGCATAAGAGGAGTGACATTGCCAGGCAGTGGGGGCATTCAAGTAAAGACCTCCCTGTACATGGACGATGTTGCTGTCTTCTGCTCAGATCCAGGGTCGGTCCGCAGATTGATTAGTATCTGCGACCAGTTTGAGTCGGCCATGGGAGACAGGGTGAACCGCAGGAATAGCGAGGCCATGCTCTTTGGCAACTGGCTTGACAGATCTTCCGTCCCCTTCACCATCAAGCCTGACTTCTTGAAGGTGCTGGGGATCTGGTCCGGGGGGGTTGAGGCATGTAACAAAAATTGGCTGGAGCGGATAGCCAGGGTGGGGAGGAAGCTGGAGCAACGCTCCCTCTCCATAACGGGAAAACATTTGGTCATCAGGTGTGAGGTGCTCTCGGGGCTGCTGTACTTGGCACAAGTGTGGCCTGTCCCTCCCTCCTACGCCACAGGGATCACCCGGGCCATCTTCCAGTTCATCTGGGGGTCGAGGATGGACCGGGTGCGACGGGCCACAATGTACAAGTCAGCAGACAATAGGGGCAAAAGCGTGCCCAACGTTGCCCTCATTCTGATGGCCACCAGTGTAGAGCCAAGGCACGTGGGGCACGAAGTGTCACTACCTGCTGAGGTTCTACCTGGCCCCGGTGTTGAGAAGGATGGGCCTGGCGCAGGTGCCACGCAATGTGCCAGCCAGCTGGACATTGCCGCCCCATCTGTCGTCAGTGGAAGGGTTCTTCCGGACCAACACCTTTGACCACATGTCCATCGGGCAGTGGTCAGCACAGAATGTCCTGCAGGCACTGCAGGGAAAGGACTCTATGGACCCGGTGGCGTGGTTCCCTGAGCAGACTGCCCAGCTTGTCTGGCAAAATGCCTCATCGCCAGAACTCACCAACAAGCACCAAGACCTGGCTTGGCTGGCGGTGAGGGGAGCCCTCCCAGTCAGATCCTTCCTGCACCGTCAGAACCTCACTGCCAGCGCACGCTGCCCTCGGGATGGCTGCTATGGAGAGGAGATGGTTGCCCTACTCTTTACAGAGTGTGGGTTTGCTAAAAGAATCTGGAGAAAAATGCAAGGGTCGCTGGTACACTTTATCCCGAACAGCTCCGTCACAGAGGACTCGGTGATTTACGGACTGTTCCCAGGGACACATTCAGAGGCTGACATCGAGTGCTGCTGGAGGGTCATCAACTCGGTGAATGACGCCCTTTGGTCTGCCCGAGCATTGTTCACCACCCAGCAGAGCGAGATGTCCGTCAGGGAATGTTGCCGACTGGCCCGCTGCAGACTGCAGGAGTACGTGCTGAGGGACGCACTGAAGCTCGGTGCAGCCAACGCCAAGGCTCGGTGGGGGAGGGCCACAGTCTAAGGCCCTTCCGCCGCTGGACATGGGGGGCACGGTATGGTGGAGACACCCCTCAAAATAAGGGAAGGTATCCCACGCCATTGTGCCACATGAGTGGCATGAGTGGGGGACTGATTTGTGGAAATTTGGGGAAAAGAAATGTCTAAACTGTATTCATCAATTTGTACAGCCCCCGAAAATGTCGGATGGATTTTCCGCAAGGTTAATGTATTGTATATATTTATCATTTGAATAAAGTATATTTTGAAATTTTAAAAAAAATCTAAAGTAAAAGAGGGCAAGAAGGTGGAAGAATCACCTCCAAGTGATTCTCCTGGAGGAGCACGAGCCCGTGCGTGCTTCTGTGTCTGATGTCTGGATTCACTTGGAATCCCATCTGGGCCGAGCCGCTGATGACCCGCTCCTGTGACAGATTCACCAAGGAAGGCATTTGGACTCAGGAAGGCCCCGGCTCCCACACTCTCTGTGCCCCACCCTGATGCGCACCCCTTTCTCCCACTATACTGTCCCCTCCCCCTTTCGCCTTTCCCACCTGCCATTCCTATGGCCTCACGTTTCACTCCTCATCTCTCCTTATCAGCTCTTTGTCTTCTTTTCATCACTGGCCTTTGGTCCATCCATCTGCCAGTAATAGCTCCCCTCACCTGCATCCATCTATCACTTGCCAGGTTTTGTCCTGCCCCCACCTTTTCCCAGTTTACTCTCCCACCCCCTCCCCCCTCCCCCCTCCACTGTAATTAGTCTGAAGAAGGGTCCCGACTCAAAACATCGCCCATCCATGTCTTCCAGGCATGCTGCCTGACTGGCTAATAATCCAGCATTGTACTTTTTTTTGTAAACCAGCATCTGCAGTTCCTTGTATCTCCCTTTAAACTTTCCAGGTTCTCTGAAACATTTATTATTCCACTGGGTAATATCTTAAAATAATGAATTAAAATGTGCGGGAGTATTAATGAAACATGTAATAGCCTGTAAGATTGATAGATTGGCCGTGAATGTGGTAGATTATCAGTTTACTTCAACATTGCCAGGTGCATGGAAACAGTGCAGACAAATGTAACGAGAAGTTTTCAATTTATTATTTCAAGCAATGAGTTTCTGCCTGGTCTTGTCCTTGCTGTTATTTAGATGCTTCTGACTGGTCTTGTCCTTTCTGTTATTTAGATGCTTTCTGTCATTGCTCCTGCAATGTTAGCTATGTGTTGGATAGTTGGGAACTTGCTTTTTTGATTTCTTTGTTCAAATCCCATCTTCAACTCTCTTACACTATTGGTCATGCTGCTTTTTAAAGAGATGTAAATTAAACCCCATGATAGCATTTTTGAAGAACACCAGGGAAATATTCTTGGGGTGCTGGACAATGTTAATCCTACAAACGTGATCACTTAACATTGTGAAACCTTTCCTGTGTCCAATTTTGTACTTTACAACAGTGGCAATTAGCTGTAAAGAAAAAACAGGAATGTCTGGAGGTTATGAGCAAAGCTATTTAAATGCAGATTCTTTTTTTGCTGTCTAATTCTCTAAATTCCAGTACCAAGGCTTTGAATAATAAACATCATTGCTTTCCTTGACTTGTGGTTGTTATCAAGTGAATTTTTCGTAATCACTAATTTAAGATTAGCACTCAATATGTTGCAAGGTCTTTAAATTGGCAGCACAATGGCTGAGCTAGTAGAGCCTCTGCCTCACAATCTGAGTTCAATCCCGACCTCCGGTGCTGTCCGTGAGAAGTTTGCTTAATCACCTTATGACCACACGGGTTTCCTCCAGGGTGCTCCGGTTTCCTTCCACTTCACAAAGACATGCGGGTTGGTAGGTTAATTGATGTCATAAACTGCCCCCAGTGTGTAAATGGGAAGTAAAATCTCAGAGTGTTGATAAGAATGTGGGGAGACAAAGCAAGGTAGGCTAAGTGCAGTGTAAATGGGTGGTTGATGGACGCCCTGGCCTTGGTGGGCCAAAGAGCCTGTTTGTTTGATTGATGTGAGAAATGAGAGAATTACAACTGAATCATATTTTTAAAGATAAAAAAGACCTTTCGTTTAGAAAACGGTGGCAACAAATGAGTTGTGGAAAGATAGCAACTTATCAGTGCATAAAAAAACAAGCAGAGTGCAGAGATTTGGGCTCACTGCACTGTCAGCCAAAGTAAATGTAGGGACTGCAGAAGGAGACTGACACTGATTACATCAAAAATAAAAGTTATAACAGTCAAGAAAGATTGAATGGATTGGGTGCTGATCACAAAAAGTGGCATCTGAGAGGTATGAACTGATTTCAGAAATGGGGTGGAGAGAAAGTCATATGGAAGACTAGTGGAGGATGGGATGGACCTGAACTTGATTGGCTGAGATAAGAAGAAATCAAATTCAAGGAATTGAGGAGAAATGTCTTTGGCCAATGAAGAGAATTCCACACTCACAACTCTCTGTGTGAAAAAGTGATTCCTCATCTCCGTTCTAAATGGCTTACCCCTTGTTCTTAAACTGTGACCCCTAATTCTGGACTCCCCCAACATCGGGAACATGTTTCCTGCCTCTATCGTGTCCAAACCCTTAATAATCTTATATGTTTCAATAAGATTGCGCTCATCCTTCTAAATTTCAGAGAATACAAGCCCAGCCGCTCCATTCTCTCAGCATAAGACTGTCCCGCCATCCCGAGAATTAACTTTGTGAACCTACGCTGCACTCCCTCAATAGCAAGAGATTCAGCCAATGAATCTCTTGCTATCGAGTCCCAGCTCCAGAGTCCTGAATAAAACCGAGGGGTAAGGTACCAAAATCAAATAGCTCAAACCTAGAGCTATTTGATTTTGGTAGGAGGCATTCCTGAAGAGAACCATATAGAGGCATGGAATAGGAAAGGGAAAATTACAAGATTACTTCCAATAGTTCAAATTTAGGGCTGACTGCAGTAAATTTCATCTTGGCACCTGAAAAGGTCAATGTTGGCTTGTACAACGGGATACATGAATGGAGGAAGGGTAGAAGGATACTTTGTTAGCGTGAGATGTAAATGGGAAAAGAAGGCTCATTTGGAGGAGAGACATAACCAAATGGCCTGTTCATATGCTGCGGACTTAGGGGAATTGTGTGTAGGATGGAAAAGAGTGGGGCTAAAAATGACTGTTGCAATTCATTTGACTCATCCTATACATTTTAGAGTCATATAGTCATAGAATCACACAGCACAGAAGCAAGATTTTCAGCCTAATTTGGTCATTGCCCTTTGTAAGATGCCTTACAAAGGGCAATGCTAGTCCCATTTGCCCACATTTGCTCCACATACCTCTAACCTTTGGCTTTTCCAAAAACATATCAGGTGTGTGTTTAAAGTGCCGCTCAAAAAGTGGATACATTTAAATTCTGGGCTGCTAGCTGATGAACAGTCCACCGCTCAGCCATCCATCCTGCAGATGCTGTGATTTATGCAGTGTTTCAAATTGCTGGGGTCAACGGGAGAGCACTTTATACTTCTGGGGCAGGTAAAAGAAATTATGATCAGAAAGAAGAGCATGCAGCTGTGATTATAGTGCTTCCTGATGAGAGTGTACATGAAATATTGTGTACAGGTCTGGTCTCTGCACCCAAGATAATGCATGCTGAAGATCATATAAAATAGGAACAGGAGTAGGCCATTCAGCACTTTAAGCTAGCTTACCATTCAATGTAATTACAATAATTGAAATGCATGGAGTCATACAGCATGTAAACAGGCCCTTCAGCCCACCAAGTCTATGCCATCCTTCAATGATATGCCATTCAACTATTTTGACTCATCCTTTCACAGACATAACTTTTAGAATCATACAGTCATAGAACCATAAGGCACGGCAACTCGCCCATACCAACCAAGATGCCATTCTAAGCTAGCCCCATCTTAAATTTAGAAACAAGGAATTACAGATGCTGGCTTACAAAAAAAGACACAAAGTACTGGAGAACCTGACCTGCTGAGTTACTCCAGCATTTTATGGCATCATAAATCTACTCCACCTAAACTGATTTTATTCTCCCCATGTTCCCATAATCTCTCTCAAGATTTAACCTCACCTCTGCACACTAGGGGCAATTTTTAGTGGTCAATTAATCTAACAACCCAGCCTTTTTTTTTTGGAATATGGGAGGAAGCTGGAGCACCCAGTGAAAATTCAAGCAATCATGGGGATAACATGCAAACTCCACATAGCCAGCTGTCGTGGTCAGGATTGAACCCAAGTCGCTGGAGCTGGAGGCAGTTGCTCTGCTAGCTGTGCCACTGTACCCTGTTCAAGCTTTCTCCACATATTTCTTGATCTCTCTAGCACTAAGGAAAATCCTTCTTGAATACAGATCATAATTCAGGCTAACCTAGCTTCTGTGAGAATGCCACTAATTCACCACTTTCTGGGAAAGGAAAAGAGAGAGGCCAGCAAATGTTCAGCAGGTTATTCTGGCATGGGCCTTTATCCTTTGAGGAAAATTTATGTAGACTGGCCCCATACTCTCTTGACTTTCGAACAATGAGAGGTGACCTCAACGAAAATGATAGAATTCTCATGGGGCTTGATAAGGTACATGTGGACTAGATGTTTTCCACATGGAGTCACAAGGAATCACAGTATCAAAAGGGATAGGCCATTTAGGACGGAGGGAAGGAGAAATTTCTTCACTCAGAGAGAAGAATCTTTGGAATTCTCTATCCAAGATGCTCAATCAGTGAAACAGGGAATCAATGCAATCAAGGGATATCGGGTTGGCACAGAAAAGTGGTGCAGAAGGAAAATATCTTTCTGAAATGTGGAATAGACATGAGGGGCCAAATGCTCTACTGTTGCTTCTATTTCTTAACTTCTGATGTTGACAGTGGGGGGAAAAAAATATTAGGCAATGGCAGGTGAGAGGGCTACAGTTTCTCAGACACTTAAGTCCAGACCTTAGCAAGTTGGTTGAAGGTGAACCTAGAAGTCCTACACTTCAGCATTAGATTACCTTAAGGGATGCATGGTATTTCACCACTTACAGGACAAACAAAGAAGCAATGGAGATGTAATGAAGATTTACAAGATGTTGCCAGGTCACAAGGGATGGAGTTGTAGGGAGAGATTGAACAGGTTTGAACTTTATTCCTTGGAGCATAGGAGACTGAGAAGTGACCTTATAGTGACATGCAAAATCATTTGGAGCATAGATTAGGTGAAAGCATAGTCTTTTTCTCAGGAAAGGGGAATCAAACACTAAAGACCGTAAGTTTAAGATTAGGGGAAAGAGGGTGGTGCATATGTGGAACAAGCTGCAAGAGAAAGTGGTTTAAAAAACATTTAAAAGACATTTGGACATAGTCATGGATAGGAAAAGTTCAGAGGGATATTGGCCAAATGCGGGCAAATGGGACTAACTGAAATGGGCAGCTTGGTCAGCGTGGGTGAGTAGGCTGAAAGGCCTACTTCCATGCTGTATTACTCTATACTCTCTCTTAGACCAGCCCACCTTTTTTCAAAGGATAATTGTTGAAATCACTGGGAAATGTTTCTACATCAAAACGCATAAAAGGCCGATTGCAAACTCTGCCTGTACTATGAGCAGGGAATTCCAGAGAAGAGGACGGTAGAAGATGTTGATACCAATGATGGGACAAAGGAAACTGGTGCGCCAAAGAGGTCAGAAATGCGGTAACCAGAGAGCATTGTAGGAGGTTATTGTGGGAGGGGAGATGTTCCTAATGTGGATCACTGGTTGTGATTGAGGAGATTCTTTGAGAAAACTTGCTTTTTGTTAAAAATGTGCTCTGCCGGATTGCAAATAACTAACATTCTGTTTCTCTTACTCTGCAATGTTGTACCATGCTTAGCTTCAACATATTCTATCACATATTTTTCTAGGCTAATAATGTCAACTTCATGGGACTTCTATAAATAATATACATAGTTCTGAGAATACACAAATCGTTCTTTCCCATACTTTGCCTGCCAGTTGCTGTTGACAAACTTGAAATAAATGCAGCGGAATACAGTAAGTGGCTCCCTTTTCCAGTTATAAAATTTGTCTGGTAGGATATGATGATGACAGACGATGGTGCTTTTGGCATCTATTGCTATAAATGGTCAGTAAAAAGACTTAAACAAATGTCTGGGAGTATCAAAACTGCAAATGGTCAGTAAACAGTCTTATGACGATGCTAAACTTCCAACTTGGCATTTACAGTCCATTGCCAGCTCATAAACTAGGTTAATAAATCTATTGCCACAATGCTAAGGAGAGTCTATGCACCCTTCAGTGGCAGCAGTATCCAGAATCAGGGGGTCAAAATAAAAGGTCTGCTGTTCAGGACTGAGAAAATAAATATTTTCACCTAGTGGGTGGTGAATCGTTGGAATTAGGGATACAATATGCAAACAGATTTTTCGGCCCACTGAGTCCATGCTGACCATCAATCACCCCTTTTATGACTGACCAATGTTGTTCTCCTCTCATTCCAATCAACTGTCCCCCAAATTTTTCCACTTACCGGCACACTAGAGCCAGTTTACAGCTGCCAATTAATCCACCACCATCCAACAAGTCTTTGCAATGTAGGAGGACATCAGAGTATCTGGAGGAAACCCACGGGGTAATAGAGTCATAAAGTTGTATAGCATGGAAACAGGCCCTTTGGCCCAATTCGTTGATAGCAATAAAGGTGCTTGCATAAGCTAGTCCTATTTGCTTGCATTTGGCCTTATCCCTCTGAAGCTTTCTAATCAATGTAGCTGTCCAAATGTATTTTAAATGTTGCATTTCTACCGGCCTCACCACTTCCTCCAGTAGCTTGTTCCTTGTAAACAGAAAGAGCGTAAACGCCACACAGACAGCACACAAGGTCAGGAATGAATCAGAGCCACTGGTTCTATGAGGTGGCAGCCATGACATCACCCGTTACTGCCCAAGTAAAAACCTTGTCACTGAGTATTTTCAAGAAAGAGGTTGATTGATTTTGGGGGATTTTGGGGCAATTAAGGAATACTGCTTAATTCAGGAAAGTGACCCTAAGGTAAAGATATTAACCTTGATCTTGCAGTTTTGTTTTATATAGCTGCAATATGACTTGCTGATTATTATACCAACGAAGGCAAGCATACCAAATGCCTTCTTTATTATTTTATCTACTTGTGTTGCCATTTTCAGGGAGTTGTAAACTTGAACCCAAGACCCCCCCTCTACAACAATGCTCTTACGGGTTCTGCAATTAACATTATCCCTTACATTCAACCTCTCAAAGTGCAACACTTCGCATCTGCCCAGATTTTATTCCATTTGCCATTTCTCCACCCTGATATGTAACTGATCTGCATCCTGCTGTATACAGTGGCTTGCAAAAGTTTTCATACCCCTTAAACTTTTCCACAATTTGTCACGTTACAACCACAAACGTAAAAGTATTTTATTGGGATTTTATGTGATAGACCAAAACAAAGTGGTGCATAATTGTGAAGTGGGAGGAAAATGATACATGATTTTCACATTTTTTTACAAATAAAAAAACTGAAAAGTGTGGCGTGCAAAAGTATTCAGCCCCCTTTACTCTGATACCCCTAAATAAAATCCAGTGCAACCAATTGCCTTCAGAGGTCACCTTATTAGTAAATGAGTCCACGTGTGTAATCTAATCTCAGTATAAATACAGCTGTTCTGTGATGGCCTCAGAGGTTTGTTGGAGAACATTAGTGAACAAACAGCATCATGAAGCCCAAGGAACAAGCCAGACAGGTCAGGGATAAAGTTGTGGAAATGTTTAAAGCAGGGTTAGGTTATAAAAAAATATCCCAAGCTTTGAATATCTCACGGAGCACTGTTCAATCCATCATCTGAAAATGGAAAGAGTATGGCACAACTGAAAACCTACCAAGACATGGCCGTCCACCTAAACAGACAGGCCGGGCAAGGAGAGCATTGATCAGAGAAGCATCCAAGAGGCCCATGGTAACTCTGGAGGAGCTGCAGAGATCCACAGCTCAGGTGGGAGAATCTGTCCACAGGACAACTATTAGTCGTGCACACCACAAATCGGGCCTTTATGGAAGAGTGGCAAGAAGAAAGCCATTGTTAAAACAAAGCCATAAGAAGTCCCGTTTGCAGTTTGCCACAAACCATGTGGGGGACACAGCAAACATTTGGAGGAAGGTGCTCTGGTCTGATGAGACCAAAATTGAAGTTTTTGGCCTAAACGCAAAACGCTATGTGTGGCGGAAAACTAACACTGCACATCACCCTGAACTCACCATCCCCACTGTGAAACATGGTGGTGGAAGCATCATGCTGTGGGGATGGTTTTCTTCAGCAGGGACAGGAAAGCTGACCAAAGTTAATGGGAAGATGGATGGAGCCAAATACAGGGCAATCTTGGAAGAAAACCTGTTAGAGTCTGCAAAAGACTTGAGACTTGGGTGGAGGTTCACCTTCCAGCAGGACAACGACCCTAAACATACAGCCAGAGCTACAATGGAATCCAAGCATGTTCATGTGTTAGAATGCCCCAGTCAAAGTCCAGACCTAAATCCAATTGAGATCTCTGGCAATACATGAAAATTGCTGTTCACAGACACTCTCCATCCAATCTGACTGAGCTTGAGCTATTTTGCAAAGAAGAATGGGAAACAATTACAGTCTCTAGATGTGCAAAGCTGGTAGAGACATACCCCAAAAGACTTGCAGCTGTAATTGCAGTGAAAGGTGGTTCTACAAAGTATTGACTCAGAGGGGCTGAATACTTTTGCACATCACACTTTTCAGTATTTTATTTGTAATAAAATTTGGAAAGCATGTATCATTTTCCTTCCACTTCACAATTATGCACCACTTTTTGTTGGTCTATCACATAACATCCCAATAAAATACATTTATGTTTGTGGTTGTAACGTGTCAAAATGTGGAAAAGTTCAAGGGGTATTAAAACATTTGCAAGCCACTGTATCCTTTGACAGTCCTCTTTACTGTCTGTAACTCTGTAACTCAGCCAATTTTTGTGTTGTCTCCAAACTTGCTCACCAACCTATCTATGTTTTTTTCCAGTCCGAAAAAGGCTCTTGACCCGAAACATCACCCATTCCTTCTCTTCAGAGATGCTGCCTGTCCCGCTGAGTTACTTCAGACGTTTGTGTCTACCTCATGTTTTTTCCCCAAGTAGTTTATATAGACACAAACATCAGAGGTTCCAGCACTGAACCCAGCGGGTCACCACTGATCACAGATCTCCAGCTAGAATAAAACCCTTCCACCATAACTCTCTTTCTTCTATAGGTGAGTCTGCTCTGAATCCAAAACTACCAAATCACCAAACATCCCTAGTACCGTAATCTTCTGGATCAGCCAACCATGATGGTCCTTGTCAAATGTCTTACTGTATGTAGACAACATCCACTACTATACCTTCATCAATCACCTTCATCTTCTCCTCTTAAAACACAAACTAGTTTATAAAACGTGACCTGCCTGGCACAACGTATTGCTGACTGTCCCTAATTTGCCTACTCTCTTCTGAATGTGACTAAATCATGTCCAGATAATCCACTCCAATAGCTTCCCGACCACTAATGTGTGGCTCACTGGCCTAGAATGTCCTGACTTATCCCTATTTCCATACTTAAGAACAACATTGGCTACTCTCCAGTCCTTAAAGCCCATCAAGAGCCCGAACACCACCTCCTTCTTGATCTTAAAATGTATTGTCCATGCTGATCTCACTGTCTTCACCGTCCTTCACCTTGATGAATACAGATGAAAGTACTTGTTTTGTGCCTCACCTACATCCACTGACTCCAAGTAAAAATTATTTCCTTTATCCTTGAGTGGTCCTATCATCTCCCTTGTTACCTTCTTGTTTTTAATATATGTGTAAAATGCTTTGGAATTTGATTTGATCTGACTTGTCATGGTCATCGAATGGTCCTTGTTGGCCCTCCTAATTCCCTGCTTGAGTTTTTTCCTGCTTTCTTAATATTCCTCAATGCTCATGTCTGATTTCATTTTCTAAATCCCTACATATGCTTCCTTTATCAAACACATTTTCAATCACCTAAGGTTTCCTTACCTTGCCATCATTGACCCTACTCCTTCCTGGAACATAACGGTCCTGAACTCTGATTAGCTGGTCTTTAAACATATCATTAGACACAACCATCTTGAAGGACAGGGGCTAGAGGCAAGGAAGCATCACCAAATCCCTCGTATAAGGTCACATCTTTGCCACTTAATATATAATATAATATAACAATTACAGCACGGAAACAGGCCCTCTCGGCCCTTCCAGTCCGTGCCGACCATTTGTTTTCCCCTAGTCCCATCTACCTGCACTCAGACCATACCCCTCCATTCCCTTCACGTCCATATACCTATCCACTTTACTCTTAAATGTTAAAATCGATCCTGCCTCCACCACTTCTGCTGGAAGCTCATTCCACACAGCCACCACCCTCTGAGTAAAGAAGTTCCCCCTCACGTTTCCCCAAAATCTCTGTCCCTTAATTCTCATGTCATGCCCTCTTGTTTGAATCTTCCCTACCCTCAATGGGAAAAACGTATCCACGTCAACTCTGTCTATCCCTTTCATCATTTTAAAGACCTCAATCAAGTCCCCCCTTAACCTTCTGCGCTCCAAAGAATAAAGACCTAATTTGGTAAGACATTGTCACCCTGGTACCAATAAAGTAGATAGTGAGCTCAGGGCTTTGGAGGGCTGCATGCTTCTCGCCTCATTTTCATACAAATTCACATTGCAGAAGGGTAGCAGAGAAGGGCTTGCCCAGGACCCAGAGGAAAATTTCTTCTCAATCCTGGTCCAATTTAGCATTGCCAAGCCCTGCCAAAAGGTGGCTCATATTAACTTTTCCTGGGACTTTGCTCCCTTGCTCAGAACTATGTTAAGTCATTAACCTCTTGGTCTGGAGGTGCAATCTTGCCCTGAGTAAAAGGGCATAATTATATCACACCTTGCATGACCTTCTCAAAGTTATTCATACACAGTGAAATACTTTGGAAGTATTGCCCCTGCTGTGGAAAGCAGCAACAATTAGATAACAAACAGACAATCAGTCCATTAGCAGTTGATATTGATCAGGAAACTGCTAAGAACAACGCAGTTCTTTGAAATTATGCAGCTATTGTACATTCTGGTTTCTTCATCAACCTTCTCACTGAATCAACAGGTAGCTAAACGGGACCAGCTCACACCCCCTTTCAGCCACTCTTTCTGAGACTTCTTTCAACATTTAAACACAGCGGGATGTACAGATTAAAGCAGCTTCTTGTCAGGACAAGTTTGTCCGTTCAGTCAGATTCAGCTGTCAAGAGAGTCAAATTGCCCACAGCAACAAAATATATGCAGAAGAATCTTTTTTTTGTCTTTTCACATGTCTGAAAGTTTGTTTTGAAATTGCTTGATTATAGAGGTGAAGAATACAGCGGTGGCAATGTGGAACATTCCAAGTACTTGGGAAATGTTCAGCATTCACTTTGGAGGGTGGGTTGATATCCCAGAGGTTAGTTGTTTCTAGAGAGATTTAAGTAAGTGAGATTACACACTCTATTTCACACTTTATCTGATATTCTCATCAATTTATAATTGAGAAGCCTGGAGAACAATTTATAGGCTTATCTTTAAATCAAATCATGGCAGTTATGGATGTTAATTTCAGTTCATGATCAGGGATTTTTAAAAGTGTGTAATCTGATCATTAGTAATGATGACCAGGTGATAAAAACCTGTGTGGTTCACTCATGCCTCAGGGATGGAAATCTGACAGTAATACTCATAATAAAAACAAAAAAGGTCAGAATAATTCAGTGGGTTCTAATGAAACCTTTGATCAGATACATTGACCGTTTCACTTTCCATAGATGCGACTTGACCCTGCTGAGTGTTTCTAGCATCTTATATTTAATTTCAGATTTCTAGCCTCTGCTGATTTTTGGTTCCCATTATTAACAAATCTGGAGATAGACACAATAAGCTGGAGTAACTCAGAGGGACAGGCAGTATTTCAGGTCGAGAACCTTGAAGGGTCTCGTCCCGAAATGTCACCCATTCCTTCTCTCCAGAGTTGCTGCCTGTCCCACTGAGTACCTGTAACTCCAGCTTGTTTGTGCTTATCTTCAGTTTGAACCAGAATCTGCAGTTCCTTCTTACACATGCACTAATCTGGAATACATGTAACTCCTGGTCAACACAGAATATTGATTTCTCTAACTTCAAGAAATCCTTGCAACCCCTCTCCCTCCATCCCTCCATCCCTTCCCCAACGTAGTCATCATATGGGTTTCACAGTCATCCTGTTGAGTTACACTGTCTATATAATTCGTTATCACCTACTCCACAGCCAATAATGGACTATTGTGGCCTCCACCTTTCCTTGATCGTAATTGCTTTTTGTATATATTGCATTCATTCTTTCTATGTAACTTCTATATCTCTCGTTTCCCTTTCCCCTGACTCTCAGTCTTAGGAAGGGTCTCGGCCCAAAATGTCACCTATTCCTTTTCTCCAGAGAAGCTGCCTGACCCACTGAGTTACTCCAGCTTTTTGTGTATATCCACTGCAGGACACTTGACTCTCAGTGCCACTAGAACACCAATATTTAAACTGAGAAGATGTAAAATCAGACAAAACTCAGCACTTCATTCACAACAAAGTTGCTTCCAGTGTATCAATCTTCTATCGTCCTCTACACAGGCTGGTGTCTAAATTTGGAGACCTGTCACAAAGACTCCCCAACCAACAGCCTGTTGTAGTCCTACTTTAGAGATTATTATGTGCTAGACTCCTCCATCACACTCCCTGGGATCCACTTACAACAGATCCATCAGATCAAAACTGGGCATCCATGAGGTGTTGTGGACCATCAGCAACACCAGAATGTATCTCACCACCATCTGTAAGCTTGTGGCTCTGTATAGTCTAATACTACCATTATTGTCATGCCCGAGTCAACCCTGGTTCAGTGAGAAGTGCAGAAGGGCAGAGAGAGAAGGGTTCAAATGTTAATCTAACAGGGCTCACAAACCAAGAATGGGTAAGTTGAATGTGAATCCCCTGATTTCAATTCTATCCCTGTCGAAACCTGTCCAGTGTGAAATGGAATTATCTGTCATCATTGCAGTGATGGACCTGTGCCCTCCTTTGCAAAGGCAAGTGATCAATCCTTTCAGCCTTTGCAGCCTGCTTGTAAATCCATCTTATGGCATTGAGTGACTTCAGAACCCTTTGATAATATCCATTGTGGGCAAGAAGCTTTGTAGGCCCAAAGCAAAGCAACTTAACTGCCACATCTTCCCTGAATTCTACCAGGTCAGTGCAGGACAGAGTCTTTAATGTTACTAACAGTTTGGAGGAGCAAGACCAATCTGCACGTTTCCACTGAGACTCAAAACACTCTCAGGTCAAACAAACACTCTGAACTTCTTTCTGGAATGACTAAGCTCAGTTTCATGCCCCTTACTGCTAATCAATTTGGTCACCACACACTGCAAACTGAGAGGCAACATTTTTAGTTTAGATCATCAGTATATCTACACACAATGTTCTTTTGTTCCTTTTTCATACTGAAAGAACTCATACTTACACTGCACTGATAATGTTCCAAAGCACTTTGCAATAAGTGAACGCTGTATGAAGTGCAGTAAAGTAGGTAAATATAACAGATATTTTCCACTCTGCAAGCTCCAATGAGCAGTAACACCCTGGTGACTGGATAATGTGGTTAACTGATGCCAGGTCATCTTTATCTTATTCATCCCAAACACATTATTCAAATAATACATGTGGAGGTCAAAGCTTAACAATAGGAAATTCAGTAATAAACAAATATAACAAACCTGCAGATACTGGAAATCTGAAATGAAAACAGAAAATGCTGAAAACACACAGCAAGTCAGAGTCTTGTCAGTGAAAGGCAGACCCTTATGTATGAAATCTGATGTCAAGACATTCCAATACACTGTACATTATAGATAATAGACAATAGATGCAGGAGTAGGCCATTTGGCTCTTCGAGCCAGTACCGCCATTCAATGTGATCATGGCTGATCATCCCCAATCAGTACCCCGTTCCTGTCTTCTCCCCATATCCCCCGACTCCGCTATCTTTAAGAGCCATTACAGTCATGTCATTTTGCTAATGATGGAAACATCGTAACTAATTTATGCATAGCAAGTTCATACAAGGAGCAATGGGTTTGCTTGGATATTGTTGTGCACTATGAGAGTCACACTCCATGTCCTTGCGCGGTGACCTAATGATTGCTTCATCCTGGGCAAATTTCCAGGGCACAACAAAATCACCATTACACATTTTGTATCATGCATTAATGAGTCAGGAATATCAGAAACATTCAATGTCCGCGTGTGGCATTGACAGCTAGCTACACTGACCAGCTGTCATTTTCATGAGGAGGGCCTGTTTTGCTTTCTCCCCCCCCCCTTCCTTCCCATCACCTCTCCTTCTGTGGATCTGGCCCAGGTGTTGAGATTCTCAGTGGGGCTAAGTGCAATCTTTTCTCATAAATTAGGTTGCTCAACACCAGCCACAGGTTCTAGGTCATTATCTGATTACAACCACATTGCTCTTTTGATTTTTGCCAAAAGCTTCTTGACTTTGATATTGAATGGTTCCATGGAAATGCAAGTGGTACCCGATTGAATGGGGGACAAGAAATTACAACATGGTTAGGATATGATGGGCAGTTTCAAAATATGGTAACAACAGCTTTATTTATAGGGCTAGAGAGCATTCATATGTAATGCATCAAACTGTAAAATAGTTGTAGCAATATACAGCACATATGGCCTCTCAATCAAAACTGACCTGGATCAGGTTTGAAGGAAGTGGAGTCAAAATGGGCTGCCTAAATGGTTTCAACAGATTGCTAAATATTTAAGTGTGGTTAGTGGAACCCTGTGGAGTGAAATACACTCCCTATGCCTGGAACATTTGTCTCCAAAAGGATATGTTAGCTCCAGGAGGCAGAGGGAAAATAAAGCTTCCTGGCTGAGAGTGTTCTTATTCACAACACATCCTATTATTTGACAGCTGTGGTTTTCAAGTGTATAACTTTTTCCTTCGCCAGCTGTTTATTTTGTAGGATGTGAAGCAAACATGCAGGCCATTCAGCCCGGCGCCACTTGTGTGCCCACGCTATTGCACCAGTGCCTTCTATTCCTTTCCCATTCGTACTCTTAAGTGGTTTTCCCTTAACTACATCTGGATTAGAGGTCTAAATTGTTCCATGAGGAGTACATTTCACTTCACAAGGTAAGATCACGGCTCTTGATCAAACTACTCTGTCCGCCATTTTCCTTTTAATCCCTCTTCCCACCCGCATTCCCTTCCAACCACTGAGCCTCCCTCCAGATTTACATTGCATTCCTTCTTTTCCTTCCTAATCTGCCTCCCTTTATCTCCATTTCACCTTCAGCCTTTACCCATCTGTCAATCGCCCCTCCTCACTTACATCCACCTATCATTTGCCAGTTTTTCTCCTCACCTCTTTCTACCAGTTATCTCCCTTGTCCTACATCAGTCTGACGAAGGGTCCCAACCTAAAATGTTCTCTGAACATTTCCCTCCACAGATGCTACCTGGCCCACTGGGTTCCGACAGCAGTTTGACACAAAAGGCCGGAGTAACTCAGCAGCTCGGGCAGCATCTCTGGAGAAAAGGAATAGGTGACATTTTGGGTCAAAACCCCTTTTTGGACTTTTGACACGAAATGTCACCTCTTCCTTTCCTCCAGAGATGCTGCATGACCTCTTTTGCACAAGATTCCAGTGTCTGCAGTGTCTTGTGTCTCTTGTCTCTTGATTATATAGATTTCTCCTAATTATACTGTATTTATAGATCCTAATTATGTGTATCATACCTTGTTTATCCTATTCAACACCTACATAAAAATCCCCCCCTAACCCCTCCAAAATCAAGTCATCCTTCAAGCCTTTTTTTTACCAGAGAGGGTTGTCCCAGTTTGACAGGTGTAACCTCTTAGTTATGGTCACTGTGAGTGTGAAGTTTCAGTCAGGTGAACACTTTTATAGTAATGGGCCTCTTGCGGGCTCCCATTGCCACTGACCTGACAGCGCGCTCCAGTTATTTCCCTTGTTACTTTAAAAGCCAGCTCTGCCATGTCACCACACAGACTGCAGAAACTCCTTTTCCAAATGAATGTTACTTATGTGTGACATGTGAAATTGGGCAAATTACAATGCTAGGCCATCCATTACTAGGTTGGTATTGGAAGGGTGGAGAGGATATAACAACAGCAACAGATCCTTCAGCTCATCAATCCAGCACCCACCAGCAATCATCTAATTCTACAATATCCTATTATCTTTAAAACCCAGTAACTCTTCCCAGATTCTACCACACCGCTGCCTACTACAACAATCTATAATGGCCAATTGACCATTGGGATGTGAGAAGAAACCAGAGGGCCCAGAGGAGTCCAAGATGGTCACAGGGAGAATGTGTAAGCTCCACACAGACAGCGTCCAAAGTTAGAATTTAACTGGGGTCACTGGAACTGTGAGGCAGTAGCTCTGCTAGATATGTCACCATGCCGCCCAATGACTATCCTTGAATAAAAGATTATATTGTTTTAACTTTGTGGGATATTGCTGTGCAAAGGCACTGCTGTGATCCCCAAATTTCAACTGTGATTATAGTTCTAAAGCCTGCAACGGTCATGAAAGGAACTGAGGACGTTTTTCTTTCAATATTGTGTACAAATTTGCCAATTATAATTTGCGAATTTCTAGTTGTGTCTGCTAGGTGCTGATTTCTACTGGAGCCTGAATTTTATGTTATTTCCCCTCCCTCTTCCAGCTTAGATTTACACCCAGACCCTGTTAACAGAATAGACTTTGACTTCAAAACATGTTTGCTGTAAATCAAGTCGTCTTCACTTGAGTTTATTTGGAAATGGCACTAAAAGCTTTAATATTTGAAGGACTAGTTAATTGTTCATAAATCACATTGTGTTCCCTCTAAATCAAGCATCTCTTTCATAAGTACCCAAGTAGAAACTTTACAACAGACGCACATTTCACCTGACCAGGCATGTTGCATAGTTCCATACTGTGGAATTTAGCCAGACCTTTCATTGCAAGATTTTCAAGCGTTCTGATATTTAAGTCTTACTTTTACTTTTAATATTTTCTTATGACTTATAAGGAGACCGTTTGGCCAACGAGCCCATACCGGCTCTCGGAGCCCAATCCCCACCTATTCCCTAACCTCTGCCCATCAACACCCCTCTGATTCCACCCACCTACACTCAGGGTAATTTACAGCAGTCAATTAATCTACTAGTACATCTTTGGGATGTGGGAGGAAACCACAGCACCCAGTAGAAACCCACATGGTCACAGGGAGAATGTACAAACTCCACACAGACAGCACTGGAGGTCAGGGTCCAAGAATTGTGAGGCAACACACTCTCAGAAGATCCATTGAGCCACCCAATTCATTTTTCTCAACATATTCATAATACTCTGCAGAGAGCAGTTGAAGTGAATAGTCTGGAAACTTTGAGGAAATGCTGAATTAGGAAGAAAGGAGAACAATGATGTGCTGAAATGTTTTGATAACCATATTAGTCAAATATTCCTCTTGCTGTTCTGTGAATTGTATTTAATCATTGTTCCAAGGACAATGGTCCTGCCTGCAGGATTTTGGCCAACATGTAAAATACCCCCATTCATTCTTCATTTATACAGAGAGAGAGAGAATTTCAATTCATTGATTCTATATTGAAAGAAACACAGTATTTGCAGAGGGCCTTGTCCAGCAATCAATTATTTCTAAAGAAAGACTGACTTGTGATGGAGTCAAACATGACAAATGATTTTGCTCACAGGAAAGTCCTACAGGCAACATACCAAACAAATCACTTTACAAAAAAATAACTAGTTTTGGAGGGTTTATTTTAAGGGCGCATCATTGTCGAGTCCCCAGTCTTCTAAACTATTCAGTTTGAACAGTCATAGAACATATCCATTCATTAATGTTCAATGTATTAATGTTCACCATTATGCCTGTGATTATTTAGGGTCCATGCCCTCCAGTTACGAAGCCTCTTTTCACTACAGCAAATAGTGCACCACTGTCCGTGTGGGGAATCCATTGTAACCAAAATCCCATCAACACCTTAAAAATTACTCGGTTTATGGAAAATCTATACAGACACATTAAAGCCCTCACTGGTGTTCTGAATATAATCATCATCTACATTGTATTGAACCAGTCACATGATGGCCCGAAGTAGATAAAGTGCAGCTGTTTTCCTTTCCCTGAAAGGATCAGTACAAAGGCTGGATTTAAAAGTGTTGGCAGTAACATGCCCAGAGGTAACACTGAGTTGCCAGGGTATGAGTTTATAGAGATTACTTGCAGGTTGATAATCTCCTTGGCGGTTGGTTGCTGAATAATCAAGATGCCTGTCAAAACCCAAGGTGAATGCAAAAATCTCAAAGAACTATCTTGAGTTGGCAGTTTTCTTTTTTATATTTATTTCTATATTTATCCCTCTATTAAAACATGTGTTATTTTGATATCATGCCATTTTAGGTGCACAGTTGGCAGGTTTTCTCCCTATCAATCATTATAATCTAGATTTCTCCAGGTTGTGTTCCTGAATCGTATTGTTGTCATTTTTTATTCATGAAGTAATTCTGGGACACTATGTGTGACTTAATTAGAACAAACCCACAGTTCCTGAGGAACAAGTACAACTCACACCTGTTTGACAACCGTGTTTTTCTGTACAGCAGGTTTTACTAAGCTTCTATAATTGTCCTGGAGTTTCCAGGAACAAAGAGATTAATGTCCGAGGGCACAAGCAAACCCAGGAGAATAGTTTTGGGGAGGGTTTGGTATTATAACCACTCCTGTGTCTGTTTTTTGAAGGGTGAAGCAAAATGAAAGATAGCCAAATTGCACAAAGCAAGATCCCACAAAATGTCTTCTAACATTTCCTTCAAATACCTTTGCTTATTCATTCTTTAAAAATTGTAAATTGGCAAGAAAATGGTGGGATGGGAGATCATGTAACAAGAACGTCATACATCCAAATGGATTCAACGAACAAGATGTTTATATGTGTCTCAACAAGCAATAGACACGAGTCACACCTGCTTTATTTGGCTGGCTTACTGAGGTGGAGATATTGCAAAGGTGTTCCACGATTCTAGTTTGAGGCAGAGAATTGCTGGCTAGCTTAGCCTGCACACTGATGTTGGCCAGGAGACTCAGCTGATCAGCTAATAAAGCCATCAAAAGGTCTTCAATAATTTACCATTTTACAATTTCTTCTGTCATAATTTGGTTTCCATTTGAAGAATCGTTTTGTAGGTTGCTTCACCTGCCTTGTGTGGTTGAGTCTGACAGATCTTGGGCCCTGGTGAGGTTAAGCCACGTTAACCTCTGTAACATCCAGCTACATTCCTCGCCATAAATCAGTTCTGTGAGACAAAAGTTAAAAGTCCCAAAGTTGAGGGAGTTCGACCCAGACAACAGCCATCCCCCAATCTACATCACTAATACAGATTACAGTCTGTGTTGCTGCTGGGATCTTGCTGTGTACAAAATGACTGTCATACTTTTGTTTAATTTTTCAAGAAAAATCCTCAATAGTTGTAAAGCACTTTGGGACATCCAGGGAATACCCAAGGCATTACATAAATAAAATTTTAACCGGCAATGAAAATCCGTGTGTTCAAAATATTTCTCCTGATGATTCATTATTTTGAGCAAAGAAAATTTAGCTTTGCGTGTTATGTCTTTAGATCCAATTGCTTTGTCTTTCACAGGGAATATTTTATTTCCGTGTTAGATCTGATTTGGACCAGTTTATGTTTTATTATTTTCCATGGGGGGAACAGTGCAGTATAAATACTGGACTTACTATTTATACTGAGTTTTCATCCCTGTTCCCCACAGGGACCAAAACCCAGACAACTTGACTGTGCTCCAACAGGTAGACTCATCACAGAAATTTAAGTCTCAAAGCAGGATGTGCTATTGCTGTCCTCTATTGGACAGAGAATGCCATTACAGCCATTTGTGTTCCTAGAGTTTTTTTCTCTTTAAGGATAGCCACGAAGAACTGCAGATCCTGGTCAGTGCACAAAAGGACACAAAGTGCTGTAATAACCCAGCAGGTCAGGCAGCATTCCTGGAAAACATGGGTAGGTGACTTCAAGTCAAGACCCTTATTCAGCTAAACACTTGAGTTTGGTCTGCCAAGGACTACTGGATCTCTCGGTTGCTAACCATTTTAACTCCCATTCCCACGCTGACCTTTCCAGGGCTGCCAACTCTCACGCATTGAGCGTGAGACTTACGCATTTCACAAAATTCTCACGCTGATCACAAATTTCTCACGCAAATTAAAAAAAATAAATAAACAAAGTCACGAACAATTCAATTCGCCCAATTCGCTCACGAGCGATTGTCTTAGACTCTTAAGCACACTATTTAAAATGGCAAACTGCAGTACATTTGACATTCATGGAACCCAAATCTGCAGGTGCTGGAGATTCAAAATACAGCAAAAATTGTTTTAGAGGTGAGTAAAAACCACGAGGGGAATATATAAGGTGAATGCATAGTATTTTTCCTGGGATATGCGATTCAAGAACTAGAGGGCATTGGTTTAAAGCAGGGGTGACAAACTACCTGCCCGCGAAGAAGTCCAATCCAGCCCGCGGGATGATTTGCAGGGGATAAACAAAGTAGTTTAGTTTCTCCCGTGCAGATGGTGTGGTAGGTGAGACACGGCGGGGGTGACAGAGATGGGGGGGAGAGGGAAACGCTCACCGGGCATCGCCAAGTCTCCGCTCACTCCGGATGTTGTCGCCGCTTCACTGACACACACTCTCACACACACACACACTGGCACACACAAGGTTTAAAGGGATATGGGCCGAAGGCGGATAAATGGGACTAGTTTAAATAGGGCATCTTGATCTGCAAGAACAAGTTGGGATGAAGGGCCTGTTTCCATGCTGTAAGACTATGGCACATTGCAGAAAGGGTGGAATTGCTCTGGAGAGGATCCAGGGGCGATTTATGAAGATGTTGGTAGGGCTGGATTTTTTTTTTTCACTTTGAAGAAAGATTTGATAACTGGGATTGTATTCTCTGCAGCAACGAAGGCGAAGAAAATACTTAATTGAGGTGAATAATATGGGAATAGGACCTGTTTCGCTTAACAAAGAGTGTAGGAAGTAACTGCAGATGCTGGTTTAAACTGAAGATAGACACTAAAAACTGGAATAACTCAGCAGAACAGGCAGCATCTGTGGAGAGAAAGAATGGGTGATGTTTCGGGTCAAGACCTTCAGACTGAAGAGGTTGAAAACCAGCAATAAAATACAATGACGATGTGTTATCCAACTAAGGGCAGAAATCAGAATCATGTGTTCATCTTTATTGACATGTCAACATAATAAATATATTACAGAATAAATTATTTAATGGGGTGGCACATTGGCGCAGCGGTAGAGTTGCTGCCTTACAGCACCACAGACTTAGATTTGATTCTGACTACAGGTGCTGTCTGTACAGAATTTGTACATTCTCCCTTTGACCACGGGTTTTCTCTGGATATTCCGGTTTCACCCACATCCGAAAGAAGTGCAGATTTGTAGGTTAATTGGCTTCTGTAAATTGTTCCTGGTGTGGAGGATGGAACTGGTGTATGGTAGATTGCTGGTCAGTGAGGACTTGCTGGGCTGAAGGGCCTGTTTCCATATGTATGCTTTACTTATATATTTTAATTTAATTGAACCAAATACTTGGTTGAATATGTGGCATTGTTTTCTTCTTGTTTCGATAGTCAAAGTTTATTTGTGTAGAACAGTGATGGAAGTACGACTTGCCTTGTTTCTCTGTTTTCTTCTCTATATATATGCATAACAGCATGAATTATAATCTGATTTCCATACATGAATGGAACATCAAGTGTAAGTTAAAAGACTCGCTACAGTATGCACCAGATTGCACAATTTCAAGCTGAAAAATGCAAAAGCTCCCTACCGTGGGAGGGGGGACACCCCCCTCCTCCCCTTGGTCGCTATGCTCCCTCACAATTTCTGACTTTCAACCCTCACGCGATGTTGGCAGCCCTGCCTTTCTGTCCTGGGCCGCATGCAAACTGGAGGAACAGCTTCTCATATTGCACTTGGGTAGCTTTCAGCCCAATGGTATGAACATTAAATTCTCCAATTTTAGGTAACCTCTAAACCCCCTTGAAAAATCTCTCCCCCCTTTTTCCCCACACCTTATCCCCCTTCCCTTCTTTTTTCTCCTTACAAGGACTTTATTCAGTAATTGCAATTTACAGTGTACCAGAAGGTACAAAAACTTTCAATAGTCACATTACATCAGGCAACCATTATAATACATTATAATACAATAGTGGCATCTTTATCTACAATATACTAGACCCCCCCCCCCCCCCCCGGCAATGAGCATTCACGGAAGGCGTCTAGAGTCCCCGTGGACACTGCGTGTTGCCTCTCCAGGGACACACGAGCACGGACATAGGCCCGGAAGAGGGGCAGACAGCCGACACTGGTGTGACCATTGACTATCTGCAGCCCGGACCCGTGAATGGCCATCTTGGCCAGGCCCAGGAGCAGACTGACACGGAGATCCCACCCTCCCAATCGACCCTCCCCACTCCCTGCCTTGCGCCCAAATACCAAAATCGTGGGACTAAAATGCAACCAAAACCTGAGGAGCAACCCCTTCAGATATTCGACAGGGGCTGCAGCCTCTCACATTCCATATACGCCAGGTCGGTATTCTGAAAAACGCAAGGAATAATGGGATTTGTCAAAGGTCAAATGCTATAAATAAAAAAGATTCAGTGAGTATAGTTTGGGTCCAAATTTTTGTCTTTTTTCAAGTTTGTATTTGTCAGGGGGCAGATAGAGGGGGCAGATATGAGTGGGAAACCGGGGGGAGGGGGCGTGGAGACCGGAGGGGCAGGGGGAGACCGGGGGGAGGGAGTCTAGACCAGCTCTTGGCAGCTGCACGCACACAGATCCGCAGCCAGGATCGAACCCGTCTCCCCGGCTCCTGCAAGCGCTGCCGAACCACCACTGGACCGTCCCCAGAACCCCCCCCCCCCCCCCCCAAGCCTGCACACAATGCAGCGCCACCGTTGCCGAGTGTTTTTTTCTTGTGACCTATGACCTGGGCATGCACAGTCGGAATACCAAACTCGCATACACGGGGAACACGGTCTCTTTCTCGCCGCAGAAGTTACAGGCGGCTGGCGAGTCCGTGAACCGACTCAAATATTTATTACACACCACAGTCCTGTACAATACACTCCACCCCAGGTCCTCGATGTAAAGGGGGAGAACTCCCTTGTAGAGAGACCTCCACTGGGGGTCCCTCCGCTACCTCTGTTGTCCAAGTGGTCCAGAGCGGAGTGGAGAGCCAGTGAGATCGCATTCACCGTTGATCTGTTTTGGCGGTAAGCGAACTGCAGTGGGTCGAGGTTCTTGTCGAGGTAGGAGTTGATATGCACCATAATCAAACTCTCAAAGCACTTAATCGCCACAGACGTTAGTGCCACTGGTCGATAGTTATTGAGGCACGTCACCTTGCTCTTCTTGGGCACTGATATTATGGATGCCTTTTTAAAGCAGATGGGAACCTCAGTCCTCAGAAGTGAGAGGTTGAAAATGTCTGTAAAAACTCCAGCCAGTTGGTCCACACAGGTTTTTAGGACACAGTCGGGTATACCATCAGGTCCAGGTGCTTTCTGAGGGCTCATCCACCTGAAGGATCTTCTGACGTCGGCCTCTGTGACTGTGACTGAAATACCATCACGCCGAATGTGGGCTCGGGAAGGCACATCTGTGTTCTCCCTATCAAAGCGTGCGTAAAACGCATTGATGCTTCGCTGACAATTGAGCTGCCTCCTGATTTCGCCTTGTAGGAGGTGATGGCATTCAAGCCCTGCGACAGTTGCCAAACATCCATCTCATCGTCCAGCTTGTAGCAGAAGCCCCTTTAGGCCTTTTTTGATGGCCTTACCAAGGTCATATCTCGACCTTGTAGACCTCCGCATTTCCAGACCTGAATGCCCGGGATCTGGACTTCAAAAGAGTGCAGATCTCATGGTTCATCCAAGGCTTCTGGTTAGGAAACACTCGGAGGGTTTTTGTTGGGACACAGTCCTCCACACATTTCCTTATGAAGTCTCTGGCGACTGTGGCGTATTCATTCAGGTCCGTTGCCGAGTCCCTGAACATTGCCCAATCTATAAACTCCGAACAGTCCTGGAGTTATTCCTCTGCCCCCACCCCCACCACCACCCCCCCCCCCACCCTGACCAGCTCTGTACAGGCCTCACCTCAGGGGGGTGCGCTCTTCAATTGCTGCCTGTAGGCAGGAAGCAGCAGCACCGCGGTATGGTCGGATATACCGAAGTGAGGGAGAGGAACAGAGCGCTAGGCCTCTTTGATGGTGGTGTAGCAGGGTCGAAGGTGTTTGATCCTCTGGTGCTGCAGGAGACATGTTGGTGGAAGATAGGGAGTGATTTCTTCAGCTTGGCTTTGATGAAATCCCCGGCTACAGTGGTAAACGCCTTGCTGTAAGCCGTCTGGTGCTTGTTGACCACGGCGTGCAGCTACCCCAGTGCCAGATGGACATCAGCCTGGGGTGGGATGTAGACCGCGGTCAGGATGATGGAGGCGAATTCGCTCGGTAGGTAGAAGACACGGCACCTCACAGCCAGGTTTTCCAGGTGTGGAGAGCAGGAGTTGGATAGGACTGCCTCGTCTGAGCACCAAGCAGAGTTGACCATGAGGCAGACGCCCCCTTCGGACGGAAGGCGAGGGTGAGGTAGTGTAGAGTGTGCAGGAGCAAACTGTACAGTAAACGTTTCTCCGTCTCACGGAATGGCACACTGGGCATCTCGGAAACGCGGCTCATGTGGTGTAGGGATGGCTACCGAGACAGATTCCGTGGCCTGGGCCCAATGAGCAATTCAGACGGAGTGGGGGGAAACTCGGTCGGAATCCCCTTCACTCCTTGGGCCCCACCTGGACTCTCATCTATATCTCGCTTTGACAAACCCCTCCCCATCACGCTCCTGCTCCATTCCTCCAGAGGTATGTAAAGTTATAAGAACAATAGGTAAGATAGATAGTCAGAATCCTTTCTCCCACGGCAAGGATATGAAAAACATGAGGACATAGGCTTAAAGTAAGAGATATAATATTTAATTTCAGAATGGCAGGCAGTGGCGAGTGGAGTGCCGCAAGGCTCGGTGTTGGGACCGCAACTGTTTACCTGTTTATATAAATGATTTGGAAGAGGGAATTAGGAGCAATACTAGCAAGTTTGCGGATGACACAAAGCTGGGTGCCAGTGTGAACTGTGAAGAGGATGTTAGGAGGTTGCAGGGGGACCTGGACAGGTTGAGTGAGTGGGCAGATGTGTGGCAGATGCAGTATAATATAGATAAATGTGAGGTTATCCACTTTGGCGGCAAAAACAAGGGGGCAGTTTATTATCTCAATGGGGTTAGGTTAGGTAAGGGGGAGGTACAACCTGGGTGTCCTCGTACACCAGTCACTGAAAGTTGGCGTGCAAGTACAGCAGGCAGTGAAGAAAGCTAATGGAATGTTGGCCTTCATAACAAGAGGATTTCAGTACAGGAGTAAAGAGGTTCTTCTGCAGTTGTATAGGGCTCTGGTGAGACCACATCTGGAGTATTGTGTACAGTTTTGGTCTCCTAATTTGAGGAAGGACATCCTTGTGATTGAGGCAGTGCAGCGTAGGTTCACGAGATTGATCCCTGGGATGGCGGGACTGTCATATGAGGAAAGATTGAAAAGACGGTTGTATTCACTGGAGTTTAGAAGGATGAGGGGGAATCTTATAGAAACATATAAAATTATAAAAGGACTGGACAAGCTAGATGCAGGAAATATGTTCCCAATGTTGAGTGAGTCCAGAACCAGGGGCCACAGTCTTAGAATAAAGGAGAGGTCATTTAAGACTGAGGTGAGAAAAAACTTTTTTGCCCAGAGAGTTGTGAATTTATGGAATTCCCTGCCACAGAGAGCAGTGGAGGCCAAATCACTGGATGGATTTAAGAGAGAGTTGGATAGAGCTCTAGGGGCTAGTGGAGTCAAGGGATATGGGGAGAAGGCAGGCACGGGTTATTGATAGCGGACGATCAGCCATGATCACAATGAATGGTGGTGCTGGCTCGAAGGGCCGAATGGCCTCCTCTTGCACCTATTTTCTATGTTTCTATATTTCTATGTTAAAGATGATCTGAGGGGAAAGTTTTTTACACAGCGAGTAGTTGATGTCTGGAATTCACTGCCAAATAAGTCATATAGAATAATTCTGTTTAAGACACATTCAGATAGGTACTTTATCAGACAACACAAGGAAGTACACAGACCTAACGTGCGCAAATGGGATTAGTGAAGATGGGCAAAAAGTAGTCGGCATGGATATTGTGGGCGAAAAGGTCTAATTCTGTGCTGTACAACTCAATGAGACATCAGGGATAAGACAGCTACCTGGACCTTTGCTCCAGGAGATAGCCATGCCTCTGGATTTAATACTTTAGGATTCTCAGGTGACTGCGTAAAGCAGTTACAATGGATCTGGAGGTGGATTCGCAGAACCTTCGGTCCTTGCATTTGTACATTAGGTCTGAGGTTCTCACATGTGGAGAATGTGAAAAAAACATCACAGTTTGTTTTTTACAGCAAGCCTTTCATGGGATGTAAAAAGTAAGGGATGTTTTGCAGCAGATGCCAGTATAATTGGAATGGATACTATCCTCTGCCTGAGAGGATAGAAACCCAAAGGTTAAGATGCCCTCCCAGTGCCAGGTGAGGGGCATCTCGTCCGAGCAGCAGTCACCTAGAGTGGAGAGGTGGAATCAAGTCGTCGTGGTCCATGTAGTTCACAGCTAGCTCTTGAAAGCATCCAGAGAACCTGCCTCCACTGCCCTCTGAGGCAGAGAATTCCACAGACTCACGACTCTCTGTGAGAAAAAGTGTTTCCTTGTCTCCGTTCTAAATGGCTTACTCCTTATTCTTAAACTGTGGCCCCTGGTTCTGGACTCCCCAAACATCGGGAACATGTTTCCTGCCTCTCGTGCAGGGGTTCTCAACCAGGGGGGAATTCTCCCCTGGGGGATTTCAGGTTTTCAGGGGGGGAATTGGGACCACAGATTAGCAAACTCAAACTGTTAGAATGTTGATCTTTTGATTGCCTTTGCATATTATTTGGAACGCACTTTTTGAGGCAGAAAATCTTGGAAAGGAGGGGGGGAATGACATTCTGACATATGGTAAAAGGGGTGCATGGGGCAAACAAGGTTGAGAACCACTGCTCTAACGTGTCCAAGCCCTTAACAATCTTATATGTTTCAACCAAGCCCTTAACAATCTTATATGTTTCATATATTTTCTTATATGTTTCTAAAATTTCCCGTGTTTGCAGTACTATCTGCTTGGAATTTACATGTTCTGCCTGTGACTGTGGGGTTTATTCCAAGTGCTCCAGTTTCCTCCCACATCCCAAAGACGTGCAGGTTGGTAATTTAATTGGCCACTGTAAATATCCTGTGGTGTGGTGAGTGCTGGAATCTGAGGGGAGGTTAGGGGAATGTGGGGGAATATGTGGGATTTTTATAGGTTCAATATTAATGGGTGCTTGATAGTCAGCTTTGGCTTGATGAACAGAAGAGCCTGTTTCCTTGCTGTATGTCTCTATATCTACCACAATTCTGCTATGAGAGTGGGAGTAGCTAGAAGCATATTAAAAAGCAGTACCACAAAGATCCTGAACCACAAGACAAGTGGCACAGGGCCAATCATCTGAAAGAGATGAAAGCATGGTTCAAAGAACAGTTATGAAGAAGTAGGTTTCAATTCATGGGACACATGGGGAAAGAGAGAGTTTTAACATTATTTTGGACTGCTCTTGAAGCAAGCCAGAACCAAAGTTCTGGTGAAACCATTAACTAGAGTGTTAGATAAGGCTTTAAAATAAATAGTACAGGAAGGAACTGCAGGTTGAGGGGGCCCAATGGAGAAAAATCTCAAATGTGAGAGAAAATAAATTAAAATGGAGGCGTGGAGGTAACTAAAATATGTCAGGAAGGAATAGCACATACAAAAGAAAGTGTGCACAACCAGAACGCGCACAGGTATGAAAAACAGTATTAAGACCAAGAAGGCCATAGTGCATAATAAGTTAAGATGCTTAAAAGTGTTTTAAAAAAAACAAGGATAAATATGTTATGCCTGAATGCACAAGCCATTCTTCATAAAGTAAATGAATTAACCGCACAAGTAGTTGCAAACAGGTACAATGTAATTGCCATTCCAGAGACATGATTCCAAGTTAACCAAGGCTGGAAGCTGAATATCCAACGATATTCAATATTTATGTGTGGCTGAGTAACTGGTGCAGGAGGCAGGGATTTAGATTCTTAGATCACTGGGATCTGTTTTGGAGTAAAGGGGTACAGTACAAAAGGGACGGATTGCATCTTAACAGATGGGGGACCAGCTTCCTAGCAGGCAGGTTTGCCACTGCTACACGGATGGTTTTAAACTGAATAAGGGGGGTGGGGTGTCAAATGGGATAGTCGAGGATAGAGTTAAAGGGAAAGAGAATAAAGGGATGGTTAATGACCCAAGAATTAATGGGAAAGGAAGCTCACAAAGGGATAGGAGAGTATGGCCAAGTGTAATACGGATCGATGTGAAAGGTGAGATGCGTAAGGAATTAAAAGTATTGTATATGAATGCGCGAAGTATAAGAAGTAAAGTAGATGAGCTTGAGGCTCAGTTAGAGGTTGGTAGATATGACATTGTGGGGATTACTGAGACGTGGCTGCAGGAGGATCGGGCCTGGGAACTTAATATTCAGGGTTATACATCCTATAGAAAGGACAGGTGACTTCCGGTAGGCGGCGGAGACTTCCGGTAGGCAGCAGAGCATGGTGGCTGATTAGACAGAGAGCTCCGTACAGTCAGATAAATAAACTTCCCCTAAATTCAAAGTAAGCAAGTATTTAAGTTTTAATGAGTACAGTATGAGTGGGGGAGTCAAAACAAAGAGCAGAAAGTTGCAAGAAAAGATGCTAGAAAAGCAAGAGACAGAAGGTCAGGCCCGAAGCGACACAGACGAAGCCAAAAACAAACAGGCTGGTGGAGACGATGCAACAGAGGCCCTCCATGAGGGATTAAAAAGCATAAGTACACAAATCAGCAACTTGAGAAGAGAATTAAAAGCGGACTTCACATCATTCAAAGACGATTTCAAGCGGGATATGAGAGAAGAGCTGGCTGAATTTAAACATGAAATGAATCTTCAGATGGCAGCGAATGCACAAGCAATACAAGACCAAAAAAAAATGGAAGAAGCCGCCACCCGAATAGAGGAGCTGGAAACACGGAGTGTCGCTGCAAACACCATCCTCCAAGAAACACTGAAAGACCAGAAGTTACTTGTCGACAAATTGAATGATCTGGAGTCCAGATCCCGAAGAAATAATCTGCGGATATAAAGTGTGCCAGAGGGTGCGGAAGGTAGCTCAGTACCTCAGTTTGTAGAGAAACTGCTCAGAAGTGAAATGTCAATCCCTGAAATGACAGATTTACAGATTCAACGAGCACACAGTTCCCTGGCACAGAAACCAAGCCCCAGTTCCCCTCCAAGATCCATAATTGTCCACTTTCCCCAGTTTAAAGTTAAAGAGATGGTTCTCAAACAAGCATGGCAAAAGAAGATCCAACTTGGAGAACGAATGCTGCCTTTTGACCATGACAATACTACCGCTGTAGTACAACAACACAAGGCATACAAACATATTAAACGCTTCTTAAAAGAGGAAGGAATCCGCTTTCAGACACCATTTACCAAGATACATATTCACTGGGAGAGCGGACACCAAACCTACAACAACGCAAGGGAAGGTGTGCGAGAGCTACAACGGAGAGGCTATAAAGTGGAAGAGCTGCGGGGAGACACGGACATGCCGCCACTGCGTGAACAACTCCACCAAACGGCGCGGTGGCAACTCGTCGAGAGACACGGAGAATCAGAGACAGTCAGACGGGCATGGGAGCACCTTCAAGCATTCCAACAAAAGACTCGTGCTTGAAATGAGATATGATTATGAAGATACGCACAGACATGGATAACACAATGGCTTCTGCCACACTATGTTAGAATACTGAGTTCTTATGGAATCCTAAGTTTATAAATATGTGTATAGATATGTATATTCATAGACAAATCTGTTTATAAGCCTGGTTCTAAAAATATCACCAAGCATCACAGACCTCATGTGAGTGTAATTTTACTTCGGAGTCACGTGAGTGACTACGTGAAGACCCCGCCAGCACGCATGCGCGACATATCGTCGAACGCATTGTGGAAGCGACAGTCGGGAGGAGCGCCGCTCCTCAAGCGCAAGTTTTCAAAACTTACTGAAGGTAAGTCTTACCTTTTCTGGTGAGCGTGGCGACTCGGTGTGATTTCTTTTTCAGGAGGAAGCACCATGGAGTCGCGCAAGGGAGAGCAGCAGCTGATACCGCTGCTGTGGAAGCAGCCAGCAGCGTGCCGTCTCTCCAGAGCTGCAGGTGCTGCCAGCAGCTCCCGGCTTCTCGCCGCTACAGACCGCAGGTGCGCCGCGGTCGGCGGGAAAACCACCCGGAAGTCGGACAGGACCGTTGACTCGGCTGGGTCCGGACCTGAAGACACCCCATTCCCGGATAGGGACGGCGGGCGTCTTTCCCGCGGGAGCGGATGGGGAGCAGTGCTCCAGCGTGACCTGCTTATGCAGGGGCAGAGTCACAGTGGGTCTCCTCGCAGACCCACGGCAGGATCCTTTCAAGGACTGCCAAATGTCTCACCCTCTTCGCAGGGGAGCATTAGGGGTCAGAGCTGGGCTGACCCTGAAGAAGGGGCAATGGCTGAACAGTCAACTGTGAGGGGTGCCAGAAGAGAGAGCAGCAGAAGAATTGTGGGAACACATGCTGTACCAACTCAGGAAGGACTGCCTATACAAAGCTGTAAGCCAGTACAAAATACATGGCTACAAACCAGCTACAGGAGCAAGCCATTAACTATATGGCTGGGAAGTACATTGCTCCAGAGAACTCCATTCTCTTAAAGTACCAGCAGTCTATGACCCCATCTGGGGCAACAGGAGCCCATCTATAAGGAGCCAGGAGGGGAAGCTCCAGAGGAAACTGCTGGCTGCTAAAATCACAGCAGTACCAGGACAACTGATGGGGTTGATTTGCCTGAAGAGTTACTAGATGCTCTAGCAGACTGTGTAATACTCAGTGGAGATTAACAGTTACAGGAAGAGCATCATCAAGAAGTGCGGAATTATGCAAGACAAGTAGCACACAGGCGCCAAAATTGCTGTTGGGGGACCTCCCGAAGCAGGTGAAAGACCTGCATGAGGAAGCCAAGGCTGTAGGCCTGATCAAGGTGCCAAGCACCTCTAAAACCCACTATCAGCAGCGGCAGCACCCCTACACACCCACCAGACATCGGTACTATGGAAGACCATCTGGTGGTGAAAGCTCGAAGGCCGGCCCACCTGCACAGCGGTCTTTCAGACCACGGCCCAGCCCGGCCTTCATGGAAAATTCGCCAACCCCACAACGCAGCAACACAATACCAGAAGAAACCAGTAACCATGGAGGTAGGTGGGTCTGGTTGTCTTAAAAAACATTGCATGTCCGATTCATCAAAGGTTGGGGGACGGTTGCACTTGTTTCATCATGTGTGCTGCACTTTTACCTCTGAACTTTTACATACTCGGAAGTATTCAGAATTACAAAATTGAATTTGTATACGAACTACCGTCCTGTTCAGCATACGCCTAGCAGGAAGTTCATACTTCACAAAAAGAGAGAACAGCAGGCCATGCTGAACTGTTAAGACTAAACACAAAAGGGAATTGAGAAAACAATCAGAGAATTTCAAGAGTTTGTATCAAATATATTTATAAAAAACTAAAAAGATGGCGGTTGCCGTATCATTACAGATTTGACCGAACTAAATACTTCCGTTCAGTATGCCCATTTCAAAATAGACACGTTTGTCACACACAGGATCATCGTAAATACCTGAAATTTATCTGGATGGGACAGCTATGGCAGTATAAGGCCTTACCCAATGGGTTGTCATCAGCACCCAGGCTATTACAAATTTATTAAAACCAGCTTTAGCATACTTAAAGAAACATAACCATATCGTCATGGCTTACCTTGATGATATTCTCATTGTAGGTGAAAATTGGAGCTGGCTACATTGGCGGTATCAGCCACAACACAGGGATTTAACATACATCCAGATAAATCAAAATTGGAACCCTCCACTACCATGGATTATTTGGGGTTCACTATTGACTCTGTTCATATGTCTATCACCTTGCCACCAAACAAAGTGACAGACTTGATGGGAGTATGCAAAAGCCTCACTGGCATCAGGGAACCATCCATTCGGCAAGGAGCAAGAGTGATTGGGAAATTGGTGGCTGCGTTCCCAGCAGCACAATTGGACCACTCCATTATTAAAACCTGGAAGAGGGAAATTTTAGCTCTCAAAAATCATGCAGGCCATTTCAATAGGCCTATGCAACTACCAGGGAAAGCAAAATCAGAATTAAACTGGTGGATAGAAATGCTCAGCATTAGTCTAACCCCATCACCCCATTCTATATCCCTATGGTACATTACAGACTGATGCCAGTGCTAAAGGTTGGGGAGCAACTAATACCACCGCAAGTTGTGGTGGCAGATGAGTGCACAAAAATTATTCTGTTTAAAGCACTAGGAATTAATTATCTAGAAATGCTGGTAGCGTTTCATGGACTCAGGGCCTACTGCTCAGATGAGCACCAGTTGCATGTACGGTACAAATTGATACCACAGTGGGGGCCTATATATAATCATATGGGTGAAATAAAGTCGATATCATGTGATGAATTGGCTAATAATATCTGGCACTGGTGTCTGGGAGAGAGATTTGGATCTCAACCACTTACCTTCCAGGTAAGCTAAATACAGTGGCAGACACCAGGTCACGTAAATTCAACGACAACATTAAATGGATGTTGGATCGGAAAGTGTTTACAGATATTATAGACCGGTATGGGACACCAGATATCGACCTTTTTTCCATCCAGACTAATTCACCAACTACCAACATATGTTGCTTGGGAACCAGACCCAGGAGCAGCAGCGATGGACGATTTCTTGCTGCATTGGGGGGGGGGGGGGGGGGGGATTTGTTTTTGCTATGCATTTTCCCCTTCTGCCTCATCAGGCGAGTCTTACAATAATTAAACAAGACGCCGCAAACGGGTACCATGGTTCCCAACAGTACAAAGATGGTCTCAGAACCCTGCATCTGGATCAACAACGGCCAAGGAGGTTGGCACACCCCCGTGCGGGAAAGTATCCGTGCCATGACTGTATGAACTTGTTGATTTGCAGTTTCTGAACAGGCCATTTCTGGGATACGGACTCTCCGACAGGACGATCAATGCCATCTCAGCGTCGTGCAGGGAGTCCACGAGAAGACAGTACCTGACATATGTCAGGAAATGGGAAGTGTTCTGCACCAGGACGAACACTACATATGACTCAGCCACCAACACTGAAGTGCTGGAGTTCTGGCCACCCTTCATTTCGATGAAGGATTGAGTTACAGAGCCATTATTGTGCAAGGAGTGCCCTATCTAATATCTGGGCAGAGGGAGTGATCACCTGGCTATAGGATCACACCCACTAGTACCTAAACGAATGAGGGGTATTTGTACTCTATCCCCCCCAGGCCCAGATACACCCATATATGGGACATAGGTAGTACACCATGTTACGAGGATGGACACCAATATCGGGGCTCACTCTGGACAAACTAATATCCTAGATGGGAATGATTATGGCATTTGGATCAGCACAACGGGCCCAGTCCTTACACAAGCTAGTATAGGACATCATGTCTGTCACAAATGGCAGATAACCTGCTACATACAGGGGTACTTAAACAAGACTGACCCGGTTCCTCTGGCCAATATTAGAGTTCTGGCCTATCCTGCAGATAGTCGGCCCTGCATAGTGACACATATTTTGCAATATATAGTCACCAAGACACTTATGGGCACGGAGAGAGCTTTCGCATTAGCCATAAATGCCCTCACCTAAGGTCACAGTGCAAACCATATCCAGATGGTTAGGGTGGTATTACGTGCAGTGGTGGATACTAATGTTTTCAAATCTCACTCCACCAGGGCTGCATCTACATCGGACGCTAGGATGATGGGAGTTCCTATGGACCACATCCTTGCCACAGCGGGGTGGAGCAATGAAACGCATTCAATGCTTTATAATAAACCTGAGGCCGATCCGGAGACGTTTGCAGGGAAAAATTAAGTTCTGTAAAATAAATTACCCAATGTGGGGCATATTATTTTAGGTATGAATAATACCTTTATTGTTTTTCAGCACAGTGTCGTGTGTGAAATACGTTCATCCTCCTTCCCAGAATGGCAGTGTGTGAGCATGGTCTCGTTCCAGGGCATGAAATCACAGAGCTTTGAAATCTTCACGTAGTCACTCACGTGACTCCGAAGTAAAATAGTAAGATTAAATGAGAACTTACCAGTTTGAAGTTTGATCTTTATTTTATGAGGAGTTACGATGAGAGATTACGTGCCCTCCGCTCCCAAAACCCTCTATTATAAAGTTCAACTGGTATGGAAGTTCTCTCTTATCTTACTATATTAGTCTACTCTGGTATCTGTGATTTCACACCACTGCTTTGAAGAATGTCGCGCATGCGTGCTGGCGGGGTCTTCACGTAATCCCTCATCGTAACTCCTCATAAAATAAAGATCAAACTTCAAACTGGTAAGTTCTCATTTAATCTTACTATTAATGTTGATTTAATACAACTTTTTGTATTAGATAAATCCGACTGTTAGGGAGATTAGCGAAATATTAGAGCTAGAATGAATGTAGAGACCCATAGAGGGTTACCACCCCCCCTTATCTAGGAGAGGTCCCTTTCTTAGTGTTAGGCTTCCCCCCTCAATTTACAAAGGGATTCTGGATCTATGGAGGAGAGAATACCCTTTTATGGGAGTCCATATATGTTTTGATGTTTTGTTTTGTTTTGCCAGGTAAAACACCTTTGTTTGTTCATATGTTTTGGTTTCTCGTTCAGAATTGTTCTGGTGTTGAGTTGAGGGGATACAGTGAAATCAATCACACTAAGTGTAATGATGCAATGTCAAGGACTTAAGCTGATGTCTCTAAATGTTAATGGTTTGGGCAATTAAGAGGGCTAAAGTCATGACTAAATTGAAAAAAGTGAAGATGAATATTATTTTCTTACAAGAAACCCATTTATCGCAACAAGAGCATGAGAAGCTGAAAAGATTTGGATATAAAAACACATATTATAGCTCACATACTTGTAGTCATAAAAGAGGAGTGGCAATCTTGATATCAAACTCAGTTAAATTCGAAATGTTTAAAGAAATTTAAGACAAAGAAGGGAGGTATATCATAGTAAAGGGCAAAGTTGATAATAATATCCTGACGCTGGTAAATATCTATGCTCCCCCAGATAGCGATAAACATTTTTTCAAATCCCTATTTGATATTATTGCAATGGAAGCAGAAGGAATTTGCTTATGTGGGGGGATCTGAATGTTGTACTGAATCATAGGCTTGATACGACAAGTAAAAAGAAGAATTAGAACCCGTTAACAAAATTACTAAACACTACCTGAAGAATTTGGTTTTCTTGATGTCTGGCGGAATTTTCACCCTCTAGAAAGAGACTATACACATTACTCAATACCGCACTCAGTTTACTCCAGAGTAGACTATTTCTTAATGCAGAAAGAAGACTGTTAAAGGGTAACGGATTGCAGATGTATCAGACCATAATGCCATATACTTAACAATTCAAATGGACAGTAGAAGGAAAAACACAGTGTGGCGATTAAATGTTGGAATACTGAATGATAAAACAACTGTTAATGATATTAAATTGGAAATCAAAACTTCTCTCGAGTAGAATGACAATGGAGAGGAGGACCCATCCATACTATGGGACTCATTGAAGGCTATAATATGAGGTAGGTTAATAGCGAGGGCATCACATATTAAAAAGGCCAGAATGAAAACATATAATAAGTTGATAACAGACCTGAAGGATTTAGAACAGAAGTACAAAAATAATAAGGGCCAGAGAACTTATAAGCAAATAGAAGATTTGAGGGGACAAATGGATGGAATATTGGGTCAAGAGGTGGAGAAAAAAGCAAGATTTGTAAAACAGGCACATTATGAGCTTGGCCCTAAATCCACTAAAATATTTGCCCGAAGGCTACGCAAACAACAGGCTGACAACACCATACACAAAATTAAGGACCCCTGTACACAGAATTTGAAGAGTGATCCAAAAGAAATAGAATATATCTTCCAGGAATATTATAAAGAATTATATACACAAACATCTACAGTAGATGGGGAATCAATGAGGACCTTTTTAAGTACACTAGATCGGCCCTGCATTGGAGAGACACAAAATAAAATAATCACAGCAGAAATATCACTGGAAGAGATAGAGAAGACAATTGGTAGGATGAAATCAAACAAGGCCCCAGGCAGCGACGGTTTCCCTATAGAATGGTATAAAATATTTCGTAATGAGCTGACCCCACTTCTTCTGAGAACCTTTAACTGGATTATCAAAGAAGGCAAGACACCCCCGTCATGGAAAGAGGCAATTATAACATTAATCCCCAAAGAGAACAAAGACAAGGAAAATTGTACCAACTACAGACCGATATCAATTCTAAATGTGGACTATAAATTATATTCTTCAATTATCTCCAAACGATTTGAAAAGTTCATGCCAGATTTAATTGATGAAGACCAGACTGGTTTTATAATAGGCAGACAAACACAGGACAGCATTAGAAGAACCCTACATATAATACACAAGATTCAAAAGGAAAGTACGTGTGCTGTCCTGATAAGTCTAGACGCGAAAAAGGCTTTTGATAGGGTTAATTGGGAATTCTTATATTTTACTTCGGAGTCACGTGAGTGACTTCGTGAAGACCCCGCCAGCACGCATGCGCGACATATCGTCGCGCGCATTTGCTCGACAAGCTGGGGGGGGGGAGTGCGCTCTCTCCACCAGCTCCTTCATAAGACCGGCAGGTAAGTACTTACCTTTACTCCCACAGGATGGACAAGGGCAAGCGGAAGGCGACGCTCTCTAGGAGCCGTGCTGCTTCGACCAGCCAACGGCCTTTGTCCCCGGAGTTGCAAGCACCACCGGCAGCTTCGGGACGTGTGGGGGCAAGAATGCGGAAGTTGGGCGCTCCTGCTACTCCAGCGCCCGATTCATCACCTGAATGGTTCACCGCACCGGAACTGGAGACTGCTGATCCAGACTTCGAGCCCCCTTCCCCCAAGAAAAGAGGGGGAAAACGGGTACGTGGGAATGAGCCTCGCTCATCGCCAGCGACCTCACCCCGAGTTCCAGCAGACCCAAGGGGACTGGGCCGGGGGACAGCTGCACTACAGGGGAGCCCTGCAGCTGTGCACCACCACGTACCACTGCCAGGGAGATCTGCCGTAGAGCAGTCTGGCAGATCTACTGCTGTGTTGAGCAGACCTGTAGGAGCAGGTGCTGCCGGCAAAACACCCCGTCAGGCTGCGGTCAAGGGCGGTGGTGGCAGCAGTAGACGGTCGGTCAGCTTAGCTCTGGGAGCGACCGACCATGCGCCTGCACGCCGAATATTGGGCGACAGTGGAGGTAAGCCTGCACGGACTCCGGGGAGCCAGGTTCCGGGGGCCGGCGCCGATCCGACTCACCTGCCTTCATATCAGACAGGTGGGCCGTCACAGTCTGGAAGAAGACAGACTAGCGGAGAGTCCGTGCGGGAGTCGTATGAGCCTACTCGGGTGGTAGGCCACGACGACCTGCCATTGGACCCTAGACAGCACCTTATGGAGGTGTGGTCCGATGGTGGAAGCCCCAGTGATATTGCAGGGCCTGGGGAAGTCGGCTTGTCCGCTGCACATAGCAGGGACGGTCGCATAGAGCGGTTGGAGCTCTTAGTGGAGCAACTCCTCCAGCGGGACAGGGACCGGGAAGAACGGGACTCGCGGGCATCCACAAGCCGCGCAAGGAGTCCTCTCAGTATCTCGTCTTCACCAGCCAGAAGTGCCAGCAGTTGCCCAGCCACTGTATTTGAAGACGACCTGGGACAGCCAGTGACTGCTGAGCCAGAGCATGAGGAAGATATGCTGGACGAGGTGGGCAAGTTTGCCACAACCACACAAACAGGGGAACCCCTGCACCACAAACTGGCGGGCACCATTGATTACCTGACTACTCACCAACTCCAGAGTCAGGTACTCAATGACACTATGGAGAAAATAAAACCGCCCGAGAACTGCATCAACCTCAGTGTTCCCCTGGTTAATGCTCAAATCTGGGGACACTTGAGTACGGCCACTAGGATGCAGGATGTCCGCCTCCAGCGTATCTTAAAGGTCCTCTCCACAGGTATAACGGCGTTTGCTAGGACCCTTGACGGGGATAATGTGTCCAGTGAACAACAAGATGCCCTGGCACTCCTATGCAACACCCAGTATGAGATCAACTGCCTGCATAAGAGCTCCATTAAGCCCACACTCAACCCCAAATTCGCGGGGTTGTGCCGTCCATCAACCGCTCCACCGCCTCATCAACTGTTTGGAGATCTGTCCAAACAAGTGAAGGAACTAGACGAGGAGGCCAAAACAGCTGCCATAATGAAACCTCCTACGACTAGACTTCACCCATACCACCGGCAACAACCACACACAAACTGGAAACCGCGGCTGCCGGTCAGGACACCAAGGACCTATCCACCTCCACTTCCCCAAACACAGCGGCCTTTTTTAGGACAAGGCCAACAGCAGCCTGCATGGAAGATGCGGCCACCATCCCGACAACCTCCACAACGTCCACCCAAAACGACATACGCCAGGAACCGTCGTTAACCATGGAGGTAAGGGGGCCTGGTTCCTTTCAGACCGTAGCATCCTTCCTGTACAAATTGGTGGGCGATTGTGGGCCTTTTTGGGAATATGGAACACTATCGCCACAGACGAGTTTATTTTACAAAGTGTTCAAGGCTATGTTATAGAATTCATTGGTGGTAAAAATCCCCCTACCCAGCATTCGCCTCATCTGAAATTTACACTATCCCAAAAAGAGGTGGAAGCAGGACATGCTGAAATTATACGGCTAGCAGCAAAAGGGGTCAAAAAATATTAGCAAACATATTAGCAAGAAGATTAAGTAAGTACGCCAGTAAACTAACACATCCTGATCAAATGGGGTTTATCCCTAAGAGACAATCATTTAATAATTTGAGACATCTGCTTAACATAATGCACTCACACCAAACTAAAGATCCAAATCTCGCAATTATTTTGCTGGATGCAGAGAAAGCATTCGATCAGGTTGAATGGAAGTATATAGTTAAGGTATTGCAAAAATTTCAACTGGGAGAGAACTTCATTCAATGGATTAAATTAATATATAATAAGCCAGCGGCCAGAATATTAACTAATAATATTTTATCCACAAAATTTCAACTGTCAAGGGGTAATAGACAAGGCTGTTCATTATCACCATTGTTATTTGCCCTCATAATTGAACCACTAGCAGAAAGAATTAGAACTCATCCGAATATCCATGGATATAATACAAAATATTCAAACAATAAAATATCATTATACGCTGATGATGTACTTTTGTACATCACAAAGCCTCATATCACTATACCCAATATTTTAAATTTAATTGAGGATTTCGGTTCATTTTCAGGTTATAAAATAAACTGGAATAAAAGTGAAATCATGTCAATAAAACCGAAAGATTCTACACATCTCGTACAATTTCCTTTTAAAATAGCTGTAGAAAGATTTAAATATTTGGGTATTGAAATTACTAGAAGATACCAAGACATGTTTAATGCAAACTATAACCCTGTACTTAAGAAACTACATAACTTAATTAAATTCTGGAAAACGCTTCCGATGTCCTTAATAGGTCGAATAAATGCCATAAAAATGATTTTTCTACCACAAATTTTATACTTGTTCCAATCAATCCCATTATATCTACCCAAAAAAGTTTTTTTTTAAATTGGACTCAGATATTACAAATTTTATTTGGGATTATAAGTCCCATAGAATACAAAGATCACACCTGAATAAACCCAAAGTAGTAGGGGGATTAGCACTCCCTAACTTCATGTATTATTATTGGTTGGTAAATATTAGAAATATGATTCAATTGTTGGATAATTCTCTTCATCAACCGGAATGGATCATTATGGAAAAAGAGGACTGCTCCCCCTTTAATATTGGTGCGATCCTTCTTTCACCATGGACGGTGAATAATACAAACTACAACAAAAACCCAATTATTCATAGTACAATCAGAATTTGGAAACAAATAAAATACCTTAAAATTAAGAAACTTATCTCTCCTATCTCCTATTGCTAAAAACCCTCTGTTTAAACCCTCAATTATAGATAAAGCATTTATACAATGGGAAAGAGCGGGAATTAAAATTTTGGGAGATTTGTATGATGCGGGAAAACTATTATCATTTAAATAATTACAACTAAAATACAATCTGGGTAACAATCAGTATTTTAAATATTTCCAAATGTGTGATTATCTGAAAAAACATGCACATGAATTTCACAAAATGCCATTAGACTTACTAGATCAGTGGTTCTCAACCTTGTTTGCCCCATGCACCCCTTTCACCATATGTCAGAATGTCATTCCCCCCCTTTTCCAAGATTGTCTGCCTCAAAAAGTGCATTCCAAATAATATGCATATAATACTGAAAATCCTTTATTTCTAACAGTTTGAGTTTGCTAATCTGTGGTCCCAATCCCCCCCCTGAAAACCTGAAATTCCCCTGGGGGGAATTCCCCCCTGGTTGAGAACCCCTGTACTAGATGAAGTAATGAATACAAAGGCGGAATCAGCAAATTTAATTTCATATATATATAATATTATACTAAATGCAGTAATACCAACAACGGAAGGTATCAGAGGTGAATGGGAAAACGAACTAAGCATAAAGATTTCCAATGAAAGGTGGAAAGAGTACTTATTAAATGTGCACAAATGCTCAATCAACGTAAGACACACTTTAATACAATTTAAAATTTTACACAGATTATACTACTCAAAAATTAAATTCAATAAATTTTTCCCTAACGTCCCACCAATTTGTGATTAATGCCAGTTTCAAGAAGCTACTATAGCGCACTCATTCATCTTTTGTACAAAAATTCAAAGGTTTTGGATTGAAATCTTTGAAATCTTCACAAAACTGTTTAAAATAAAAATGACACCAAAGCCAGAATGGATTATTTTCGGAATGACAGAAGGTAATTCGGAATTAAATGTGTATCAAAAGAATCTATTTGATTACGGCTTAATAATAGGAAAAAAGCTAATCTTAAAATTCTGGAAAAATGCTCCTATACCAACATTAAATATGCGGATTTCAACTATGTTTGAAACATTACATCTGGAAGATATGAGACTCCGCCTGGCAGGAAAATCAGATCGCCTCTATCAGACGTGGTCTGCATTTATAGAATTGCTACAAAGATAGGGTGCAGGAGTACCTCGGGCCTTGGTAGGCGGGATGAAAAACTATCGAGTTGGTGGATTCCTTTTGCGTGATATATATAATATAGTAACTGGCTTTTTTTTCTCTTTGTCTCACTTTTTTCTTTTTCTTTTCCAGGGTCTATCTCTTAATCCCCTTTCTCTAATTCTTTGACCAAGGGTTGTTTTTTTTTCTCCCCTTTGGCACGCTCTTTCACTTTCACAACTCTTTTCACCTACTTCACTCTCTTTCTTTCTATTTTTTTCTTTAAAAGCCATAAAGTTATGCGGTACAATGATTGTAACAATATATATGTGATGTACACTGATGTATTTACCTCTAATAAATAAAAATATTAAAAAATAAAAAAAAGACTTGGAAAATGAAATTCCTCATATGCTGCAAAACATACTTCAAGATTCAAGAGAGTTATTATCATGTGTCCCAGATAGGACAATGAAATTCTTACTTTGCATCAGCACAACAGAATATAGAAGGCATGAATACAGAACAGATCAGTGTGTCCATATACCATTGTATAAATATATACACACATGAATAAATAAAACAGATAAAGTGCAAATAAACAGATAATGGGCTATTAATGTTCAGAGTTTTGTTTGAGTTGAGTTCAATAGCCTGATGGCTGTGGGGAAGAAGCTGTTTCTTCCCCACTTGGCAAATAAAGTACTATTCTGATTCTGATTCTGAAGGGATTAAAAGTAACATTAGCAAATTTGCAGATGACACAAAGCTGGGTGGAAGTGTGAACTGTGAGGAGGATGCTTTGAGGATGCAGGGTAACTTGGACAGGTTGGGTGAGTGGGCATATGCATGGCAGATGCAGTTTAATGTGGACAAATGTGAAGTTATCCACTGTGGTAGCAAAAACAGGAAGGCAGATTATTATCTGAATGGTGTCAAGTTGGGAAAATGGGAAGTACAATGAGATCTGGAGGTCCTTGTTCATCAGTCACTGAAAGTAAGCATGCACGTACAGCAGGCAGTGAAGAAAGCGAATGGCATGTTGGCCTTCAAAACACGAGGAGTTGAGTATTGGAGCAAAGATTTCCTTCTGCAGTTGTACAGGGCCCAAGTGAGACCACACCTGGAGTATTGTGTGCAGTTTTGGTCTCCAAATTTGAGGAAGGACATTCTTGCTATTGAGGGAATGTAGCGTAGGTTCACAAGGTTAATTCGCGGGATGGCAGGACTGTCATATGCTGAGAGAATGGAGCAGGTGGGCTTGTATACTCTGGAATTTAGTAGAATGAGAGGGGATCTTATTGAAACATATAAGATTATTAAGGGTTTGGACACACTAGGGGCAGGAAACATGTTCCCAATGTTGAGGGAGTCCAGAACCAGGGGCCACAGTTTACGATTAAGGGGTAAGCCATTTTGAATGGATTTTGGATGAGGAAACACTTTTTCACACAGAGAGTTGTGAGTCTGCGGAATTTCCTGCCTCAGAGTGCAGTGGAGGCTGGTTCTCTGGATTCTTTCAAGAGAGAGCTTGATAGGACTCTTGAGGATAGTGGAGTCTACTTTGACCAAGTAGAATGGAAAAATCTTTTTACAGTATTGCAAAAATTTCAATTAGGAGAAAACTTTATTTCACAGATAAAGTTGTTATATGACAAGCCGAATGCCAGAATACTGACTAATCAAACACTCGCTCCTAAATTTCAGTTATCCAGGGGCAATAGACAAGGGGGTGCATTATCCCCTTTGTTATTTGCCCTTGCAATTGAACTTTTAGCAGAAAGCATAAGAGTACATCCAAATATTCATGGCTATAATACTAAATATTCTAATAATAAAATATCGTTGTACGCAGATGACGTACTACTATATATCACCAATTCCCAAGTTAGTATTCCAAACATATTTTATTTCGGAGTCACGTGAGTGATTTCGTGAAGACCCCGCCAGCACGCATGTGCGACATATCGTCGTTCGCATTTGCTGTCGACAGGCTGGGGGGGGGAGGGGAGTGTGCTCTCTCCACAGCTCCTTCAGAAAGACCGTTAAGGTAAGTACACTAACCTTAAGCTGGTTGCAGGTACATGCCATGGAAGGACAAGGTAAAGGGAAGGGGAAGCTTCCCAAGAGCCGCGGGATGCCAACAGGCCAGCGGCCACTTTCTCCGGAGCTGCGAGAACACCGGCAGCATCCGGATGGCCGGAGGAAAAGGTGCGGAAGTTGGGCTCATCAGTGACACCAGCGCCCAACCTATCTCCGGAAAGGATGTCCAAACTGGAGCAGGATATGCCAGATCCTGACTTCGTGCCCCCATCCCCCAGGAAGCGGGGGAGCAAACAGGTATGTGGCAACGTGCCTCACACACCGACATCACCCCGTGTTGTTCAGGATCCACGGGGGCCGAGCCGGGTAATGACTGCGCCACAGGGGAGCCCCGCAGCCACGGCACGCCACGTACAGCTGCCGGGGATATCTGTCATACGGCAGGCCAGTAGAGCTACTGCTACGTCGAGCAACCCTGCAGGAGCAGGTGCTGCCGACACAACGCCGCGTCAGGCTGCGGTCAAGGGCGCCGGTAGCAGCAGTAGACGGTCGACCAGCTTATATCCACGGAGATATATGTCAGAAGCGGAGGTAAGCCTGCACGGACTTCGGGGAGCCAGGTACCGGGGGCCGGCGCCGACTCATCTCCACTGCTTTCCTACCAGGCAGGGGGACCGCCACAGTCCGCTCGAAGGCCGACTAGCGGTATGTCCGTGCGGGAGTCATATGGGCCTGCAGGAGCAGTTGCCCACGATGATCTACCACCGGACCCTAGTCAACACCTGATGGAGGTGTGGTCTGCTGGTGGAAGCCCCGGAGAAATTGCAGAGCCTGGGGAAGTCGGCTTGTCCGCCGCGAGAAGAGGGGACGGTCGCATTGTCAGGTTGGAGCTCTTGATGGAGCAACTAGTCCAAAGGGATATGGACCGGGATGAACAGGAGTCTCGGGCCTCCACAAGCCACGCCAGGAGACCACCCAGCATATCGTGCTCTCCAGCCAGCCGTACCAGAAGTTGCCCGGACGCCGACTTCGATGATGAACCAGGGATGCCGGAGGCCGTAGATCCAGTGCAAGGTGCGGACCTGCTGGACGTAGTGGGGAAATTTGCCACAGCTACCCACACTGGGGAGCCGTTGCACCCCAAACTGGCGGGAACCATTGACTATCTGACCACACGCCAGCTTCTGGGTCAGGTAGTCAATGAAACCATGGACAAGTTCAAGCCACCTGAAAACTGCATCAACTTGAGTGTGCCTATGGTGAATGCTCAAATCTGGGGGAATTTGAGTACTACCACCAAGATGCAGGACGTACGCCTCCAGCCTCCTGTCAACGGGCATCACGGCATTTGCCAGGACCCTCGATGGGGATATCGTGACCAGTGAGCAGCAGGACACCCTGGCACTTCTCTGCAATACGCAGTTCGAAATAAACTGCCTTCGTAAGAGCTCCATCCGGCCCACTCTCAACCCAAAATTTGCAGGGTTGTTTACCTCCACCACCTCATCAGCTGTTCGGGGAAGATCTGCCGAAACAAGTCAAAGACATGGACGAGGAGGCCAAGACCGTTGGCCTTATGAAATCACCACTGGCTAAAGTACACCCATACCAACGACAGCAACCGTACCCTACCTGGAAACCTCGCCAGCCGGATAGGACACCAAGGACCTATACACCTCCAGTTCCCCAACAGCAGCGGCCTTTTTTACGGCAAGGCCTGCAGAGGCCCGCATGGAAGATGCGGCCACAGCCACGATAAGCAGCACAACGTCCCCCCAAAACGCCATCACCAAGACCCGCCGTTGACCATGGAGGTAAGGGGGTCTGGTTCGTCTAAGGAAGTAGCAATTGTAACCTCACAAGTAGGGGGACGGTTGCGGGCATTTTGTGTTGCTTGGGATGCAATAACCACAAACACGTTTATTCTACAAAGTGTTCATGGTTATGTCATAGAATTTATTAATGGGAAACTTCCCCCTACACAGCATGAACCTCAACGCACATTTATGCTCTCTCAAAATGAGTTAAAGGAGGGACATGCTGAAATTCTACGGCTAGCAGCCAAAGGGGTGATCGGTAAACCGACACACGAATCCCTTGTGTTTGTGTCCAACATCTTTACAAAAACCAAAAAAGATGGTGGATGTCGGATTATCATAGACCTAACCCAGTTGAACACTTTTGTACAATATACCCATTTCAAAATGGAAACCTTTGAAACAGCTAAGCAGCTGCTTTACCAGGGGTACTTTATGGCTTGCATCGATTTAAAAGATGCATACTATACAGTCCCCATCATAGATTTCACAGGAAGTTCCTACTATCCATACTAACCGTCTCAAGTTATGGACCACCTGGGCTTCACCATTGACACAAAGCGAATGATGATCCCCATCCCGACCAACAAAGCTTCAGACATTCAAGAAGCATGCAACAGCCTTACTTGCGCCAGAGTACCGACTATCAGAGACGGCCAAGGTAATTGGGAAATTGGTAGCTACATTCTCAGCTGCACAATTCGGACCATTACATTACCAAAACTTACAAAGAGCAAAGATCTCAGCGTTAAAAGGAAATGCTGGGCACTTTGACAGACCAATACGGCTGTCAATTAAGGCTAAAGCTGAGCTACAATGGTGGATTGACAATATTAGTGAGTGTCACAAACCCATCATTGTTAGCAACCCATCAGTCGTGCTACAGACTGACGCAAGCACACAAGGCTGGGGTGCAACTGACACCACGTCCAGTTGTGGTAGCAGATGGGATCCTCACGGGTCTACCCTCCTCCAGACACAAGGGATAGACTATCTGGACATGTTAGGGGCTTTCCATGGGCTGTGGGCATACTGCACTAACTTACAGCATTTGCATGTCTGCCTCCAAAAAGATAACACCACGGTGGTGGCTTATATATAAATCATATGGGTGGTATCAGGTCATTATCATGTGATGAATTGGCAAACACAATCTGGCTCTGGTGCATTGAGAGAAATATTTGGATAACAGTGACCTATCTACCAGGGAAGCTCAACACAGTGGCGGACACCAGGTCACAAGTGTTCAATGATAACATCGATTGAAATGTTGAACCCCCAAATTTTTGCTGACATTATAGCTAACTTTGGCACACCAGATATAGACCTTTTTTGCGTCCAGGTTGAACCATCAGATACCAACGTATGTGTCTTGGGAACCAGACACTGGGGCAGTAGCTATGGATGCTTTTTCTCTCCATTGGGGGGGAAATGGTTTTGCTACGCATTTCCCCCATTCTGCCTCATCAGTTGGGTATTGCAGAAAATTCAACTGGATTCTGCTACAGGCATTTTGATCGTACCCGACTGGCCTACACAGCCATGGTACCCGGTGGTCCTCCAAATCTTGAAATGTCCGTGGGTTCAAATTGATAAAACCCCAAATTGATTACCAACCCCATTACGGGGGAAAGTCACCCGTGCCATGGTCACCTACACCTGTTGGCTTGCAGGTTCTAAAAAGGCCGCTTATCAAGGCCAGCATATCACCCATAGCCATGGACCTCATCTCAGCGTCGTGCTGAGCTTCAACCAGGAGGTAGTACCTCACCCAGGTCAGGAAGAGGGAGGCCTTCTGCTCCCGTACCAACACGACCTACAGCTTGGCCACGATCCCTGATGTCCTGGAATTGCTAGTGGGCCGTCATTACGATGAGGGCCTCAGCTACAGTGCCTTCAACAGCGCCAGGAGTGCGCTGTCCTCATACCTGGACATAGGTGTAGGCTTAAACCACCTGGTGTCCAAATTCATGAGGGGTGTGTTCAGCACCAACCCTCCACGATCCAGATACAACATCACCTGGGACGTAGGGATAGTACTGACCCTACTGAGGAGCTGGTCCCCTATGACAGAGTTACCACGCAATAAGCTCACCCTCAAAGTGGTGATGCTGATGGCACTGACTACAGCTCAACGAGTCCAGGCCTTACAGCAGCTGCGGCTGGATAGCATGGTCTCCACCCCTGCTAAGGTCACTTTCTTTGTAGAGGACCTGCTGAAGCAGCACAGACCTGGGTCTCTTGGGCTGCAGTTGGAATTTCGGGCATACCCCACTGATGCCACCCTCTGCATAGCCACCCATCTCCGTCACAACATCAGAACAACACGAACCATCCGGAAGATGGAGCAGGGGCTCCTCATTAGCCACAAACATCCACATCACCGGGTGACTGTGCAGACTATCGCAAGGTGGCTCAGGGCAGTGTTGGGTGCAGCAGGAGTAGCTACTAACATTTTTAACTCTCACTCTACCAGGGCTGCATCCACATCAGCGGCGAGGGCCATGGAGGTGCCCATGGACCACATCCTCGCCACCGCGGGCTGGGCCAGTGCAGCAACCTTCCAGGGGTTCTACAATAAGCCGCTGGTCGCCCCCGCAACGTTCGCGGAAGCCGTGCTGGGTGCCGCTCCGTGAATGATTTGTCCCCGAATTAGGGGTATTTTGCTTTGTTATTATTTGTGTTAATGTCTGTGCATTATTTTTCAGCCTGTTCAGTCTGGAATGCATTAACTACCTTCCTCCATCAGTATTGCGGCAGTGTGATAGCATGGACATTGTTCAGGGCGTGAAATCACAGAGCTTTGAAGTCTTCACGAAGTCACTCACGTGACTCCGAAATCAAATAGTAAGATTAAACGAGAACTTACCAAGTTCGAAGGTTGATCTTTATTTTATGAGGAGTTGCAGTGAGGGATTTCGTGCCCTCCGCTCCCAACCCTCTATCATAAGGTCAACTGGTATGTTCTACGCCATTAATCTTACTATCTCCAGTCATGGGCGTTCTGTGATTCCACACCGCTGCTTTGAAGGATGTCGCGCATGCATGCTGGCGGGGTCTTCATGAAATCCCTCATCGCAACTCCTCATAAAATAAAAATCAACCTTCGAACTTGGTAAGTTCTCGTTTAATCTTACTATTAAATCTCATAGAGGAATTCGGTTCTTTTCAGGATATAAACTGGAACAAAGGTGATATTATGTCAATAAAGCCTCAAGATTTTGACACACCTAAAATTTCCTTTTAGAATTGCTACCGAAAAATTTAAATATCTTGGAGTTTACGTAACTAGAAAATACATCTCTTTATTTCAAGCAAACTTTCCACCATTAATTACCAAACTAAATGCCCTTATTCAATTTTGGAAAACGCTTCAGATCTCCCTCATAGATAGAATGCCATAAAGATGCTCTTCCTTCCACAAATTCTGTACCTATTTTAATCATTATCGATTTTTCTCCCTAAAACATTCTTTTTTAAACTCGACTCGGTGATTACAAACTTTATTTGGGATTATAAAACACACAGAATCCATAAACAACATTTATGTAAACCCAAAGAAATTGGCGGACTGGCTCTCCCTAATTTTTTGTACTATTACTGGGCAACGAATATTAAAAATTTAATCTATTGGATGGACAACACATGCCAACAGGTAAACTGGCTAATAATGGAGAGAGAAGATTGTTCGACTTTTAATATAGGTGCGATTTTTCTCTATCCAATAAATCTGAAGAAATCAGTACATGAGAAAAACCCGATCATCCATAGTACCTTACAAATCTGGAAACAAGTGAAGTCAACCCTTAAATTGAGAAATTTATCTCTTCTCTCACCAATCGCCAACAATCCCTCATTTAAGCCGTCTATTTTAGACAAGGGGTTCATACATTGGGAAAGATTGGGAATGAAAAAACTGGATCTTTATGAGATGGGGACTCTCCTCTCATTTCAAGAATTACTGTCGAAATATAATCTGAAAGGTAGCTAATACTTTAGATATCTTCAAAATACGATACTATTTGAAATCACATACCCAAGACTGTCAATATATGGTTCCAGACATACTAGACGAATGCATGAATTGAAACTCGGATTCAAATAAGTTAATATCGTACCTTTATAATACCCTTTTAAATATACAAATCCCATCGTCAGAAATCCACAAACCCGACTGCCCTGGCAGATCCATTGTCTCTGCCTGTTCGTGCCCCACCGAACACATTTCTACATTCCTTGATGCCATCCTATCCCCCTTTGTTAAATCTCTCCCCACCTATGTTCAAGACACCTCAGACACACTCCGTCGGCTCCGTGCATTCCATTCTCCAGGCCCCCATCCTCTCATCTTTACCATGGACGTCCAGTCACTCTACACCTCCATCCCCCTCCAGGACGGTCTCAAAGCCCTCCGGTTCTTCCTCGACCAGAGGAGCAACCCATACCCGTCCACTGACGCCCTCCTCCGCCTAGCGGAGTTGGTCCTTACCCTCAATAACTTCTCTTTTGATTCCTCCCGTTTCCTCCAAACACAAGGCGTAGCTATGGGCACACGCATGGGCCCCAGCTATGCTTGCCTCTTTGTTGGGTACGTCGAACAATCCTTGTTTTCGGCGTACCAGGGCCCCATCCCCGACCTCTACCTCCGTTACATCGACAACTGCTTTGGTGTCACCTCCTGCACCCACACACAACTGACTGACCTCATTCATTTCACCACCAACTTCCATCCGGCACTCAAATACACTTGGACCATTTCCGACATTTCCCTACCATTCCTTGACCTCACCATCTCTATTGCAGGTGATGCACTCCTGACCGACATCCACTACAAACCAACTGACTCCCACAGCTACCTGGACTACTCTTCCTCCCACCCTGCTTCCTGTAAGGACTCCATCCCCTATTCCCAATTCCTCCGTCTACGCCGCATCTGCTCCCAGGATGAGGTGTTCCACACCAGGTCATCACAAATGGCCTCATTCGTCAGAGAACGGGGATTCCCCTCCCCCACTATTGATGAGGCTCGCACCAGGGGCTTCTCCATACCCCGCAACACTGCCCTCTCTCCCCATTCCCCCACTCGCAAACAGGGCAGAGTCCCCCTGGTCCTCACCTTTCACCCCACCAGCCGGCAAATACAACACATAGTCCTCCGCCAGTTTCGCCACCTCCAACGTGACCCCTCCACCCGCCACATCTTCCCATCTCCCCCCCTGTCTGCCTTCCACAAAGACTGCTCCCTCCGCAACTCCCTTGTCAATTCTTCTCTCCCACTCTACCCCTTCCCCGGGCACTTTCCCTTGCAACCGCAAGAAATGCAACACTTGTCCCTTCACCTCCCCCCTCCACTCCTTTCAGGGACCCAAGCAGTCCTTCCAGGTCCGACAGAGGTTCACCTGCACCTCCTCCAACCTCATCTACTGCATCCGCTGCTCCAAATGCCAGATGATCTATATCGGTGAGACAAAGCGGAGGCTTGGAGATCGTTTCGCCGAACACCTCCGCTCGGTCCGCAAAAACCAACCCGACCTCCCAGTGGCTCAGCACTTCAACTCCCCCTCCCATTCCGTATCCGACCTCTCGGTCCTGGGCCTCCTCCACGGCCAGAGTGAGCAACACCGCAAGTTGGAGGAACAGCACCTCACATTCCGCTTGGGGAGTCTGCATCCTTTGGGCTTGAACATTGAATTTTCTCAATTCTGTTAACCCTTGCTGTATCCTCCCCTTCCCACCTCTCCCTCAGCCCTCGGGCCCTGGCATTCCCTCTATCTCTATCTCTATCTCCCTCCCCCACCCTAGTCGCACTAGCTTCTCATTTTCACACCACAAACAGCTTACAATGGCTTGTTCCCTTTATCATCGATACTTTTTTGCATATCTTTCATTTATTGTTCTTTATCTCTCCACATCACCGTCTATATCTCTCGTTTCCCTGATCCCTGACCAGTCTGAAGAAGGGTCTCGACCCGAAACGTCGCCTATCTCCTTCGCTCCTTAGATGCTGCTGCACCCGCTGAGTTTCTCCAGCTTTTTGTGTAACTGTCAGAAATAATCAGGTGAGCTTGGGAAGATGAATTGGGCCTAACAATTTTAAAAGATAGATGGGAGGAAAGCGTTCTATATATACACAACTGTTCTCTTAACGTTAGGCATTCATTAATACAATTTCAAATACTGCATACTTTATTATTCAAAGTCTAAACTGAATAAGATCTTCTCAAATATTTCACCTATTTGTGATAAATGTCTCCTTCAGGAAGCAACCATAACTCATTCTTTTGCCTCCTGTATAAAGTTACATAATTTCTGGAGCGAAATGTTTGACATTTCTTCTAAAATACTTAAAGTAAAATTGGACACCGACAGAATTGATTACTCTAGGTACGTCAGAAGCCTGTTCTGAGCTAACATTATTTCAAAGACATTGTTCAAACATTGTTTCCTTAATTATGGCCTGATAACGGCGACAAAATTAATACTTAAATTTTGGAAACAACATTAGTCCCTACTGTAAAGATGTGGATTACAAACATGTCCGAGATACTACATCTGGAAAATATTAGGCTTGTCTTGGCAGAAAAAACAGATTAATTTTTCAAGACATGGACACCCTTTACTGAATTCTTACAAGGATAGTATGGCGCAACACAAATTTGGATTTAATCCAACTATGGGTTGGGTGAGATGGGCGGTGGGCGGTGGGCGGGGGGGCGAGGGGCAGGTATATCTCCACTTTTTTATTTTTTTCCCTTTCTTTTTTTTTCTTCTCTTTTTTTATTTTCCTCTCTGATATCTTTGGCCACACTACTTTGGTAGTCTAGGGGTTCTATTTTTTCACTTTTTACTTTTTCTCTCTCTTCTCTCCTCTTTTCCTTCACTTTCAGGTTAAAAGGTCAAAATTGAAGCAGTACAATAATTGTGTAATTTTACTTGCTGAATGTTTTATTCTTGTACAATTGCTTCTAATAAAAATAATTTAAAAAAAAGAAAAAAAGAAGATAGTGGAGTCAGGAGATATGGGGAGAAGACAGGAACGGGTCCTGATTGTGGATGATCAGCCATGATAACATTGAATGGTGGTGCTTGCTTGAAGGGCCGAATGGCCTACTCCTGCACCTATAGTCTATTGACATCCTGACCAGCATATGGGAGACTGAAATTATGCCTAACAAATTTTGGGATGTCACCATCGTCTCCTTGTTCAAAAATATAGGCAACAAAGCGGATTGAGGCAACTACCAAGGCATCTCCTAATCTCCATTGCTGGGAAAATGCTGGCCAGAGTGATCCTCACCCACCTGATCAACAGTGTGTCAGAAGAAAGCCTACCGGAGGCACAACGTGGCACAGTGAACATGGTCTTCATGTCCAGGAAAAATGCATCGAGCAGAAGATGGACTGCTATGCTCTTTTCATCAACCTGACAAAGGCCTTTGACATGGTCAATCAGAGTATCTGTCGACCATACTTGCCAAGCTCAGCTGCCTCAGAAAACTCATCCATCTCATCCGCATTTTCCATCATGGCATGACAGGATCAGCACTGGTAAACGGCAAACTCTCAGCATCCTTCAAAATCTCCAATGGAGTTATACAGGGCTGCATTCTTGCCGTAGTACTGTTCAATGTCTTTTTCAGCTGCGCTCCAAGATCTCGATCACAAGAATCTCATCAAATACCAACTCAACGGCTCTCTCTTTGATCTACGTCGATTAAACGTCAAGACCAAAACTCTTGAATCATCATCGAAACGCTCTTTGCGGATGATTGTGCCCTTATTGCACAAGGAATCTGACCTCCAATTTATCTTGTCCAGATTTGCAGAAGCGGCACAGTTGTTTGGTTTTAATATCAGTCTCAGTAAGACAGAAGTCCTCCACCAGCCAGTCCCAGGTTCTTCAGCACCACCACCGAGTGTACGCATTGACAACACACAGCTGAAAACAGTTGACACGTTCAAGTACTTGGACCGCGTGATATCTTCTGATGGCTCACTGGACAAGGAAAATTTGACCAGAATCAGCAAGCCAGTCAAGCATTTGGTCAACTCCGAGTTCAAGTGTTAAACCACCACAACATCAAGCTGTCAACTAGGCTGAAAGTCTACAAAGCTGTAGTACTCTCCAGCTTGCTGTATGGATGTGAAAAGACCTTGTACAGGAAACACATCCACCAGCTTGAGAAATTCCGCAAGCTCCCTCTGCAGTCCATCATGGGTATTCGCTAACAAGACAAGGTGACCAACGTGGAAGTGCTGGCTACGCGTGCATTGAAGCAATGATCTTAAAGGCCCGGCTTCGATGGACAGGCCATGTGATCCAGATGGATGAATCCCATGTGCATCATCAACTCCTGTACGGAGTTCCATCACAGGGTCAAAGGTTACCAAGGTGCCAAAAGAAATGGTTCAAAGACTGCATCAATGACCACCTCCAGCACGCAGGCCTAGCCCCAAAAGAACTGGAAAACCATGCCAGTGACAACCACTAGGAATGCAGTCAGCAGTTTGGAAGACAATCGCCGAAGCTGACTCATTAGTGCCAGCTACATGTGGAAGGCTACAGCCCTAAATCCTCATGTGCCCCCACTGCTCCCGCATGTGTAGCTCGCGCATTGGATTTGTGAGCCGCACTCGATCCCACAAGACATAAGACTGCACAAACATGCTATCGTCAACCTCACCGGGCAAGCACCAGTCATTGAGTGTGAATCGCTGGGTCTTTTTAAATTTTGCAATTTGTCACTGATAATATTTTTAGTTAGTTATTTCTTAAACGCACTAAGTACCTCAGAATTATCTTGAATTGTATTTTTTATAGGATTACAAACGTATTTCACTCCTGTTTGACATGGAATCAAATTTGCTTTTATTTCTAGTACTTGCCCTGTCAGTCTCATTGTAGTGCCGGATTTTTACAACTTCTCCAAATTCAACCTTCAATAACCACTAATTTGTCAGGGATGATTAGAAAACTAGTTTCATGCACTCCGCAACACATTTGAAACAGCAAAGATGATCAAGAAATAGTCTCTTGATTAATAGTTTCTTTATTGTAATAATACAAAACAATTAAATAACTCATCTTTTCATTCTTAATCGTCATTCCATTCGTGTCATATAAATCATAAAATCTTCTTCTTGTAAAAGTACATCGTCTGACATATATCAATCCCAATCATGCTCGTGGTCATCTGTGATAGAAATCTGTTTCATCCCGTGGCCCGACATCAAAACTAAAACTAATCATCTGAGAGTCTGCGCAAGAATCCTCCAGCCAAAAACACGCCCCAGCCTATGTATAAAATCCCACCCACATTAACACAGGCAGATAATAATTAAACGTAACTGACTATAATAAACTTACTTAAGAGGATCAAACAGAAAAGAAGTGTGCAGGTAATATATGGCCTATCGCCCAGGTAGAAAAATGGCTCTGTGTCAGAGTCAAGGCGACAACTCCACATATTTGAATGGCAGGTTAATAATTGACAGCATCAATTGATAGGAAATGAATCTGCTTGTAGACTTCAATTTAAAATCAATAGTGAGTTCAATGGAAGCCAAGTGGTTGTTGTCTTAGTTTGACCTCACCTTCACCAGTTCTTGTTTATCTTCAATGAAAATTAAAAATAGCTATAGATGATGCACATCTGAAATAAAAACATAAATTGCTGGAAACACTCAGTGGGTTTGTGGAAAAGGGCACATAGTTAATGTTTCAGGTCAAAGACCCTTTTCCCATTTTAAATCATTTATAGCCCTGTCCCACGGTGCGAGTCATTCCAAGAGCTCTCCCGAGTTAAAAATAAATCAAACCCGTGGTAAGCACGGAGAATGAACGTAGCGGGTACGTCGGAGCTCGGGGATATCTCTTAGCGGCTCGTAATGCTAACGCAGGTACTCAGGAAGACTCGCTAATGGCAGGTAAGCAAGGGAAGACTCGTGAAGATTTTTCAACGTTGAAAAATGTCCACGAGAGCCCCGAGTACCGACGAGTGGCCATTACCGTAAATCTCCGAGTTCGAATCAGGGCAAACTCAGGAGAGCTCTTGGAATGAACTCGTACCGTGGGACAGGGCTTTAACCCATACTGAACAAAATCTCAGAAATCACAGGGTAGAGGAGGAACAACTTGCAATTAACAGAATATATGTATGTGTAAGAATAAGAAACAGAATATATGTATGTGTCTTCAGTAGAACCACAGAATGGGAGAGCACAACAGTACATTCATCATGACGTTGAGGCCAATTCGTTGGCCATATTTAAGAGGGAGTTGGATGTGGCCCTTGTGGCTGAAGGGATCAGGGGGTATGGAGAGAAGGCAGGTACAGGATACTGAGTTGGATGAACAGCCATGATCATATTGAATGGCGGTGCAGGCTCGAAGGGCCGAATGGCCTGCTCCTGCACCTAATTTCTATGTTTCTATGTTTCTATGTTCTGTGCAGTTTGGATGAAACGTCATGATGAATGTACTGTGGTGCTCTCCCATTCTGTGGTTCTACTGAAGACACATACATATATTCTGTTTCTTATTCTTACACATACATATATTCTGTTAATTGCAAGTTGTTCCTCCTCTACCCTGTGATTTCTGAGATTTTGTTCAGTATGGGTTAAAGCCCTGTCCCACGGTACGAGTTCATTCCAAGAGCTCTCCTGAGTTTGCCCTGATTCGAACTCAGAGATTTACGGTAATGGCCACTCGTCGGTACTTGTGGCTCTCGCGGGGCTGTTTGTTAACTTCTGACCCAAAAGATATGTCTTTTCCCACATTTCGTCAGTAATAATAATACTCATTTCCATTTCCCATTTCTGTTTTGTTTCTATAGTGCTTCCTTTTACATAATCTTGATGTCCTTTATATGTGGGATATCAGATTCTTTTTTATCACTCCCTCCATAGTCAACAGAAAGATCTTTTCCAAATTAGAAGGTAATTTAAATATCTGCTCCCAATCTACATGTGTCTACAGGTAATGCCGTATTTGGAGAAATCTAAAAAAGTCCATTCCCGACAAACCAAATTCTTTCTGAAGATGCTCATATGATTTCAAAACTTCCCCACAAAAAGCTGATCCACAGTAGTGAGCCCTTTGTCCGCCCAATTTCTAAAGCCATTGTCAATTTTACGGGTAAAGAAATCAGGAATAGTAGCTATCTTCAGTACTCTAGATATAGAATTGAAGAGATTTAGTTGTTTTCTTATAACCAGCCATGTTTTCATTGTGAAATTAATCCATTATCAATTTTTAATTTCTTCCAGCTTGCTTGACTTAGGAATGGGAATACTGGGGCATGAATTTTGCTCTATATTCACCCACCCCGTTTCCTTATCATTTGTTATCCATGCTATCAGGGTCCTCAGCTGTGCTGCCCAGTAATAGTATTCAATGTTGGGCAAATTTAACCCCCCTTTTGTTTTGGTAGTAACAGTGTCTTGAGTCTAACTCTCGGCTTCTTATTTTGCCACACAAATCTTGATAGCTCTTTGTCCAACGATTTAAATGCCACCACAGGGACTCCTACTGGCAAAGATTGAAATAAAAAAAGCAGTGGGAGCAAATTCATTCAAACAGCTTAAATTCTACGAATTAGAGATAGAGGGAGAATCTCCCATCTGAGCATATCTGCCTTTATCCCCTTTAGCAGCTTTCCATAGTTGGCTTCGTTCAGTGTTGAGATGGAGGGGATGATGACAATGCCTATGTATCTGAAACCCACCCTAGACCAATGAAACCTGACCTGATCATTTAGCTGCGAAGGCCATGTACCTGACAGCATCATTGCTTCCGATTTTGATTCATTTATTTTACCTCGGAGTCATGTGAGTGATTCCGTGAAGAACCCCGCCAGTCCGTATGTGCGTCATTACGCCTTTTCGCATGGCTCAGCGACTGACTGGCAGGCGCAATGGTCCTGCCAGCAGTAAGTTCAAACATACAGGTAAGTTTTGTATTTCTTACCAGGTTCTGTTTTCTCTTGCAGGAACCTCTTCTTATAGAGGTTTCCTGCTGGATTGTCGCGAAGCCCAGCGAGCCGCAGGGAAACCGGCTTAGGCTGTGGGGAGACTCCGGTCCAAACCGCGGAATCGTGGGAGCCGATGGCCATCGGATTCGCGACTCCAGTCGCTGACAATGTGGTCAGTGGCTTCCAGACCGCTGTGGTTCCCGTGGAGGGGTAAATCCAGGAGACGGTATCACTACCAGAGTCGCTGACAATGCGGTCAGCGGCTTCCAGACCGCCGTGGTTCCCATGGAGGGTTAAATCCAGAAGGAAGGTGGTATAATCACCAGAGTCGCTGACAGTATCGCTGTGGTCCCCAGGACATTGGGTATAACCAACAATAAAGCAGTCAGGCCTATGTACTCGGGACAAGTCGGGCCAGGAGGTTTCCCCTCCGGTGATAATTAACATTTTGGGCTACACTGGATGGAGCTCCAAATGGAGAGGATGTTCCACCAAGACACACTCCAACAGGAGGAGTAGTGTCAGCGCCGGCCAATGGGAGAGCCCGCACCAGCAGCGCCTATTCAGGACTGCTTAATGTCTCCCTCTTGGGGGAGGAGAGCATGTGGGGCCAGAATTATTCTGCCGCTGAGTATGTTCCATTCTGGTATAGGTCTGTTGGAGAGGCCATATTAGCACAGGTACCCTCAGAGGCCTGAGCCAGCACCTGTTCAGGGTTGCCTACGATCTCCCCCTTTATGGAGTGGAGTGCGAATGGTCAGTAGGTAACTGACTTCAAATTCTATAGTATGTCCGTGGAACATACTGGAGCACATGTGTATGGGTTCATGGCAATCCTCGCAGATGAAGGTGTTGCTGCCAGAAGAGTTGGTTACAAGCCATTGGCAGAATACCTGGAAGGGGTCAGAGTTCCCCTCACGCTAAAAGTGCCGGCAGTGAACAGAGCTCTAGCCGCCGAATCTTCTATTCAGGTAAGACCTATTCAACAGGCAAAACCTGGATGAGGAAGCAAAAGTTGTCGGACCAATCAAAGTACCAACGACGAGCAAAGCTTCATCGGTTCGGCGACAACACACTCCATGCCTCCATTATCAGAAAGCAGTTCACTGAAGCTATGGCAGCGTGAAAACTGGACAGACGTTCCACGCACCCTACCAGTCCTACTCTATAACCAGGCAGGTAGGTGTGTCCGGCACTTCCTAAACTTGGGGTAAGTGGACCACTTACAAGTTGGTAATTTTACACTTGTTTGTACAACACACGTATGGTTAAGGCATTGTCACCTAACCATGTAAAACTGCACAATACTAACATTCCAAGCAGATTTGTAATTAGGACTAGTAGTCTTTTAAGGCAGGCTCAGTATTATGGCCAGGATCGCTTCGAGACAGGATCGAAATATGGCCAGAGTTGTCTTTCACGGCAGGCTTAGAATTATGGCAGAGTTGCCTTTAGAGGCAGGTTCGGAATTATGAGGTAGGCTCATTATTATGGCCAGGATTATCTTCCAAGACAGGCTCGGAAATCGGGCCAGAGTTGTCGTTCCAGGCAGGCATGGAATGATGGCAGATGTGGTCGTTCATTGTTAAGATGGAGAAGGTCGTGTAACTCGTATGTGCGGTATAAATTTTCCGAATAGGAAACTTCGTTACTGACTAACAATTGATTTTCATGAGGATCTCACAGATACATTCTATTCAGTTCCCATTTACAGGGATCACCGGAGGCATTTGAAATTATCAGGAGAATGATAACAGTAATGATAATTTGCTAATGATGAGGCAATGATAACAGTAATAATAACAGTAAAACATTGCAAGATGGGCTAAATTATTTACCCAGGTATTTACCAAATTACTAAAATCGGTGCTTCGGCTACTCAGAGTTCAAACTTGTTATGTCTAGTCTGGATGATATTCTAACGCTCTATTTTGCAAAAATCAATTGTTCAGCCTCAAACTATATTTGAGAAATTCCAAGATGGGAAGAGCTTTGTAGGATCCCTCATCCATCCAGTTAAAATTAAGTAGTTACCAATAGACTTGTTGGTCATTGGGATTTACCTTCAACTATTAATTAGCCTGTGACTCCGCCCTGGGACAAGAGATTGGAGTTAATGGGAACCTGTAACAACCTTGTTGTTATAAGCAGCCTTCTATTCATCAAGAGTAATTGGCAATATAGTAGCTGTGTTTTAGCTGTGAAAGTAGCAACCTCTCAAGTGTCGGTTAGGTCATTGTTAATAGACCTATGCTATTACCAGCTCAAGCTAATAAAGTCATAATGATGGACGAACACTATTCAGCATTGCTCCACTAGTTTGGTCAGTAAAAACTCAGGTATATTACAAACTGATGCTAAGTGCTCTAAGGTGGAAAATTGCGAATGTCATCTCTAGTTCGGAGGTGGAGGAGATTTATATCAGTTGCCAATTCTTCAGTTATTGCTATCAACTATCTATAGACCCTAGGTGTATTATATGGGTAAAGGGTTATGGAGCAAATATGCATAATCTGCATGCTCAACTTCAGGTTGATACACAATGGTGGTGGCATATGTTAGTCACATGGGTGCAATCAAGTGAAAGCATCCTGTACTAATTTACATAATCTCATTTGCCACTGGTGTATCATCAAGTACAGTTCAATGACAACACGGAATGAGTGTTGGATCACAAAGTATTTATGAAATTATGGTTCGATGGAACACCGAATATTGATGTGATGTTTCATGCTTATTCACGGCTGCAAAACTATGTGGCATTACAGTGGCGAGAGATACATTATCGTTTCAAGAAGGAGGAATGTTCGTTATGTCTTCCTCCATTTTGCTCATCAGTCGGATCTTGAAATAAAGTCAGCAAGATCCCACTTAGGCTTTCGTACTGGCCGACTGGACCATGCAGCCTTGATTCCTGTTTGTCAGGAATATTAATACAATCTTATATGACAATGGTCAGCCTGTGGCTCGGAAAACCAGCCTCTGCATGATAAAATCAATTTAGTCTTTTGCAGATTCTGAGTAGACTGCTCCTACGGCTCGGCTTGTCACACCGACCCATGTATGTGCTCACTGCAGAGGGCAGGGATAGCATCCCAAAAAAGCAGTACAGTTCTTCTCCAGGAGATGGGAAGAGCTTTGTTTAATGCTATGTTACATTTAATACGGTACAGATACTGACGACTTGAAGTTCATTTTCCATTAGGTCTTTGACAATAATTGAGTTATAGGGCCATTAACTGTGCTTAATGTGCCTTACCATCATATTTGCTGCAGCAAATTGGATCCACTCTGTTGGGTTCACCCCGGATATCGAGTTTGCAAAGGATCACTAACACAATTTCCCCCAGGACAAGTACAGGGCAGTATGGGATACTGACATTGTGCTGGCACTGCTTAGCCGGGCGCACCTAGCTTTGACCGTCTCATAAGGTGGTTATCTTCATGGCGCTGGTCTCAGCGAAACGGGTCCAGTCACTACATAATTGCGACTGGACAGGATGGTTACATTTATATTTTATGTTTTAGTTAAGAGCAGAAGGGGAGTCGGGTCCCAAACTAGTTTCATGACATATTCAGGGACCTTCAGTTATGTGAGGTCACACATTTACAACAATATGTCAAGGTCACCAAGAGCCCAGAGGCTCTGAACTAGCAATGTTGTTAGTTCCAAAAAGCTTTATAAGAAGCTTTCAGACTATCCCCAGGCAGTGAAACGGGGTTTGGTTTATATAGGAGTAGATACGAATTAAATCACTCCACCAGGTCTGCTACAACATCAGTAGCAAGGGTTACTTACGTTCTGATGGACCACATCCTAGCAGCTGCAGGACGGTCGAACGAGCGAACCTTCCAAACACTTATAATAACCCATTGTCATACCAGGGTTTTTTTTGCCAACTCTATTTTAGGTTCAATTGTATAGTCCCTCTCAGATGAGAGGGGTTACTATTATGATTATGAATGTTTCCCTCATCTGTCAATGAAGCAGTTGTGGTTGTGTAGACTCTTCACGGAATCACTCACGTGACTCCGAAGTAAAATAGTAAGATTAAATGAGAACCTACCAGTTTGAAGTTTGATCTTTATTTTATGAGGAGTTACGATGAGGGATTACGTGCCCTCCGCTCCCAACCTTCATATCACAAAAGTCATCTGGTAGTTCTAGGTTTATAATCTTACTATGTCACTTCAATTACTGTTATCTGTGATTTCACACTGTTGCTTTGAAGATTGACGTGCATGCAGACTGGCGGGGTTCTTCACGTAATCCCTCATTGTAACTCCTCATAAAATAAAGATCAAACTTCAAACTGGTAAGTTCCCATTTAATCTTACTATTTTATAACCAGATACTACTCCATATTCCTTTAAAACTTGCATTAGGCGAGGCACTGAGAAAATAGGATTGCTCACATAGAGCATGACAGCATCTGCAAATAGTGACATTTTATGTCCCTATCATCTATCATCTTTTATACCCTCTATATGACCCTCTTGCCTAATGGTTTCAGCGAGCGGCTCTAAGCATAAATCAAAGAACAGGGGACTCAAACTATCCCCCTGTCTAACTCCCCGCTTCAATTAAAAAAACTCAGAGCAACACCCATTCACCCTCACTCTTGACTTTGGATTTAAATATAGTACTATCACCCAATTTATAAATGTTGTGTGGAACCCCATCTTATCTAATGTATGTTCAAGATAGACCCAATCTACTCTGTTGAAAGCCTTTTGGGTATCTAAACTGAGTAACATTGAAGTCTGATGCTTCCTTTTTGCACATGCCATAATGTTAAGGACACGCCTGATATTATTGGCTCCCTGTCTACTAGGTATGAACCCTGTTTGGTCAGGATGTATCAATTGTGTTATAATTTTTTGGATTCTCTTAGTTAGTATAGCGCTAAGTATCTTTTGGTCATTACATAGGAGACTTATCGGTCTATAGCCTTCGCATCTAGTGGGATCTTTCCCTTCCTTATGGATTACAGAAATTATAGCCTCAGCCCACGATTTAGGTGCGTTACCTTCAGACAGGGCATAATTATAGACTCTGGCCAAAATCGGAGAGAGCTCATCCTTGTAACACTTATAAAACTCTCCCGGAATCCCATCAGTCCCCGGGGACTTGTTATTCTTTAATTATTTTATGACTTCTTTTATTTCCTGCTCATCTATTTGTGTTGTCATATTTATTGCTTCTTCTTGGGAAAGGGAGGGTATATTTAATCCAGAAAAGAAAGTTCTAATCTTTTCCTCCTTATCTATGATTTCAGGAGAGTTGTATAGTTGTTCAAAAAAGGATGCAAACGCTTCTGCAATCTCTCGTGGTTGTGAAACTAAATTTCTAGAGGTCGGGTGAGAATCTTTGGAAACCACTCGATAGCTTGCTCCTTGCGCAGCTGAAAAGCCAAAAGGCGATTAGCCCTATTTCCCTTCTCGTAGTATTTTTGGTTTGAAAATCGTAGGGCTCCTTCCGCTTTGTATGTTAATAGCTCTTCTAACTCGTGTCTTTTTTTGTTTTAGTTTGTATAAAAGATTCTTATTTTTATTGTTATTTTTGTGTTCTACTAATACCTTTATTTTACTTTCCACGTCAGATTGCTTCTCCAGTCTGTTCTTTCTTACTCTACTCGATATTTCGATCATTTTACCCCTTTTTACCGCTTTCGCGCCATCCCAAAGAGTGGATTGTGTTATTTCACTGTTATCATTGTTGTCAAAGTACTCTTCAATACAGTTCGTGATTTCGTGAGTCACTTCAGTGTCGGTCATTAAAGAAATATTTGCTCTCCAGTTCTTAAAACACTTTTCTGTTCTTAGCTCCAGGATGAGAATTATGAGCGCATGATTGTTATTGAGCCGATATTACAATCAACAACTTTCAAATCCCCTTCAAATACCTACAAGTACCCTTTAAAATCACCTTTAATATTATTTATGGTGTCAGCTTCTGCTGATTTTCTAAGAGAACTAAATAAATTCTTCTCATCTTTCTCTCTTTTGCCAATGGTTTTCAACCAATGACCTCAGGCAGGTTGCAGCATGAAAAGGTTTATATAAAAAACGATATAAATATGAGTTCATCAAAATCTCAGCTGAGACTGAACATAGGAAGCAAAAGATTGCAACGAGTTCAGAAACAGAATGTCTGTATCTATCCATGACCAGTAACAAGATCTTTGAATGACACAGCATACAAAGCAACATAAGATAGATAGAAAGCAACATAAGATAAGGTAAAAGATAGAAAAATAGTAGAGACCGATCTCCAGGACAATATTGTTTCCTTTGCCTGTTTTTAACCTCACGTGTGAACTTCTAAAGACCTTTTGCTTCACAGGCTACTTCTATATATTGAGAGGTCTTGGCAGAGTTGATGCAGAAAGATTGCTTCCCCTCAAGTATCCTAAAGCAGGGCTCATTGTTCAAAAATAAGGGATCACCTATTTAAATTTGAGCTGAAGTGAAATTTTTTCTTTCCATAGGGCAATGAGTCTTAGGAGCTCTTTTCTGATCTCAGCCTAATTTTACTGAATGGTGGAATAGACACGAGAGCCAAATTGCTTGCCTCCATTTCTAATGCAGTGTTTGTTTGTTTGCTGTTTAAGAAATGTGAGAGAGGCAAACCAGGGAACTGCAGGGCAGTCAGCCTTGCATCCGTGGTAGAGAGGTGACTATTTGTGCACAGAATTAATGATTCAGTTTGAAAGTCAGATCCAGACTTTTCAACAATTAAATTTGGAAACACACTAAAAATAATAGAAGATTTTCAGAACTTGCACGAATGGCAATCAAACAAAGATGAGTTAATTATTTTAGTTATGAGTGACAGATTTTTGTTAACCGATAGATTAAGGGATGTAGGAGGAAGACCTGTGTGACGTTAGCCGCAAATCACCCATGACCTATGCAAGGTGGAGTAGGATTGATCAGTCTATTGCATCCTGTATGCATTTTTGGATTAAAAATGAGCAGTTTGGATACATACCTCACACCAGAATCCCTCTTTCATGCATTCTTTCTGGAGTATAATTTCTATGGTCTTTACATTTCCCAAAACCTGTTCTAGGATTGTCCGGAATATTAACATCTTGCCAGCTGTTTAGTTTTATTTTTAGCACATGTTACTAAGATGTGGATTGAGGTTTTGTGCTTGAGTCGAGGATATTTATGGCAGTGAGAGAGAGGGGTGAGACAGAGGCCAGTGAGCATTAGGTGGAATCACAGAAGACAAAGAAAAATATATATTTTAGGCTGACAGAGCCGGGTGAGGGGAGGGAGGAGGTAGTCAGAAGATGGGAAGATGGAACCGGTGGGGAAGGGGAAAGAAAAGGTGAACCATGCGAAAAGGAAGTCATGTATTTAGTTTAGTTTAGTTTATTATTGCCACATATACTGAGATACAGTGAAAAGCTTTCGTTTGTGTGCTATCCAGTCAAAGAAAAGACTATACAGGAATACAATCAAGCCATCCACAGTGCACCGATAAATGATAAAGGGTACAACATTTGGTGCAAGATAATAATTAAAGATAGTTCAATGGTCTCAAATGAGGTCAATGGGAGATCAGGACTGCACAAGTTGGTGAGACGACCGTTCAATTTCCTAACAGCTGGGAAGAAACCTTCCCTGAAATAGGAGGTGTGCGTTTTCACCATTTCGTACCTCTTGCCTGATGGGATAGGGAGGAAGAGGGAGCGACTACTGTGAGACTGGTCCTTGATGGCTGATGGTGATGTTGACGGGCAAATGGGAAAAGGTGGGGAAGAGTGATGTTTACCTTATGATACAAATGATTAACAAAGACCCTGGGTAGACTGGTCAAATAAAGGAAAGGAATACTGGGGAGTGTGTTATCTGAAAGTAGAAAAATTCAATGTTCATACTATTGGGTTGAAGACAATCCATGCAAAATATGAAGTTCTGCTATTCCAGTTTATAATTTAGCCTCACCTGGGCAGTGTGGGCAGGCAAATCAGTGTGGTGTATGTAACCAGAAGCAAAAAGATTGCTGTGCAGATAGTGATCACGTGCCATTGTAAGGCCAATTTGTATAACATAGATAGTAGCTTGTAAAAGTTGGTTAGAGTAGGTTGTTTAAGGGCAAAGGGACTAGCGGGATGCTTTCAAATGTGCGATAATGAGATTTCAACCTACTTGCATGTTCCAGTTTGAATGAAGGGCAAAGTTAAGAAATCACACTAAGGAACCCTGGACGACGAGAGCAACTGAAGCTCCGGTCAGGAAAAACAAGGCACAGGAGCCCTCAGAAAGTAAAGTGGTCATTTATGTGTGGAGCCATAGGAGTTGGGAAAAAGTCTTAAATTAATATTTCTCCTCTGTTTTTACTGTAGAGAAATATTTGAAGACAAGGGAACTTGGGACTGCCAATATCTTGTGGTCAGTCTGTCAGGTGCTAAATATCCTAAGATATATGAAGGTAGAAACATCTCCCAAACCTGATCAGGTATATCTAAGGATACTATGGGAATTCTGCCTGAGATATATAAATTATCTTTAGACATGAGCAAGGTGCCAGTAGATTGGAGCTGACTAATGTTTTGCCTCTATTTAAGAAGGGCTGCAAAGAAAATCTGGGACTATAGACAAACATTTGTGGTAGAAAGGTTAATGGAGAGGTTTCTGAGGGATGAGATATACATACATTTAGAAAGACGGGCGTGATTTGGGTTTTGTGCGTGGGAGATCGTATCTCATGAATTTGAATGAGTTTTTTGAAGAAGTAATGATGAGTGGATGGCAGTAGATGTGGTCTTTATGGACTTTAGCAAAGCCTTTGATAAGGTTCTGCATGGTAGACTACTCTGAAAGATTATATTACATGAGATCTAGGGAGAGTTACCTGCACATGGATACAGAATTGATAGGACGCAGAGGGTGGTGGTGAAAGGTTGTTTTTTTTTTCAGACTGGAGGCCTGTGACTAGTGGTGTGCCTCAGGGATTGGTGCTGGGCCCATTTACCATCTTCTAGATTTACATTTGGAGAGCAAACTGCAGTGAGTACTCTAGGTTTGTTTGGCCTCATCAGCAGCCCATACAATTGTAACAATATATCTTTATTTCTAAACATCAACCCGTGGCAATAAAGGCCAAAGCAAAAGGCACAGATAGAAGTTAACCGAAGAACCAGGGAATATTTTATGTTTGAGAAGAACACTTTTATGTAGCAAGTTATGATTATCTTGATTGCACTAGGTGCCAGGAACTGAAAGCAGGGTTTGTAGTAACTTTCAAAAATTTACATATATACATAAAGATAAACAATATCTCTAGTGTTTCAACAGAGAAAAAAGGGGAGCAGGGCAAATTGAATGTCTCTTTCAAAGGGTTACTACAATCATAGAGGGCTGTACGTGCTGCAAGCTTCTTTAATTATGTTTGTCCCTCCTGTATTGGCAACAGTCTTGATATTTTTCCTGATTTATCTTCCAGTTTTACAACGCTGTCAGAAGATATTAAATAAATTCTTCAGTCTGATGTGCGTTTGTCTGCATGTTCGGTGTGGACAGCAGCCAAGAGGAGATGGCACTGCATAAATGCTGCATCTGTTTGATGATTAGAAAGAACTCAAGATCTTTAGCGAGACTGACAGAAACCAAGGGATAAAATATTGCCTATAGATTTTCGAGAAAAACTTGCATCAAACACTCCGATCAATGTATGATGCTCTTAGCAGATGTCAGTTATTTTTCTTTCCTCATTATCTTTTATTAAATCTCACGTCAGCCTGCACAAACTTCTATACCAGATCTCCCAGGTTCACGCTCTGCATCTTTCTCTCTCTACATTTAGCATGGAAACTGCTGACCTCATTGATGAACTACTCAAGACAATGCAGTGCGCTGATTCTCCTGAGCACAATTTGTGCACATCGGTGAGCTAATACACATGAGACTTCCCATTTCCACAAACCATTCTCTTTTGATTGGGACGTCTTAATTTATTCCAAAATTAATGGCTCTGCCTTATATCTTGTTTTACTATCCTCATGGATGGGCTAAAATATTCTAGGTCACTGTTTTAGTATGCTGTTAAATTCTCCTATTCCCCTTGATGTCCCGAAGAGTTCCCAGTATTTATTACAGAAGCAAAATAAGTTATATGGTCGCTTTCACATTGAGTGATTCGATGTATGCAAATGTCTATGTTTCTTGTACCGCAACGATATTTAATTGTATCAAAAATACTTTATTGGTACTTTATAAATGCAAATCTCCCTGAGTTGTTTCCTTCGTGTCACTGCAGCCGTTAGTTACAAATTGAGCTTCTGAGAGCTTGAATGGAGTTGACAAAGTGGTGTAAACAGACTAAAGTGCCTTAAGTGTTTTACTGTGGTGCTTTTTAGTGAATAAGCACAGTGACGCAGCTGGTAGAGTGCTGACATATAATTCCAGTGAGGACTTTGGGTGGTGTCTGAAGATTGCACCTCCACCCTGTGATCACGTGGGTTTCCTCCAGATACTCCTGTTTCTTCCCACATCCTAACGATGTGGGGTTGATAGGTTAATTAGCATCTGGAAATTGCCGCAAATGCTTGGATGAGTGCTAGGGATTTGATCAAATGTGAGTAAAATAAAATGGGATTAGTGTAAATGGGTATTTTTAATGGTCATTGTTGACTCAGTGGGCTAAAGGTCCTATTCTGTGCTGTATGACTATACGAATCCTAATGACGAGAAATATTAGTGAACAAGCCTGTTTGGAATAAGCGAGTCTGGTATTTCAACTGCGCATGCCCAGGTAATAGGTCACTCGAGATAAACATTCTCGGCAGCTGAGCTGCTGCGGACAAACCTGCGTTTCATCCGTAGTCAGCATCGAACCCGGGTCTCCGGCGCTGCAAGCGCTGTTGAATTGCTTCCCCATCCCATCCCGAGTGTCACATCCCTGTCCGGGGGCGGCCGGAGATATCCGCGGTGACCCTGGACTGGCGGAGCAGTGGCGGCCCCAGGTTTACAGCCAGCGCGGAGAAGAAGCGCTAACTCCAGCTCAACTCTGCTCCAACTCCCGAGGAATCCGTTCCCCGACGGGCCAGGGACCGTCAGCTGCACCTCTCGTCTTATCCAGTGGCTGTCGGTTAACCCCCTCGGTGCCAGCGAAAGCCGAGCACCAGTCATCAACGGGAATACACACAAAATGCTGCAGTAACTCAGCGGGTCAGGCAACATCTCTGGAGAAGGGTCTCGACCCGAAAAGTCACCTATTCCTTTTCTTTTAAATTAAAATAATAAATTCTTTAACTTTTTGAATATCTCATAATTGCAGATTAATGAACTGAACTAGAATTGGGACTGTGTAAGTAGTGTGTGAACAGCAGAACAAGAAAGGAAGCTATTGAGTTGACAGAATTCTAGATTAATTCATTGGTAGAATACTTAACAATTTATACACAGTTTATTCAGCCAGCGCTTTGTTCACTTTTTCTTTATCACAAATGATCTTTGACAAATCTCATGATTCCTTGCGTTTTTCAGAATAGCGAACTCTGACAGCTTATTGACCTGACATGGTTCGGCTTGCTACTTTAATCAGCTAATTGCTCAGCTGAAACGCACAAAGAACTATGTTTCAGTAGCAGCCAGATGAATAGAAGTTTTATTCCATTGACAGCAATTTTCTCAGCTCTTGGTTACCAACCACTTTTCATACCCACTCTGCCACATTCCTTCATTATAGTGAAGACCCATGGGAAATTGTAAGGCCCCGTGCCAGTTGGGCGACCTCCACAGCGACCTTTGGCGAGTTTGCCCACGACCCATAGTCGCGGCAAGGTCATCACGAGGTCGTAGTCACTCTCCTTCATGGCCGAGAGTGGTCTCCACATAGTCGAGGCTTAAGCTAGGTTGCGGCATATTTTTCAAGATGTTAAAAATTGACCGCGACTAAAAATAGGTCGCCGTGGGAAAAATCGATATTTTTTTAGTCGTAGGTCTAGTCGAAGCCGGTCGTAGTAGGTCGTGATGCTAGCTGTAGGTAGTTGAAGGTAGTGGAAGGTAATTGCTCCGGGGTGAAAAAAAGGTCAGTAGAAAAAAAAGCTAATATAAACAGCAGAATGTCACCTCTTTCACTCCAAAGCATATTCATTCATAGGTGGAGAGTTTTTTGGAGAGGAGACTTGTGTTTTAGAGATGGCACCAAAAAGGCAGCAGCGCTGGGGGAGGGCACAACCCTCAAAAAAACCTGCCATGCAGGTGTTGCCCACCCAGGAGGAGGAGTGGCAGGAGGTGGTGCCCCAAGTTTGCGGATAACACTGGGGGGCAGTGTTAGCTGTGAGGAGGATGCTAGGAGGCTGCAAGGTGGCTTGGATAGGTTGGGTGAGTGGGCAAATGCATGGCAGGTGCAGTATAATGTGGATAAATGTGAGGTTATCCACTTTGGCGGCAAAAACATGAGGGTAGATTATTATCTGAATGGTGGCCGATTAGGAAAAGGGGAGATGCAACGAGACCTGGGTGTCATGGTACACCAGTCATTGAAAGTAGGCATGCAGGTGCAGCAGGCTGTGAAGAAAGCGAATGGTATGTTGGCATTCATAGCAAAAGGATTTGAGTACAAGAGCAGGGAGGTTCTACTGCAGTTGTACAGGGTCTTGGTGTACAGTTTTGGTCTCCTAATCTGAGGAAAGACATTCTTGCCATAGAGGGAGTACAGAGAAGGTTCACCAGACTGATTCCTTAGATGGCAGGATTTCCATATGAAGAAAGACTGGATAGACTTGGCTTGGACTCGCTGGAATTTAGGAGATTTAGTGGGGATCTTGTAGAGACTTACAAAATTCTTAAGGGGTTGGACAGGCTAGATGCAGGAAGATTGTTCCCGATGTTGGGGAACTCCAGAACAAGGGGTCACAGTTTAAGGATAAGGGGGAAGTCTTTTAGGACCAAGATGAGAAGATCTTTTTTCACACAGAGAGTGGTGAGTCTGTGGAATTCTCTGTCACAGAAGGTAGTTGAGGCCAGTTCATTGGCTATATTTATGAGGGAATTAGATGTGGCCCTTGTGGCTAAAGGGATCAGGGGGTATGGAGAGAAGGCAGGTACAGGATACTGAGTAGGATGATCAGCCATGATCATATTGAATGGTGGTGCAGGCTCGAAGGGCCGAATGGCCTACTCCTGCACCTATTTTCTATGATTCTAGGAGGTTATAGTGCAGGAGGAGGTAGCCCTGCATGAGAGACCCCTGGAGGAGGAGACCAGGGTGGTAATATATGTCCCCACCTACCACTCCATCCTTCACTGCCTCATTTGAAGGCAGCAAAGCAGCCCTTTCTCCTATGTCTGACACAGCATCAGAGGCAGATGCCCAATTGGTGGTGAGGGAGGACTGAAGGAAGGTTATGCCCTACACCTTCACCAGGCAGCAGGAGGGGGACCTTGGGGAATGTTTCCAGCAGAATGCCATCCTGTACGAAAAGGAAAATGAGCAGTCCACTGCCCTACGTGTGTGCTTAAAGTTCCATCTTTTGTCAAAGCCCAGTGCCACTCTCTTCCAGTCATCTGATGCACTGGGACAGTCCATCACATCACCCCCATTCACCCATTAAGACCTCTTCTTGTGCTTCCTCTTCACCCTTGCTCTTCCCCTTCTGCCTTTCTTAAAAGGATGCTGAAGCAAAAAGGCTACTGCAAACAGCAGTAGTTGTATTTTTACTAACATCCTGCAAACTAGTTCCTTCCTTGCTTGCATGGTTCAGAATGATTTTTTTTTAAAACCTGGGAGACATTTTTTAGTGAGAAAAAAATGCAGACATGACATCATTTTATCAGATGATCATTTGAGCTGTAAACACGCGTCACTGGTCATTGTTGGTTTTCAGTGTGGTCCTCTGAGGTGGAAAGGAGTTGTGCTCATTCATGGACCAATTTGCCAGAGACCATTCTCGAGTAAAACGTACATGGTTGAAGCCATTCTTCAACATAGTCGAAGGAGGTCGAAGGAGGTCTTCTTCATAGTCGAGGGAGGTCTTCAACATAGTCGTAGGAGGTCGTACACATAGTCGGGGAAGGTCGTAGGTCACCGCGACCTTAATTTTCTTTAGTCGCTTAAGGTCGCCAGAGTTCGCGGTGGAGGTCTCCCAAGTGGGACAGGCCTTTTAGGAAGATTCTACGGGAGATTGAGGGGAACTAATCTTCTCGCTACTGTATAAAATAGACACTCCCTTGCATATTCAGTCCAATTTTCTTTCTCCGCAGCTTGAGGTAATCCGTTAGGAACTGAAAATAGGCCATGCACGGACAAGTAGGATTTGGGTCAGATGTAAACAGAATATCAGCATGTGACAGCAGAGGGATAAATCATCCCTAGGCTGATACAAGATGACTGCCGATGTCAATCTCTGCGTTCTGCATGGACAGAAATGATAGGCTGCAGGATATCAGGTCTCCACTAGAGTCCCCCAACAACTAGTTTCTGCTGGGTACACAAAAGGCTGGAGAAACTCAGCGGGTGCAGCAGTATCTAAGGATCGAAGGAGATAGGTGGCGTTTCAGGGGTCGAGACACTTCTTCAGACCCGCATCAAACAAGCATCGAGTTTCTGCAGTTATGAAGGAAAGTGACAGTGCAGGTCAGTAGCCAAGATTGACTTCACAATCAATTTTTGTTGCTGCAGAATTTATTTGGAAGAATTATCATGATCAGGTTCTTCTGCATTTCAGATCATTTGCAAATGGTGTAGAATTTCACACTGGCTCCATGAATGTGGGTGTGTGTGTGTGTGTGTGTGTGTGTTTGTTGCATAAATGCAGTGGTGCCCACGTACATGGTAAACACTGCATGTTTGGATGCTCCATCTGCAAAACCAAGACAGTCTTGCAAATGAGGACAAGTCACTCCTCCAACACCAAGCCTTCACATTGATCAGGACAGAGCCCATAGCATCTAGCGCTTGTAGACATTTATCTTGTTGGTGATAAATTATGCACTCACTCTCACCATGGGTCAGTCCCAAGGGCACATACTGAGACAAGCATCAACTGCTGTTGGAAACTCAGTAATTTGGTGAAAGACACACGTACAGTAGGCATGCTAAAAGCGGTTGCTCTTCAAGTGTAAGGAAATGTTCAGAAGCTATTGCTGCAGACTAGCATATTCCAGGGTGCAGGAGTATTTATTTTTTATTTCAAAATTAACATAATTCCTGCTAAATAATGTGTACAAAACAAAAACCTTTTAATACATTCTTAGTGGATATAAATTCAATGTTGCTAGTAGTATACCCAGCAGTTAGTATCTCTCTTTTTCTATACACCATTGCCACTCACTCCTTATTTGAGAGATGTCTCCACTTGACTCAGCCCTTCGATGTCCAGCAGTACTCGCTGAGGATACGTGCACCTCTGTGCAGCCATCGTAAAGACACTGTGGGGAACGGCCTTCCATACTGTACAGTTAGGGGCAGTACCACTGTGTCACAACCTCTCAAACACTTTATGAGTGTATTATGTGAGGAAAGATGAGTAGCTCTGGAGCACGATGTCATAGAGTCATACAGCATGGAAACAGGCCCTTCGGCCCAAGGATTTTGAGTGAAGGCTTTATAGAAATAGTAATGGCAGTAGTTTAGGACAGAGTGAAGAAGGCTTTTGCAGAGAAGCTCTGGAACTATGTTACATGATTTCATCTATTTCCCATTCCTCTGCTCTCACCCCTTCTTTTTAGATCGAGCATGAACAGAGATTCCCTGAAGTGAAGAAACGTCCATCCCACCCACCTCTGCATTCAATGGATCACCCTTCAGGATTTTCGGTAGCTTCAACAAGGTTCCACCAACTGTAGGCACATATCTCCTCCCCTTCTCTAACAGTATTTCAAACGGACTGCTCCCTCCGCAACTTCCTGGCCTGTACTTCCATCCTAATTCCACTTCTCACCTCATGTCACTTTCCCATGCAATCACCATAACTATCCTTTTATCTCTTCCCTTCCCAACTTCCAAGGACCTACACAGCCTTTACTGGGTGTACGACAAGGATTCACTTGTTCTTTTTCCAAATGAGTGCACTGCATTCAATGTTCACAATGTGGTTTCCTTTATAATAAAGAATCCAAATGCAGATTAGATGAACGCATTGTGGAGCACCTTCGCACAATCTGCAAATGTAACCCTGAGCTTCTTGTTGCTTGCTTTAATCACATAACTAGCAGATTGTTATAAAAATGTACTTGGTCTCTATTATCCTTTTGGGAAGAAAATCTACCATCCTTACCTTCTCTTCATCCAGATACCACTGATGGAGTTGATTCTTAGCTGCCTCCTCAGTTCAGAAGCAATTAGGGATGGACAACGCATTACTAGCATCACCAGTGGCATCCATATCCTGTGAATGAATATTTTTTTGAAAATTTTCAGGAATGGATGTAATTAGATTTGAGTTATTTTATGTTTTAATATCCAAGCTGACATAAGACCATCTATCCTGACAATTAAAAACCTTTGTCCTTTTCATCTTGGTTCTTCCCAAGGGAACTGTTTATCACCAGCTCATATTTTATTTATAGTTTATTCATGTTTCATTACAACATAGAAATAAGCCATTCAGTGTCTTAAACTGTATACATGCTATCCCACAGATCAATCCCATTACCCCACTAATTCCCTTTATAACCTTTTCCTACTAACTCCTCCCCACTCTCCTACACTCTTTACAGTGGCCAATTAATCTTAAAACCTGCACGTCTTTGGGATATGGGAGGAAAGCAGAGTACTCATAGGGAGCCGAAGCAGTTACAGAGAGAATGTCCAAACTCCCGCAAGGAAGTACCCGAGGTCAGGCTTGAACACAGGTTTCTGGAGCTGTGAAGCAGCAGCTCTACTAGCTATGACACAATGCTGCAGAACTGGTCATTGTCCAGCTATTTTTCTCTCCCATCCATCCTCTGCTTTATAGAAAAGACCACAGCCTCACCATTGACAAGCCTGAGTTACGAGCAGAAGTGACAGCTACCTATTTATTCCATACCCTTGCCTCTTGCAATGTGACTGTGCACAATTTGTCTTAGTTTAGAAGGGAGAGAAAGCATCTTAAACTCAAACTAAAGGCTGCGTTCTCAGCCAAAAACCTGATAGCAGGGGATGCAACTGTTTCTGTTTCTCTCCCTGAGCCCCAGTTGAAGGTCAAAATGTCCAGTTTGATCTTGTCTCCAAAATGGGAGTGACATCATCCTTCAACCCTCCTCCCACCTCGGTTTGCTTTCTCCCGCATTTCCAAAGCAGAACTCTATACCCTGTGATTAATAATGCGCACTGAATCAAATTAAAGAGAGAAAAAAGCTCCAGATAGCAGTAATTATGTAAGTGGAACAGTAAAACATGTCTGGTGTGCTGTTGTCTGGGCTGAGCTATCACAAATTGATTTATTCCTGTAAAAGTGCATGTGTGTTGCCAGGGGATGGCTGGTCACATGACCAACTTGCACAAGAAGGATCAATATCAAGCTCTTTAATAATTAGAGGCCTATCTTGCACTGAGTTATTGATGCATGAGTTAAAATCTACCAGCTGCACAGTGAATGTGTCAGTCATCAACTCGCCTGCAGAATTCCTTCAGAATTTAGTCCTCGGAGACCATTTTGAGACTGTTTAGCACACTACCAGATACGGTAGCTTATCAGAGCAAGAGAGGAGCATTCAGGCCCTTCAATAACAAAATATGTTATGGAGACATGCAGATGGTGCAATCTTGAGCAAAGAAATCAAAATGCTGAAGGAACTCAGCCAGTCAGGAACTTACACACACCAGAAGAAATTTACAACGGTTAACTCACTATTCTATACATTTTTGGAAGGAAATCAGAGCACCCAGAGGAAACCCACATATTCACGCAAGTATCTCACAAACAACACAGGAGATCCAGATCGAACCCGGGTCTCTGAAGTAGTGAGGCAGCAGCCCTACTAGTTTCTGCTTCCATCTCTGCTCCATATTTCAACATCCAAAAATCATAAAGAAGTATAAACAAAAACAGGCCCTTCGGCCAACCGAGTCCATGCTGACTATCAAGCAAGCATTAAATTCAGTTGGATTTATATCCTTAAATCCAATGAATGATTGTTGTTGTAAAAGGGAAAGTACAGCAGAAAATGAGCGAAACCATTAATGTGGTAATGATCATCAGTGATGTTGGTTCACTATTATTCAGGACACTGGAGTGAACTCTCTCTTCTTGACATGATGGTATCTGGAGCATACACCTGAGAAGGCCAGGGGAGACGACAATAATCTCAACTTTTTCTGAAGATGAGACTTCTCTCAACACAATACTCCCTCATAATTGTACCATAATTGGTGATGGTTGTGGTTTTCCAATTCAGTCACTAGATTGCAATTCAAACCCACAGGTTTTTGACTCAGGGATAAGAGGAGTGGCAACTGGACCACAGCAGGGCTAATGACAAAACACTTCACCATTGCTAATACACAATCACCAATACTTCACTAATGCACAGACTGGAGAACTGAAAGCAGTGTCGGGCAGAGGGCAAATGATTCTGGCTGTTGATGGGTAAAATTCTATTTCTCAATCCAAACAGTAATGATCTTGTACTGGACAGGATTGCATTACCTCATAGTTCTGCATGCAAAAGTGGGAGAAAGCCTCTCTAAACTGCTGTCTTAGTCCTGTCTCCTACTTGATAAACTGCATTAAAAATATTGGGAAGAACGCTTGTGTTGTAATGGACTTGGATATTTTATACCGGATTTTAATGGTGAATTGGTGCCTGGTCATTGATTATTCCATCTCCAATCTGCATTCTTGTTCAAGCATTTCTTCTCTCCTGCTTATTATTGTGAATCAGTTACAGGGTCGGGTTTTATGCTCTAACCATGCAGATTCTGCTATGATTGAATAGGTGTGTAAACTTGCTTCTGTAAAACACACTTAAATTCAATTAAAAAAAACAGATAGGCTGATTCAATGAGTGGAAATAAATTATTTGAATTGTTCATTGTAAACAGTCCTTTCAGACTTCCACTTCTATAAAAGGTTGGCGATGCCTACATGGCTTACAAGAATTATCCCAGGAATGAGTGGGTTAACATATGATGAATGTTTGACGGCACTGGGCCTGTGCTCGCTGGAGTTTTGAAGGATAAGGGGGGCCCAAATAGTGAAAGGCTTGGATAGAGTGGATGTGGAGAGAATGTTTCCACTAGTGGGAGAGTCTAGGACTGGAGGTCAGCCTCAGAATTAAAGGACATTCCTTTAAAGAGATGAGGAGGAATTTATTTAGTCAGAAGGTGGTGAATCTGGAATTCCCCGTCCAGCCGCACGTGCGTCATTACGTCAGACGCATTGGTGCAGGTCAACCGGTTGGAGCAGCGGAGCTCCTCCAGCGGTAAGTTTAAACTTCAGGTAAGTGGTATTTCTTACCTGTTTTAGGTCTCCTGCAGGAACCTCGGCTTTCAGAGGTTTTTGCCGGATTTTTTGCGACGGCTGACGAGGGAACCAGCTGAGGGCTGTTGGGAAACCCTGGTCCGACCGTGGAAGCTGGGAGCTGGCGAATGTCAGGTTTCGCGATCGGAGTCACTGATAAGACGGTGAGTGACTCTACAGGTTAATATGCGGTTTCCAGACTGCAGTAGTCCCCAGGTGATGGGTTAAAACTAACCTAAACAGTCATGCTGGGTTCCCGGGGAGGGGAAATCCAATAATATGTGGTTCCCAGACCGCAGTAGTCCCCAGGAGATGGGGTTAAACTGACCTGAACAGTCAGCCCAGGTGCCGGGAGGGTTACATATATGGATTCCCGGGGAGGGGAAATCCAGCAGCAATATGGTTCCCAAACCCCAGTCATCCCCAGGATGTAGGGACAACTGACAAAAATGGTCAGCCCGGATGTTGGGAGGGTTCCCCTCCGGGAATGTGAATCTAGAGACATTTCAGCAGAGAATCTACAGCAGGAGTTGGGCCAGCGCGGGTCAATGTGAGAGCCCGCGCCAGCAGCACCTTGTTACAGGGCTGCTTCATGGGGATGCCAAATTATAGCAGTGCCAGCCTATTGGAGAGGCTGTGCCAGCAGTACCTTGCTCAGGAATGCTCCAGGGGGATGCCAAGTTATGGCAGGCTGGCCTATTGGAGAGGCTGTGCCAGCAGCCCCTTTGCTCAGGGCTGCTTCATGGGGAAGCCAAGTTATGGCAGTGCCAGCCTATTGGAGAGGCTGTGCCAGCAGTACCTTTGCTCAGGACTGCTCCAGGGGGATGCCAAGTTATGGCAAGCTAGCCTATTGGAGAGGCTGTGCCAGCGGCACCTTTGCTCAGGGCTGCTTCATGAGGACGCTAAATCTATGGCAAATACTGGCCTATGAGAAAGGCCGCGCCAGCAGCATCTTTGCTCAGGGCTGCTTCATGGGTGCCAGCAGTACCTTTGTTCAGGGCTGCTTCATGGGAATAGGCTGCTTAGTGGGGATGCCAAGTCTATGGCAGTGTAGCAAATGATGGCAGGCATGGCCTGTTCATTATGAAAGATGGTAGATTAACAATTGATTTTACAGTGTATTCCCATTTACAGTGATCATGGGGGATATTTGAGGAGGCATTGCTAGGATAAGGCAATATAACAAAATGATGACAATAAAGCATTCAAAGAGGACTATGAGTTCAAAAACACTGGTTATGTATTTGCTAAAATCCACTGTTTAAATCTCAAACTATCTTTGAGAAATTGGGCTCCTCTATCCAGTCAACATCAAGTTGTTATCAAATAGACTTGCAGGACATTGGGATTTACCTTGAGCTATTCAATTGGCCGTTGGCGACAGATTGCAGTCAATAGACTCCTGTAACAGCCTTTGTTATTATAAAGCAGCCTTCTATTCATTAGACTAATTGGCAATAGTATAGATGGGATTCAGCTGTGCAAGTAGGAGAACTGTCATCCTGTTAAATGGTAAACTATAAAGTGCCATGTAGGTCAATGTTGACACAACTTGTTATTACCAGCTGAAGTTACTAAAGTCACAATGATGGACAAACAGTATTCATTACTACTCCAGTAGTTGTAAGGTAAATATTTCATTATATTGCAAAATGGTGCTAATGGCCCTAATAATGGGAAATTATGCCAGCAGCACCTTGTAGCAGGCCTGCTTAATGTCTCCCTCATGTAGGAGGAGAGCATGCCACGTCAGTATTAGTCTGACGCCGGGTCCATGGCAAAGGCGGTGTATTGCTGAAGCTGCGCCAGCAGCGCTTTATAGCAGGGCTGCTTAATATCTCCCTCATGTAAGATGGGAGAATGCCGGGTCAGTTTAATCTATCGCAGTCTGCGGGTATAGCCGTGGAGCATGCCCAAGGGATGAAGGGCACATGCCAGATGTACCATGCTTGGTAGCAAGGTTGCCATTCAAACACATATGCAGTGAACACTGCTATCAGGGGGACAATAGAGCCGGCCGCCAAATCTTCTATTCAGGTAAGACCTGTTTCATAGGCGATACCTGGAGGACGAAGCACAAGCTATTGAACGAGTTAGGCTTCATAGTTTCGGCAACAACACACCCCACGTCTTCATCGGCAGTAGCGGTTCACTGAAGCTTGTGGCCACATGAAAGTTGGCCAGAGGTTCCATGCATATTACCTGTGTTACTCTATAACTAAGGGACCACTTACAATTTGGTAAGATGTACACTTGGTTGGATAATACAAATGATTGAGACATGGTCATCTATTTAGAGGGGTCTAATCATGTAAAAATGGATCATACTAGCATTCCAAGCAGGTTATAATTGGGCAGGCTCAGTATAAGGGCCAGGATTGTCTTGCAAGACTGGCTCGGAAATCGGGCCACAGTTGCCGTTCATGGCAGACATTAAATTGCGAATATCATCTCGAGTTTGGAGGTGGAGCAGATTTGCATGACTTACCAATTCTTCACTTATTGGTATCAATTATCTATAGACCCCATGGGCATTGTATGGGTTAAAGAGTGATTGAGCAAATATGCATATCTGCACGCTCAACTTCATGTTGAGACATTATGATGATGGCATATGTTAGTCACATGGGTGCAATCAATTAAAGACTCCAGTAATGGTTACATAATGTGGTTTGCCACAGGAGAATCATCAAGTATAGGTCAATGACAACACAGAATTGGTGTTGAATCGCACTGTATTATGAAACTCTGGTTCCATGGAACACCAAATATATATATATTTTTTTTAATGCTTATTCACAGGTTGCAAAATATGTGGTGTAACAGTGACGAGACATACATTCTCGCTGCAAGGAGAAGGATGCTCTTTTATGTCTTTCTCCATTTACTTCATCAATCAGGGCTTCAAATAAAGTAATTAAGAGCCCATTTTAGGTCCTATTGTGTGATTGGTTTATGCAACGTTGATTCCCGATTTGGCGGGAATAATAATACAACCTTATATGGTTATTTTAAGCTTAACTTTGCTGGTTCAGCCCGAGGCTTGGGAAATCAGCTGTTGCATGATAAATCAAATTATGTTCTGCAGATTCAATAAACTGCCCTAAAGCTTGGGTTGTTACATCTATCCTTCTATGTGTTCAGAGTGCTTGAATAGCACCAAAAAGCAGGAGTTTTTCTTTTCCTGGAGATGAAAAGAGTTTGTTTAATGCTCGTGTTACATTGAAAACGGTATAGATTACAGACATTTGGAGTTCTTGTTAAATGATCCTTTGTCAATAATTAAGTTGTACAGCCATTAACTTTGCCAACGTGCCTTCTCATTGAATTGGCTGTGGCAAGCAAGACCCGCTCTGTCGGGTTCACCCCGGATATCAAGTTTATAAGGATATCTTAACACAAGGTCTTCCAGGACCAGTACAATGCCATATGGGATGTTGATATTTGTGAAAACTAGTTCACCAGGGGGCTCCAGCTACATCCTTGACTTTGACCGGAGCTCATTAGGTAGTTATCCTCCTGGCGCTGGTTAGCGCAGCAGGTTCATTCGCTACATAATTGCGACGGTACAGGATGATTACATCTGTAAATAATATTCTTTAATATTTTATGTTTATAAATACTTGAGCAGAGCAGAAGGGGTGTCGGGTCTCAAAATAGTTCCAGGCACGCCAGGGGAACTTTGGTAACGTAAGCACACACACATATATATATTTCGGCAATATTTGTTGTATATGTATGTGTGTGTATATATATATATAGATATAGATATAGATATAGATATAGATATAGATATAGATATAGATATATATATATAGATATATATATATATATATATATATATATATATATATATATATATATATATATATATATATATATATATATATATATATATATATATACATATACTACAAATCTCTTCCAAAAGACAGCACCTTCAGCAGTGCAATTTTCCCTCCATTCTACACCAGAATGCAGACTAAGATTATTGTCTCAAGTCCTTGGAATAAGTCAGGAATTCATAACCTTGCAACATTAATGTACAGCTCACAAAGCTAGAATGAGAGATATTTGATGGATTCACACCACTCCAGCATAAAGAAACTGACCTACCGACCGAGTTCCATCATGGATTTGCATAGGGATCTTGAAAATGATTTTTGTCTACTCTCAGATAATAAACAAACAGAGCACAGAGAGCGGTCTCCATATGGGTTCCGCAGACACACTCTTTGCTTTGTTTAGCTTAATGGATACAGTAAAACACAAACTGAGTCTAAAGACCATCCCTCAGCTTTCTTCTGTTCAAACAGCATCCATTAACTTGAGCAGTATTGTTAAAGGCAACCAATCCTAATCAATTGAGGAATACATCCAGCACTTTATTTGTAGGTTAATGCAAACAAATATTCAATGGCAGTTTATGCTGCACTTACATCAATTGTGGCTCAGAGCCAACGCACTCATGACTGAATCAAGAGGCTATGCCTTCAAGCCCTGCTCTATTCACTTGGACGACAACAACTTGCATTTATAAAGTGGCCTTAATACAATGAAACATCCCAGTGTGATCACTATCCTACAAAATGAAATATTGGACCACCTTGGAAGATACTTCAACAGAGATATGGAGTTTATAAAGGCAAATCCATAAATCTTAATTTGGAGTCAAAAATCACAGAAACACGCCCTTCAGCCCAACTCGTCCATGTTGACCAAGATGTCTCATCTTAGTTAGTCCCGTTTGCCCAGGTTTGGCCCATATCCCTCCAAAACCTTCCTATCAATGTATCTGTCCAAATTTATTTTAAATGTTGTTAATGACGGAGTGGAACAGTGTTGCAGTGGTAGAGATGCTGCCTCACAATGCCAGAGACCCGGGTATGATCCTGACTATGGATGCTGTCTGTATTGAGTTTGTATATTCTCCCTGTGACCGTGTGGGTTTCCTCCGGGTGCTCTGGTATCCAACCCACATCAATAAAGGCGTACAGGTTTGCAGGTTAATTGCCTTCAGTAAAATTGTAAATTGTCCCTAATGTGTAGGATAGTGTTAGTGTACTGGGGTGATCGCTGGTTGGTGTGGACTGAAGGGCCTGCTTCAGCGCTGTATTTGTAAAGTCTAAAGACTTCTCAACTGAAGGCACGGCTAACAACATTAGAGCAACTAAAACGGTTTATGGGCGTGAAGTCTTGTTTGTTATAACTTGTGGAATTCGAACAGAATGCTCCTCTATTTAAGATGCCTTACAACTGGAGTTTATTCGCCATGAAGGTTTCCTGATAGGTATAGTGTAAACACATATTTTTACATCGCTATATGTATTCGCACTTAAGACTGGAGTCACAAGGATAAAATTCAAAATGATGCCGTGCCCCGTGCCATTTAACACCATGTTGGTTTGACTGGGCATTCCAAGATATGAAATCAAACGACCTCAGTTAAATAATGTAGGTGTCATCTTTATGCATTTGCAGTGGGAGAATGGGCAACAGAATTTGCTTGCATTTTGAGGAAGTCACCCCTCCACGAAACAAGCTGATGTTTTGGGGGATAAGCTCTTGAGCAAGTGCTTGTCCATGAGCTTTTTTGCAGTACACGTTTCCGAAGGGCCACAAGCGTGCCATAGTCCCAGACATGTTTTCCTTCCAGACCAGAGGAATGCTGTATCCAGAGCCAAGGCAGTTGGTAGTTTCCATTGTGACATAGTGACCCTGTTGTGCTAGTGGAGTCCATTCTCTTCTCGCAGGTTGGAGCCATGGTCTCAATGTTGCCTACAAAGTCGTCAGCCAAGAGGCAGCTAGAGTTGGCCCTGTTCTATGCCATTGGGCACCAACTCTGTGGCAAGCTGATCATTTAACCTATTGAGTGTATGTGGATTTTAATCAAATTTTTGAGGTGTGGTGAGGTCCAAATGTATTCAACTAAAACCTTTTCTGCAGAAATACATGAAGGGTTCAGTCTCCAGAAATCAATTTTCTGCACAAATGCTTTTAGCCTTGCCTTAGTTGATGTGACATTGTACCTCCATAGATTCATGGAGTCGAATACCACAGAAACAAGAACTTCAGTTCTTTAGGTCTGCACTAGCCTTCAACACCCATTGGCACTACACTGACATTTTTTGTTCTCACTGTATTCTCATCAACTCTCCGCAGATTCTGTCACTCACCTACATTCTGGCGCAATTCATAGCGATCAATTAACCAACTGACCTACAGATCTTTTGGATGTAGCAGGAAACAGGAGCACCCGGAGGAAACTCACGTGGTCACGGGAATAACATGCAAACTACACACAGACAGAGCTGGTCAGGATTTAACCTGGCTCTCTGGCACTATGAGGCAGGAGGCAGTTGCTCTACCAGCTGTGCCACTATGCTGCCATCCTGTCTACCTGCTGAACGAATGAGGCCACCAGGGTCAAAGATGGCGCCTGCATGTTCTTCAACACTTCTATTCTTCCTGAAAATCAAGTAAAATATCTCAGCCTAAAATGGAAGAACTGGCAATGATTTGCATGAATTGTGTTTTGTGAGTGGTGATGGAGGAAGGGGCACAAGACTAAACTGAGATGGGTAGCGTTTTCCCATCACAGAGTAGTCAAGAGAAGGAGAAGCTAGCAGTGGCTGTTATTTAACAGGCAATCTAGTGTACCAGCAGCTATTAATAAAAACTGTTCCTGAGGTACGAACAACATAGAGCTGCAACTTTTGGGAGGTTAACCAGAGATGAAGAAGTGTTGTTGATCTAACCTTGCATTAGATCATTTGCTAAAATACAGTCAGGGAGTCAGAGTGGTCAACATTGCTGATTTAATTTTGAATTTGTTCATGGAATGTATCCAGAAACTCTGTGACCTTCATAATAAGTTATTTATTCTTGTTGGTTGGCTTCCAGACTTTCTCACTGAAGCCTGGGGCAATGTGGTAGGGTGATGTACAATTCCATTTGGTCTTATCTCGGTTGTCAGGGAGTACAGCTGGGGATGGTACTCATTGGTTAGGGGGGGGAACTGTTCCGCACCTCAATCCACAGGCCATATATGCATGGATGAATGCATGCATACAGTATGTGCAGATATATATGCATTTGTTATTTTGGACGTATGCATGACTGTCAGTGGGTACAGTATATGTGTGTGGTAGGTACAGTGGCTTGCAAAAGTTTTCATACCCCTTGAACTTTTCCACATTTTGTCACATTACAACCACAAACGTAAATGTATTTTATTGGGATTTAATGTGATAGACCAACACAACATAATTGTGAAGTGGAAGGAAAATGATACATGGTTTCCAAATTTTATTACAAATAAACTGGTATGCAAGCAAGTATGCACGTGTGTGTACTTACACTGCATTGTGTACTGCACTAGAGTCTATCAAACAAGTTTTTGTTTAGAGATACAGTGTGGAAACATGCCATTGAGTCTACGACAACTAACAATCCCCGTACACTAGCACTATCCTACACACTAGGGACAATTTGCAATTTTTATTGACGCCAAATTTGGAGTGTTGGAAGAAACCGGAGCACCCAGGGAAAACCCACGTGGTCATGGGTAGAACGTAGAAACTCTGCACAGATAGCAGCTGTAGTTAGGACCGAACACGGGTCTCTGGCACTGCAAGGCAGCAACTGTACCGCTGTGCCACCATGCAGCAAAAGTAGCTTGGGGAAGTGCTGGCGCCATCGCGTGACCACGGGTGTGAGTTCGCAGGCTTTTCTCCTCAGTCGACAGCGCTCCTCCCGGTAACAGGAGCTATTATACGGTTGGCTGACCCGGCACGTGGTTTTCCGAGTACTCTAACTTGTTTATTTTCCACACTAAAAAATTGTTTTACTCAACCTGCTTGTCTCGCCAAACAAGTGTCTTTTATGGCAAAATGTAATTACAAATTGATTTGTTCTTATGACTGATAGTAATCGAAAAATTGAGCTGAAATTCTAACTGTAGATGCTGCATAACCCATTGTGTATTTCTAATGTTTTATTTTTATTTCTTGTGGACATATGCATGGCTGCCACAATGATTGGTTGGTCAGATAGTTTCCACGCACAATTATATCAAATATTTATAATAAACAGTGACAGAAGGCTGTTGTGGGTTTGGAAAAAGAACACTGCAGCCTTCTGAAGAAGCTTCCTGAATGCCTGATGACCACTTAAGAGTTCAGATTAATGAATTCCATTAACCAGCTTAACTATGGAATGGCAGTCTCAAATCTCAAATGCTGCAGCACCGTTCTGTAAGCAGAAAGGCTTGGCTTCTATTCCTTTGTCAAATATTTATAGTTATAGTTTTCAAGAGAGAGTTAGATTTAGCTCATAGGGCTAAGGGAATCAAAGGATATGGGGAAAAAGCCGGAACAGAGTACGGATTTTGGATGATGAGCCATGATCATATTGAATGGCGGTGCTGGCTTGAAGGGCCGAATGGCCTACTCCTGTCCCTATTTTCTATGTTTCTGTGTTACTAGGAATTTCAAGCTACTTGAAGCTGGGATTCACAGGGAGTCAATTTATACTGAGTGCAGTGCTTTAGTTTCTAAAATCTGAGAGATGAGAAGGTTCTAACTCCTGAGGAGACCCACTCACACCATCAGTTAATAGACCGAGGAAGGGAAGGATGTTTTACGTTACAGAAACTTGCACCTGGATCTTGTAGCTTGTAACTTGGGTGTATTTTGTCACTAGTTTAGCCATCACTGGAGTGTTATGTCAAGACTGAACATGATACTCCACTGAGTTGAATTGCACACAATACTAAGTAAAGGATGCCAGTTTTGGTAAAGTAAAACATCCTTCCGTTCCTGAGTCTATGATTCATCCAGTATAGCATACAACCTCCTGTAAAATTAAAAAAAGATGCCAAGGTTTTAAAAATTAGTGATGAAGTTGGAGCAGTCACTGGAAGTTTCATGAGAGCGTTCAGGGTTACCGTCGAGGAAGTACTGAAGGTTTGAAGGTAGACAAATCTCCGGTGACTGATCAGATAATCCGAGGACATTGCAGGAAACTAGAGAAGAAATTGCAGGATCCATGGTTGAAATTTATGAGTCATTCTAAAATACAGGAGAGGTGTCAGAGGATTGGAGAGTGGCAAATGTTGCGCCTCTTTTCAAGAAGGGCTGCAGGCCAGTGAAAATGCCAGGGAACTATAGGCCAGTGAGCTTAACATCTGTAGTTGGTAAGTTACTGGAGAGTATTCTGAGAGATAGGATATACAGGCATTTGGATGGGCAAGGGCTGATTAGGGGAGGGCAAGAGTGTTGAGAAGGAGGGGGTCGGAGATAATGCCAGTAACTCACTCACCGCTGCCGCAGCGCTCCGGGCACAGACAGCAGAACTGGCCGCCACTTCCGGGGAGGGAAGCAGCTTGGGTGACTGCGGGCGGCCGCCGGGACCCGACAGCAGAACCAGCTGCCACTTCAGCGCCTTCTGCCGGCCCGCTCACCTCTGGCAGTGATCCCAGTCTGAACACCTCTCACCTGCCGCTCGCCAACATCACTCATGTTATCCGCTTCCCGCAAATCCTTAAATTCCCACAGCCGAGTAACCTCAATCGATCCCTTGAGCGCGCTGTCGGAATTTAAGGATTTGCGGGAAGCGGCTGACATGAACGAAGCCGGCAAGCAGCAGGAGAGAGGTTTTCAGACGGGGAGCACTGTCAGAGGTGAGCGGGGACCTGCAGAAGGGGCTGTCCAGTCCTGGCTGCCACTCGCAGCCACCCGAGCTAATTCACTCCCTGGCCAACAATGCGGTGGCTCCGTGCCCGGGACGTCGCAAGTGGGTTACTGGCCCTGATCCCCTCCTTCACAACGCTCCTGCCCTCCCCGCAACATTACCCTGGGCCAAACTCCCCAAATACTGAGAAAGGAACTCTCCCCCCCACCCCGGGAAATACGGTATTTAAAAACATAAAGCACCAAGAAATGTACTTACCATGTTATTGGTACATGAACTCCATTCTTCACTCTTTTTTTTCTAAGATACTCTTAAAATAATGACAATCCATATTTGAAAATCCCCCCAAGAAATTTGCGCTGCTCATGCGCAGTAGGCTGCTGCGCATGCTCAGTATGGCAAAGGCAGGATTTCTGCTGCCTTCAGCTCCGCTTCAAATTGACGGCTTGAGGCAGCGCTGATGGCATGTGGGCTGCACAGACCTTCAAGGTTACAAGTGCTGCAGTTGAAAGGTACGGACAATTAAGCCTACCTATGAGATCAATCTCTCAGAGAGGCATAATTCTCCTATGCCTTTACTATTTATATTTAATAATTGCCATTTCATAATTTTAGTCGGGGTAGGCAGTGCCTACCTTGCCTACCCTGACGGCACATGCCTGGTGTGTTCCACTCTGACAGTCGCTGTTCCAGTTGTCGGTTTTTCAGGCAACTGCCGGCAACTTGACAGCCACCGGCAGTCGCCTGAAAAATCGGCTAAGTGGGACGGGTCCATAAGTGTGCAATCCACAGCATTTATACTTGCTCTGCGCTTTCATATTGTAGGAAGGAGGCATTGGGATTTGCCTGCCTCCTCCGTTCCTTTCCACTGGTTCCCATCTGACATCAGGATGGCACAATGGCACAGTGGTAATGTTGCTGCCTTACAGCGCCAGAGACCCAGGTTCGATCCTGACTGTGTGCGTTTTCTGCGGGTGCTCCGGTTTCCTCCCACATTCCAAAGACGAGCGGATTTATAGGTCAATTAGCTTCTGTAAATTGTCCCTCATGTGTAGGATAGAACTAGTGTATGGGTGATCATTTAGTTAGCCAAAGGGCCTGTTTCCACACTGTACCTCTGAACTGAACTAATCTAGACTCCTGCTGCATGAACTCTTGGACATCATATAGTGAGAGGAGAAATAGGTAGTGAAAATAGAAAACGATGGGGAAACCCAGCAGGTTACGCATCATCCAGGGAGTGAGAGATAGAAGCAATGATTCGGATCAAGGACTCTTTGTTCTGTTTTTATTATAGATTTCCCGCATCTTGCTTTACAACAAGAGAGAAAAAAAGATTTGATTGAAGTATTACACATGGTTAAACATAAAATAACCAAGCCATCAATGATAACCACATCATGGGGGTCCAACAGATGTTAATGCTCCACATCATTCTTCATCACTCCCAAAGCGAGAAAATCGTTACAATCTTTGATTCTTATCTACCATCCTTGGAAGAGTTATTTGCTGCACAAGGCAATGACCCTATTCTGCCTGCGGAAGAGAGCACTCAGGCACATCAAGCTAAGAGCACTTTTGAAAGTTACAGTGTGTAACAAGTATAGACGGGTTAGCCAAGGCCCAGAGGGAACATTCTCACTTATCAGTTAGAGCGTATGAAGACACCAGCAAGCATAGACTATTCAGCATTTCATTTATTCAGCCGCTCAACTAACAAAGGTTATATGTTTGCCACATTCCTAACATAAGCAGTACAGTGCCCCAGCTGGTAGAGCAGCTGCCTCACAGTTCCTACAGCCTAAGATTCAATCCTGAATGTTGGAGTTTGCATGTTCTCATGTTTGCATGAGTTGGGGTTGGATTAGTATAAAATAAAATAGGTAGCTGATGCTGACACCTGTGGGAAAAAGTGTCTTTCTCTGTTGTGTATCTCACAATCATAATCATAATCTATTAGCCAAGTATGTTTTGCAACATACTAGGAATTTGATTTGCCATACAGTCATACCAATAAAGAGCAACAAGATTCCCAAATTAATTTTAAACATGAACATCCACCACAGCGACTTCCCCACATTCCTCACTGTGATGGACAGCAAAAAAAGTTCAATCTCTTCCCTTCTTTATTTTCCCGCTGTCGGGGCACTCAAACCTTCCGTTGTCAGGGCGATCTTGGCTCCCGCAGCCGGCGGTCAAGCCCTCTGCATCGGGGCGATCAAGCTCCCACATCGGGCAGATCTCAGCTCCCCCGCGCCAGGCGATCGGACCCTGGATCAGGGCTGATCGAACCTTCTGCGAATTGGCGCTTCCTGACATCAGTCTCTACCCGAGACTGCGAGCTCTTCGATGTTGAAATTCGCAGGCCGCAGTTGGAGTGTCGATCCCAGGCAAGGGATCACAGGCTCTGATGGTAAGTCCATGGCCCCGAGGTGGGGCTCAAAGTCAGTCTCGAGCAAAGCCGCCAGCTCCATGATGTTAGGCCGCAGAGCGACCGGAGATACGATCCAGAAAACAATCGCAACAATGGAAATGCTACATTTGCCTCTCCCCTTGATTCCATCCAAGGACCTAAGCAGTTTTTCCTGGTGCAGCAGAGGTTCACCTGCACCTCCTCCAACCTCATCTATTGCATCCGCTGCTCTAGGTGTCAGCTGCTCTGCATCGGTGAGACCAAGCGTAGGATTGGTGATCGCTTCGCCCAACACCTTCGCTAAGTTCGCAATAACCAACCTGATCTCCTGGTGGCTCAGCACTTCAACTCCCCACCCCCCCCATCCGACCTTTCTGTCCTGGGCCTCCACCATGGCCAGAGTGAGTCCCATTGTTAAATTGGAGGAGCAGCACCTCATATTTCGCTTGGGTAGTTTACACTCCAGCGGTATGAACATTGACTTCTACAATTTCAGGTAGTCCTTGTTTTCTCCCTCTTTCCCTTCCCCTTCCCAGCTATCCCACAGTCCATTGTCTCTGCCTCTCACTTTATTCTCCCCCCCCCCCCCCCCACATCAGTCTGAAGAAGGGTCTCGACCCGAAACGTCACTTATTCCTTCGCTCCATAGATGCTGCCTCACCCGCTGAGCTTCTCCAGCATTTTTCCTCATGGACCTTCAAACCAAAGTAAAATATCTCCATCCCACGGATTGGTCACGATTGTGGATGTAATTGTTTATTTCATGACTCTCACTTTATTAAATTGTGAGCAATTTATCATGGGAAGCTAAATATAAGTACATATGATTATGACGGGCATGGATAGTCAAAATTATTTTCCTGTGGTGGAGATATCAAAAATGAAGGGAGAGATTTAAGATGAGAGGAAGGAGTCTTAAAGCGGAACTTCGGAATAAGTTTCTTTTACATAGAGTGGTTGATATCTGGAACCCACTCCCATAAAAGGTAGTGGAATCAGATGCAATCACTACATTTAAGAGGCATTTAGACAGAATTTAATAGGCAAAGCAAAGGATATTGTTCTAATGCCGAGCAAATTAAATTACTGTTGATGAAAATGTCAGCATGGACATGATGAGCCAAAGGGCTCATTCTGTGCTGCATGAATCAATTACGGTACTCAAAATTCATGTACTTATCTGGCCATACTGAATTAAATTGGTCGGATACAAGATTAATTTTTCCTATGGAGTATTAAATTAATTTTATTTTGTAGGTTTTGAGGAATCTAAGAAAACATAGTTTAAGTTACAAAAGACAAAGCCCTGAGTTTTTAGTCAATGGCAAAGAAACATGCTGCTAACACGGAAGAAATCAGTTCCACAGACTCTAACTTTACCTTTCCCTTGGTTGCTTTCAGGCCTCAATTCCAAGGTACTCTGTATGGAAATCTTATAGGCAGCAAACCAGCAGGGAAAATGATATATATTTACTAACATTTTACAGATCATGATAAAAATATACGAATATACACTCAGACTTGCGTAAAAGTTGAAATACCCTGAACAAAGGTTTAAAAATGTAAAATAATTATTTTTTATTATTTCAAATCCATTGGATTTTGTAATGTTAAATGTTTCATGTTTAAAACGAGTGTTTTGCGCTATAAAATAAACACCAGGTGTTGCTTTCTAAACCTGTTGTATCATAGTTGGCAGAAGATTTTTATGACCTGTAAAGTAAATTGTTAAATTGCACTGTTGCTCCAGTCAGGTGCAGAGATGGTTGTGTCTATTAATTAAAATAATTTAAAATAACAGGAAAGTCCTGCTGTCAATCCCTGCAGGGAAATGTGTCTACATGATTAACTTGTGAACTCACAGCCCCCACGTAACGAAATCCCATGCCAAAGACCAGAGTGTTCGCCTAATTATCTTGTGTATCACTGAAGAAAGGTTGCATTTTGGACGTGTTTGCTTTGACATTTGATTGCATAGCATTGTACCTTTTGGTATCATGTCCTCACAAATCAATTTTTATCAGGATGGGATGTACAACACTGGACCACATGTCTAATTGCACCATTCTTGCAGTAGGCATATCTGATTAGAAATCATACTTGAGCTGATAACACATTTTCCATTTTGAGCCAAAGAGTCCTACAACAGGCTCTTCTGTCCAAATCGTCCAAGTTACATTTGCCTGTGTTTAACCCATATCGCTCTAAACATTTGCTATTTATGTACCGATTCAAATGCATTTTACATGTTGACATAAGGACCATGCAGAGATTTTTTGCTGCATTGAGTATTTTGCCGGCGTGTTCCATCATGACAGGAGTACGCCAACAGACCTCTCAAGCCAGCCCTGGCTTTGAATATGATATTGGCTGATCTATGCTGTCTTCAACTCCTCCTCTATGCCACTTTCCTTATTACCCCAATTCCTTGATCTTTCTAAGATTTATCTCTCCCTACCTCAGGTATATCTTAGGATCCGGCCTCCACCACCCTCAGAGAATTTTAGTCTCTAAGAAAATCATTTTTATATAACTCAGTTTTAAGTGACTTGTAGCTATGTTTCCTTGTCCAAGACTCACCCACAGGTGAAATCATCGCAACATCGACCCTGACATCTATCTAGCCCCCTTACAATCTTTATGTGTGAATAAGGTTACCCTTCATTCTTCTAACTCTGAGGAATACAAACTGTCTGTGCTCTCTTGATAGGCCTGTGCTCTGTCTGTCTGTCTGTGCTCTCTCATCTTTGGAATTAGCCTGATGAATCTCCTTTGGATTATGTCCAATACCCCTATATCTTTTTTTAAGTAAAGAGACTGAAACTGTGCACAGTATTCTAGGTAAGGCCTCACCAACCCCTGTACAACTGTATCAATTTCTCCCAATTCTTCAACCCTTTCACAATAAAGGTTCTTAAGTTGTTGAATTTCACTCATTTGCAACCTCTCTCCGTTTAGGTATTAAACCCACTTTACATCCCCTTTACTGAATGTAAAACCGCATTTGTCAGATTTTTACCAAATCACTCGATCTATCTATATCCTATGGCAGAATCACAATGTCTTTATCACAACATGCTCTACCATCTATTTTCTTACCATTGGAAAACATGGAAACCTTACATTTCAGTTCCTCCTCGTGGTTATTAATGTAAATAGTAAACAATTGAGGGGCACTAGTTACCCATTCATTCCAACTATTTGTTTTTTACTGTTTTCGAATGAGTCCACCAGATTTCAATCAATGCTAACACACTTCCTCAAATACCTTGAGATCCTACATTATGCAAAAGCCCAATATGTGACACATTGACAAATGGCTTTAGGGAAACCTAAATGCACTACATTTGCACGTTCCCCTCTATCAGCTTTCCCTGGTGTATCCTCAACGAATTTGGGCATATTTGTCAAACTTGATTTATCTTTCATAACACTATGTTGACTAGATTTGATTACCATATTCAACTTCCCCTTATCAAGGACGCGGTGGCAAGAAATTAGGACCAGAGGCACAGCCATGGGATTGGGGTGGAAGCCTCGTGGAAAAATCAGGAGCTCAGGAACTACAGCCTGAGGATGGGGCTGAGGAATCAGGGGCAGGGACTGGATGGGTGTTTGAGGGACGGGATTCGGAGACTCAGAGGGGGCAGACAATTAGGCCACAGGATTGGTAGAAGCAGTCTTATTGAACTGCAGAACCGGCATGGAGATCTCATTGGCTTATTCCTATTAGTCTTTCTTATGCAAATATTTAAGTGGTTTAGGGAACGGAAGGATTGGGGGTCAGGAGATTTGAGATCCAGGTGATGGCGATTAAAGAAGATCAGGCAGGCCTCAGGAGTTCAGGAGGCTAGAAACCTAGATGGGGCTGTGGGAAATGGCATCACAATTGGGATTGGTGAATGACAAAGTGATGCAGTTAGTTCAGACACGAGTTAGGATGCACGAGGAAACCGGAGCACCCGAGTATCTCAGTGTCAGACATCCAACTTTGATCCCGACCTTTGATGATGACTGTTGTGGAATTTGCTCATTCCCCCTGTGACCATGTGGATTTTCCACGGGTACTTTGGTTTACTCCCACATACCAAAGGTGTGCCGGTTGATAGTGTAATTGGCCACAGCAAATTTCTCCTAACCTACAGGTGAGTGGTATAATCAGGCGGGGATGGGTGCCGGTGAAAATGTGGGGAAAAGTTTAGATAGATAATAATGCAGGATTAGTGTAAATGGATAGTTAATGGTCAATGCGGACCCGATGGGCTGAACAACCTATTTCTGTGCTGTACTGACTCTATGATTATAAAACACTAGGCACCGCAAAGAGTATTAAATGCTTTGGGGGTAAAATACAATAGAATTCATAAATGAGGACTTATCTTAAGTAGGAAGACAGGATAAGTCTACAGCCAAAAATGTGATGGAGATGAAAGCATGTTATTGGGATGCATCATAGCATGGTTTTGGAACAGCTCAATCAAAAACCGCATGATGTGTCGGTGTGGGCAAGTTGGGCCAAAGGGCCTGTTTCAATGCTGTATGACTTGCACGGTGTAGAAATTGCAGAGTTCTGAATGTAGCTAGGACCATCACGCAAACCAACCTCCCTTCCATTGACCCCATCAACACGTCACGCTGTCTCGGCAAGGGCACCAGCATAATCAAGGACCAGTTTCGCTCCGGTCATTCCTTCATCTTCCCTCTCAGGCAAGAGGTACAGAAATTTGAAAATGCATACCTCCCAATTCAAGGACAGTTTCTTCCTTGCTATTATCAAGCAGCTGAACTCTCACCAGCTGGAGTGCGGTCCTGACCTCCCATCTATCTCATTGGAGACCTTTGAACTACCTTTAATCTGACTTTAACTTGCACTAAACATTGTCTGCCAATTTATCTGTACACTGTGGATGGCTTGATTGTAATCATGTATATTATTTTCATTGACTGGATATCGTGCAACAAAAAGCAATTCACTGTACCTCAATACACGTGACAATAAACTAATCTAAAACTAAGAGAATTGATTTAAGGGTTCACATTATGTGGGTTTACAGGATAAAAAAGAAGAAATTGTTTCCACTGGCAATGAAGATAGACTGGAATAACTCAGTGGGACAGGCAGCGGGGAGAAGGAATGAGTTGCGTTTCAGACCGAAGAAGGGTATCGACCCGAAACGTCACCCATTCCTTCTCTCCATAGATGCTGCCTGTCCGACTGAGACAAAATATTACTCCTCCATTGTGTGTCGATCTTCAGTTTAAACCAGCATCTGCAGTTCCTTCCTACACATTTCCACTGACAACAAAGCTGGTAACCAGAGGGAGAAAAGAAATTCAGCTCCGCAGCATATTGGAAAATCTTACCTGTAAATTGTGTTCAGTAATAATTTTCAAATATTAAATCCATCAGTAGTTAACCAAAACATGGCCTTGAGAAAAAAATAAAAGTAGAGAGCAATTTGATAACTCTTTCAGTGAGCTATCTGTAGTGGCCATTTGGCTTACCTTTGCATGTCATAAATTATGGCCATTTGCCTTTAAATTTTGTCTGCCAATAATTATGTGGGTGTGATTTATTACGTAGTTGGAAGCGTGTTTTCAGCTGGGATTCTTGCGCAGAAGCTAGTTAGTTGTTAGTTTAGTCGAAGAAGCATGGGGGGGGGGAGATGGCATTGCTTTCGACCATGTCGGAACTTTCTACCATTTTGTAGAAACGTGCCGGTGTTTGACCATGCACGAGTTTGACTACGAGTAAGATTTTATTTCGAAGTCATGTGAGTGACTACGTGAAAAGCACGCCAGACCGCATGCGCATCAATACGTCGACGCATGGCATGGTTGCGTACATTTGGAGTTGACAGCATACCCACCAGATCGGAAATTGGGGGTGTTATTATATATGCAGGTACACTGAGCTTGCTAGTACCTATGAGATGAAAGATAGCTTCTACATTGTTATTTAATAGTCTCTCTAGAGATTGCTGATGACTCATTAGCAACCAATAGAATGGATATTTCCCTTTCATCATACAGCAAGAGGCTTACATAGTGCGTGTTCAGAAGTTATAAAATTTGGTTGAATATGTCTGGATATTTCAAGATAGAATTCTGAACAGTGTTGCATGAGTTATTGTCTAACTCAAAGCCAATTGGGACTATGGTTCGATTAAGAGCAATGGCCATGTATGCAAGTTAGCATCATGGTATTAATAACCCATGTTTTCTACCATTTATGTTTTTACCTGTTTAAGTGTTTCACACACAGATTGGGTTACTGCATGAAACCAGAGGTTTGAAGTCTTCACGTAGTCACTCACGTGACTTCAAAATAAAATAGAAAGATTAAACGAGAACTTACCGTTCGAAGTTGATCTTTATTTTATGAGAAGTTGAAGTGAGGGAATACGTGCCATCCACTCCCAACCCTGATTCTCATAAAAGATCATCCGGCAAATCTAGTCTCTTTAGTCTTTCTATAGTTTAAGTTCTGCAACTGGTCTGTGGTTTCATACAGTTGCTCTGAAGATTGATGCGCATGCGGGCTGGCAGGCTCTTCACGTATTCCCTCGCTTCAACTTCTCATAAAATAAAGATCAAACTTCAAAGGGTAAGTTCTCGTTTAATCTTTCTATTAAAATGTACTTAAACAAGAAGATGTTTCAATGAATATTTCACTGCTTTTACTTTGACAATAAAGAAACTATTAATCAAGAGACTGTGTTTTGAAGATTTATCTCTGGACGGCTTTGAATGTCTCGTGGAGAGCTCCCATGCATAACAACTCTATCTCCTTACCCCCTTTGTCTTCAACATAGTAGCTAGAGGAAGAGATTCCTTGAACGATATAATTATCTGCCACTACATTATCGTAGGCATGATGTGACAAATAGCTACAATTTGTGCTTACCTTTTCATGGTCAGGGTATAAGAGAGAGTAAAAGTGGTGTATGAAAATAAATGGCCACATATGAATACAGAGGAAATTTGGGATTAGGAAGGATGAGTCCTGGTTGTAAACAAAAGCTCCCACTTAAGGGGCAACTGTTAATGTCTCTGTCTGCTTTTAGAACATTGATTAGTTTGTGGTGCGGATTGATTAAGGCAGGGTTTAACTGCAAAGGTCATCTTCAGTCATTGGAGCTTCTGTCTGTATTATTATGATACCAACAGCATGGAAATGAGAGGCTATCAAAATCACTGAGTCAGGCTTTTCTGGGAACGTTGTACTGCAAAGAGTGCTGTTTGCCAAGCGATTGTGGTCTGCTAGTTTTGTTTATTAGCAGAGTGCAGCAAGTATAGCTTTCTCTAAAACTGAGCCGAGATTCTTTTCCATCTCATGTTGACATGTGATGTTCAAGGCACGACTTATACAGATTTGTGTAAACTGACCAACATGTGGTGTAAAGGGGAGGATGCACATAATTTCGTCCCATTGTGCACCTGTTTGTGACCCCTCTATATTAACGGGATCCCATTGTGCAATTTCACAAAAGTAAATATGCAATTACATCCTTGTGTCCACTGCTCTGTTGGGCAGTGATAATTGGAACATTTTAGACTTGTTCTCTGTTGTTTGCAGAGCCAAGATGAATTGTTTGGTTTGTTCCCAACTCTTAATCCTCTCATGCTACAACTTGGGCAAAGTAGCCCTGTTGTTCCAACTCATTTATTAATTTATTTACTTTTTTATTTTAATTTCTTTCTTTCTTCCTTCCTGTACACACGACATGTAATCCAAGATCATCTTTAATCAATATGCCGACTTCCCCCTAAAGAGTAAGTTTAGTGGGCACCCATGCCATAGAGTTAAACATATTTGCCATATCTATCAGGCGGTCTACTAATACGGCCCGAACATGTATGGACCAAGCCCTCTCCTCCTTCACCGGAAAGATGAGGGGAGGGGGTGAACCCGGAAGCGAGAAAGGTGCAGGAGAGACCTGTGGTGGCCAAACGGGGAAGCATGCAAAGTGGAGCTGTTTGTAATCAGGAGCTCGTTATTTCTTATCTTGTTGTAGAGGTTGATAGACATTACATTCACTTTTGCACCTGTGTCTAATTTAGCCTTGAAGCTGAAATTGTTGACAGTAATCAGAACTGGAGGGTAGGGAATCTTGCCAACTGCATGCAGGATTGAATACACGGTTGACTCCCCTTGCAAATTAATTGAACTGGTATCGGGGGCGGTGTCGAGCTGGTTTTAGGAATTGGAGGTGTTTTCGTCTTGCTGCAACACGTGTAGATTAGGTTTAGAACTGAAGGATTTATTCCCACGGGCACGACAGGCGGCAGCGAAATGGTTCATTTTCTTACAATAGTTGCAGGCCTTTGCATAAGCTGGACATAGCAATTGCATGTTATGCAAATAATTGCAATTGGGGCATCTTTTTGGAGACTCACTATTAGATGCCTGGTTGGCCTGGGTCATAAATCTTCTGTTATCTGTCTGTGCTTGCGGTCTAGTGAATCCAGTTAGATTAATGGATTTGGTTTCGGTTTTGCGCTGACTGTTTAATGAGTCAATAAATTCTGCCATGCGCAGCCTCGTCTAAGGTTAAATCAGGTTTACGCAAAAACTCAGATCGCAGCTTTTGGTCATTCATCCCTGTCACTAGAATGTCTCTTGTTAGCTGGTCAGTCATATTTTCAAAGCGGCACCTTTGGGCCATATATTTCAAATCTGAGATAAACGACTCGACGTGTTCATCTGGAAGTTGTCGCTGAGCAAAGAATCTCGCTCTTTCCAAAATGTGATTAGAGGGCAGGTCACAGATCTCACTAAATTTACGTAACAAAACATTGGGGTCGTCAGCAGATTCTGCTGGTGTAACTACCTGATTGTTGGCGCCAAGGACTTCTGGAGTGTAGCGGACTCATAGCATCTGGACCCGCGAGGTTAAGTATAACATTTTGGTGCACAATCTCAAAAGTTGCCCAACGCTCACCGATGTCTGAATTGAAGATAAGGCTTTGGGCAAGATGAAGCCATCTCAAAACGGAATTAAAAACTCGAAAAAGAAAATAAGAACCGATATATAGGAGGAGTGGGTTAACCCAAACTTGACACCATGTAAACAAGAGATACACATGACATGTAATCCAAGATCATCTTTAATCAATATGCAGACTCTAGCAGTACAGTAGGTTGTTAGTCGTCAGAGCATCCTGACTGCTACCCAAACTGAGCAGTGTTGGAAGTGGGTGTTAATATAAATGATACAGTAAGGTGGGGTTAATGATGCTAACCTATATATGATTGGTTGTCATGCATAAACCAATCTACACTTCCTTTCTTCCTTCCTTCCTACCTTCCTTCCTTCCATCCTTCCTTTTTGTGCTCTTCCGGTTTGCACGGTTTTTCTATTTGTGCAAAAAAAGTACGTGATAATGCTACAATCTTTCGCCAGCTCACTCACCGTTCTCCTGTGCTGCGAGCGCAACAGGTTTCGTTCCGATCAGTGGTATTTAAAAAAAGTTAATGCAGTTTAAATATCTTAAAAACGCGCATGCGTAGATCGTTCGATCTACTCTCCTGCCAGTCAGCGCCATGCGGATTGGTGTCCTCTCCTGTCACTCCCCGGGATGGTCTGTCCCTTCCTGCGACATCGCGTCTTTACTGGAGCTGAGGGACGCTGTGGGTGGCCGGCGGAAGTCTTCAATTGGACAATATTCGGAGGGACCGGAAGTGGTGCAGCGCGGCGTTGGAGATGTCGGCCGCTGTGAGTCTCCACCGTACCGCCATTGCAATGCCCCGCAGCTCCAGCCCTTCCCCTCTGGTCCCCTCACTGGCTCCCGCCTCCCTCCCCCGTGATACCCCCCTCTTCCCCCCCCCCCCCCATGGCTCTTCCCCCATCTTTTCTCTGGGATAGAGGGGAAGGAGGGAGGGGAGAGGAGTTATGGAGGGAGGGAGTGACGGAGGGAGGGAGTGACTGAGGGTAGGGGAAAGGAGAGGTGAGGGAGGAGATTGGGGGAATGGTAGGAGGAGAGGGAAAATAAGATGGAGGAGGTGAGGAGGGTGATTGGGGGAGTAGGGGGTATAGATGGAGAAGAGTGGGGGAGGTAGGGATTGGGAAATAAAGTGAGGCGGGCAGTGGGGGAGGTGAGGAGGGATAGTGGGGGGGATAGGAGGTGGGGATAGAGGGATAGGAGAGGGGTAGGGTGGGGAGAGGAGTTATGGAATGAATGAGGGTAGGGGAAAGGAGAGGTGTGGGAGGAATTGCGGGTAGGGGAATTGGGGGTAGGAGGAGAGGGAAAAGAAGAGGGAGGAGGTGAGAGGGAGTGGGGGAATAAAGGGAGAGGAGGGGGAGTAAAGGGGGGAATTGGGGAGGTAGGGAGTGGGGAATAGAGGGAGAGGAGAGCAGTGGGGGAGGTGATGAGGGATAGTGGGGGGGATAGGGGAGGTGAGGAGTGGGGGGTTAAAGGGATTGGAGGGGGGTAGGGAGGGAGAGGAGTTATGGTGGGAGGGAGTGACAGAGTAGGGGAAAGGAGAGGGAGAGAGGAGATGGAGAGATTGGAGAGGGGAAAGAAGAGGGAGCGTGAAGAGGAGAGGGAGACAATGGTAGGGATGAGGCAAAATGAGCTACGCCTGTGCAGTTGGGGCCTATGGGCTAGTGGTGGAATATTGCTTTGGGGACCAAGCCTCCTGTGTGACAGGAATCTAAAGCCAGAATGCTTTGTTAAAGACATTAGGAACCCTGTCTTCAGACAGTTAATCAAGACATAATTAAAACTCAAGGCTACTTACTTGAGGACCCTAGTCTCACTGGGTGGCAAAAGAAAGGTCTGTGTTTATAAATACACATAGATACAGAAACACCAGTCGGGCATGTAAGCAGATATTAGCATGGAATCCAGGATGCACTGTCGGAGATTTAGTCTTTTGGATGAGTGTCCTGGCTTCAACCCTCAACCAGCATTATTAAAACAGAATATCTGCTCATTGTCACACTGCTGTTTATGCAGTGTGTGCAGTGACTTAAAGGGCCTGTCCCACTAATCTGCGTGTTTAGAAGTTTGCCCTTGACTCAAACTCGCAGCATGGCTGACACGAGGTCCTAGGAGGTCCTATGAGGTGGCTGGAACTCTCCTTCATGCTCGCGGCCTCAGCTAGGTCGCGGAAATGTTTTCAGTATATTGAAAAACTTTCCGCGAGTAAAATATGGTTGGCATGGGTCTTTTGAACTCGTAGTGCAGTGGAGTGCGTAGGTCGCTATTTAGTTACAGGGAGTCGAGGGCAGCCGTAGGCAATCTCCTTCGCTGACCGGGCATTTTGATTTGCTCATTGGAGTTTTCAGGACCTAGGAAGACCTACCGGTAGATAAAATGCCCGCTAAACTTTATTATACTTCTTAAAAGTGTCTCCACTCCTTCTCCCCCCACCCCCCTCTCTCTCCCCCTCCCCATTCTCTAAAGGACTTACCGTAACTGTGGCAGCCGTTTACCTTCCTCTTCATCATGCAGACTGCGCTCCTCCGCTTTCCCTGGCCCCCATCTTTGCAGTGTGTTTATGTTTGTATGTGCGGTCAGTCGATCCAATTCGTTGTTTCAACGCGGACGGTCGATCCAGCTCGAGGCTTTCCAGGAGAGTGCCCTCGAGCTTGAAGGTCGAAGGTACTCTTCTGGACTCGTGGATTAGGTCACCCAAGTGGTACAGGCCTTTAATGCTTTCAGGGCATATCAGAATTTGACTGCACACCATAAGAATTCTATTGCTTTTAAAATACTTTGGGATGTCCTGAGATTAAGAAGGATGGAATGCCTCAGCTCTGCAGCATTCATTGTGTATCTATGAAATGATATTGAATTCCACGTATTTGTGGCATGTTATCCCACTTGTTCCAAATATACTTGAAAGCCTAATGAGTCGGATAGAGAAAATATCCTGACAGCTAAAAATTCGACAGCGGAGAGACGGATGGGGATTGACCTGCCTGAGTTCCATATCTCTTTATATCCTTGACCATCCATCGCAGATTTGACTTTTTCAAGTGACCCCAGTGAACAGCTATTTGGGGAGAGAATTCTAGGTATCCATTGCCTCCTGTGAGATGACTTGTTGTTGACATCATCTCTGCATGAGTTTGCTCTAATTTTAAGATTATCCCCCGTGTTTCAAAAATAATGTTTTTTAAACCACCCTGTTTAATCCTTTAATCATGTTAAACCACAGTTAGATCATCTTCAATTTTCTCTGCATAAATTTTGACTATGCAAACCATCTAGATACATTTATCTTTTAGCACCAATATCAAAGAGTCATATAGAACAAAGGCTCTTTGGTCCAAAATCAAATGGCTCTCTGTACTAATCTCATTTATCATAACTTGTAGTCCACTGTGCCTTGGTGATTCAAATGTTTGTCCAGATACTTCTTAAACTTTGTGAGAGTCTTTGCCTCCACCATTGACCAGCTTGCAAGAATTCTTCCTGCTGTGCAGTATTGGAAACTGAGTGTGTTTGATGGTCAAACAGGAATCTGATATGCTAAGGTGCCTTTTGACCTTGCAGAGCTTACTGCGGTGTATCGGCAGCAGTTTGTATGGTATTGAGAGGCAAATTTCTGTATCAACAATAAAACAGTCAGTTAACACTCAATGGTACTTTATGGCCAATGATACTTTATTGTCACATGTACTGAGATACTGTGAAATTCCTTTTTTGCATACTGTTCAGTAGAAGTATTACTATAGTCACAATCCGCTGTTTCACCTCTGCGTGCCGCTGCAGGCTGCTTCTGGTCTGCATGCTCGGCCTCTTGGAACGGCGCCCGTTGTAGTTGAGCCCCAGGCTGCTGCAGGGCCTACTGGTGGCCCACTCCACCGACGCCTCGATCCAGACACATTGACCCGTGAACCATTATCCCTCACCTCACCCGGCCACAGTCCAGCCTGCGGGCACCTCCCGTAACCGACCATGTAGCATCCAGAGCGTTTTTGAGGACGCGGGCAGCCCCAATCCATTTACTGGGACCTTTGTTTCCCTGTGTCTGCCACTGCTGCCATCTTGTCACACAAAGCTTGTCATACTTTTTCAAAGAAGCCTTCAGAACATTCTTGAATGATTTCTGTCTCTCCAGTGATCTCTTGCTGTGACTGAACCTTACCCTTGACGTTAGATATCTTGACACTAACTGTCAGGATTATTGGGATTTTTGGAGGGAATGGTGACCCATGAATTCAGCATTATCCTTGTGGTATTTGAAGGCAGCTGCAGTCATTCTGCAGTCTGATTGGGTTACAAAACAAAAATAATTCCAGAGATATGAACTTAAACCTCCAATGGCACATCCGGTGTAGTGCAGAGGGACTACCATGCTGTTGGAAGTAGATTAACATTTAATTAACATCAAAAAGTAAAACAGATACTCAGGTCTGTGCTGTGTGTAGATTGGCTTTCCTGTAATAGTGTCTACACTGAAAATGCAGTATTGTTTAGGATGTCGTGAAAGAAACTGAATACATTTGATTTTTTCAATACTTATTTTACAGTAGGTTCACAGCTATATTATAGCTGATCTAAATGCAGTTCTGTTATATACTGATAGGCACAATAAAGTGCATTTATCCAACCCTTTAGTTATTTCAACCATTTAACCCTTTAGAATGTATTTCCATGGATTTTTGTTTTTATTTTAAGAAAGAAGTAGGCCCAAAATGAAGCCCAAATCCCTGCAGCAGCCTCGGTCTCTAACACACCAATTGCTGATACACATTAAACTGAGCATGTGCAATTGTAGGTTGATACTCTTTTCTAAAATAGAAAACACGAGGAAAACACATGGGTGTTTCTGCAGCCACAGTTTCCCTAATATCCATATTTTACTTTTTAATCTATATTCACACCTAATAGCACACAATTGCTCCACAAGCACTTGATGTAATAAACTGGAACGGAACTCGTTGTAATTTTGTCTGCCAGCTAGGTCTCAAGGTACATGGTTCAGTCTCGCTATTTTCTCACTATAATCGTAATATAACTATTCTATAAATCACTGATATATATTTATATAGATATGTTGGGTGGTTATGTTCACAACATTGCACTTAAGCTCCTTGTGCCATAATTTGTAAATAATTATCTTCAAGAAAAATTCAGAAGAACACCATGATCTGGATAAGGAGCCACAAAAATCTGCTAGAGGAACTTGGCGGATCAATTAGCATCTGTGGTGGGAATTGAAGCAGATGAAGCGTCCTGACCCAAAACGTCGATTGACCAATTTCCTCCAAAGATGTTGCTCGACCTTCTTCGAGTTCTTCCAGCAGATAGTTTGTTGCTCCAGATTCCAGCATCTGCAGTCTCTTGTGTTCTATGTCCTGATAAAGATATTGACCAGAAGGAAAAGAAGGCACATAACTTTCTATTGTCATATGTGCCCATTTCATTGGTTAATGTACAGTGGGCATGCAGTGTACTAATGACTAATCTTGAAATCATGGGAACATTTGACAGAGTGTGACACCAGGGATCCCTCATAAAACTTAGATTATTGGGCATCAAGGAAAAACTCTCTAATGGTTGGAGTCATACTTCATATAAAGGAAGAGGGTTGGAGTTGTGGAGGTCAATCACTCTAGTCCTGGACATCACTGCAGGAGTTCCTCAGGCCAGTATCCATGGCCCAACTATCTTCATCACCTTCTGCCCAAAATTCAGAAGTAGAGATTTTCACTGATGATTGCACAAGTCCATTCATAACCTCAGCAAATGTATCAGCTCATGCCTGCATGCAGCAAAACCTTGGATAGCAGGCAGTTTTGACAAATGGTCTGAAACGTTAACACTGTTTCTCCAACCGCAAAGGCAGCCTGACCTGGTAAGAGTTTCCAGGATTTTCTGTTTTTATTCTTAATAGGACAGGGCTACTAATAATTATGCTACACCAGTCTCAGGCAATGACCATCCCCAACAAGAGAAAGTCTAATCGCCTACCTTAAAATCAAATGCATTACCATCAGCACATCCCTACCATTAACAACCTGGGGGTCATATTGACCAGAACTATAAATGGATAATCCACAGTGGTTGTAAGAGCGGATTAGAAACTTGATACCATGCGGAGAGTGATTCCTGATTTTTCCCAGGCCTTTCCGAGGCTTAAGGCAAGGGACATTACAGAATACCTTCCTGTTGCTTGGATGAGTGCAACTCCAACAACTTAAGAAGATTAACACTTTCCAGAACAAAGCAATGTTTCATGGTATCACGTCCACTCCAACATTTAGTACATTAAAACAGTACGATCTAAAAGTGCACGAGCCAAGTTTCAACCTACACCAACACCCAAACCTACAAGCACAGTAAATGCAGGGGAACATTAGGGAACAATAGCATGCTGTTACTGAAATCTTCATATCCTGGTCTAAGGAGTATGTTCGATAACAGCAAACAGAGGAATATTATGTATCACGTTGCTACTGCACTATAAATGAGCCTCCTTTTTGGTAGATGGGACATGGCACACACTGAGTGATGGATACTGTTATTGGAGAACATTAGTTTACGATAGGTTTTGTGTAATTTGCAACAAAATACTCACTCGCCGTTACCTTTACAGACGGACCCATTGCTTGAGGTCATCACTTTGCTGGACATTGTCCTTTGATTTTGTCTCACAGCAAAAGCCCTAATATAGTTAAAAGCAGTGATCCTTGCATTTTGGATTACTGTTGAATTGTGACTTTTTTTAACCCTTTCTTGACTGTTTTATCTTCATCAGTTGAACTTCAAAATAATGGGATGGGGTTCTCTCAGTCCAGCTGATGAAACACAGGAATTTAGTTTAGTATTTCATCTAAAGAGTGGCATGCCCAACTGAGCAGCACTTCACAGTATGACACTGAATGTCAGTCTGGATTAAGCTCTCAATCCTCTGGAGTGATACTTCAAACTATAAACTTCTGAATTAGAGGCGAGAATGCTTGACAACATTAAAAATAACTTGTGGTACTTTGCTTATGCTTTAGAACTTTTCCAGTTGGGGAAATCTGAAACTGGGTTGCTGACAACTGATGCCTTTGCTGACGAGTCAGCTGCCTTTGGATGATCGGCTGAAAACAAAGCTTTGCTTTTACTGCTAAGCAACCTACCATGGATCTGTCCTTTTGTGTGCTCACAAAAGAAATTGAATCTGCAACTGACATCTGCTCTTTTCACAGGATTATCAGAGAAACTGCTTAGTGCGATTTAGGGGGCATTACGAAAATGCCATTTGTGAAATGCAGGAGATTGCTGTTGTGTTTTGTTCTTTCTTCCTGAGGAAATGCAGATCTCCAGTAAATGATTAATGAATTAAAGGCTTTCAGTTCTTTGCTGAGATGAAGATATATAGTGAAGAAGCAGAATTTATTCATTTTAAAATGTATTCATTATTTAGCTGAACTATTCCAGGATTGATCAACTTAATTTTTATGCATAGTTTTATTTTCTCATTAATGTGGCCATTGTAAGTTAGATCCATTCTTAGAGAGATCTTGTCAGCCAAGCTGTAAGCTTTATTTGCAGTTTGAATCCTTTGCGTCTTTGATCTATTTATGCACTGTGATTCACTGCAGTTCCAGGCATTAGCTGAGAATTTAAGCACTTGACCCCTCGTTTTTCCAAGAGAGAGAACAGATCAAGCTGGATTTCGACAACAGAAATAACACTTGTTTGAGTATTGTTCCTATGATTTCGACACCATTTGATGGCTTGGGCTTATATTTCATGTAAATTTTGTTACCACATAAATGTTTATCTTTGTACTGTCTTAGAGTCAGAATGATACCTTGGTGGTGGAAGGTATCGAATGGAGAATCATGCTATGCGTGCCTTGCCTTGTGTAATACAGGAAGATAATTATTGAGTCTTTCTATATTCAGTTATATCATGGCTGATCTGCAGCTTGATTATTTACATAACACAACATAGACGGTCATTACACCCATAAGTTATATGCAGAATTGTTAAAAGGCTTGATAAGCTAGATGCAAGGATAACGTTTCCCCTGGCTGAGATGTGCAGTAGGATAGTTAGCACCAAGATGAGGAATATAAATACTTTACTCAGAAGGTGGAAAATCTTTGGAATACTTTACCCAAGGGCAAAACAGACATCAATTGACCTCCAGATATCAATATAGTGAAAATGATGGCAAATGACATTAGGATGGAAGATTAGCCATGATCTTGATGGCGGCACAGGCTCGATGGGCCAAAAGATCTACTACTGTTCCTATTTTGTACGTTGCATCCCATCAGTCCCATATCCCCTCAAATATCCCTGTGGTCCTGCACCTATTGATCAACTCCTCTGCGATTCTTTTGCCACTCAGCTACACTAGGTAATCAAAATTAACCCCAGGTAGACACAAAATGCTGGAGTAACTCAGCGGAACAGACAGCATCTCTGGAGATAAGGAATGGGTGACGTTTCGGGTTGAGGCCCTTCAGACAATTAACCCCTTTGGATGTGAGAGGGAACTGAAACACTTGGCAGAAACCCATGTGGTCTCAGATAGCACTGGAGATTAGGATTGAACCTGAGTCCTTGGAACAATGGGGCAGCATCACGAACTGCTGCAGCACTGTGCCAACAGATCATCACCTCTGAATGACCGACTTTCATTTATATCACTGTTAATGTCTCCCACGCCAGAGAAAAGTATTTTTTCTATCAGTACCACAAACTCCTTTAACACTATCTTAAACATCTTAATTAAAATAATCCTCAATTTTATACGACTGAGGGAATACATGCCTATTCTTTGCAACATATTCTCATACGTTAATCTCTTTGGATGTGGTATAATGATAAATCTGCATTGTATTATTTCCTGTGGATTAATGCCAAGTATTGAACATTACACTGCAGATGCTAACAGTGGCTTTATACAATTGTAACACAACTTCCATCACTCCAGTTCAATTGAGATTGATTATTATATTTTTAATTTTTAATAAAGTGCTATATATGGCAAACAGTTAGAGACAGCTATTCTGTAAATGCTTTTTAACTTACTCAGATCAGGAAACAGGCACGTCTCTGAACCCCATAATTGCACTACTCCATTTCAGGCAATTTCATGGCCTGATTACCTTTGGCCAATCGCTGGCAAACAAAAAGTGTTGTTATTCGTGTTGAAAATATATGCTTCTTAAACAAAATTAAACAGTAAAACACACTCAATCGGAAACTGTAACTGCGGAATCTTTATTTGTATTCATTCCTGTAACTTGGGCATTTAATAGCCATCCCAATGACTCAAGGGAAGTCCAGTGACTGCCTTCTTGAACCAATACTGCTCTTCTGATAAACATACTCCCAGTTCTACAGATGAGCAGTTGCAGGATTTGACCTGGAACAAAGAGGTAAGCCAATTAACTGACTCGGAGGAAGCTTGTATATGGAAGATGATTAAACAACAAAGAAGTGGTAAAATGGTAATGCCTTTGTCCTTCAGATTTAGGAAGACCTGTCAAGGATGTCTGGGTGTGTTGCTGCAGTGAATTTTATAGAAGGGAAGCACAGTAATATTGCAAATATATAAGGGATGGCAAGAGTGCTATTCAGATGTCTGTTGTTTATCTGTAAATAATGACCCCAAAATGTTGATAGTGGAGGATTTTCTCATGGCAACACTGCGGATCATCAATGGGAGATGGTTAGATCTTCTCTTGATGCAAATGGTCATTACCTGGCACTTGAACGTAGTGAGTTTTATTCCCCATTTGTCAGCCCAAAACAGTCTGTGTTCTATGTATTCCCGCAGGCAAAGACGATGGAAGGACTGGCAAAGTGAGGGATGTGACAGGAAATCTACTGCCTACCAATATATATATATATATATATATATATATATATATATATATATATATATATATATATATATATATATATATATATATATATATATATATATATATATATATATATATATAGGTAGGCAGTAGATTTCCTGTAACATCCCTCACTTTGCCAGTCCTTCCAGATATCCCATATCTCTCTCTCTCTCTCTCTCTCTCTCTCTCTCTCTCTCTCTCATCTGGGACATCTATCTATACTATTAATAAAACTCTGATGTTGACCACTTCCAGTCTGCGTTATATTTAAATTTGCGCAAAAACGGTACCCTATATCGCTAGCATTTTTCGCCACCTTACTGACCGTTCTCCTCTGCTCCAAGCGCACCACTTTTGTTCCGATCGGTGGATTATTAGGAAAGTTATGAAGGTTTAAAAAATCTGAGATCCACAGATTGGTCTTCTCGCCTGTCAGTCACCATGAAGGTAACGCCGCTTCCGGCACTCACTATCAATCACCGGGGCGAGGAGAATAAAGTCCTGGAGGCAGGGCTGATTCCGTGAGCCACGCTGTACCCCGAAGCCGTGGAGCGAGTGCAGCCGGGACCGAGTGCAGCCGGCAACCAGTGCGCCCGGGAGCTGTGGCGTGAGTGCGGCCGGGAGCCATGGCGTGAGTGTGGCCGGGAGCCGTGGCATAAGTGCGGCTGGGAGCCATGGCCGGGAAGCGCCGAGTGAAGCCGTAGGCCCCCCCGTCCACATAACCCCACCCCCCGACCACACACACCCCTTCCCCGTCCCAAACACACCGCCCCCTCCCACACCCACTCCCCACACCCCTCCTCCCTCCCCCACACCCCTCCCCCCACACCTCTCCTCCACACCCCCTCCCCGCCCCCCCCACACCCCCTCCCCTCCTCCATATGCATCCCACTCCCCCCACACCTCCTCCCCGCGCAAACCCTCCCACCACGCACCCCACTCCCCCGCATCCCCATACCCCCCTCCACCCCCTCCCCCACCACACCCACCCCTCCCCCTAACACCCCCCCTTCCCTCCCACATCCCCCTTCCCCCACAAAACCCCCTTCCCACACCACACTCCTCACACCCCCCTCCTCCCCACAGACCCCCTCCCCCCCCCCCACACAACCCCTCCGCCCCAGTGAGTCAATCAATGAGTCCAGAAAGCCGTCAGTCAGTCCGTGATTCCAGAAAGCTGCGAGTCATTCAGTCAGTGTGTCCTGAAAACTGTAAGTCCAGAAAGGTGTGAGTGAGTGTTCAGAAATGCGTGAGTGAGTGTCCAGAAAGCCGTGAGTCAGTCCAGAAAGCCCTGAGTGAGTGTCCAAAGAGCCGTGAGTGAGTGCCCAGAAAGCCATGAGTCAGTGAGTATCCGGAAAGCCGCGAGTCAGTGAGTGTCCAGAAAGCCATGTGTCAGTGATTGACTGTCCAGAACGCCACGAGTCAGTGAGTGAGTGTCCAGAAAGCTGTGAGTGAGTGTCCTGGAAGCCGTGAGTGAGTGTCCAGAAAGCCATGAGACAGTGAGTGACCAGAAAGCTGTGAGACAGTGAGTCCAGAAAGCTGTGAGTCAACCGCGCCTGCGCAGTTGGGGCTATGGGTGAGTGATGGAATATTGCGTTGGGGGACCAGGCCTCCCATGTGAGAATGGGACCCAACGGATTCCACTTAATCTAGTATGTTACTAAAACTCTCAACTTGACCACTTCCTGTCTGCGTTGTAATTAAATTTACACAAAAACGATCCCCCATACCGCTACGATTTGCCACCTTGCTCACCATTCTCCCCTGCTGCAAGTCAAATACGTTTAGTTCCGATCAGTGAAATAGTAGAAATGTTATGGTTTTCAAGGTTCCCCCTACCCCACACCCCCCTTCCCCCACAGCCCGCCTCCCCAAACTCCCCTCCCCCACACACCCGCTCCCCCACACCGCCTCCCCAACACCCCCTCCCTCCTACTCCCCCTCCCCCACTCACCCCTCCCTCACAACCCCCCCTCCCCCACAGCACAACCCCCCTCCCCAGAGTTGTGGAACATTGCTTTGGGGGAATGGGTTGCATTGGGGGAACAGGTGAGGGGCCCACTTAGTCTAGTATGACAATAAAATTATCTTGCCTCATACCCGTCAGGCCTCTCAAATTAAGAGCAATGCTATTCAATCCAACAGTTCTTTATTGCTCTCTGATTTGCTCCTGCCTATTCTGTTCACTGAACCATCTTTCACTACCTTTCACACTGACTTCCAGCCTCTCACCTACCTTAGTCCGGCATTGGATCCCTCTCCCTTTCCAATCTAGTTTAAACCCACATGTGTAGCACTAGCAAACCTACCTGCCAGTCTGAAGAAGGGTCTCGATCCGAAACATCACCCATTCCTTCTCTCCAGAGATGTTGCCTGGCCCGCTGAGTTACTCCAGCTTTTTGTGTCTACTTGCCAGGATATTGGTTCCCCTCCAATTCAGGTGTAACCCAGCTCTCTTGTACAGATGACCTGGAGTGTGGGCGCCCACTTAATCTCTTCCTGTAACCGCCTTGCTATAACTCCTATTTATGAATGTCTCATTCACCTGGATGATCCTGCGGTCGTCCAGCTACATGCAGTTTCCTCCACATCTACCTTATCAAAGAGTCTGGCATGGAACATGAAACCACAACCAACTGACTCAGTGACAAGAATGCTATTCCTGAACCATAGATGACAATGAAGAAAGTGCAAACCACTTGCAAACCAGTCAATCCCGGCTGCATATTTTGTCGATGTGAGTTGGCACAATCTTACCTCAGTTTGTCTTGTGTTTATTTTATGTTTTTTAAGCAAAAATAATCTCCTGAGTCAGAGACAAGAAAAATAATCTCCTGAGGAATGAATCCTTTTGAGATTGGCTTTATTGAATGGGAATATTATGTTCTATGTTTCATACACTAATCCCAAAGTGTCACATGTTGCCTGAGCAATGGACTGTCTATAAAAAAATGTGTTCATTTATATCTGGCTATACTGCCTTCAATTCCAGCTCAGAAGGACTATTGTACTCTTCACCCACAAGAGACAAGGTCCGAGAAATTGAAAGGTCCCTTGTTACTGATGCTAAAGTATAATATTAAATTATTACTCTGTATTGCCTCTCGATAAAGAGAATGTGATTTGGCTCACATTGACTATCCATAGGTTTATTTCTTGTACAATTTCTAGGCTTTGTATCATTGGTGGATGATTTAATTAGTGCATAAAAATATATTGTAGAAGATTCATGTGGTACATGGAATGCATTTATAATATGTAGACTACAGTTTTACTAAGGGTACACAAAAAGCTGGAGAAACTCAGCGGGTGCGGCAGCATCTAAGGAGCGAAGGAGATCGGCGACGTTTCGGGTCGAGACCCTTCTTCAGACTGGTCAGGGATCAGGGAAATGAGAGATATAGATGGTGATGTGGAGAGATAAGGAACAATGAATGAAAGATATGCAAAAAAGTATCGATGATAAAGGGAACAAGCCATTGTAAGCTGTTTTTGGTGTGAAAATGATAAGCTGGTGCGACTGGGGTGGGGGAGGGAGACTTAGTTTTACTAAGTTGTTTCAACTGAACTGATTCGTGATAGCATTCTATAATTTATGTCTTTTGTGATTAAAAAGAGAAGGCAACATAATTTCAGTCTGAGAAAAAATGCCCTGATTGGGCACGCTCTGCACCTCCTCCATTCATTCTTTTGACTTTAATTTCATAAAAAATAATATTCAAGTGAACATTTCAGTGCTGAGTGAAATGAAAGATTTACTGTTTTCAGACTTCATCAATATAAACACATTTTTTATTGTGTGAATAAGGTATTGAAGTTCAGGAAAACCCTACCATAAGTAGATAGAGCTAACTAATCGATCTGTAAATAATTACATCTTTGAACACAGAGAATAGAAATATAAGGATGAAAAAGATTGGTAGGCCATATTGTGGAGAACAATTTTTAAAAGTGTAAATCAGGACAGTTTATTAACAGTTGTACATGGCCCTGGTGAGAACACACCTGGAGTATTGTGTGCAATTTTGGTCTCCTAATTTGAGGAAGGACATTTGAGATATTGATAGTGCAGCATAGATTCACCAGATTAATTCCCGGGATGGCGGGACTGACATATGATGAAAGAATGGGTAGACTGGGCTTGGATTCACTGGAATTTAGAAGAATGAGAGGGGATCTTATAAAAACATATAAAATTCTTAAAGGATTGGGTAGGTTAGATGCAGGAAAAATGTTCCCGATGTTGGGGGAGTCTAGAACTAGGGGTCATAGTTTAAGAATAAGGGGTAGGCCATTTCGGACTGATTTTAGATGATCAGCCATGATCATATTGAATGGCAGTGCTGGCTGGAAGGGCCGAATGGCCTACTCCTGCACCTGTTTCTATGTTTCTACATAGAAATTAAAGTGTTTAACAATTAATCAGTTTTATAACTGCAGTATTTGGATCAATCCCAAATGAGTTTGATTTTCCATAAAGTTAGTTCAAAGGGGCATAAAATAATCTAATCTGATTTCTAAATACCAAATTATACCACAGATGGGTGTGGAGGCCTTCATTTGGTATTTTTATGGCAGAGATTGACAGATACTTGAAGGGTGTCAAGCGTTATGGGGAGAAGGTAGGAGAATGGGATTGAGGGGAAAAAATAGATCAGTCATGATTGAATGGCAGATTACAAATCATGGGCCAAATGACCTACTTCTGCTCCTATGTATTATGGACGATGAACTTAATTTGCATTTACCATTTTAACTGTAGGTTAAGAAAAATCATTTTGAACTTAATATCGACCAGCAGTAAACAATATTAAACAGAGACATGTTCAGTGCAGAATAGTCCCAATCTCAGTAGCTGCTTTTTCTTCCATTCATTTAGATTCCATTTGCCTTTTTGATTATTCTCTGTTCCTGTGACATTTTAATCATCTGTGTACGTCTTTTTGAACTGCCACTAATTCTAGTGACCTGTCATTTAAAAAGTACCATGTTCTACTGTTTTAGATCCAAATGTTAACACATTTATCTGCTTTAAAAAGTATTTGCTCCAGCATCAACCATTTGTCAAATCTTTTAATGCCCCTTTGTATTTTAATGCTTTGTAATTTACTGCTTGTAATGCCATGTGTCTTTTATGTAAATGACATTTTTTTGATTCATGGCTTCTTATCCCATCATTGACACAGTAAATAATGACACCACATAGAAAAGTGGTACAATAGCCATCATGGACATGGTATGCTAAAAAAAACATGTTTCTGTGCAAAACAAAGCCTGCTGCTGCTAGATATCATAAATATAACCAGAGAGATGCAGTCAATGTTTCAGATCTTAGAAAAACAGTCAACATAATCAAACACTGTTCCCACCCCGGTCATTCCTTCTTCTACCCGCTCTCATCAGACAGAAGATTCAGAAGCTTTGAAATCAAATACCACCAGACTCAGTAACAACTTGTACCCCTCGGTTATCAGACTTCTGAACAGTCCATAAGCTAGGGTATTGTCCGATTCATCTCTACCCAATTGCGGACAATAGACTTTGACAGTGGAACTGGCGTGTCGAAAACTATATTCTGTACTATGTTTTTCCCCTTTGGTCTAACCTTTGTACTTGAGTTTGACTTGATTGTATTGATGTATAGTGTTATCTGATCTGATTGAAAAGTTTGCAAAACAAATGCTGTACCTCAACACGTGACACATAATAAATCTAAACTGAAACCGTGACTTTTTACCGATTTGAACCGTGGGCAGTTTTTCTTTTTACAGATCTTGCCCTGCTGTGCATTTCAAGTATTGTTTGTTTTTATAAAAGACACTTGAGGAGCCACATCTGTCATACCCAGCCATTCTACTTTCTTTGCGTGCTCTCCCATGCCACTCAGCCAATTTTCTCGCATTATTACAGGATTAGAAGATGCTCTCAATGACGTTTTACTTATTGCTGCAGTGTGATTAGACAACATGATCTTGGGAAATTTCTGCAGCAAAGTCCAACTACTGAGATGTCCGACAACTAACAACCACCAACTATTTTATTTTTTACTGAATATGACTTAAGCCATTTCATGTAGATTATGGATGCCATTCATCTATCCACCTTACATATGCAAACCTTAACCTCAGATTCGCAATGCCTACAACATTACTTGATCTCTACATTAGTCAAATTCTGCCAATGTCAAGAATCTTCTCATTTCATTTCAAATCGAAGGTTGCATTACCTAGGTTTGTGTTCTCCAAAGTATTAAAGATTAAGATCTGATTTGATTGAGGTATATTGTTTCGTATCTCCTTTCAATCTAGGATGTTGTTGAATCCAACAATATCTGCTCTCGGTGCCATTTCGTTCCTGCAAATCTTTCTACTGCAGGTGCCCATTAATTCTCTTCTGATTTTCTGACCATCTATGCCAGGGGTAATTTACAGCACCCAATTAAACTACCAACACCTTGGGGATAGATGTTGGAGAAAACCAGAACATCTACAGGAAACACATGTAGTAACAGGGAGAGCATGGAAACTCGTACAGATAACACCGGAGGTCAAGATTGAACACTGGGCGCTGAAACTGAGGCAGCACCACCAGCTGTACCGCTGCCTTGCCCTTAGATTAAAGGTGATTGAAAGAATTTGGCAAATTTAGAATTAGACTTGTTCATTCTATAGCATTATCAGGAATCACCGACAAAGAGTGGTAGAAGTTTGTAATTTTCTCCCCAAGATGGCTAAGAAGTTTCGATATTGGGATTAATGATAAGAAAAGGGATTAAAGGTCAACAAAACAAGATGGGTATCCAGAATACAAATAAATGAACAAAATGCATGATTTATTTGAATTGGGATGGCATGTGGTACAGTCTCTTAAACTTCTTAGGTGCCACCAGTTTGTTTTGTTTAATTTATTGTCATGTGTACCGAGGTACAGTGAAAAGCTTTTGTTGTGAGCTATCCAGTTAGGAGAAAGACAATACCTGGATAGCAGATGAGGCACAGTTCAACATTTGGAAAAAATATCTCTTTCTGGGGAGAATTTTCCAATGCTGTTAAAGCTTGCATTTGCAGAGAAAGTACTTGAAATCATGGCCTTTTAATACTGACTGAGCTTTATCCAGCCCCAAAAAATGTCAGTGCATCATGAGAGAAATATAGCTTTATTCACTCACACAGTTAGCAAATAACCCAGAGGGATTAGATTTCACAGTTCACATTTAAAGTGAGTTTTCTTTTTAAGCATCAAAGACTTTTCGTCCTCTAAAGTATATCAAATAGCAAATGTTGCACTGCATTCGAGTGCACAACTAAATTTTATTTCATGTCCAGATTTTGCTTCAACTTCAAAAGCCTACATCACTCAGTAGGAACAGACCGCAAAAAGACTTTGAATATTTATATCACTGAATTAACTTAATGTATAAAGAAGAACTTGAATTTATGATGTGCTTTACACGACAGCCATTTTTCCCCAAAGCATTTTATAGCCAATGAAGTCCTTTAGAAATGTGACCTGACCAAATGCAGCAAATTTATGCATAGCAATGTCCTACAATCAGTAATGTGGTTTAATGTGGGTATACGATGATGACAATGGGGACGAATGGCATGTTGCCACGGTAGTTAATGCTCTTGTCTCAAAACCCCAGCAATCTGGGTTTTATTCAGACCCTCACTGCTATCTGTGTGGAGTTTGTATATTCTTCCTGTGACCATTGGACTTCTTTCCGGATCTCTGATGTACTCCAACATCCCAAACACAAGACGCAGGTTAACTGTGATAAATTAAACGTGGTTAAGATACAAAACAATCAAAATGGGTGTTGATGGGCATATGAGGGAGAATAATTAGCAAGACTGGAATGAAATAAGGAGAGGTGGGATTACCCTACTGGGAAAAAGCATGGATCCACTGAGTGGCCTCCTGTGTTGTAAGTAAATGTGATAAACCTGTCTGCCTTAGTAATAATGATTAGTGGATAAATATTAGCTAGGGGAACCATATTCATCATGGCATACTTTGCATCTATCTGAGTGACCAGATGAAATACTAATATAACATCTGAGCTGAAGGTCAATACCTCTGAAAGTCCTTCCTCAATACTAACTCAGGGCATCAGACAAGAGATAGACTTGAAAATCCAACCATCTGATGCAGGACGAGTGCCACCAATTAGTTTTGCCAAAGCAGAGAACACATATTTCAGAACAAGGTATGTTCAGGGTTCTTATCTTGCTGAATGACAGTGCTGGAGAAAAGTGCTGTGATTTTCAAGAGGTTCACTATTATAAAATTTAATGCAGTAGAACAATACTCTGCAACATTGACTCTCTCCAATGTGACTGAGGAACCGATTTTGGATGGGAAGGATGAGGATTCAGGACAGATTCATTCAATAAAATATCTAACTGTGACATCTGGGCTGGAAAAATTATGAATGGGGGATGAAGCAATGAAATAAAACATTCCCTGAAAATTTGAGAGGCTAAAGCTATTGTTAATTGAATGAGAGATATTTGTACTTAAAAATGCATTATGCTTTGTACCTGGTGTCATCTTCAAAGATCCTCAAGCCACATTTAGTACAGATTAATTACAATCAAAGCTCTCTCTGGAATGCCCCTGTAATAGCTCCAATTACATTCCTTTCTATTCCAGAAGTATAACGTAACACACTGTCCACATTCTCCATTATATGTGTGTTGAAGCTGTACTTATGAGTGCTTCATTTCCAAACTGACACATTTGGTTTGGAGCATTTACATTATTGGCTATTGAGTGTGGCACTGAAATGGAATACAATTTCAAGCATAATAAGCAAATTAATCGTAGGACATGGAGAGCCGGCTAAATATAACATGGAATACAATTTATAAAAGCTCCTCGTGGGAAAGGTCTAGAAATACCTAAGAAAATGTTTTGTTCTGTTAGCTGAAGTGATCAGAATAAATTTTAAATAATTTGGACACATACTCATGTCATTGTAGTATCAGAATTTCAGAGATGATTACTTAAAAGTGTGGAGAGATTTGAGAACCTTTTATGAAGAGTCCTGCATGTAAGGAGCATGAATAAATCAAGAATTAAGAGACTAGATTGTACACCAAAGAGCAGCACAATAAAGCTCTGATAATCCTGCAAGTTTAAGACATTAAAAATGTCAGATTATCAGGTTTTATAGATAATTGGATATTATTCCTATTAATACACCAAAATACATTTAATTAATCATTCACCATTTTGTACATGCTACACGGTAGAGAATATGATAAGTTTAAAGGTATCATGGGGGAAAAAAAGATCCAGTGTGTTTAAATGGAATCTGAGAACAAGGCCACGGTGAGTTTAAAGAGAGTGTGCGAACAGGGCTTCAGTGAATTCAAAGGGAGCATGAAGACAGGGCACGGGTGAGTTTAATGTGAATATGAGAAAGGGACTGTGGTGAGCCAGATACTAAACCATCTGGATTTTAAGTTAACCATATAACCATATAACAATTACAGCACGGAAACAGGCCCTCTCGGCCCTTCCAGTCCGTGCCGACCATTTGTTTTCCCCTAGTCCCATCTACCTGCACTCAGACCATACCCCTCCATTCCCTTCACGTCCATATACCTATCCACTTTACTCTTAAATGTTAAAATCGATCCTGCCTCCACCACTTCTGCTGGAAGCTGATTCCACACAGCCACCACCCTCTGAGTAAAGAAGTTCCCCCTCACGTTACCCCGAAACCTCTGTCCCTTAATTCTCATGTCATGCCCTCTTGTTTGAAACTTCCCTACCCTGAATGGGAAAAATGTATCCACGTCAACTCTGTCTATCCCTTTCATCATTTTAAAGACCTCAATCAAGTCCCCCCTTAACCTTCTGCGCTCCAAAGAATAAAGACCTAACTTGTTCAACCTTTCTCTGTAACATAGTTGCTGGAACCCTGGCAACATTCTAGTAAATCTCCTCTGTACTCTCTCTATTTTGTTGACATCCTTCCTATAACTAGGCGACCAAAATTGTACACCATACTCCAGAATTGGTCTTACCAATGCCTTGTACAATTTTTAACATTACTTCCCTACTATATTCAATGCTCTGATTTATAAAGGCCAGCACACCAAAGGCTTTCTTTACCACCCTATCTACATGCGATTCCACCTTCAGGGAACTATGCACAGTTATTCCTAGATCCCTCTGTTCCACAGCATTCCTCAATTCCCTACCATTTACCATGTACGTCCTATTTTGATTTGTCCTGCCAAGATGTAGCACTTCACACTTATCAGCATTAAACTCCATCTGCCATCTTTCAGCCCACTTTTCCAAATGGCCCAAATCTCTCTGTAGACTTTGAAAATCTACTTCATTATCCACAACACCACCTATCTTAGTATCATCTGCATACTTACTTATCCAATTTTCCACCCCATCATCCAGATCATTGATGTACATGACAAACAACAGTGGACCCAACACAGATCCCTGAGGCACCCCACTGGTCACCGGCTTCCAACCTGACAAACAGCCATCCACCATTACTCTCTGACATCTCCCATTCAGCCACTGTTGAATCCATCTTGCTACTCCGCCATTAACACCCAAAGATTGAACCTTCTTAACCAACCTTCCATGGGGAACCTTGTCAAAGGCCTTACTGAAATCCATATAGACAACATCCACTGCTTTACCCTCATCAATTTCCCTAGTTACCGCTTCAAAAAATTCAAGAAGGTTTGTCAAACATGACCTTCCAGGCACAAATCCATGTTGACTGTTCCTGATCAGACCCTGTTTATCCAGATGCTTATATATATTATCTCTAAGTATCCTTTCCATTAATTTGCCCACCACTGACGTCAAACTAATAGGTCTATAATTGCTAGGTTTATTCTTTGAACCCTTTTTAAACAATGGAACAACATGCGCAGTACGCCAATCCTCCGGCACTATTCCCGTTTCTAATGACATTTGAAATATTTCTGTCCTGCTATTTCTACACTAACTTCCCTCAATGTCCTAGGGAATATCCTGTCAGGACCTGGAGACTTATCCACTTTTATATTTTTCAAAAGTGTCAGTACTTCCTCCTATTTGAATCTCATAGTTTCCATAGCTACTCTACTCTTTCCCCTTAACTCACCAAGTTCAATATCCTTCTCCTTGGTGAATACCGAAGAAAAGAAATTGTTCAATATCTCCCCCATCTCTTTTGGCTCTGCAGATAGCTGTCCATTCTGGTTCTCTAATGGTCCAATTTTATCCCTCGTTATCCTTTTGCTATTAATATAGCTGTAGAAACCCTTTGGGTTTACTTTCACCTTTCTTGCCAAAGCAACCTCATATCTTCTTTTAGCCTTCCTAATTTCTTTCTTAAGATTCTTTTTACATTCTTTATACTCCTCTAGCACCTCATTTACTCCATGCCTCCTATAATTATTGTAGATATCTCTCTTTTTTCGAAACAAGTGTCCAATTTCCCTTGAAAACCATGGCTCTTTCCAATTTTTACTATTTCCTTTCAACCTAACAGGGACATAAAGATTCTGTACTCTTACAATTTCCCCTTTAAATGTCCTCCATTTCTCTTCTACATCCTTCCCATGAAACAAAGTGTCCCAATTCACTCCTTTAAAATCCTTACGCATTCCCTCAAAGTTAGCCTTTCTCCAATCAAAAATCTCTACCCTAGGTCCAGTTCTGACTCTCTCCATAATTATATTGAAACTAATGGTATTGTGATCACTGGTCCCGAAGTGCTCACCAACGCATACCTCCGTCACCTGACCTGCCTCATTTCCTAACAGGAGGTCCAGCACTGCCCCTTCTCTGGTCGATACCTCTATGTACTGCTGCAAAAAACTATCCTGCACACATTTTACAAATTCCAAACCATCCAGCCCATTTACAGAATGTGTTTCCCAGTCTATTTTTGGAAAATTGAAATCTCCCACAATCACTACCTTGTGCTTACTACTAATATCTGCTATCTCCTTACATATTTGCTCTTCCAATTCACGCTCCTCATTTGGCGGTCTATAATACACCCCTAAAAGTGTTGCTACACCGTTCCCACTTCTCAGTTCCACCCAAATAGCCTCCCTAGACGAGCCCTCTAATCTATCCTGCCAAAGCACTGCTGTAATATATTCTCTGACAAGCAATGCAACACCTCCCCCTCTGGTCCCTCCAATTCTATCACACCTGAAGCAACGAAATCCTGGAATATTTAGTTTCCAATCACAGCCCTCCTGCAACCATGTTTCACTGATTGCCACAACATCATATTTCCAGGTGTCAATCCAGGCTCTAAGTTCATCCACCTTACTTACAATGCTCCTAGCATTAAAATATACACATTTTAGAAACCCACCATCCCTTATTCTCGGTCTATTATCTTTTTCATCTTTCTCGCCTACATTTTGGATCCGAGTGCTTCCCTTCTCTGCCTCTTGCCCCACACCCTGACCCCTAGCCCCCTCTACCCGAGTCCCTCCCCCCAGCCTTTCTAGTTGAAAGTCTCCCCAGTAGCCTTTGCAAAGTTAATGGAAGAGTGGAGTAGTATCAGGGTTTTATCGTAATGTAAGAATGTAATTCTGATGTGTGTGTTTCAAGGACATTAACAACATTTCTCAGAAATGAATCATACATCCTCAACAATGCATTGGCCTTTGATCATTCAAAATGGAGAAGAAACGACTGGGAAGATACTGAGCATTTGAGACTCTGCAACAGAAATGCCAGGAGGCCAAGTGCAAGGGCAGAAAGGAGTGCCACCCTCCTATGGAAGAATTGCTGCAATCTGTATAGGTCTCTTCAGCTACCTGAGATCTGTAGATGTGGCACAATAGTTTCGGTTTTATAATTTTGTCCCTAATGAAGAGCTAGCAGAAATAAACACACAGAGAGAAATCCTGAGTTTAAATCAAACTGCTGGAGGAACAGCGAGTCAAGCAGCATCTGTTGGGAGGGAAGTAGGGGTGGGAAGAACGAAAGGAGTTGTCAACATTTCAGTTCAATACAGGGCTGAAAATGGAGAGGAAAGATAGCCAGTATAAAGAGGAAAGGGAGAGAGGTGCAATTTGGGCGTGGTGGACTGAGGAGGGGTCAAGAATAATAGATAGAAGGATTGGTGATAGGTGGAAGCAGGTAAAGAGGTAAAGAGGGGGTGGGGGTAAAAGATGGACTCTGGCAGGGGGAGGGAACGGTAGATTATGGTGAAAACAGCTCTGACTACCAATGCTGGAATCTCCTAAGTAAGATTTTTTAGCATGTACCTGAAGACATGACAGTGATGGAGGAGTGACTAAAATGAGATTTCATTAGAGTACACAAGTTTTTTATACAAAAAATATGCCTTTAAGGTAAATGCAGTTGTCCTGTGCACACATTTGATTATTTATTGCCTTTGTATAATTCATGAGCCCTCAACAGAGCTGAAAGGCTCAGAAAGTAGGCAAAATACTTGGAAAATCAGCAAACTTCAGAATGCAATACATTTTGTCCTTATATCTTTATTCTCATCAGATCACAGTCAGAAAGCTGTGTCATTACAGCAATTCAACTTCACAGGTGGCAAATAACTTCCAGGAAAGTGCTTATTGGATCAAGAAAAAGTGCTCTCACTGAATTTACCAGTGGTTTCAAATTTTGTTTATCACAGTGTTTTTTATTATCTGATAAGTGAATGAGAAACAGGCATCATTTGGGCCTCCGAGCCACTACTGGGCTTTAATGGAATACCCCAATGAAATTAATAGGGAACCCTTCCCCCTAATAGTTTCACCACAACTTCATGACAATCACCCTCAACTTTGAGCACTCTGATTATTCAGGCATGCTTTCCTCTCTCTATACATAATTGAAGACTGGCATTATTATTCATGAGCATCAATACATAGCTTGAAAGATACTGTAACATAAAACTTTTTATATTAAGAGTCTTTCTCAAAACTCACCACTGACAATAACTGCATTACACGACGTAGACTTAGTTTTCACCAAAATAATGGTGTTCTTCAGCCGCATTTTACTTTCTAAAGAAAGCAAACTATATATTGAAAGCTATACATTTTGGTGAAGCGTCACCATCTGTATTTTAGCATATTGCAAAATAGGTTCAAAAAGGTTTTCGTTATGCTTAGTTATTAGTATGTGCTTTAGTCTTCATAAAATCATGGAAATATATGGCACAATAGGAAGGCTTTTGTTCCTGTTGATAGTCCATATATCTTCTGTGTCCTGAATAATTATTTTATTGTCTGTATGTTCTTGCTGTGCAATGCACTGTTTTGTTTTTTAACATTGCATCAATGAAGAAACTTAAAAAATAATTGGGAAATATAGTAAAAACAAAACTGCAGATGTTGGAAATCGGTTACTTACACATAAAATAGAAAATGCTGGAGATGCTTTGCAGGTCAGGTAACATCTGTGGAGAGAGAAACCATGTTAAAGCTTCAGGTCAATAGTCTTCCAACAGAACTATACATAATTGAAAACAGCCACAATTATTCATGAGAACAGACAGAGCATGAACAATTCTGAAATGTTAAACTTTCATAAGTTAAAAGTGTCTTTTTTTAAATACACTATCAATGAAAGTTATGCTGGGCAAAAAATTATGGTGTGATCATTAGTGTCACAAACGAGTGGTCTGATGAGAACTCATTGACTTTAAAAAAAAAAAATTTTCTCTGCAAATGTTGCCTCAGCTGCTTTGCAATTCCAACTTTTTATATTTTTATTTCAGTGTTCTCAAATTACTGTAGTAAATGCTAGTACAGTAGTACCAGCAATATAGTAATATGTCCATTTATTATTTCTTTCGTTATGGCCTTTGCATGAAATGTGTAAGTAACCTATTTTGCCAAAACCAAACCAAATACAAAACCAACCCAAATACAATCTGCTTGCTGTGCACAAATTGGTGTATGTGCCTACAAAACCACAATAGCTATTTAGTTCTGTATATGAGATTAACAAAAATTAAAGCAAATGAAATTGGAATTTGTGAGATTGTTGGAGGATAGAACTATTTAAAACTTTAGACTGCTTGCATGCAGATCCAGAAATTTACTGAGATAACATAATCAACTTCATGTGATCTCATTGATAACTGCAACAGTATTTACTGTATTTCGTGAGGTCATAGATATCTTTGTGACAGTTCTAAACTAATATAGAAAACTGGGCTGGCAAACTATAGATGAAGTTCAACATCAGTGATGAAATTCACAGCTGCATTTCGTTCACCAGCAAAGCCTGAAGCTGTGAGAGAAAGAGTATTCAGAGATCAAGAGCTCAGAATTAATGCTCATGGTCAGCTGGGTAGCAGTGATGCCTGCCCTCAATGGTTCTGAGGGACATGGACACATATAGTGAGCACCTCAAAACACTAGCAAAATACTGCCAATATTGTGGTGGTTCTGGAAACATGTTCATGATGTTGGGGGAGTCCAGAACCAGGGGCCACAGTTTAAGAATAAGGAGTAAGCCATTTAGAACGGAGTCGAGGAAACACTTTTTCTCACAGAGAGTGGTGAGTCTGTGGAATTCTCTGCCTCAGAGGGTGGTGGGAGCAGGTTCTCTGGATGCTTTCAAGAGAGAGTTTGATAGGCCTCTTAAAAATAGCGGAGTCAGGGGAGAAGGCAGGAACGGGGTACTGATTGGGGATGATCAGCCATGATCACATTGAATGGCGGTGCTGGCTCGAAGGGCCGAATGGCCTACTCCTGCACCTATTGTCTATTGTTGTCTATATAAAATGCTCCAAATCCATTGGTTTACTGAACTTACATCAATGCCCTCACCCAGGCCAACATTTGCACTGAGGATCTAATTACAATGTCTCATTTTTGACACCCACCCACTTAAATGGTAACACGTTTACAAAGAAGACCCTCTATTTCAAAGTCAATCATTGAAAGATACTAGATAGTCAGAGGAAAAGATTCAAAGATATTCTCACAGCCTTCTTGAAAATGTTTAACAAACTTTCACTCAAAATGAAGTAGGAGCATTCAGGAAATGGTACTGAGAGCCTTATACATTCATTGGGACCACATTAGCCCAGTATAAACAGTAGGAAATGACATCTCCAAAAGTACCTCCTCACCTGCCCCAACTCTCTCATCTAGGGCAGAATTTGTGGGTCCCACTGAGGCCTCCTCAGAACATACAGAACTTATGTGGATATAGGTCATATTATATATGATGGGACTTCCATATGAATATATGGAGTTCAATTGTGGCAGAGTTTGAAATCATACCTTTCAGATTGGAGAATGCCAATTCAAACTATATTTTATGACAGGGACAGATATTCACAAAGCTAATGTACAAGTACAAAAAGTAGTTGAGAGTTGTTGAATATCTGAAGTATTATCTGTCTTTGTTAGATTTGGAGTACAGTACTTAGTTTAGCATCCCGACAGAATTATACTGGGTTCATTTTTTGCTTAAAACTGGCTTGTAGCCCTTTACGTTTACGATTCAATACGATAAGTGTCAAGTTATTAATATTGTGGCAGCACCCGGTGTTTGGGCCACTAGCTACATGACTTGTTGCCGACAACTTGTTACCGATCCCCTGCTGGTCGACGTGACTGGTCTATACCTCGTCCGTCCTGCGACTTTTGCGTTGGTCTCCTTGCACCCCTCGGCATACTTCGGGATGGCCCACAGCCAGAGCGTCGACTGCAACCGTGGGCCCCACCGTCCCAACCCACAGCCGGGGTGCCCCGACCTACAGCAAGAGCTGCCCTCGACCACGCTCGCGCACCTTCCAGTAGAAGGTGAGCGCGCTCCATCCCTTTTTGACGTCTGCCCTCACTGTCTGCCAGTTAGTTTACGAGTCAGGCTGCCGCGTATTGTCGGCCTGCTCGTTTTCCTGCCTCTGGTTCTGGCGGCACCCTGTGGTTGGGCCACTAGCCCTCAGCAGTCGGTCACGTAACTGAGCAATGGCATGGAGCAGTTGTCACAGGGTACAGGGGTGTGCCTGGGATATATAACGAACCCTAGGACAACCCACTCTCTCTTTTACTTCGAGCTGACCAGCTCTCTTCTCTCTACGGGTGAGTGTCTTTGCATCTCAGCAGGGGCTCAGCTCGAGCCCACGCACCAACAGCCTCGCAGCAACAACAACAACTTTATGTTGGAAGACTAACGTGCATGTATAACTAACCTTTTATGCCTGAATAAAGTAACCCATTTGTTCACCACGTTTGGTGCCTCTACAATGTCATACATACCGACAAATGAACAATGAAATTTTTACTTGCTACAGCTTAACAGACTCATAAAAGCAATAAGACACATAAAAAAGAATCAAAAATACAATCAATTTTCATACTCGCAAACCATAATAGTGAAAAGCCAAAGTCCATAGTACAACCAATGACACAGTCCAATGATATCATAGTTGCTGAGGTTAATGTTTTGTAGCATTCAAGAGCCTGATGGTTGCAGGGAAGAAGCTGTTCTTGAACCTGGCAGTCACGGTTTTCAGGCTCCTGTACCTTTCTCCTGATCATAGCACCGAATGAAAGCATGGCTAAGATGCTTGTTGATATTGGCAGCACCTTCCATAAATCCCTTTGACAGAGGAGAGATCAGCACCAGTGATCAGGTAATGTCTACCACTCTTTCATAACTTCTTTGATGCAGGGCATTTGAAGTGGCTGAACCAGGCTGGGATGCAACTAGCTTACATTAGGTTTAATTTAGTTTAGTTTAGAGATACAATTCAGACACAGGCCCTTCAGCCCATCGAATCTGCATTAACCAACGATCCCCACACATTAACACTATCCTACACACACTAGGAACAATTTACAGTTATAACAAGCTACATACCTGTACGTCTTTGAGTGTGGGAGGAAACGGAAGATCTTAGAAAAAAACAATGTGGTCAAGGGGAGAACGTAAAACTCCGTACAGACAGCACCCGTAGTCGGGATCAAACCTGGGTCTCTGGGTGTAGGATAGTTAATATGCGGGGATCGCTGGTCAGTGCGGACTCGGTGGGCCTCCTTGGTGCAACTCCTTGGTTTGCTCATCCCTTCCCACCAAAACAAACCCTTATCCAGGTACTTTCCCTTGCATCCACAAGAGATGCAACATCCATCCCTACACCTCCTTCCTCATGTTCATTCAAGCACCCTAGTTGTCCTGAAAGAGCTAATAGTCAAATCTAATATAGTTTACAAAATGGAGTTGTTCTTCTACAAAATCATAGTCTAGTAGAACAAAAGAGTGGCTCTGTGCCAAGTCTGCATGACTTTGCAAATTATTGAACACAATATGGGGGACAGATTGTCTTTTTAATAAAGACATTCAGATGGAAACCTGCGAAATAACATGTGGTTCTTTCAAGGCCAAAAAGATTGAAAACAATAGCTGATGTTCCAGAGAGAAGCAATAACTTGTAATTGGATGAGCTTGATTTGGACCCATCTTTTCCTATATTCTGAAGGGCTATAGAATATTTAAATCATGCTATATTCAGACTTGGTAGGAGTGTTTTACTGATAAGAAAAATTTATATTTGCACTAACTTTCCTTTGTTCTGTGAGCGGAGCCCGGGGACAGACTGAGCAACGTTTGTGCTCTTTTTACTTCCCGCCACTCCCAGCTGGTGATTGCTTAAAGATTGGCTTGGTTTACCTTTAATAATTTTGTTGCTATCTGCTTTTTAGAGACAGATTTTGACAGTCCTAACAGGTGAGACACAGGTTAATGTGCACGTCATCTAACCTTAACTACTGCATTTGATATTCCCAACGTGGCCTCCTTAACATCGGCGACTATTTTGCCATACACTTGCATTCAGTCCGTCGAGGCTTGCTGGATCTCCCAGTTACTAACTGTTTTAACTCTCCATCCCATTCCCAAACTAACCTTTTTGCCCAGATCTCAATTGCCAGAGTGAGGCCACAAGCAAACAGGAGGAACAGCACCTCATATTCTGTTTGGGTACCTTTCAACCCAACGGAATGAACATTTAGGTACTTAACCATAATTTAGATAACAAACCTACAAACCACCCTCCTTTTTTGCTCCCTCTTTTCCCTGTGCCCCACCTGGATGTGCACTGATTTCTCTCTCCTCCTTCTAAATAAATTGCTTCATATTGCTTCACAATTCACTTCTTGTCTATCCTTATCTCTCACTTCTTGACTTTACATCTCTGGCCTTTGTGCAACCATCTGCCAATCAAAACCCCTCCTCACCTGTATCCAAATATTACCTGCCAGACTTTGTCCTGCCCACAACTCCATCCACCCCCTCAACTGCAATCAGTTGGAAGAAGGGACTCGACACAACATACCACCTGTCCCATGTTCTTCAAAGATGCTGCATGACTTTGTACAAGGCATGATTAGCAAGTTTGCAGATGACACTAAAGTGGGTGGTATTGTTAAGTGGATTGAGGAATGGTTAATGGAGTTTAATGCAGATAAGTGCGAGGTGTTACATTTTGGGAAGTCAAAACAGGGCGCTATCTTCACGGTAGACAAAAATGCTGGAGAAACTCAGCGGGTGAGGCAGCATCTATGGAGCGAAGGAAATAGGCAACGTTTTGGGTTGAAAACCTTCTTCAGACTGATGTGAGGGTGGGGGGGGGGGGGGGGGGGGGGGGGGGGGGGGGGGGGGAGGAAGAAAGGAAGAGGTGGAGCCAGAAGGCTGAGGGAGAGCTGAGAGGGGGAGGAGAAAGTAAGGACTACCTGAAATTAGAGAAGTCAATGTTCATACCGCTGGGATGTAAACTGCCCTAGCGAAATATGAGGTGCTGCTCCTCCAATTTATGGTGGTCCTCACTCTGGCCATGGAGGAGGCCCAGGACATAAAGGTCGGATTCGGAAGGGGAGGGGGAGTTGAAGTGCTGAGCCACCGGGAGATCAGGTTGGTTATTGCGAACTGAGTGGAGGCAGTTAGGCTCACGAGTGAGGCGGCCTGATCTTGTGTACGCGTCTCCGGTGTTCGGGGTCGCAGCTGGCAGAGCTGAGAGCGGATGTGGTCGAGACGGTGGACACCCTCTACGGCGGGGCTGTGCCACCTGCACTGGTTTGTCAATGTCCAAGTGTTTCGGCTTAAGACGATCCACGGAGACAGTCTCATGCCTGCCGCCCATGTTGATGACAAAAGTCGTGGTGCCGTGCTGCAGTACCTGCAAAGGTCCCTCATAAGGCCTTTGCAGTGGCGTATAGTGGGAATCGCGGCAAAGGAAGATGTACTGGCAGTCCTAGAGGGTGGGTAGGGCGTACGTGGTGGTGAGTCCGTGGCGGAACGTTGGGACTGGAGTTAGCATGCCTACCTTCTCCCGGAGGCATGTCAGCATGGTCGTGGGTGGTTCCTGATGTCCACGTGCCACCAAGGTGAAGTCCCCTGGGACCGTAAGCGGGGCGCCGTATGCCAGCTCATTGGAAATTGCCAGGTCCTCTTTCGGGGCAGTGGGTATGCCCAGCAGGACCCATGACAACTTGTCCATCCAGTCCGGGCCTGTGGGCCGTGCCATTAGGGATACCTTTAGGTGCCGATGAAAACGCTTCACTAGGCCGTTTGCTTGCGGGTGATGGGCCATAGTGCGATTAAGCTGAGCGGCAAACAGGCGGGCCATTGCTGACCACAACTTGGAGGTGAACTGCGCACCTTTGTTGGAGGAGATGTCCACCGGCACACCAAAGTGGCCGATCCAGTGGGCAGGGAGGGCACGTGCACACGTCGCAGTGTAGGTATCCGAGAGTAGGACGGCTTCTGGCCATCTCGTGAATCGGTCCATGATGATGAAAAGGTGGGTGACACCTCTGGATGGGGTCCAACGATGTCGACGTGGAAGTGGTCGAAACGCCGGTGTGGCAGGCCGAAATTCTGCAGCAACGCCTTGATGTGTAGCTGAATCTTTGAGGTTTGACAGAGGTTGTACGCCCTGGCCCAGTTGCCGACCTATTTGTGCAACCCGTGCCACAAGGACTTGGCTGCTACTAGTGCCGTTGTTGCCTTGATGGAACAACCATGAACCATATCGAAAATCCAGCGGCACCAGGCTACGGGTATGATGGGCCTTGGCTGCCCGGTAGACACATCGCAAAGAAGCGTGGTGTCAGCGGGCCCGAATCGCACATCCTCCAACAACAGGCCTGCGATGGCGGTGCGGTAGGCGAACATCTCCTCATCCTCTCGCTGGATGGCGGCCACGGCCGTGTAGTCAACACCTGAGGCCAAAGCGTAGATAGCGTTGATGGCGGTGCAGGACAACGCATCTGTGACCCGGTTGCTTTTGCCTGCGATGTGCTGGATGCATGTCGTGTACGCTGAGATGTAGGCCAAGTGATGCTGCTGCCGAGATGATCAGGGATCAGTCACCTTGGCAAAGGCAAACGTGAGTGGTTTGTGGTCTGTGAAAGCTGTGAAGCCCCTGCCCTTGTGCAAGTAGTGGAAATGCCGGATGGCCAGGTAGAGTGCGAGGAGCTCCCGGTCGAAAGTGCTGTATTTCTGCGCGAGGGGTCCAGGGTCACGACTGAATAAAATGAGGGCTGCCAGTTTCCATCGATCAGTTGTTCAAGCACTCCGCCCACGGCTGTGCCAGATGTGTCAACCATGAGAGCTGTTGGCATGTTGGCCCGTGGATGTACCAGCATTGTCGCCATTGCCAGTGCCTCTTTGGCATTGTTGAATGCAGTCGTGGCTGCGTCGTCCCAAACGAGCTCTCTCGTCTTGTTGCCCAGGGTCTTGAACAGTGGTTGCATGATCCTGGCGGCCGCTCGCACGAAACGGTGATAGAAGTTTACCATCTTGATGTTGCTGCCGTTGGCGGCGGCCAGAGAACGTCGCCTCTTTACGGAATGAGTGTCAGCCCCCGATGGGGGCAAAACACTGACCTCTGGTCCCGTGTCCACGAGAAAACGCCGCCCCGAATGACGGTCCCAGGTGTGGAGCAGGCGATGCTTCTGACCACCCGCAGTAGCCACTACTGGCGGCCGACCAAGGCATTTCACAAATGCGGTTTCACAAATGTGGTTACCAATACTCAAAATTAACTCAGGCAAAGCAGAGAATTCTTCAAGAAATTTAAACCTTTATTTGCAAATGAAAGCTGGAACCCCCCACGTCATCAACCCATGTGGGAGCTCTCTGAGCCACAAAGAAAGAATCACGTCTTTTTATAGTATGTTCAAAATACAAGATACAATTATTTGTCACATGTGCCAGTTGGCACAGTGAAATGTGTGTTCACCATACAGCCATACAATTAAAATAAAGTACACAACACACGATAGAGTCCAACATAAAACATCCCCACACAGCAGAATCAAAGTTTCCTGCTGTGAGGGAAGGCACCAAGGTCAGTCTTCTTCCTCTGTTGTTCTTAATGTTCACCCGTGCTCAAGGCCTCCCGAGCCCTACGCAGTCGCCGCTACGGGTGGCCCGATATTCAGGCCCGCTCGCCGTGATGGAACTCTGACGTTGGACCGGGAGAACAACCTCCGCGGCTTGGACCTCCGAATCAGCCGCTTCTTACCAGAGTCCGTGGCTCCCGGAGTCCACAGGCCACTCTGGATGGAGATTCAAGCTGGCGGCACTCAGCAAAGGGTCCCAGGGACTCAGCGATGTTGAGGTCAGTGCCACCCGTGTTAGGAGCTCTTCAAACCTCAGCTCCATGATGTTGGTGGTTAAACTGAGTTATTTTGTCAATCTACAGTCAACTTTACTCAAACGCTTGTAACTGTAGAGTTGAAATTGATTCTTTATTCAGCTGAGACTAGTCTCTGAACCTTCCAACACAGAGCTGAAAGCTCTGGGGCGGGTCCAGAGAGAATAGTACCTTTGAAACAAACTCATGGCATTTATGTAGGTATTAGGCATTTCAGATACAGAGTGTATGACAACCTAGTAACCAATCATCTGAGTCCTTCTGGCGATTTACAACAGCAGTCACATGATCCCCCCCTTCTCTGGCCTCATTTTATAACCTTCATTTGCCTGTGGTTTAACTTTGTTTAGAATTATTTTATTTCAACAAAGCAAACCCAAGTAGGCTCAATTATCAAAAAACACTCCTCAAAATATAAGATACATATGTAATACAATGATCATACAAGTCATACACACTTTCCATACCAAGAAGAAAGGTATTTCTATAAATCTAAACAGTCTAATGTTTACAGTCCTACTAAGACACAATACATTTCATAAATGGTTTCACTATAATTTTACACAGTTTAAAATACTATTACCAATGTATTAAAACATTAATTATATGAGTTCGCCGAATTATACAGCTTCTAAGTTTAAATTCAAAACCCCCACACACATGCCAACTCCAAGCATATGTGTCGTAAATCTGTCAACTTAATTGGTGTTTGGTGCCAGGATACATTCTACATTACAGCCTCCCTTTCCTGCTATCTCAGTGAGATGGATTTTCAATCTCTCTGTAGGGTCTTTTACAAATATTACAGAACACATGGTAAATTTACAACTTCAGACCATTACATCAAAAGTACAGCTGCTCGATCCCTTATCTCAACCTTATTATAATTTAACATAGTCAAAGCTAACCTGTCTATTATCCCTCAGCCTTGAATTCTGTAAGAGGCCCTATTCAGCTATCCATTCTTCAACACAAAATCATATCAAATACAATTTCCTCCAGCTTTATAAATACCTCAAAGCAATAAACTAAGCTATGCAGGTTCAGATTAGCTTTTCTATGTTTTGATTCATCTGTTCATTGCGTGTTTATTTGTACTTTATTTCTTTAGGATCCATGTGTTTCTGAAAACCTTAAGCTTGTTCTACAACTTAACATAGGTTCAAAACCCAAAAGTTACTATCCGAGCAATTCTATTATATAATATTTCCTCGTTCCCTCTTCTGGTCATATCATGACCACTAATAGGATAATAACACAGGCAGAGATTCATCAGCATTGGCTTATTAGTCATCCAAGTTTATTCCTAACCTCGAGATGCTTTATAGCCCCCAAAACCTGGACCACGTAGGTCGGCAGGCTGGCTTGTTGACACCAATGCTGTTCCCTACTTCTCTGCTGTGCTTCATACCATAGCCCTTAGGGTGCTCAATTATTCTGGGCTTCATATCACTGGTCTATCTCTATTATATTAATTCTAATACATTCGTCTTCCAAGGGTTTCCGTCTGCAGAAAAAGTCAAATTTGCATCCCCGAAACCAACAGGGTAATTCCCACAAGTGTCGTTTATCTAAATCTACCTGCCGATCGGGCTGACGCAGTATCCCATTGCAATAGACAATCTTGGTGACGTTCCAGGAACCAAAGGCATCCGGGCCATTGCACTGTACCACATCTCCTTTGCTGAGGTGAAAGACTCTGTTTGTTTGTCCAAGGACACATCCTCATATGTTTCCTTCATTTCCCTCCATCTGTAGTAGCACCAGGATGCGTAGCAGGATGAATCGCCCCATTTTAACCATATAACATATAACCATATAACAATTACAGCACGGAAACAGGCCCTCTCGGCCCTTCCAGTCCGTGCCGACCATTTGTTTTCCCGTAGTCCCATCTACCTGCACTCAGACCATACCCCTCCATTCCCTTCACGTCCATATACCTATCCACTTTACTCTTAAATGTTAAAATCCATCCTGCCTCCACCACTTCTGCTGGAAGCTCATTCCACACAGCCACCATCCTCTGAGTAAAGAAGTCCCCCCTCACATTACCCCCAAACTTCTGTCCCTTAATTCTCATGTCATGCCCTCTTGTTTGAATCTTCCCTACCCTCAATGGGAAAAACGTATCTACGTTAACTCTGTCTATCCCTTTCATCATTTTAAAGACCTCAATCAAGTCCCCCCTTAACCTTCTGCGCTCCAAAGAATAAAGACCTAACTTGTTCAACCTTTCTCTGTAACATAGTTGCTGGAACCCTGGCAACATTCTAGTAAATCTCCTCTGTACTCTCTCTATTTTGTTGACATCCTTCCTATAACTAGGCGACCAAAATTGTACACCATACTCCAGAATTGGTCTTACCAATGCCTTGTACAATTTTAACATTACTTCCCTACTCCTATATTCAATGCTCTGATTTATAAAGGCCAGCACACCAAAGGCTTTCTTTACCACCCTATCTACATGCGATTGCACCTTCAGGGAACTATGCAGTTATTCCTAGATCCCTCTGTTCCACAGCATTTCTCAATTTCCTACCATTTACCATGTACGTCCTATTTTGATTTGTCCTGCCAAGATGTAGCACTTCACACTTAACAGCATTAAACTCCATCTGCCATCTTTCAGCCCACTTTTCCAAATGGCCCAAATCTCTCTGTAGACTTTGAAAATCTACTTCATTATCCACAACACCACCTATCTTAGTATCATCTGCATACTTACTTATCCAATTTTCCACCCCATCATCCAGATCATTGATGTACATGACAAACAACAGTGGACCCAACACAGATCCCTGAGGCACCCCACTGGTCACCGGCTTCCAACCTGACAAACAGCCACCCACCATTACTCTCTGACATCTCCCATTCAGCCACTGTTGAATCCATCTTGCTACTCCGCCATTAACACCCAAAGGTTGAACCTTCTTAACCAACCTTCCATGGGGAACCTTGTCAAAGGCCTTACTGAAATCCATATAGACACTATCCACTGCTTTACCCTCATCAATTTCCCTAGTTACCGCTTCAAAAAATTCAAGAAGGTTTGTCAAACATGACCTTCCAGGCACAAATCCATGTTGACTGTTCCTGATCAGACCCTGTTTATCCAGATGCTTATATATTATCTCTCAGTATCCTTTCCATTAATTTGCCCACCACTGACGTCAAACTAATAGGTCTATAATTGCTAGGTTTATTCTTCGAATCCTTTTTAAACAATGGAACAACATGCGCAATACGCCAATCCTCCGGCACTATTCCCGTTTCTAATGACATTTGAAATATTTCTGTCATAGCTCCTGCTATTTCTACACTAACTTCCCTCAATGTCCTGTCAGGACCTGGAGACTTATCCACTTTTATATTTTTCAAAAGTGTCAGTACTTCCTCCTCTTTGATCATAGTTTCCATAGCTACTCTACTTTTTCCCCTTAACTCACAGAGTTCAATATCCTTCTCCTTGGTGAATACCGAAGAAAAGAAATTGTTCAATATCTCCCCCATCTCTTTGGCTCTGCAGATAGCTGTCCATTCTGGTTCTCTAATGGTCCGATTTTATCCCTCATTATCCTTTTGCTATTAATATAGCTGTAGAAACCCTTTGGGTTTACTTTCACCTTTCTTGCCAAAGCAACCTCATATCTTCTTAATTTATCTGGAATATGCAAAGGCTCACAAAAAGCTAATTTCTTACTTAATTAGCTTAAACAACTATTCACTCAAGTTAACCGTCCTTCAGTCAGTCAGTCCTGTAAACAGTCGCATATTCTTAACCATATAGCAAAAAAGGATTCAAAACTAAACATAAGGATATAACTAAACTTATAAGGATACAACTAAACTTATAAAGGATACAACTCCCACGCAAAGCAGAAATGTAAAAACTAAAAAACTCCGAGTTGAAAATAAAATTGCTCTTCTCCCCACTTTTTTTTTGATTGACCTGGAAGGGGCCATCCCAACGTGGGTCCAAGTGCTTACACGTCCAGTTCCTGACCGGCACATAGCAACATGGCTCAATATTAGATGGAACTTTGAGCGCTGGCACCTCACCATATGCAGCCCTGACCTGTGAATGAGAAGTTTGCAAAGCATGGGTTAAAGTTAATAAATAGGATGTAATTTCCACAGTCAACTGGTGGAAATGGACCACTGCGGGGGCAAGGTCATTCCATAGCATCCATAAAGGTCGACCATATATGATTTTCGCAGGTGTTATTCGTGCCATACCAGAAGGAGTGGTCCATATTCTGTTATAAGAGCTACAGGAAGCTGTTTTAACCACATTGAACCACTAATTTTGCCAGTTTGATTTTCAAAGTCTGATTTGCCCATTCCACCAATCCGGCAACCCGAGGTCGATAAGCACAATGGAGCTGTTGACGTATCGGTAATTTTTGGCACATTTCTTTGTTTACAGCAGCAATGAAATGAGGACCATTATCTGATTAGGTACTCCCAATAAAATTGCCATCATCTCATTCGGTTTCCACAGCAGCCACACATTATTCATGGCTGTTTCGCCATTGTCTAGTTGGTTGGGTGGAGGAGGTATTAGGGCTCTGGGGTTAGGGACCATTCTGACAGGATATTGGCGCCTGGAGGATGCTTTCTTAAACAGACTATTTCAGCACCTTCTCTTGTTGTTTCTGGGGTCAGCCAAGTGCTCCCTTCTAGAGTCCCAACTGTATGATCTCCTTTCCTCCGGTCCTTCTTGTGCCTGGTCTCTAGACTGGGACCTAGTATGCCATGCTACGGGGTCTGTAAACTGGGGCTTCTCCTTCCTCTTGGGTCAGACGCCTGGGGTGGATGCACTGTCGGTTCCTGACTCAGCCTTGGGTAAATTCCTGTCACCACTGACTAGGGCTTGGATTGTGGTGCGGGTGGAGCTTGACCCTGGAGGATAGGGAAGTGGAGGTGTGCTAGGAGCCAAATTCCAATTCATATTTATTCTCTCTCCCCCTCCCTCCCTCCCTCTCTCCCTCCCTCGAGTGCACACTCTCGTCTCAATACCTCCACTTATTACATTTATATCTAATTTAACTGTATTATCTTGCCAACTGCCCAGAATAGTTTTATCTTCTTCCTCCTCACACCACTTTTGCCCCAATTCAATCAATTTCTTACTCTTCTTACTTGCATTTCTTTTCCATATTAATTCTTGGGCCCGTTTTATCTGATCTGGATTTCTAGGACTGCCCACAGGCCATTGTTTGTTACCCAATTTCTTATATACTTAACACAGTTAATATATTTATCACACTTATCACTACTATATTCACAACCACTTATTCCATACACATTCTTATGCGTTATTCTTACAACAATATAATAATGACGTTAATGTTTTACTATTTCTTATTTAGCAACCGTGACATCACTGGATCCAAATTCAATTGTTTTTAACTACTTCCCACTATTCCAAATGATCAAGATTATTTTAGCACTTTCGGTGTTTAGCTGACCCCGTTTCCAAATCTTTAACTACCACCTGCCATGCCAAATGATCAGGACGAATCATTTATGCGTGTTTCTTTGTACTTTATTTCTTTAAGATACATGTTTCTGAAAGCCTTAAGCTTTTCTTACAACTTAACATACATTCAAAACCCAAAAGTTACTATCCGAGCAATTCTATTATATAATATTCCCTAATTGGAACATCGGGCCCAGCACTCCGGAACTTCAAACGGCGATCCAGGTAGGCATCGCTCCGCTCCGCAGTGAATCCAGTCTGCGACTCCGCTGCTGAAGCTCTGGTCTGGATCCCCGACACGAAAGGCCCCTCCAATCCAGTTGGCAGGCCGCGAAGAGGGGGACGAGGGCGCAACTCAGAATAGTCGCGTCCTCGCTAGGAAGCGACTGAGAAGCGGTTTCCCCCTTACCCTACCCCACATAAAAAAGGTAAAGAACTCCAAACACACACTTTTAAGACAAACTAAAATTTAAAAAAAGATAGAAAAAAATGGACAGACTGTAGGCAGAGGCTGCCTTCAATGTGGTGCCCCTAGTTCAACTCTGCATGCTCCATATCAAATTTCCATATCCAATCATTTGCCGACATTCCCCTATCATCAGTGAATCACTTGCTCCCACCTATCTCCTCCTTCCCAGTATTTTTCCATGTTTGCAACACTTATAGTCACATGATTCCTCTTTATGGCCTCTTTATAGCCCTGGCTTGCCTCGTGGTTTTTGCCTTTGTTTAGAATAGTTTAATTTTAACATGGTGAAACCAAGGAAAAGTGGACTCAATTCTCAGAGACCACTCCTCAAAATAAGAGTTACATATGATACAGAGGTCACACAATTTATACAAACAAGACACAATGTTCCCATTTTCGGGGAAAAATGTTTATTCTGAAACTACAAGTCTAAGCGGGGTCTAATGTTTATAATCCTAATTAAAACACAACATACTTTACAGATGGTTTCATTACAAATTATATAGTTAGAATAAAATTAACTATGTATTACAAACATTAAATGTATAAGATTACTTTATCTCTGCAAATTCCACAAGATTTGTAAGCCAATTCCAAACACACACCCCTTAACCCCAAACATACAGGGGTCATATATCAGTCAAACTTGATTAACGATAAGTTCAAATTCAAATTCAAATTTAATGTCATTGCACAGATACAAGTATGGGTACAACGAAATGCAGTTTAGTGTCAGTACGTAGTGATAGCAATGTTTAGATAAATACAGATAAATAAATACAGGTGTGGGAATCTATCGGCGGGACTCCGAGTTCAGCAGTGCGATGGTGTTATTGTAGAAGCTACTCCTCATCCTGCTGGTGCGGGACCTGAGGCTCCTGTACCGCCTCCCCGATGGTAGGAGGGCAAACAGTCCATGGTTAGGGTTGGAGGGGACCTTGATGATCTTCCCAGCCCGTCTCAGACACCGTTTTCGGTGGAGGGCATCCAAGGCAGGGAGCGGGGCACCGATGATGTACTGGGCGGTTTTCACCACCCGTTGTAGTGCCTTCCTGTCTGCTACGGTGCAACTGCTGTACCATATCGTAAAGCAGGTGGTCAGGATGCTTTCGATGGTACAGCGGTAGAAGTTGGTCATGATCAGGGGGGACAGGTGGGCTTTTTTGAGCCTCCTCAGGAAGTAAAGGCGCTGCTGCGCCTTTTTGATCAGCTTGGAGGTGTTGAGGGACCAGGACAGATCCTCCGAGATGTGTACCCCGAGGAATTTGTAGTTGGAGACCCGCTCCACCTCAGTCCCATTTATATGGATGGGGGTGTGTCTGCCCCCTCTGTTCTTCCTGAAGTCGACAATGATCTCCTTCGTCTTTTGGGAGTTGAGGACGAGGTTGTTATTGGCACACCAGGTTGTCAGGTGCTGGACCTCCTCCCTGTAGGCTGACTCGTCGTTATCGCTGATCAGTCCTACCACCGTGGTGTCGTCGGCAAATTTTATGATGGCGTTGGAGCTAAACTTAGGGATGCAGTCATGGGTGAAGAGAGAGTAGAGGAGAGGACTGAGCACACAGCCCTGTGGCACGCCAGTGTTCAGTGTTATAGTGGAGGAGGTGAGGTTGTTGATCCTAACAGACTGAGGTCTGTTAGTGAGGAAATCCAGTGTCCAATTGCAGAGGGAAGTGGAGATGCCAAGACAGCTGAGTTTGGTGATCAAGCTAGCGGGTATGACAGTGTTAAAGGCGGAACTGAAGTCGATGAACAGCAGCCTGATGTAGGTGTTATTGCTGTCCAGGTGGGTCAGGGCAGAGTGCAGGGCCGCCGATATGGCGTCTTCTGTTGACCTATTGGTCCGGTAGGCAAACTGATGGGGGTCCAGTGTGGGGGAGAGGCTGGCTTTGAGGTGAGCCAAGATCAGCCGCTCGAAGCACTTGGCGATGACAGGGGTGAGTGCCACTGGCCGGAAATCGTTGAGACTCCCTGTCGCTGATTGTTTGGGCACTGGCACAATGGTAGATGTCTTGAGGCAAGTGGGGACGACACCCTGGGCCAGTGACAGATTGAAAATGTCAGTGAGGACCAGGGATAGTTGTTTCAGAGTTTCAGAGGCTCACATTCAGCTTCATTTTGACTTACCCCCTCCCCCTTCTGTTTATCTCTATGGGAAAGGAATTTCAATCTCGATGTAGGGTCCCCTCTTATGGCTCTCTTTTCCTCATTAATAGCATTACACAGAGCAAATGGAATGCTACAGCTGCAAACCCCAATCACTGTTATCTCAGAGCAAAGTAGGCTTCTCAGTTATCTATAAACATAAGAAATCCAACTTATACAAAGGTCACATAACCATCACCCAACACCTTTCCCCTTCAGGCACCTCTACTCCCTTGCACACATGTCTTCTCTCTTATCTCAACATAAGTATAATTAAACGTAGCAAAATAATCTATTATTATTCCAGCCTTGTTGTCTTGAGCTAGTATAAACAGTTTTAGAGCCATTCACAAGAATTACAGCAATTCACAAGAATGTGACCGAGAAAGAGCAAATGGACTGTGACCTCGAGAAAGAGGCCCCACTGACTAATCAGGCTACTTTTCAATACAAGATTATGAAAGATACATTTAATATGAACGATAATATATACTATACGTGCAGGGTGGTCGGCATCGGTGGGCCACAGAACCCCATCTTTGGTGATAGTAGCACCACATACCTTTGCCGGCGTCACTCATGGCTGGTCTCACTGCCGTGCCTTTGGTGGATACTGAGAGCGGCCGTTTGACCTGCCGAAGCACCGCTGACACCTGACTGATGGTGGCACCACCCCGCTGTTCGGCCTGCATCAGGTGTCGGTGAAATCGTCGTCTGCGAGGATCAGGCGAATGTCATCAAGCTCGAGAAAAACCTGTTTGAACAGGACGCAGGTCTGGTGTCCGACCATCAAGGTCCATGCGTTGTTGAAACACTCCATTTAATTCTACCGTGCCATCGCTCGTGAGCACACACAAGGTAAAATCCAACTGCCAATCTTTTGTTCTCCAACCCACTGACCTCATGATTGGTCAGCCCAGATCACGCCCTGGCCAGGCAAGAGTTCGAGCCCGACCAACGACGGTTCGATATCAAAATGGCTCAGCCCGCCACAGTAGACAGAAGGTGCTGCAGTAACTCATGCGGGACAGGCAATATCTCTGGAGAAAAGGAATGGGTGACGTTTCGGGTCGAGACCCTTCTTCAGACTGATGTCAGAGTAGTGGGCGGCACAGAGATAGAAGACAGTCGGAGGCAGTCAGACTGGTGGGAGAACTGGGACGGGGAAGCAATATCGAATATAAAGTTGGAATAGAGTTAGGACAGAGTTGGAGATACCCTATAACGAATACAGATTAGGAATGTGATGTTACAGTTATACTTGACGTTTGTGCAGCCACATTCAGATTATTGTGTTCGGTTACGGTGAATCTAATATGGGAAAGATGTTAAGCTGAAAAGAGTGCATAGAAGATTTACGAGGATCTTGCCAGTGCTTGAAGGCCTGAGCTACAGGGAGAGGTTGGTCAAGGTAAGATTTTATTCCTTGCAGGAATTTAAGGGTGATCTTATAGAAGTGTACAAGATCATGAGGGGAACATGCAGTATTTTACACAGATTAGGGGAAATCAAGAACCAGAGGACATAGGCTTAAGGTGGGAAGAGAAAGATTTAATAGGAACTTGAGGGGCAACATTATCACATAGAAGATGGTGGATATATGGAACTAGCTTCCAGAAGTAGTTGGGGCAGGTACCATAATAAAAGTTAAAAGACAAAAGGACAGGTACATCGATACAAAAGGTTTAGAGGGATATAGGCCAAACATGGGCAAATGGGACCAGTGTAGATGGGGCATCTTGATCAGCATGGGCAAGTTGGGCTGAAGAGCCTGTTTTCATGCTGTATGACCCACTGAGATGCCACCTAATCCGCACCAACGCTTTGTGCCTTTTTAATATGTTGTGACTTTTTTTTGTAAACTAGTTCCTCATGTAAACAATCAGCTTGGTCTGGCTAACATTGAGAACAAGATTGTTGTTTTGGCACATTCAGTCAGATTTTCACTCTCCCTCCTGCACTCTCATTCATTACCTGTTTTGTCCTAAAATGGTGGTATTGGCAGAACATTTAAAGATGGTGCTGGAGCTGTGTCTATCTGCACAGTCGGGTATAGAGAGTGTAGAGCAGGGGACTGATCACTCAGCCTTGAGATGCTCCTGTGTTGATGGTTACCGAGGTGGAAGTGTTGTTGCCAATATGTACTGCAGGGCTCTCACGTAACTTTTATCCCCTGTTGCCAGCCGGGCAACCTTGGCAGCTTTTTAGGTTGCCAAATGACAGTTTAGATGGTCATTTAAGATGGCTTGCATGACGCGTGCTCAGACGAAGTGCGTAGTTACCAGTCGGAATTATGCTCAATGAAACATTCACATATTATTTCTGCTGCAAATAAAGTCATAAATGATATATACCACAATGACATGCAGCAAAATTATAATACAGTATCTCAACTCTTTTTATACATTGCAATTAATGCAATTTTTATTATTTCTTTCCACTTCCAAACAAAAATGTGGTTGGATTATTCAGCGTATGATCAACCCGTGTCAATAAATCCTGGACCTTGATAACATATATGCTTGACCATGCGCACTACAGTTTGATGCAAGCATGTTTTCTGTGAAGGACCGAAAATTATCATCACATGGCCATAGCATGGGTCGTTACAGAAACACTCTCGCTTTCCACATAATTTATCCACAACAAAATATGCAGGTTGCAAGAAATTTTCTAAAGGCATTTTGAGATAATAGCTGTTGAAACTGACTATACCCATCTGACAGGTTAAACATTACACTAACTGACTAACAAGAGATGGCCAAAGGACATAAATGCAGCAAATGTTCATTTGGTAATATATTTAAAAGTGTCAAGACACCACATTACCGGACATTCAGATTAGATGCATGTGTTGTGAACAGCAATGAAGATACCCAGTTTGTAAGTAACAATTTTTTTTGAAAATTGTTGATTAACACTTTTTCCATCATTCCCACTTCAGAATTAACGTTAAAGGGGGGGGGGGAGAGGGGTCGTTCCTCGGACAACACCGGCATCATCGCTCAAATCGCTATCAAAATATGGAGGGGACCGGGGGACACAATATCTTGGCGGCCGCGCGTGCATGCACACACTCACACACACGCGAGGCTTCGGACGCTCAATCCAGCGCTAAATGCAGCTCAACTCTGTCTATCTCGCCTGGCCATGCCTGGACTGATGACATATTTCCCGTAAATCCAGGCTGGGATAACCTGGCGGGACAGCCAGATGGGAGCTGCGATTAGCGCTGCTTCTTTGCGCTGGCTGTGGGCCTGGGGACACCGCACCCATCTGACTCCTGACGTGGGGGGGGTTCTCGGGTGTGGACGGGGATGGTCCAGTGGCGGTTCGGCAGCGATTGCAGCGCCGGAGAACGGGATCGATCCTGGCTGTGGTGCAGGTCTGCCGAGAGTGTTTTGGCACGTCTCCCTCCTCTAATCACCGCGCTCTATTTTCAGCCACCCCCCCCCACCACCTCTGATCGACACCTCCCTCCTCAAAGGGTTTGTTTTGAAAGCGCCATTGGCGGAGTGGCAGCAGCGGCCGTTATCAGCAAAGATCCTATAGCGTTATCAGGCCGGGCGGGGTGCGGGAGGAGGAGATGGAGCCGCCGCCACTGCCGTGCGGGGCGCGTCATTCGCTCCGACCCTCCGTCACGCCACACTGAGCATCTTTCCCATGGTATATCGTCAGCATAAATGAAGTTGCCAAGTCGGGCAAAATGACTCGCCGTTTAGGTTGCCCGGCATCACTTTGAGTGATCAGTGGCACCCGGGCAACCGCTAATTTCGAGCCCTGTACCGGTTGCGGTTTGCGGAGGAACGCGAGGATCCAATTACATAGAAACATAGAAAATAGGTGCACGAGTAGGCCATTCGGCCCTTCGAGCCTGCACCGCCATTTAATATGATCATGGCTGATCATCCATCTCAGTATTCTGTACCTGCCTTCTCTCCATACCCCCTGATCCCTTTAGCCACAACGGCCACATCTAACTCCCTCTTAAATATAGCCAATGAACTGGCCTCAACTAACTTCTGTGGCAGAGAATTCCACAGTTTCACCACTCTCTGTGTGAAAAATGATTTTCTCATCTCGGTCCTAAAAGACTTCCCCCTTCTCCTTAAACTGTGACCACTTGTTCTGGAGTTCCCCAACATCAGGAACAATCTTCCTGCATCTAGCCTGTCCAACCCCTTAAGAAGTTTGTAAGTCTCTATAAGGTGCCCCCTCAATCTTCTAAATGCTAGCGAGTACAAGCCGAGTCTATCCAGTCTTTCTTCATCTGAAAGTCCTGCCATCCCAGGAATCAGTCTGGTGAACCTTCTCTGTACTCCCGCTATGGCAAGAATGTCTTTCCTCAGATTAGGAGACCAAAACTGTACGCAATACTACAGGTGTGGCCTCACCAAGACCATGTACAACTGCAGTAGAACCTCCCTGCTCCTATACTCAAATCCTTTTGCTATGAATGCTAACATACCATTCGCTTTTTTCACTGCCTGCTGCACCTGCATGCCTACTTTCAATGACTGGTGTACCACGATTCCCAGGTCTCGTCGCATCTCCCCTTTTCCTAATCGGCCACCATTCAGATAATAGTCTACTTTCCTGTTTTTGCCACCAAAGTGGATAACCTCACATTTATCCACATTATACTGCATCTGCCATGCATTTGCCCACTCACCCAACCTATCCAAGTCACCTTGCAGCCTCCTAGTATCCTCCTCACAGCTAACACTGACCCCCAGCTTTGTGTCATCCGCAAACTTGGAGATGTTGCATTCAATTCCCTCATGCAGATCATTAATATAGATTGTAAATAGCTGGGGTCCCAGCACTGAGCCTTGCAGTACCCCACTAGTCACTGCCTGCCATTCTGAAAAGGACCCGTTTACTCCTACTCTTTGCTTCCTGTCTGCCAGCCAGTTCTCTATCCACATCAACACTGAACCCCCAATACCGTGTGTTTTAAGTTTGTATACTAATCTCTTATGTGGGACCTTGTCGAAAGCTTTCTGAAATTCCAGATATAACACATCCACTGGTTCTCCCTTATCCACTTTACTAGTTACATCCTCGTAAAAATTCTATAAGATTCGTCAGACATGATTTATCTTTCATAAATCCATGCTGACTTTGTACAATGATTTCAACACTTTCCAAATGTGCTGCTATCCCATCTTTAATAACTGACTCTAGCATTTTCCCCACAACCGATGTTAAACTACATAGGGATGAACCGAGGCCCAGTTCCTTAACTTTTATGATAGCTTTGGAGAGGATGTTGGTATTGAGCATGGAAACATAAGTGAATTGCTACTTCACATAAGTGAATTACTACCTGTAGGGAACGTATTTGGGTCCCAGAATGGCAGGGAGAATAAATGGGCAGATAAGCACTTTATTTGCTTTTCACCTCTCATTGGCCTGAATTAATTTATACTAATTAATTTATTAGATACGTCTTGGACCACTTGGTGCTGTCTTGCAAAGATAGACATAAAATGGTGGAGTAACATCTCTGGAGAGAAGGAATGGTAGACATTTCAGATTGAAATCCTTCTTCTTGGTCCATCATTTTGTCCCTATCTTTTTTTGTTTGTTACTTGTTACAAAAGGTGCAGGAGTAGGCCATTCGGCCCTTCGGGCCAGCACCGCCATTCAATGTGTTCATGGCTGATCATCCACAATCAGTACCCCGTTCTGCCTTCTCCCCATATCCCCTGACCCCGCTATCAAGCTCTCTCTTGAAAGTATCCAGAGAACTGGCCTCCACCACCCTCTGAGGCAGAGAATTCTACAGACTCACAACTCTCTGTGTGAAAAAGTGTTCCCTCATCTCCGTTTTAATTCTTAAACTCCCTTATTCTTGAACTGTGGCCCCTGGTTCTGGACTCCCCCAACATCGAGAACATGTTTCCTGCCTCGAGCATGTCCAAACCCTTAATAATCTTATATGTTTCAATAAGAATTCTTCTCATCCTTCAAAATTCCAGCATATACAAGCCCAGCCATTCCATTCTCTCAGCATATGACAGTCCTGCCATCCCGGGAATTAAACTTGTGAACCTACGCTGCACTCCCTCAATAGCAAGAATGTCCTTCCTCAAATGAGGGGACCAAAACTGCACACAATACTCCACGTGTGGTCTCACCAGGGACCTATACAACTGCAGACAGACCTCTTTGCACCTTTACTCAACTCCTCTTGTTATAAAGGCCAACATGCCATTTGCTTTCTTCACCGCCTGCTGTACCTGCATGCTTACTTTCATTGACTGATGAAAAGGACCCTCAGATCCCGTTGTACTTCCCCTTTTCCCAACTCGACACCATTTAGGTAATAATCTACCTGCCTGTTTTTGTTACCAAAGTGGATAACCTCATTTATCCACATTAAACTGCATCTGCCATGCATCTGCCCACTCACCCAACTTGTCCAAGGCACCTTGCATTCTCATAGCATCCTCTTCACAGTTCACACTGCCACCCAGCTTTGAGTCATCTGCAAATTTGCTAATGGTACTTTGAATCCCTTCATCTAAATCATTGGTGTGTATTGTAAATAGCTGCGGTCCCAGCACCGAGCCTTGCGATACCCCACTCGTCACTGCCTGCCATTCTGAAAGTAGGTATGTCACAAAACTTACCTTCAGCGGCGCCGCAGTTCTGTCACTGGCCATGTGCGAGACTTTGGCTCCTTTTTTTGGGGGGGGGGGGGGCGGGGTTAAAATGCGTTTTTTCTCCTACCTGTCCTGGATATATTTTCTCAGGGTGCAAGCTTTTGCTGAAGAATTGTTCCGACGGCCGTTCTGTGAATTTATTTATTTATTTATTTTATTTATTAAATCGCTGGACAATTTCAGCGCTGGAGTAAAATAAAAATCAGCTTCTAATGCCGTGAACGCCGACAACAGGGACGGATTTCACGTATGGGACAGGTAAAGGAAAGCCGTTTATTTTACATATAATCGTGCTTCTTAGAATGCCTTTAATCCAAATTTTACATAGTGAAAAGGTGACTTAGGTCCCATACGAACTGGCAGTATTTTTCCTGCCAATATGGGGTTTAAATTCACTGCAACCGCAACGTTCCAATCAATCGCGTTCCACAAAAACCCACTCGCAAGATGATTTAAATGGCCATTAATTTACGGGAATTAAACACTAAATTCTTTCCATTTGGCCTATATGCCTATATATTCATAACAATGAGATGTAAAAATCATGTTATACTAGATTATGCTTCACACGGGAGGGCTGGTCCCCCAATGTAATTTTCCACCTCTCCACCAATTCCAATATTGCTGGCCAGTGGCGGGAGGGGGGGGGGGGGGGGGGGGGGGGGGGGGGGGGGGGGGGGGGGGGGGGCTTTCTGGAGCGCTAGTATGTGTGTTGTGGGTCAAAGGGACTGGTTTCCAGAGGGCTAATATGAACATTGTAGGCCGAATGGATTCTTGGCCAGGCAGCTCAGTCACTCTGACCAGGCAGCATTTTAGAACCAATAGAGACACTTTTTGGAAGCATTTTAGAACCAATAGACACTTTTTGCAAGCATTTTAGAACCAATAGAGACACTTTTTGGAAGCATTTTAGAACCAAGAGACACTCTTTCCGCAAGCATTCTAGAAGCAATAGACACTCTTTCCGCAAGCATTTTAGAAGCAATAGAGACACTCTTTGCAAGCATTTTAGCACCAATAGAGACACTCTTTGCAACCATTTTAGAACCAATAGAGACTTTTTGCAACCATTTTAGAACCAAGAGACACTTTTTGCAACCATTTTAGAACCAATGGACACTTTTTGCAACCATTTTAGAACCAATAGAGACACATTCTGCAAGCATTTTAGAACCAATAGACACTTCTTGCAACCATTTTAGAACCAATAGACTTTTTGCAACCATTTTAGAACCAATAGACTCTTTTTGCAACCATTTAGAACCAATAGACACTTTCGGCAAGCATTTTAGAACCACATTATGGGCACTCGCAGTTGAGTAGACATGTGTTCAGTGCTATTCTGAGCTCAGAGAGACGTGACCCTATGGCTTCCTCCATCTTGCAGAGACTGAGTGAGGCACACCACTTCCTGGTTTTATAGTCCCTCCCCCTCCCGCAGGGGCAGCAGAGAGAATTGCGATGTTTTTAAAAGCATAAATATCTCTCTGATTTTTCATCAATGGGAAATATCCTCTGGTCCAGGAAGGCGGAGGGGGGCTCTGAGCGAGCTGGCCAAACATGACAGCCATAGGTGGTGGCGTTCTCTCAGAAATCACTCCACAGTGAGCCAAAAGCGGTCAAGATCAGACTTTTAGTAATATAGATTGTGAATTACAATCTTCGGGGCTTCGGCGCTCCAGCGGCTCTCCAGCGGTGCTCCAGCGGCGGCCCGGCTTCAGAGCTCCGGCGGCTCCAGCGTTCCCGTGGTCGAACCTGATTGGGAGCTGTGGTTGTGTTCCGGCATTCCGGCAACGGCGGCGGTGACGGCCTGGCTTCGGAGGCTCGGCCGCGGGCCTAGTGGACGATGACATCGAAGGCCTGGATTGCCTCAGTACAGAGGGGGAACAAGTAGGGGAAAAAGACAAAGACTTTAAGACTTTTGCCTTCCACCACAGTGAGGAGGTGCCTGGTGAACTCACTGTGGTGGATGTTAAATATGTGTTTATTGTGTGTTTTGTTTTAATTTATTACATGTTATGACTGCAAGGTAACAAATTTTGTTCAGACCGAAAGGTCTGAATGACAATAAAGGAATCTGAATCTGAATCTGAATTATTGTGTGAATGTTATTTGGACACTTAGGCTATTTAAAAATGTTAATCTTTTCTTAAGAAATGGATAGATGTTTAGATCTAGTAATTGAATTTTGTAATTAGCTACAATTGTGTAACTAACTAATTATATGCTTTAATTTCAGGTCATCCAAGTAAGATTGTTTCATATTTGCTTCAGAATACTTCAATCTATAATAACTGAAAATGTCTTTCAGTTCTCTTAATTTTTAAGAAAGTTATGGGTTTTTGACTGTATTTGATCACAGCTTTTGTGTTAAGTCAATGGAAAAGCAATAGGGATCAAGATGCTAATTTCCGAGTATGAAAATGGCCATAACCTTTTTTAATACTGGAGATATGAAAGTGAATTAGGGTCAAATTAAAGGGTACACAAAAGGCTGGAGAAACTCAGCGGGCGCAGCAGCATCTAAGGAGCGAAGGAGATAGGCGACGTTTCGGGTCGAGACCCTTCTTCAGACTGGTCAGGTATCAGGGAAACAAGAGATATAGACGGTGATGTGATAAAGAACAATGAATGAAAGATATGCAAAAAAGTATCAATGATAAAGGGAACAAGCCATTGTAAGCTGTTTGTGGTGTGAAAATGAGAAGCTGGTGCGACTAGGGTGGGGGAGGGCGATAGAGAGAGAGGGAATGCCAGGGCCTGAGGGCTGAGGGAGAGGTGGGAAGGGGAGGAGACAGCAAGGGTTAACAGAATTGAGAAAATTCAATGTTCAAGCCCAAAGGATGCAGACTCCCCAAGCGGAATATGAGGTTCTGTTCCTCCAACTTGCGGTGTTGCTCACTCTGGCCGTGGAGGAGGCCCAGGACCGAGAGGGCGGATGCGGAATGGGAGGGGGAGTTGAAGTGCTGAGCCACCGGGAGGTCGGGTTGGTTAATGCGGACCGAGCGGAGTTCAGCGAAACGATCGCCAAGCCTCCGCTTGGTCTCACCGATATAGATCATTTGGCATCTGGAGCAGCGGATGCAGTAGATGAGGTTGGAGGAGGTGCAGGTGAACCTCTCCAAACCTCTGCAGGTGCAGGTGAAGGGACAAGTGTAGCATTTCTTGCAGTTGCAAGGGAAAGTGCCCGGGGAAGGAGTAGAGCGGGAGGGAAGGGAAGAATTGACAAGGGAGTTGCGGAGGGAGCGGTCTTTGCGGAAGGCAGACAGGGGGGGAGATGGGAAGATGTGGCGAGTGGAGGGGTCACGTTGGAGGTGGCGAAACTGGCGGAGGACTATGCGTTGTATTTGCCGGATGGTGGGGTGAAAGGTGAGGACCAGGGGGACTCTGCCCTGTTTGCGAATGGGGGAATGGGGAGAGAGGGCAGTGTTGCGGGGTATGGAGGAGACCCTGGTGCGAGCCTCATCTATAGTGGGGGAGGGGAATCCCCGTTCTCTGAAGAATGAGGCCATTTTTGATGACCTGGTGTGGAACACCTCATCCTGGGAGCAGATGTGGCGTAGGCGGAGGAATTGGGAATAGGGGATGGAGTCCTTACAGGAAGCAGGGTGGGAGGAAGAGTAGTCCAGGTAGCTGAGGAAGTCAGTTGGTTTGTAGTGAATGTCGGTCAGGAGTGTATCACCTGCACTAGAGATGGTGAGGTCAAGGAATGGTAGGGAAATGTCGGAAATGGTCCAAGTGTATTTGAGTGCCGGATGGAAGTTGGTGGTGAAATGAATGAAGTCAGTCAGTTGTGTGTGGGTGCAGGAGGTGACACCAAAGCAGTCGTCGATGTAACGGAGGTAGAGGTCGGGGAAGGGGCCCTGGTACGCCGAGAAGAAGGATTGTTCGACGTACCCGACAAAGAGGCAAGCGTAGCTGGGGCCCATGCATGTGCCCATAGCTACGCCTTGTGTTTGGAGGAAATGGGAGGAGTCAAAAGAGAAGTTATTGAGGGTGAGGACCAACTCCGCTAGGCGGAGGAGGGTGTCAGTGGACGGATGGGTTGCTCCTCTGGTCGAGGAAGAACAGGAGGGCTTTGAGACCGTTCTGGTGGGGGATGGAGGTGTAGAGTGACTGGACGTCCATGGTAAAGATGAGAGGATGGGGGCCTGGCGAATGGAATGCGCGGAGCCGACGGAGAGTGTCTGAGGTGTCTTGAACATAGGTGGGGAGGGATTTAACAAAGGGGGATAGGATGGCGTCAAGGTATGTGGAAATGTGTTCAGTGGGGCATGAACAGGCAGAGACAATGGGTCTGCCAGGGCAGTCGGGTTTGTGGATTTTGGGGAGAAGGTAAAATCGGGCCGTGCGGGGCTGGGAAACGATGAGGTTGGAGGCTTGGGGGGGTAGGGAGCCTGAGCTGATGAAGTCGGCTATGGTGCTCGAGATGGTGGCCTGGTGTTCGTCAGTGGGGTCATGGTCCAGGGGTAAATAAGGGTTAAATTAAACTTGTTTTTATGCTTTATCTGATGGGATAAATTGCCGACTTGATTTTTTAAATCTCAAAATTTTGCTACTGAAAGGGACCCATTAATCCCTACTCTTTAATTCCGTCTGCCAAACAATTTTCTATCCATGTCAGCACTCTACCCCCAATACCATGTGCCTTAATTTTGCCCACTAATCTCCTATGTGGGACCTTATCAAATGCTTTCTGAAAGTCCAGGTACACTACATCCACTGGCTCTCCCTTGTCCATTTTCCTAGTTACATCCTCAAAAAATTCCAGAAGATTAGTCAAGCATGATTTCCCCTTCAAAATCCATGCTGACTCGGACCTATCCTGTTACTGCTATTATGTGTAAACCAGCATCTGCAGTTCCTTGCTACATAGATCTAGTGCTGTATCTTGGAGTCCAAATAGAGTTAAGGATTCTGACCACACCCGAAGGAGGGGGAATTCAAACCTAAACCTTTACCTTGCGGCAGCGCTCGAGCTTCGTCCTCTGAGTGCGAGTCCGGCCACTCTTCCCTATTAGGGGCACAGATGATAGAGCTTTGATTAGGGGGACCGCGCGCAGCCTCGCCTGAGATTGGCCGCGTGCCGCCGCCTACCTGCGCGCCATTGCCGTTGGGTGGGAGGGCGTGACGTCGAGCGTCGAGCGCGCGGCCCGGTGGCTCCCTCCGTCGCTGTGTGATTGGCCGGAGGAGGCGCTGCGGCGGTTGGTATCGCGCAGGCCGAGCTGTGTCACGCGCGGCGGTGATTGTGCGTGGATCGCGGACTGCAGACGGCGGTGCCGGCGGCTCTCCTGCTCTAAACCTATCCTATTCACCCCCTTCTCTCCCCCCCCCCTCTCCTTTACCCCTTGCCCTTCCCTCCCTTTTACCTCTCCTTAAGCCTCCCTTGATTTCACCGTCCTCTCTCTCCCCCTCCCCATTCCCGAAGGGAAGCGGACTATTGTTCCTATCGATCTACTGATTTATCCCCTTTCCCTCCATCAACCGGGGAGGACGCCTGTTCCTCTATTTGCCCCCCAACCTTCTTTGTTGTTGGCACTGATCTGCTCCATCCTGGACTCCCGGAACCGGTGAGTTTCAGACCTGTTCGCGTGTGGGAACCGATCCTCTCGATCTACGTTTAGTGATCCTACAGGTGGTTAGTGTGATTACAAGGCCCAAGTACTAACCGACCTGGCACTGCCGAGTCTTTAGGAGAGTACCGCCGGTGTCATGGGGCGGGGGCAGAATTGTGGCATGGCTTGGCGGGGACAGGTACAAGTGTGGCTTGTGTGTGATGTTTTTTTTTAAATTATTTAAGAGAGAGAGGGGTGTCAGGTGTGCGGCCTGTGTCTGGTGGGTGGGGGGCAGTAGTGACCTGTGTCTGAATTCGGTGGGGGTGGAGTTTGATGCACACCCGCCCACCCAGATATTTGTTGCACACCCACCAAAATATTTGTTGTCATGTACCTGATGTGTGGTGGTGAGGTCGGGGAAGGTATCTACTGGTGTGTGCACTATTACCAGCTGGCATGAGCCTCGTGGGGTCTTGTTGCAGTGTGCTTACTGGTCTACTGCCTGGTGTGTGCTCAGGTACACATGGTTGTACCTCATTACATCGAGTTGGTCTGTGCCCAAAATGGGGTGTGCCCTTCCCAGTGAGGCATGTCTGCCATATCATGTAGTGTCCTTTAAGTCTGTGTTACACCTACTTTTATTTCTAGGTGTCGGTGTCATTGGGTCAGCCAGGATTTTTCAGTCATCCTTAATTGCATCTGAAGTGAGTAGCTTGCTAGACCTTTTGGGTGGACAGTTAAGAATCAATCACTTTGCAATGAAGCTCTAGCCACATATGGGCCAACAGATTTATTTTCCAAAAAGCACAAATTATCTAGGAGAGTTTTGTGATCTATTCTAATGTCCATTTTTTATTCCAGAAATATTTAATCACTAGAATTTGTTTCCTAGCTACCATTCAAATTTGCATTGCCTGATCAAAGTTGTATAGGCTGATCACAATACTATAAGGGGGTTGCACGTAAGGTCACTGGGTCATAGGGCTTGACGCACGGAGCCGCTCAATCCATCTGGAGGACATCCAAAACTTCCGGTATATGTTATTAATGCAAGAAACGCTTACTTTCCTACCTGTTAAAAACCGCCAAAATGTTGAATTTTTGCACTGTAAAAAATCGTGGAAGTCGGGGTAAGCGTGAGAGACACGTACCCAACTTCAGAATTCCAAAAGTGAAGCGAAATGAAGGTAAAAAGAAGCAAGAGCTTTTGATTCCTTTGGTATCTAAAAAGTCTCAGAAGTGATAAATCTGGCTGTAAATTTTGCTTCAGAGGCGTTTTCTTTTTGTATGTAAACATCCACTTGAGAACCATGGCGTTTATAAAATTTTACTGCCAGATTTATCACTTCTGAAACTTTTAAGATGCCAAAGGAATCGAGAAAAAAACACAAATAATGCCTTAGTTGATGAAATGCAGTGAGCAAACGCCCAATGTTCGCCAAGCACTCTGGCTGTTGTTGTCCCTTCAGTTCTCGCTTCTATGCACCTTTATTTCTCCTCACTTTTGGAATTCTGAAGTAGGTTAAATGTCTCTCACGCTCATCCCGATTTCCATAATTATTTATACCGCTAAAATTGAAAATTTCGGCGGGTTTTAACGGGCTCCGCTACGCTGGAAACAATGGTAAGTGCTTACCTGCAGTTCATCGCGTGTAGTCCACTTGGCGTAGCGTAGCAATAGTACGGGTCATGGGTCATGACCCGACTGCCGTGAAACCTCCCTATTGCACCCTCAAAGGCCAGTATGTTTACTGTTGACTCTATAAGATATGTATTCAATTCCTCCAAACGTTTTGTGGTAATCTTTAATCCTGTTGGTAATTTAGCCCTTTTTGGGGTGCGAGTGTTGCTGGCCAAGTCAGCATTTATTGTCATCCCTAACTGCTAATTGAACTGCTGTGGTGGGATTCCTATTAGTCTTGGGTCATACAATAACCATGATACTACCAAACCTAGCTCGGGTATCTGATTTATATAGCCCTTTGGTAATTCTGTGCACCCTGCAAAAGTCGTTGATTTAACCACATCTATAAAGTATAGTTGATCATATTAGATTACCAAATATTGGGCAAAGATTTAGTAATGTAATGCTGGTGACTCCTGCATTCGATAACAGAAATTTGCCTTTTAATTCGAACCTGCTACCTAAAAAATTTAGTTACCCTTTGGAATAAATTGCTCTTGTGAAATATGTAAATAAATGCAAACTTTTTTCTCAACTTTCATTTCTCAATTCATGCTCCGATGTTAAGGTTCAGTGTACAGAAAGTTTTGAAAAGTGTTGTTATCTAGAACGACAACCCTCGTAAAGTTGAACTCTCCTGAAAATAATTTGTAAAAATGTTTGAGTGGCTCAAAAGCAGACAATTGCAGATGCTGGAAATTCGAAAGTTAAAGTGTGATGTTGGAAAAGGTTAGTATTTTGGTTACATTTTCATCATTACCACTGGTATCTCTACTTGGATGCTAATAGTTTAAACATCTTTCTTGGATAATTTAAATGTGCACCAGTTGGTGCTTAGTTGTATTTAAAACATGGAAGGAATGCAAGCCATGGAGATGTAGACATTATCATGCAACTTTTCTATCTTCTGAGTGCACCAGTTGGTGTCTGCTAATCCCACCTTGGCCATGATTTTAAACTCATTGAATCTTTAAATTCAATGTTGGCCTATTTTGTTATCTTAGAACAATTATAATAGAAATAGCGTTTTGGCTGAAGAAACTGTAAAATAATAGAAACATAAGAAATTTCAAATGCTGGAAGCCAAGCTGCTGGAGGACCTGAGCAGATTAGGCAGCATCTGTGGAGCCAAAAGAATAGTTGACCTTTTGGAGTAACTCAGTCAAGACCTTTCTTCGTTTGGGTTGAGACCTCGCAAGAGACCGATGATATTTTAAAAAACAATGTAAAAAGTAGAGTGTAGCGGTAGGACCTGGCCCAATCTATCTGTTTTGAATATTATGTTTAAAATACCATTCATTGTTTGTTCAGCCCTGGGAAAATTTCAGCTGTTAATTGGACTTCAGCAATGGTCTTTCAATAGACAGTTCGGTTCTCTAGTATTATTTATTAGCTTTTTGTAAGTTTTTGTTTCTCACCTGTTTCAAGCACTTGCTCGGATATAGTATTAACAAAATAAAAATGGACAAATAACTTTAAATTTTGAAATTGTTGTTCATGAAATTGTGGTGGTGGGGAGCGAGAGCTTGCTGATAGAACTGAGTACTTGTAGTAAAAAACAAAACAGCTGCTTAATCCCGGTGGAGACTCGAGGTGAACAAATGTGTCTGGTGCATCATTGAGAAGAGTTGTAAGACACTGTCATATCTTAGTGGAGTAATTCAATTAACTCCATTACATTGGATAATACTTTAATTTCATGAAATTGCCATGAAAGATGTGCTTTTGTAATTGTGTGCTTTGATTTAAGAAATATCAGGCAGTTTTTTGCCAAATCTGTAATTTTTTGTTTTGATCCTGTCCTGGGAGGGAGGGGGGGGGGGGGGGGGGGAAGGAAGGAAGGAAGGCGCTCCTCGGACATCGCGCCGCTGTCTGAGCGATCCTTGTCCACAGCCAAGTGCCGCCATCAAAGGGGGAGGCAGTTGGGATCTCCTTGCCACCGCCTCCCCTCCTCCGCCAGCCAACAGGAAGGTGCGTGGCCGAACGGTGCAGGTGATATAAGATCATTGCTTCAGACGCCAGAAGGGGCCTTCTGCTCATTCCTCCCTCCTGGCCTCGGCGTGCGGGAAGGTTTGTTTTGAAAGCGTTTATCGCCTTTGGCGGAGTGGCACGCTGCGGCCGCTATCAGGGCGGGCGGGGTGCTGGAGGAGGAGGTGGTGTTGGAGCCGCTGTCGCTGCGGGCTGTGCAGGGCCTGTCATTCGCTCCGACCCTCTGTCACCCCGCACGACAGCTGTTACCGCCGCCGACACGAAACGGCACGTTCCTTTTCTCCAGAGATGCTGCCTGACCTGCTGAGTTACTCCAGTTTTTTGGATGTATCTTTGGTATAAACCAGTATCTGCAGTGCCAAGCCGGGCAAAATGACTCGGCATTTAGGTTGCCCGGCGGCATTTTCGGTGGCCAATGGCACCCGGGCAACCGCTAATTTCGAGCGCTGGCTGAGCGCCCAACCCCTAAGGGGCACTAATGTTGAGGGTTAGGATAGAGAAAATCTTGCGACTAATTCTAATCGATTCTAGTCTTCCTATCAAGATGTCCAGAAGCCTGTTGCAGATGGAAGCCACAAGGCCATGGTCCAGAAGTTTGGGGATGATTTTATTTGTTGTTCTGGTGTTAAAGTCAAAGAACAGCATGGTGATGTGGGTATCCTTGACTGTATGTAGCGCAAGATGATTTTTTTGTTGCCATTTTCCTTTGACACAAATTGTAGGAGATTGGTACCTGTGATATCCCACAGTCTACTATTTGTTTCTGGGCATTTGAGTTACCGAACCAAGCTGTAATGCGAATAGCCAATATGCTCGCTACCCTAACCCGTAGAAGATTGCGAGTATTTGCTCACATACTGAATCTCCTCAATCTTTTGAAGAAGTAGAGGTGTTGATGTATTTTCTTTATGATTGCATCAAAGCGCTCTGTTCAGGATAGATTTTCTGAAACACAAAGTGGTTTGTGGATCCTCTCCTCTGCTAAAGTGAATAATTGGGTACTTGGTCTTGTTGATCAGTTTTTCAATCTCCCTCTTATATTTTGACTCATTACCTGTTATTTGTCCAACAATGGTAGCATTGTCGTAAATTTAAAGACTGCTTAGGAAGTGTTTGATTAAACAGTCGCTGGTACAGGTTTAGTAGAGCAGGGGTCTGGGCACTCAGCCCTGAGGTGTTCCTGTGCTGATGGGTATTGAGGAGGAGATGTCATTGCCAATTTTGTATGTATTTTCCTACCAAGAGAGTAGTGGCTGATTGGACAGAGCAAACTAAAAACGTATGTCATAAATTAATGTATTTTTAGAGTAGTTGGTAAGAGGTTTTGCTACTAGGAGAGTAGTCAGCGATTGGGCATGACAAACTAAAAAGGTTTGGCGCAAATGTGTACTTTGCTACTGGGAAAGTAGTTGGCAATTGGCTCCGCAAACTAAAAAAAAATTTGTTGTTCACAAAGTAGCCAAGCTGAGAAAAGACTTGTGACTATGGGGAATAATCTGGATAAAAGTAACGGGGGAACGCCTGTTCAACATATATGTTAATTTAATCCTAAAAGTAACACAGACTATAGAATATTAAGTTATATGCTAACCGAACTTAGGGAGATGAATCCTGGCCAGTTGGAGGAACATGGAATGTAGAAACTTAAAAAGGCAATAAAGATGAAGAAGGATGGTATACCTCAGTCAGGAAGGATGGTATACCTCCCTCAGCCCTCGGGCCCTGGCATTCCCTCTATCTCTATCTCCCTCCCCCACCCCAGTCGCACCAGCTTCTCATTTTCACACCACAAACAGCTTACAATGGCTTGTTCCCTTTATCACCGATACTTTTTTGCATATCTTTCACCAAGCGGAGGCTTGGCGATCGCTTCGCCGAACACCTCCGCTCGGTCCGCAATAACCAACCCGACCTCCCGGTGGCTCAGCACTTCAACTCCCCGTCCCATTCCACATCCGACCTCTCGGTCCTGGGCCTCCTCCACGGCCAGAGTGAGCAACACCGCAAGCTGGAGGAACAGCACCTCATGTTCCGCTTGGGGAGTCTGCATCCTTTGGGCTTGAATATTGAATTTTCTCAATTCTGTTAACCCTTGTTGTCTCCTCCCCTTCCCACCTCTCCCTCAGCCCTCGGGCCCTGGCATTCCCTCTATCTCTATCTCCCTCCCCCACCCCAGTCGCACCAGCTTCTCATTTTCACACCACAAACAGCTTACAATGGCTTGTTCCCTTTATCACCGATACTTTTTTGCATATCTTTCCCATAACCGACTTCATCAGCTCGGGCTCCCTACCCCACCGAGCCTCCGACCTCATCGTTTCCCAGCCCCGCACGGCCCGATTTTACCTTCTCCCCAAAATCCACAAACCCGACTGCCCTGGCAGACCCATTGTCTCTGCCTGTTCGTGCCCCACCGAACACATTTCCACATACCTTGACGCCATCCTATCCCCCTTTGTTAAATCCCTCCCCACCTATGTTCAAGACACCTCAGACACTCTCCGTCGGCTCCGTGCATTCCATTCTCCAGGCCCCCATCCTCTCATCTTTACCATGGACGTCCAGTCACTCTACACCTCCATCCCCCACCAGGACGGTCTCAAAGCCCTCCGGTTCTTCCTCGACCAGAGGAGCAACCCATACCCGTCCACTGACACCCTCCTCCGCCTAGCAGAGTTGGTCCTCACCCTCAATAACTTCTCTTTTGATTCCTCCCATTTCCTCCAAACACAAGGCGTAGCTATGGGCACACGCATGGGCCCCAGCTACGCTTGCCTTTTTGTTGGGTACGTCGAACAATCCTTGTTCTCGGCGTACCAGGGCCCCATCCCCGACCTCTACCTCAGTTATATCGACGACTGCTTTGGTGTCACCTCCTGCACCCACACACAACTGACTGACTTCATTCATTTCACCACCAACTTCCATCCGGCACTCAAATACACTTGGACCATTTCCGACACTTCCCTACCATTCCTTGACCTCACCATCTCTATTGCAGGTGATACGCTCCTGACCGACATCCACTACAAACCTACTGACTCCCACAGCTACCTGGACTACTCTTCCTCCCACCCTGCTTCCTGTAAGGACTCCGTCCCCTATTCCCAATTCCTCCGTCTACGCCGCATCTGCTCCCAGGATGAGGTGTTCCACACCAGGTCATCACAAATGGCCTCATTCTTCAGAGAACGGGGATTCCCCTCCCCCACTAATGATGAGGCTCGCACCAGGGTCTCCTCCATACCCCGCAACACTGCCCTCGCTCCCCATTCCCCCACTCGCAAACAGGGCAGAGTCCCCCTGGTCCTCACCTTTCACCGGCAAATACAACATATAGTCCTCCGCCAGTTTCGCCACCTCCAACGTGACCCCTCCACCCGCCACATCTTTTCATCTCCCCCCCGTCTGCCTTCCGCAAAGACCGCTCCCTCCGCAACTCCCTTGTCCATTCTTCCCTCCCCTCCCACTCTACCCCTTCCCCGTGCACTTTCCCTTGCAACAGCAAGAAATGCAACACTTGTCCCTTCACCTCCCCCCTCCACTCCTTTCAGGGACCCAAGCAGTCCTTCCAGGTCCGACAGACGTTCACCTGCACCTCCTCCAACCTCATCTACTGCATCCGCTGCTCCAGATGCCAGATGATCTATATCGGTGAGACCAAGCGGAGGCTTGGCGATCGCTTCGCCGAACACCTCCGCTCGGTCCGCAATAACCAACCCGACCTCCCGGTGGCTCAGCACTTCAACTCCCCGTCCCATTCCACATCCGACCTCTCGGTCCTGGGCCTCCTCCACGGCCAGAGTGAGCAACACCGCAAGCTGGAGGAACAGCACCTCATATTCCGCTTGGGGAGTCTGCATCCTTTGGGCTTGAATATTGAATTTTCTCAATTCTGTTAACCCTTGCTGTCTCCTCCCCTTCCCACCTCTCCCTCAGCCCTCGGGCCCTGGCATTCCCTCTATCTCTATCTCCCTCCCCCACCCCAGTCGCTTCTCATTTTCACACCACAAACAGCTTACAATGGCTTGTTCCCTTTATCACCGATACTTTTTTGCATATCTTTCACTCATTGTTCCTTATCTCTCCACATCACCGTCTATATCTCTCGTTTCCCTGATCCCTGACCAGTCTGAAGAAGGGTCTCGACCCGAAACGTCGCCTATCTCCTTCGCTCCTTAGATGCTGCTGCACCCGCTGAGTTTCTCCAGCTTTTTGTGTACCCCCTGGTATACCTCAGAATTGGGATGTGTTACAAGAAGAATGTAATTGGCATGATAAAATAACATGAAAAGGCTGAAAAAAGGAAAGGCCTGATTGAGTCGCAAATTAAGCGACAATTGGTAAAAAAATAGAAAACAAAATAACCCTGGGGACCCCTTGTCTGGCATGGCGATCCTATTTATGGAAGGTGGGGGTGGAATGAAGGAACATTTGGGGGGGAATGGGGAACAAAGTCAGGAGTAGTGTAGACCACCTCCCCTGTATGTCCTGGTGGCAGGAGCTACCACCTCAGATCCCGTAGGAGAGGGAGGGTGTTCCAGCAACTCCTCAGGGAAGGGCACCCCCAGAAGAAAATGATACTGATAGCGACTTGGAGACTGAAGAAGAGAAAGGGCTGATACCGAAGAGGAAGGAAGAGCACTAATGAATCCAGCAGTGAGAGAGTTAAACATTGCAGAGCCAGAGTATCATTGAGACAGGATACTACTGTCGCCCCTTGCCTCTGCTGAAGCACCGAATTCTGCACATTGGTCCCCACAGAAACAAAGATTCTAGTAAACAGAACGGCCTTGCCAAGAGATGGGTGATGTGAAGTTATTAAAAAGTATTGTCTCTATCGCGCAGCGTGATTTGTTTTTAAAGAAAGGAATGCTCCATTGACTCTTTGACGGGCCTCTAGCTCAACCCTCTCGGACAAGTTTGTGTAACAGGATGTTTTTCTGTCCGTTCTTTTATATTATATACACTCCCTTGCGCATGCTGGTAAGGAGGGAAAATAATGGAGATACACCGTACAATTTCAAAACCTAATTGTGATGCCCATTTTCCTTTGTGAAAATTCCATGTTAATTCAGTACATCACGTGTGGAATGGTGGACAATCTTATGAGTGTATTTAGGTGTATAAAGGTTTTACGAATTTGAATAATTTCCTTGAGGTGTGTATAATTGTGCTACTTTTGAGTGCGAATTTTATTGTTTTAAAGCGTGTGAATATCTGTGAGATTTAGCATATGGCATGAGGTGTGGCTGTAGTGGCCATTTGGCTTGTTTTGTGTGTCATTAACTATGGCATGTGTCTTTAAATTTTAGACTGCCCGTAATGACATATTTTAGGGTGTGTTTGGAGCTAACTTTCTTGTGCAGAAGCTTAGTTTTCAGAGTAGGTTAGGACCATCATGGGGAAGGTTACCCTTTGACCATGCGAAACGTAATGCGGACACAGGAGTTTTCTAACATTTAAAGCGATAAGCTGGATTTCGATGAAGATTATAGTGTACAAGTCAGAAGAAGTTTTAATGTACCTTATTATTTTTCATCAACAATAAAGAATATATTAATCAAAAGACTGTTTTGAAGATTTATCTGTGAAGAAGCTCTGATGGTACCCGACAGAGTTTGCATGCGTACGAAGACATTTCCCTTAACCATGTAGTCCATTTAGTGGCTAGAGGGAGTAATCTCTTGAACGATACAAAAACCTGCTGCTACAGTGGCAAATTGTGAGTGAATGTCACAGAAAAAAAATGCTTTAAGAGGTAGTGTCTCTTTAAGAAGTTGCAGTTGTGTAGGGGTGGAGCCACACAGTTATTTTTTTTTCCTATGTTCTTTGGATATGCTTATCCATTTATGTGAAAATTAACTGTTTATTCTTTGTTTTCTTTTAACTCTTAAACAGAGGAGAGATGCAGATATGCAGTTTTTTTGTCTTATCGATGTTATAAGTTTGTTTTTGCCTATTTCTAATCTTATGAGCGGAGTTCAAAAAGAGACCTGGTTAAAGTGAGATTGGAGATGCCAATATCGCAGGGGAAAAAAGTGTTAATTTGCGAAAATTGTGATTAGTATACATTTATGCTAGGAATTTGAAATTGTTAATTTGGGGAAATTCGAACAATTGGGAATAATGTTTACATTTTTCTTAATAATCTGTTTTTAAATGGTTTAAGGATATTAGCAAAGTTATGGATTACTGATTTTGAGTTTGAGTCTTTTGGGAAAGCTTGTATTGATGTGATCATAGTGTTTGTCTTTTGGAATGCAAATGAGCAGCCAGGTTTCCTGTCTCAATTGTTTTGATGTGATCATAGTGTTTGTCTTTTAGAATGCAAACAAGCAGCCAGGTTCATGTCTACAGGGAAGTAAATGTATGGAGGCTTGAAGCATGTGCTGTGTAAGGGACAAATGAAGGTCCATGCAGTATTGTGCTAGTTGATTACATCAGACCGTAGCTTACAAAAGGGGGTTTGAGGGAACTCACTATGGGGGTATTGTGGTGGAGGTCCCTCTTCAGATAGACTCTGATCAGGGAACACGTTCACAGGGAAGGTGATGAAGGAGGTATCTGCCTTGTCAGTAGTTAAAGACTGATTTCACATTTCCAAACCACCCGCAGAGTTTTGGATCAGTGGAGGGAATGAATAAGACACTAAAGGGTTTAAGTAAAGCCTTGACCGAGACTGGACAGGACTGGGTTAAGGTACTCTGATGATTCAGAACAACCTCAGTTAGAGAGACAGGATTAACGACTTTTGAATTGATAACTGGACCAGTTATGAATCTACCAGAAGATGGCCACCCTTGAAATGAGGGTGATCCCGGGCTATGTACCCCCCTGGGGTGCAACGAGAGTGTGGAAGTTACCTACAGGCCCTCAGCGATGAACTGGTTATGTGTGCACAGCAATTAACCCATGACTTGCCAGGTCTGCATTCCCAGGTACGAGAGGCACAGAAGCCACCACCAGTCGAACGCATGGAGTTCATACTGTTCAACACCAGTCCATACTACCAGACTACATATTCATAAGGTACTGGGACTGGAAGAAATTGAGACTGTGTTGCAAGGAACTGTGCCAAGTGCCACCAACTACATCAATTGCCGTGAAAATTGAAGACCACCCACCATGAAGATTGAAGATCACCCCTGTAGGATACATCTGATTGACTTTAAACAGTTCAGAGAACCAAGAAAGGACAATGGGGCTATTGACCCTCCTTTTACTCTGGGGTTGGCCCAGATGGGCTGGACTTGCAGAAATAACTTGTTTCTGTCTATGAGTTTTAAATTTGCCCTTTGTGATAATATAAGTGTATGCTGGGTGTGTATGCACATCCCATATAATAATGAAGGAGGAATACCCGTCTTAACAATATCTCTTGATCTTATTAAAATTCTGGCCTTACACTCTTTTCGCAATAAAATAGCAACTAATGGGTGTCTTCAGAATGGCAAACTTGAGGACTAACCCATATTTAAAGGATGGCACAGCCCTCCCTTTAAACGAGATTGGAAATTAAACATGACTAGCACAGCAGTTATACCCCAACTGCAGATGATAAGAGATCCGCACAGGCCAGTTAATACTACCTGTTTTTGCCGCAACCAAGGCACTGGTGGATTTTTGGGGAAACAGGTACGTGTATGGCAACCCAGTCAGCCGCCATTGCTGGACCACCCTGACCGGTTAATTGCACATTTTGTATGTGGATCCTGGGCCTACCCATAGTTGCTAAGAATGCCGCTGGCATGAGGGGCAACTTGGGAACGACTAAAAGGACCCCATCACTGGACAGGGTGCTGTTATGTTGCATATGTGGTCCCAGACATGAGAAGCCACAGAGGGCAGTGGAGGCCAAGTCACTAGATGGATTTAAGAGAGAGTTAGATAGAGCTCTAGGGCTAGTAGAATCAAGGGATATGGGGAGAAGGCAGGCACGGGTTATTGATAGGGGATGATCAGCCATGATCACAATGAATGGCGGTGCTGGCTCAAAGGGCCGAATGGCCTCCTCCTGCACCTATTTTCTATGTGTCTATGCTTCAGGTTGCTGTGTATTGAGACAATGACTGGTGCCGTTGAAATGTGTCTACTAATTGATAAGAGAGACAGGCTCAGACTCGTGTAGTGATGTGTATTGACTGAATCTTGTGACCTCTTTGGAATGTGATTAAGTCTTGTGACCATGACTAACCTCTTTGGAGTATGATTAAGTGACACACAGTATAAAGCACCGTGAAAAGCTTTGTTCATTGAAGTGTCTTTTGCTTACTTGACTGGTGTATCCCCGTCACTTCCCGGCCGATGATCAGTAAAGCTTGAGTTGGTCTACCTAACGTTTTTGTGATTTGTCTGTTTATTAAGAAGTGAACCTTATCAATAGCTCCAGAATGTTGAAACGCTTTGCTCGTCCCAGAAGAGATCTAATATCTTGAGAGTCAAGAGTGTTTTATTGTCATATGTCCCGGATGGGACAATGAAATTCTTACTTGTTGCAGCACAACAGAATATGTGAATATGTAAACATAATACATAATGGGGGAAGAGAAAAAAAAGAAAAAGTTCAATAAATAACAAATATAGTGCAATAATAATATCATCTTTTGCAGCTCAGAGCTCAGAGCTTATTCATTGTTGTGTTTAATGGCGGTGGGGCTGATGGGTACTAGACCAAGGAAGATTGAACAAATATGTTAGTAAATTAATTAATGTGGATCAAACGGGGTTTATACCTAAGAGATACTCATTCAACAATCTGAGACGTCTGTTTAATATAATGTATTCACATAATACTAAACAGGAAGACTTATCAATTATTTCATTGGATGCAGAAAAAGCATTTGACCAGGTAGAATGGGAACATCTCTTCAAAGTATTGCATACATTTCAAATGGGAGAGAATTTTATCTTATGGGTAAAATTATCATATGACAAGCTGTCTGCTAGAATACTGAGTAATAATATACTCTCTTCGAAATTTCAACTATCCATTGGCAATAGACAGGGATGTGCGCTATCACCCCTGCTATTTGCTCTTGTGATAGAACCCTTAGCAGAAAGTATAAGAATGCATCCGAAAATCCGACCAGGTTGGTTAGAGCAAACTGAGCGGAGATGTTGGGCGAAGCGATCGCCAAGCCTACGCTTGATCTCACCGATGTAGAGCTGCTGACATCTAGATCAGCGGATGCAATAGATGAGGTTGGAGGAGGTGCAGGTGAACCTCTGCTGCACCTGGAAAGACTGCTTGGGTCATTGAATGGAGTCGAGGGGGGGGGGGGGGGGGAGGTAAAGCGACAAGTGTAGCATTTCCTGCAGTTGCAAGGGAAAGTGCGCAGAGAGGGGTGGTTCGGGTGGGAATGGACAAATTGACCAGGGAGTTACGGAGGGAGCGGTCTCTGCAGAAAGCAGACGGGAGGAGATGGGAAGATGAGGCAAGTGGTGAGATCACGTTGGAGGTGGCGAAAATGTCGGAGGATTGTTTGTGGTATGTGACGGCTGGTAGGGTGGAAGTTGAAGACAAGGGGGACTCTGCTCTTGTTAAGAGTGGGGGGGGGATGGGGTGAGAGCAGAGTCACGGGATATAGAAGAGACCCTGGTGAGAGCCTCATCTATAGTACAAGAGGTGGAAACCCTGTTCCCTGAAGAATGAGGACATCTCCAATGCTCTGGTGTGAAAATCTTTGCACATCTAAAGAAGCTTTTACAGTCTATCTTCATATTCCCCTCATCATTTCCTTTCATGCTCTATTTTCCCCCTCTTAATTAACTCCTTTGTCCTCCTCGGTTGAATTCTAAATTTCTCCCAGTCCTCTGGTTTGCTGCTTCCTCGGCAGGGCTCTCGTTTAACTTTTTTTCCCTGTTGCCAGCCGGGCAACCGTGACAGCTTTTTAGGTTGCCAAATGACAGTTTAGGTGGTCATTGAAGATGGTTTGCATGACGCGTGTGATAATGTGCTCGGACGAAGTGCGTAGTTACCAGTTGGAATTATGCTCAATGAAGCATTCGCATATTATGTTCAAGAAGGAACTGCAGATGCTGGAAAATCGAAGGTAGACAAAAGTGCTGGAGAAACTCAGCGGGTGCAGCAGCATCTATGGAGCAAAGGAAATAGGCAATTTTCAGGCCGAAACCCATCAGTCTTAAGAAGGGTTTTGGCCCGAAACATTGCCTATTTCCTTCGCTCCATAGATGCTGCCGCATCCGCTGAGTTTCTCCAGCACTTTTGTCTACATTCACATATGATTTCTGCTTCAAGACGGTTTGCATGACGCGTGCGATAATGTGCTCGGACGAAGTGTGTAGTTACCAGTCGGAATTATGCTCAATGAAGCATTCACATATTATTTCTGCTGCAAATAAAGTCAGAAACTAAACATATTCACCAACCAATACATGATATATACTCCAATTCAGATTCAGATTCAGATTCAGATTCCGATTCCTTTATTGTCATTCAGACCTTTCGGTCTGAACGAAATTTGTTACCTTGCAGTCATAACATGTAATAAATTAAAACAAAACACACAATAAACACATAATTTAACATCCACCACAGTGAGTTCACCAAGCACCTCCTCACTGTGGTGGAAGGCAAAAATCTTAAAGTCTTTGTCATTTTCCCCTACTTGTTCCCCCTCTGTACTGAGGCAATCCAGGCCTTCGATGTCATCGTCCACCAGGCCCGCGGCCGAGCCTCCGAAGCCAGGCCGCCGCCGCCGCCGGAACACCACCACAGCCCCCAGCCAGGATCGACCACGGGAACGCTGGAGCCGCCGGAGCTCTGAAGCCGGGCCGCCGCTGGAGCACCTGCTGGAGAGCCGCCGAAGCCGGGCCGCCGCTGGAGCACCCGCTGGAGAGCCGCTGGAGAGCCGCCGGAGCGCCGAAGCCGGGCCGCTGCTGGAGCACCCGCTGGAGAGCCGCCGGAGCGCCGAAGCCGGGCCGCCGCTGGAGCACCCGCTGGAGAGCCGCTGGAGAGCCGCCGGAGCGCCGAAGCCGGGCCGCCGCTGGAGCACCTGCTGGAGAGCCGCCGGAGCGCCGAAGCCGGGCCGCCGCTGGAGCACCCGCTGGAGAGCCGCCGGAGCGCCAATGCCGGGCCGCTGTTGGAGCACCGCTGGAGCAACTGCTGGAGCGCCGAAGCCCCGAAGCCGGGCCGCCGCCGCCGCTGGAACACTGGAGCTCTGAACGCTCGCCACAGCTCCGAGGCCACCAGCTCCGCCATTAGGCCTCAGCACAGACGGTGACGGGGGACACGACAAGAAAAGGTCGCATCCCCCCGAAGGGAGAGACTAAAACCTTGTTTCTCCCACCCTCCCCCCCCCCACACACAAACACAGCCTAATAAACCAAAATTCTAACTAAAAACAGACACAAAAGGACGAAAAAAAAGAAAAAAACAGACGGACTGCAGGTGAGCCGCAGCTGCCACGCAGCGCCGCCACTTCCGGAGTTGACATGTAGCAAAATTATAATACAATAATACATGATATAATACATGACCACAATGACATGTAGCAAAATTATAATACAATATCTCAACTCTTTTTGCACATTGCAATTAATGCAATTTCTATTAGTTCTTTCCACTTCCAAACAAAAATGTGGTTGGATTATTCAGCATATGATCAACCTGTGTCAATAAATCCTGGACCATGGTAACATATATGCTTAACCATACACACTACAGATTGATGCAAGCATGTTTTCTGTGAAGGACCGAAAATTACCATGGGATGGCCATAGCATGGGTCATTATTGCAATTGGCACAGAAACACTCTGGCTTCCCACATAATTTATCCATAACAAAATATACATGTTGCAAGGAAATTTCTAAAGGCATTTTATAATAATAGCTGTTAAAACCGACTATACCCATCTGACAGATTAAACATTACACCAACTGACAAGAGATGGCCAAAGGACATAACTGCAGCAAATGTTATTCTGGTAATATGTTTAAAAGTGTCAAAACAAATAATAACATTGGGAATTAAAACACATTTGATTACATTCCGTTATCAAACATAATCAATGTGTGCTCTGAAGACCATGAAGCACAATAGGGTCAGGGGGTGTGTGAATCAGTGTGGGGTGGATAGATGGCGGGGGGGGGGGGGGGGGGGTGTTGGTTGAGAAGGCAATCGGGGCAGAATGGATGGATTGAGGCAGGTGAATTAGTACGTGTTGGTTGGAGTATGTAAAATTGTGAGGGAGAGCACGGGGGATGTCAGTGGTGTTGAATGGGGGGATCAGAACGGATGGATGGGGGTAGACAATGCTGGAGAAATTCAGCATGTGAGGCAGCATCTATGGAGCTAAGGAAATAGGCAACGTTTCGGGTCGAGACCCTTCTTCAGACTGATCCCCCATATTCTTCTTGAATGGGATCAGTACAGGATGGATGGGGGGGGGGGATCAGTACAGGATGGATGGGGGGGGGGAATCAGCACAGGATGAATGGGGGGCATGGTCAGTACAGTGTGGATCGGAGGGTCTATGCAGGATGAATGGGCAATCACTACAGGATGAATGAGGTGATCAGTATAGGATGAAAGGGGGTTCAGTACGGGATGAATGAGGGGATCAGTACAGGATGCACGTGGGGATCAGTACAGGATGCATGAGGGGATCAGTACAGAATGAATGGGGGATCAGTAAAAGATGAATGGGTTGGATTGGTGCAGGGTAAATGGAGGGTGGGTCCATATGGGATGAATGGGTGGATCAGTGCAGTATGAACGGGGGGAGAAGTGCAGGATGGATGGGAAGGGGGGTCAGTACAGGATGAGTTGGGGGACCAGTGTAGGATGGATGGGGGGGGGGTGGCAGGAGAATCAATGCAAGGTGGGTAGGCTGATGAATAGATTGGGGGGGGGGGAGCACATGGGGATGTCAATGAGGACTGAATAGAGGAGGGAATGGGGATCAGTGTGGGGTGGAGAGGAAAGGGTCTCAGGATAAGAGGGGGTGGAGGGGGGTGTACGAGAGAGAGAGCGAGAGAGGGGGGGGAAGGGGCAAAGGAGGTGGGGTGGAAGGAAGGTCCGCGCTCCTCGGACATCGCCCGCTGCCTTGGCCGTCCCTGTCCAACGCCAAAGTGCCACCGACTCCTCGCCATCGTCTCCCCTCCTCCAGCCAACAGCAAGGTGCGGGGCCGAGCGGTGCAGTTCAAAGATCCTATAGGATCTGTCGTGCAGCTGCTTCAGACGGCGGAAGGAGACCTCCCTCCCTCTCTCTCCCCCTCCTGGCCTTGGTGCGCGACACAGGTTGATTTGAAAGTGTTGTTCGTGGAGTTGCCAGCAGCGATCAGGGCGATAGCAGCCGCTGATGGCGAATCCGCAAAAAGGCGCTTTCAAACAACCCGTCTCACATGCCGATGTCGGGAGGAGGGGGGGAGGGAGAGGGAGGCCTCGTTCCGCCGGGCGGGATGAGGGAGGTGGAGCCGCTGTCGCGGCCCGTCATTCGCTCCGACCCTTCGTCACCCCGCTCCTAGCAAAGGTATCTTTGGCTCCTAGTATCTTTGCCTCGCAATTAAAGATACTAGAGGAATACTGCCGCCGCCCACACGAAACATCAGTTCCTATACTCCTGAGATGCTGCCTGACCGCGGAGTTACTCCAGTTTTTTGCGTCTACCGGTATAAACCAGTATTTGGGTGCCAAGCCGGGCAAAATGAGTCGCCGTTTAGGTTGCCCGGGAGCACTTTGGGTGGTCAATGGCACCCGGGCAACCGCTAATTTCGAGCCCTGGTTTAGGTTGCCTGGCGGCACTTTCTGTGGTCAATGGCACCCCGGCATCAGCTAATTTCGAACCCTGCTCTGGCCAATTTATATGCTTCTTCCTTGGATTTAACATTATCCCTAATTTCCCCTCGTTCGCTGCGGTTGAGCCGCCTTACCTGTTTTAAATTTACGCCAGACAGGGATGAACAATTGTTGTAATGCCAGACAGGGATGAACAATTGTATCTATTTTAGTATCCAATCCAGTAGAATGCTTGAGACAAGGAATTATCTTGGTGTTCAATTAACTGTCATTCCTGTAGCATCAAGGAGAAAATGGCATACCAGCTGAAAATATCTTCAGCTCTTCATTTAAGATTTGCTTTTTTGTCGTCTCTGAAGATGCCCGTTTTCAAATTGATATATTTGATGCAAGATGAGCTTTGGGTCATTCTGTTAATATGACCATTTACATGCACTTTGTAGCATTAGCTGAGTCTGCTTTGTGTGAGCTCGTGTTAAAAACCCATGGTTTTGGTACTGCTGTATTATTTAAGCAGATTTCAGGAGGGCCACCTATATGCCCCTCCATACGCTGTTTTCTAATTTCCAACTCCTATTGCATCTCTCAACTGGCCTACATTGGCTTCCAGGTCACCACATTTTCAGTTTTTAAATTCTTACCTTTAGTAAAAATCTCTTCATGGCCTTGGTCTGTCCAATGTATCTAATCTCCCCAATCCACAACTCTAATAGTTATTGTACTCCATCGGGTGGCTACCTCGCCAGCAGCACGTTAGTCCTTTCACCCTTTTTGTTATTTTTAGTGTGTCTAAATGTATGTTTCAATGTTTCTCAGTATGTCTTATGTGGGGAGTGGTGGGGGGGGCAATATGGGTAAACCATTTCTCAGTCACTTACCAGGACGGAGTTGCGTCTTTTCTCTGTGTCGCATCTTCGCGCCCCCCCTCACGGCCTATCAACTGGATTGGTGCACCCTTTCCTACCGGAGAGCAGCCCAGAGCCCAGAACTTTGGCAGCAGGCGCAGCTAAATTGCCAGGACCAGGGCAACCCCTTGCCGGCGGTCGCCAGTGTTGGAACTCATCCGGAGTGTTGGGCCTGCTGACTTTAACGCGGGCGCGGCGCTGACTTTAACATTGCCAGTGTTGGAGCTCTATCCAGCGGATCCTGTGGTCTCAGAAGCCACGGTCTCTAGTAAGAAGCGGCCGATTCGGGAACTCCAAGCCACAGAGTGTGTCTTTCTGTCCCGAGGTCGGAGTTCTGATCATCCTGTCCGTAGCGGCGACTGCGGAGGGTTCAAAGGCCCCGACCGCAGGTGAACAAAGAGGAAGATGACTGAACTTTATTGCCTTCCATCACAGTGAGAAATGTTGATTCCACTGTGGTGGATGTTTATATTAAACTCTATTGTGTATTGTGTTTTTATTCGTTTGGCTGTATGGTAACTCAAATTTCACTGTACCAGTTGGTGCATGCGACATTAAATGTGAACTTGAACTTGAAGTCTATTGAGTATATTTAATAACTCCGTCAATTTTAAGATTCCAATGCTCCAAGCTCAATTTCCCGGAAAATTTTCCTCCAAAGTTTGTATTTTTCCTCTTCTTTTAGGCTGCAAGAATCGCATATCTTCGTTCGGTCGTTTGCTCTAATATTTCGTTATGGACTCGGTGGTAAATTTTGATAAAAAATGTGACTGAATTAGTTTAAGATTATTTGGTTATAAGTAACATGGTTTAATGGTCTGCTGTTTAGCTTGTAAAAATGAATGTTTTAGTTCCCTCTAGTGGTTGTTTGAATACATTGTGTGAATTGGATTTTAAGCAAGGGTATTATTATACGTCCTCACCTGATGCATGTAGAAGTATTGTCATTCCCCAGAGGCACCTTTTTAAAATGCACAATTTTGGGTGTTGGGTATGTAAATTAAAAGATATTCGTAATGTTGGGTTGGTTGCTTGCTTGGGCAGCTTACAACTTAACAGTATATACATTAAATTCTCTTATTTTAAATAACTAACAATCCACCTCTTCTCCCCCTCTTCCCTGTGAACTACCCAGCTGCACACCCATTTCTCCCATTATCCTGCCCCCCTTCCCTCTCCTTGTTCCCTTCCACCTATCGCCCTCTGGCTTTACCTTTCACACTTCTTCTCTCCTTAGCTCGCAACCTTTAGTTTTTTCATCTCTGGCCACCCAACTGCCAATCATACCCCCTCATCTGTATCCACCTATCACATTCCAAGCTTTATCCAGCTCCCACCTCTCCATTTTTTCCATCTGCTGCAATCGATCTGAAGGGTCCCAACCTGAAATGTCGCCTATCCTTTTCTTCCGGCGTTGCTGAGTTACTCCAGCACTTTGTCTTTTTTAGTAAACCAGTTCCTCATTTACATTATTTTTAAGCTGTTCATTGTGCGGTTGTGTGAATAACAACACGTGGTTTAACTCCACAATAAGTGTTTTTTAATAACCACGAGGCAACAGACTATTGACAAAGCCTCTACATTCCTCAAGAACACTCCGCCTAAACTGCCCTTGGATGGCACGCATGCGCTAGATAACATTCTCCAGGAACAGTCTGTACGAATACCCGGCATGGATTATGAATATAGTGACTGATCTACATCCTCTTTCTTTAGCTCATGGCCCATGAAACAAAAGCAAACATACATACATTTAATTATAGCAAAGCGAATACAAAATGAATTAAATGACTAAAGGGCCTGTCCCACTTGGGTGACATTTTCGGCGTGACGCGGGGTGACACATGTAGTGACGCACGGTATCTCCCTGTCGCCCCAGAAATTTGGAATGTTCAAAATCTTCAGACGACATCTGGGTGTCTTATGTCGTGCGGCCTGTCACACGCTGACGTATGCTGTCCTGTGGGTGACGCGGGTATATAAAGCGCCGACTTATCCATTGAAAAGTTATCGGTCCTAAGATTTATTGTAAATAAGTCCATTTCCAATGTGATTATTATACTTCGGTGTAACCTTGTGTTGTGAAGGCGGGTGATGCGGAGTGTCATAGCTTGACGTGATGGTGACGCGGAGTGTCGTACAACTTGATGGTTTTTAGGGCGTCAGTCACTGACGTTCGCAGTCGCCGAAAAAAATCACAAAATGGGACAGGCCCATAACTAATAACTATAGTAAAGTGAAGTAATACCAATTAATAACTGTCGTGAAGAAAACATTTAGTTTTTGTATTTAGGATTTGGGTTGCAGACACGTCCTGCGCGTATCCTGTAAGGCCCCTATGTGGTATTCTTTACAGGTGATTTAACCACAGTCGCAGACACAGGCAATTTAACCACAGGCACCTTATCCTGTGACTGCTCAAAGTCCATTGTTACTTGTCCATCACTCATGAGAACATTCTCATCTTCTGAGCCCATTCCTGCACCTGGGTAATCATTGGTAATAACGAATGGATTTTGCTGTTTGGTGCAGGCTCGTCTATGGGCAAAATATGTCTTCGTTTCCTCCTGTAGAACCTTCCTTCTGATTGAACAATGTAAGATCTGGGCTCCTGACATATCTCCTTTACCATGCCCATACGATTGTAGCCTTCTGGGATCTGTAACCGGACAACCTGTCCTTCCATCAAAGGCTGACGTGGTCGACGTTTGATCATAACACACCTTCTGTTGAGAAGTTGGCCTGAACTTCTTGAGTCTTACACATGTGTGGTTCCAGCAGTTTCTTTGAGACTCGGAGGGTGGTACGTGTTTGCCTTGACATCAGTCTTTGTGCTGGAGATCCAAGAGTGGTCACGTGGTACATTTCTGAGATTGAGGAGATCTAGGAAAACATCCGATTTGTAAGATTTTTCCATGACTTTTTTCGCGCTGCAGACTGCTCGTTCAGCCAACCCGTTCGATTGGGGATACTCAGAGCTGCAGGTAACAGGAGTAAAGTACCATTGTGTAGCGAAGTCTTTAAAGCGCTGGCTTATGAACTGCCCAGCATTGTCTGATATCAGAGTAGGTGGTGTTCCATGGACTGATAAGTGTTTTTTTAGCTTTGTAATAACCGCTGCTGAAGTAGTAGTGTGAAACTCATACCAGCCGGAATATGAGTACTAGCACCAGGTATTGTTGATTATGCCATTCAAACATGTCCGTTGCCACCATCGGCTTTGTACTGTTGCACACATAACATGATTCCTGGATGATACCATCCGTCATTGCAGGGTAGAAGACTATGTCCCTTGCTCTTCTTGCCGTGGCTATTCATCATGATGTAGTTATTTATAAACTTCTAAAGGCAATTTTACCTATTGAAGCCATTTATAAACTTCTAAAGACTATTTTATCTATCAACATTAACATCTGATTAAAACATATTAATTAAAAATATCGTGTACCGTTTTGGTTGTAAATTGGCAACTTCTTGTTGTGTCTCTTGTTACCTGCGATCTTCCGTTATTTGTCGGAGATCCTCAAGAGGTTCAGTCCTTTCTTGTTGCGTCTCTTCTCCCCTTCTGCTCCTTACTGCCTCTTGACGTCTCTTTGCGGTATTCCTCAACCATCCTGCAACTCATTTGCTCCTGGTTCTTGGCATGATGTAAAACAGATAGATATTCATCACAATATAGATATTTATAAGCTTCTAAAGACAATTTTATATCAAATCCATTAACATATGAATAAAAAAGATTGCACTATTGCATGGGGGGTTACACAAAATGCTGGAGAAACTCAGCGGGTGCAGCAGCATCTAAGGAGCGAAGGAGATGGGCGACGTTTCGGGTCGAGACCCTTCTTCAGACTATTGCATACTGCTTTGACTGTATTTTGGCGACTTATTCTTGTGTCTCTTGTTCCCTGCTGTCCTTGCATTATTTCTCAGAGATCCTCAAGATGTTCAGTCTAAATATCTGAGATCCATAAATTAGGTAACCGTGACAGCTCTAGACAAAAAGGCAGCATTTGAAAAAGCATGGTATTAGGGCATTCTGATAAAGCTAAAGTAAATAGGTATCAAGGGGAAAAAAACACTCCAATGTCCCCAAATATTTTCAAATACTGACCTTTCTTCCATCTTAAGATCCGACGTTGATATTCACTGAGGGTTACTGAATTTTCAATTCCACTTGCAACTCCTCAGAAAATGCAGTACATGCTTACATGCAGAACACATCGACAATAGACCAAAGTGGCAAGTAGCACTCATGTCAAGCAACAGAAAAGGAAAGATCATCTCCAACAAGGCAGAATCTAACCACCTAATCTTGATACTCAATGCCATTATCAATACCAAATCCTCAATCATCAATATTTTGTCAATCATCATTTACTCAATAATCCATCTGCAAGGTTTGTCAGGAAGCATAATAGAACATTCTTGACCTTTCAAATGATTGCAGCACGAAGAACTTTCAAGTAGCTTATTAACATACAGGAAGAAACATCCCACTGCTTGGCATCAAAAGGGCCTGTCCCACCAGCGGCGAGCGTGACCAGACGTGGTGGCTTGAGGCGTACGGCCTCGCGGGGCCGGTCCCACTTCCAACCAAGGAGCCGTATGGAGCTGGTCCCGACATCAGTCCCATCTATAAAATGCATTCCAGCACCTCCCATGACCTTGACCAGTATGGGGACATTGCCACCTGCAAGTTTTGAAGACATTCAACATCCTGACCTGCAAAAATATTGCATCTCACTCACCTTCTCTGAAACATAAGCCTGGAAAGAAACACTCCAATGGCCCCAAATATTTTCACATATTGACCTCTCAATATGGAGCTCCACCACTGGCAATCTCGTCATGAGATCCCAGGATCCCATGACGAGTGTTCAAAGCTCAGCTCCGCCCACGGCTGGAAGTTCCACAGACCCGCAGCTCGAAGTCCGAAGTTGATATTCACTGATGGTCACAGAAATGTTCAATTCCACTTGCAATTCCTCAAAAAACAGCCCATACTGACACCAAATCTTGATACAAAATGCCATTACCAATAACAAATGATTACCATCAATATCTTGACAATCATCATTTACTTAATAATCATAGCTGCCAAGTAGTACGGATTTTCCGTATTTCGTATGGAAATGCGATAAGAAATACGGAAATACGATTTTGCGTTAAATACGGATTTTTTTTTAAAGGGACCATGGATAATCGTAACGAGTCACCGCTACACCGGCCATGTTGCAGCAAAATCGCCTTGGAATTTTACATTTTTAAAAAGCTCGGGTTTAATGAGTACTGCAGAAAGATTGGAGTCATTTATCACTTGATTCCTCTGAGATGAAAACGATTTGTTAACAACCACTGTTAGCGCTTGTTAACTGCCAGTAGTTATACAATGTATCACCAATACATCGATATGCATTCCTCAGTAAATATAATTGTGTTTTGACCGTCAAGTATTACTGACGCCATGTTCCTTTGAATAAAATTCACGGGAGAATTTCTTAAAACTCACTGTCATTTAGGGCTCCGGACCGCGAGCACGGGCTTCTTCCTTGCGTTCAGGTACAGTCCCTCATTCACCCATGTTATTTAGTAATTTTTCCCATCATTCAGGGATGTTATATGAATTTTACAAAATTAAGTATGCTTATCTTTGTTAGTTTAGCAAAAGTTTCTTTATGTATGTTTTTGTTAGTTTGTGAAACGTTTGTGTGGTTTCTTTTCTCTTTTCAAGGTTAGTCCTTCTGTTTGCCTTTATTTGCTTCAGTTTTATTTAGTGTTATTCATCACGATGTGGTTGTAGCTTTTGAAAGATTTAAACGGGTATCGGATTTTTTTAATTCATAGCGTCGCCCGGCTATCTTTCACTACTTGACTTGTGCTCATGGGATATGATTTCAGGATGCTCAGATGATCTTCTAATGCGGTCATTGTACCGAGCGCCAAATCCCTTCAGCTGCACCTGCAACTGAAGCTACGGGTGGATTAGTAGACCTTGAAGAGACATTGACACTTTGTTTTTATCTAGATGGGTAATAGAGGTAAGGTATGTGATTTGAGAGTAAGTATTGTCTGCGGGATAAAAAAAAGTACGACTAACTCGACACCCCTGCTAAATGGTATCCACATCTATATCTTCTGGATCAATTATTTTAAGATAAGCCTTTCTAGAGAACAAGCTACTTTTTGCTTCGCCCATTTTCAAAATATAGAATTTTGAATTTGGTGTTTGATTGGTACAAGGAGACGACAAAGCTCGTAATATCTTTTTTTGCACACTAACTTTCTATATTTCTATTTTTGGGTATGTATGTGGCAATTATGACTCATGGAATTTTCTCCCACACTACTAGTTATATTCGTAACAACATATTTAAAGACGTGAAATTTTCTATCTTTCCCAACCCCTTAGAAAATGTCTGAAGAAGGGACCCGACCCTAAACGTCGCCTAGCCATTCCCTCCATAGATAGACACAAAATGCTGGAATAACTCAGCGGGTCAGGCAGCAAGGAATAGGTGACGTTTTGTGTCGAGACCCTTCTTCGGACCCTCCATAGATCCAGCCTGACATGCTGAGTTCTCCAGCACTTTATGTTTTGTTCTTAAAATAAATCCATGGTCCGCTGAAGAAACAACACGATAAACCACTCTGGAAGTGCAAGTTTTGCTGTACACTTCATACTGTAGAACACATCATAATACACCCCGAGTGAATTAATGTGTTTAGATTTTTTTTAAATCTGTTGTCTAGAGGTAACCTTATGTACCTTATATCAGCTTTATTGTATGAAACATTCATAAATGCAGCGGCACGGATGTCGTTTACAATTATCCATAGTGTTTATGGGTGTGTGTTTTCAATAACTACTGTTTCCAACTCCGACCAGATGTCACATCATTTCAGATTTACATATAAATAAAAAGTCCTACTGTCCCGCTCCAGGTTTAAACAGAGTGCTGTCAGTTTAACGCATGGGAATTTAAACAAAGAGCTGTCGGCTGCAGGGCTATGGGAATGTAGCGCTACCGGCTGGAGCGCTATAGGCTTTACACATAGCACTATGGCCACTGCGCTATGGGTCGCAGACTGTTCGGGAAAATTCAGGTATAACAATTAGTCTTTTGGAATTCTCTTTCTCAGTAGAAGTTGAGCCTTTGATTATATTTCAGGCAGTGGTAGAATTCTGGATAAGCCTAGTGGTGAAAGGTTACCAGTGGGATTGCAGTTACATTGGGATTGGCCTTGATTTTACAGAACGGTGGGTGGGCTCAAGGGCAGAGAGGGAGGGGTAAAGGGAGAGAGGGGGAGGGGTGGAGAGGGTAGGGACAGAGGGAGAAGGAGGGAGGGAGAGATTGAGGAGAGAGGGAGGGACGGAATAAGAGAGGGAGGGAGAAAGAAAGGAAGGACAGCGGGAGGGAAAGGGGGAGAGAGAGGGAAGGAGTGTTTTAAAAGCAATTTCCGCCCATGAATGAATATTTTGAAAATGGCGAAGCAAAAGGTAGCTTGTTCTCTGGGCCTATCCTAAAATAATTGATCAGAAGGGTGTGATTTTCAGTCAGGGCGTCTGTATCATTCATTCAGTGCGCTGTGGATGTGGACGCCGTGACGGTAATCGCGAGCACATTAAGATGGCGCAAAAAATTACCCATGACGTACTACGGGTTTGATCTTTGGTCGGGGCTTCATGAGCGCTCACGTGCATTACGTACCATGTAGCGTGGTGGATGCGAAGCTGTTGCGAGTCGAGGGATGAGACGCGACAAAATTAGAAAGAATTAGGGATTAAAAATGCAAAATGGCTTCTACATTATCATCTGGTGCTAAAAGCAGGAAGCAGCCATTCAAACAGCAGTATACAAAGAGATGGCAATGGATGCACTATCAAGTAAGGTGCGTAGAAGACGTGTCAATTGATAGTAAAGTTATGCATTCTTGTACTCTTACATGGATATGACCGCACATTTAAAAAAAAAAAAAAATTTTCAGCAAAATGGCACCGTGTAAAAATACTGATTTCCTGAGCAAAATACTGATTTTCAGGTACTAGAATACTGAAATGCTCTGACAAAACTTGGCAGCTCTGAATAATTGACTAAATAATTGAATTGAACCTGATACATATACCCTAGATGTGCAGGCAAATAGTTGTATATTTTGCAGCAAATAATCCATCTGCAAGGTTTGTCAGGAATCATGATATAACACTCTTCACCTTTCAAATAATTGCAGCACCAACAACTTTCTATCATAAAAGCCAATGCAACTGCGAATATTTTACCTGTCACTTCAGGCGTCCTTGAAGCTCTTTCTGGGGCAGCAGGTTCAATCTTTTGTGTGCACAAATGTGATTGCTGAGTTAAACATCCCTTGTTGAACTGAGGAGGAATCATCAAGATGTGGAATCATCAAGACGTTCAGTTCTTTCTTGTTACGTCTCTTGTTTCCTTCTTTTGTGTTCTTTCTCATTGATCCTCGATGTTCAATTCTTTATTGTCGCGTTGCTTCACTCCTTGTGTCTTGCGTTCTTTCTCGAAGATCATCAAGACGTTCATTATTTTCTTGTTCTGTCTATTGTTTCCTTCTGATCCTTACTGCTTCTCAATGTCTCTTTGCATTGTTCCTTGACCATCGTGCAACTCATTTGCTCCCTCTTCTAGGCATAATGTAAAAATATAAATATTTATCAGGATGTAGATATTTATGCTTCTAAAGAATTCGAATTAATCAACACAGAAATAATAGATGAAAGTGATCTATTTATTGAAATTTTAAAAATATTCAAAATTTCCATTATACAATGATTTCACACAATGGTAATATTATTGAGTGGTCAAATTTTAACTTGAATTAATCTCAATCCAATGGGTCCTTTCTACCTGCCAGTTTCTGTTCTGCCTTCTTGTTGATCCTCGAAGTTCAGTTCTTTCTGTTGTGTCTCTTGCTCTCCTCTGTTTTGTGTTCTTTCTCATTGATCCTCGACATGTTCAGTTATTTCTTGTTGCGTCTCTTGTTCCCATCTGCCACTCACTGCCTCTGGATGTCTCTTTGCGTCATTCCCTCCCTCACTTCTCCCTCCCTCTCCTTTCCCCCCCACCCTCAGTCACTCCCTCCCTCCCTCCATAACTCCTCTTCACTCCCTACCCCCTCCTACCCCTCTATTCCCCACTCCTCACCTCCCTAATGTCCCTCCTGACCTCCCCCACTGCCCTCCTCTCCCTCTATTCCCCACTACCTACTTCCCCCACTCCCCCTCCTCTCCCTCTGTTCCACCTCCTTCCCCACTCTCCTCACCTCTCCAACTTTCCCCCTCTCCCTCCTTACCCCTTCCTTTCCCTCAATCCCCCCACTCTCCTCACCTCCCCAGAATCTTTCACCTCCCCCAATCCCTCCCTCACTTCTCCCTCCATCTCCTTTCACCTACCCTAAGTCATTCCCTCCCTCCATCCATAAAAAGCAGCATCTGCAGTTCCTTCCTCCACAGGTAAATAATTGTTAGCTGTGGTTTAGATCCCGTTGACTTGACGATTGGACCAGTTTGCATTGTGTGTGCGTGTGTTGCTCAAACTCCATACAAACTACTCGGCCACCCTGCAACCCGACTGTCCCTCCCTCTACTCACTCCGGCTCAGCCACTGCCTATCCTGTCCGACCGCCCGCTGCCACTGCTCGGCCCGTCCCCACTTGCTGCTGCCGCTCGGCCCGTCCCTGCCCCCGCCCTGCCTGCCTGTTCGGGGGGAGAGGAGGAAGGAGTCGGTGTTCGTCACAGTGAGCACCACGAGTTTCGATTATCTGGTGGTGAAGATGTCCTCCGACAAGGCCGTAAGGTTGAGTTAGCGCAACGGCGGCGGCGGATGAGACGGACCCGGTGGGACGGGCGGACGGGACTGCCATTGCCGCAGAGGGCGAGCGGGGGAGAGGGGTGAGTGATGAGGGAGAGAGAGATGGGACCAGGGCCTCCACTGAACCCACTGAACACCCCCGTGGCCGCCGCCAGTGGTGGCGAAGACGATAGACAAGTTACTGTGAGGAGGGGTGAGAGAAGTTTGTGAGTGAGGTGGGACAGGCTGCCGTCGGTGGGGCAGGAAGGGGCGTCGCCATCCCGGCCGTGGCATTGACTGACAGGAGAAGGGTCCAATCTGCGTGGTGCTGACTGAAGGAATTTGCGCAGGCGTGGTTTTAAGTATTTTTAAACCTCGATATCTTTTACAATATATCACTGATCAGGAATGAAACATTGCACTCACAGCACAGGAAAATGGTGAGAAAATCGTAGCGCTGTGGCGTACCCTTTTTGCGCAAATACAAAAACCGCGCTAACCTGAAGAGCACAAGACCACAGTTTGAGAGCAGGAGAGGGAGAGAGATTCAACACCCTCTCCATGGTTTCTCCTTGTGCTTTATGAATCATCATAGCAAAACTTGACTGAATCAGGGATTTGCTCCGCTTAAGGGGAATGTCTTGGCCTTTTATCAAATTGATCTTTATCCTAGGCATGAGAACAGTCTCATCTTTGAAGCTCCCATATTGATTCTTGCAACAATCAAATTTTAGTGCAGCTCTTCGAGAATCAACCTCGTTGCATCGCCTTGGGGAGTTGCAGGTTTCTCATTAAAATAATTGGGGATCCTTTTTTAACTCCAATTTGTGTGGTGGTAATCCAGAGATCTCAACTGAATCGAGGAATTCTGTTGTGAAGTCACTAGCATTTGTTCCCTCAGTCACAGTATTGAAAGAAAAGTACTCCCTCGTGGTTCCAGGGAAGCATCTGATACAAGTAGAATTGATGTTTCTCATTGTATCGTTGTACAGAACCAAGGTACAATTCTAGGAGAATAATGTTGCCGGATGGTCAAATGCGGGATATAATCAATACAGTCCTCCAGTGTTCTTGCTGAGAGAACCGTATCTTCTGGAATTTTAATTTAATTGTCTTCATTCTTTTCAATCCTGTCTTCTCCAACATCCAACAAAAATCTAGAATACTCGCCCTCTCCCTCTGTCAATCGCATATTCCTCTTCAATTCAAACTTGGTGAAAGTTCTCCACAAGTAGGATTTCTTGATGCAGGAATTTTCAACATCAACATTTCCCATTTTCACGACAGGATGTAGTTGTCGAAAATCGCCACAACAAACCTCTTTCAAGGTAATCCTCAGACATTGAATTCTAGATGCGATCCCATAATTGTCGAGGATCGTTGACGTCAGTATTTGTCAGCAAAACAACAAACAAATCTCTAATTGCACTGGGGAGCCTTGTCGTCTCAACATCTTCCATTGCTTTGTGCCAATGGTTGTCAGCTTCCAACAAAGCTCTTTCTCTGCAGACCTCTTTGAAGGAAGGAAGAATATCTCCATCGTGTGTTTTCAATGAATTGAAGGATACTGGCCCTTTGACGTGATGGAGAAACTATATACTCATACCAGAACGTAGGCTTCAAAAATACCTGGGAAATCTTCCACTATCGGTCCAACCCTCCTTCTTTGCCATCTCCTATTGTTCCATGTGTAAAATCGGGGTACATCAGTGTAGTATAATGTTCTTGCAAATGGATCTTCAGAACATGATGCCATGAATTCTGTTAAAGTCATTCTCGCCATATCTTCATTCCTTACCAGCAGAGCAGCATCGACTCTGAAAAATACTTTTTGTTTTCATGGTAGATGTACCTGGAGTCAAATGAGAGTTGGGTATCTCTCATGAGTTGGAAATCCAAGGATTTATGCCAATGCCTCTGTAGGACCAATGTACCTTCCAGTCAGGTACTGTTTAATCTCATCATGTATGATCGCTCCCCTTCAAGGTGTACTTGATGACGTATTTGATTGATTGTACAGAGCAGCATATTTCGATGTTGATGTGACATTTGAAATCCTCCAATAGTTGAGCTTTATAGGGCGTCACCCAATTCAAAGTAATAGTCTGAAACTGGCATCCTTGATGCCGTTGAAATCCTCCCATTTCTGGAGACCTTCTGTACAGAGGATATGAATTCTCTCCACATCTTGTGCTCTCGATAAATGGCTTTGGGAATCTCTTACTGCATTTTCCATCCTTCCAACATGAAGAGGTGTGCTTGCAGAAAGGTTCGTGAAACATGTGCTTCAGTACCAGTTCATGCAGCTCAGGATCTACTTGCGGGTCTGGTATTTCAGCTTACACAAATCTGTCAAAATGCTGCGGTCATAGCTTACTTGCTTTGTCAAGCCAAAGCAGACAGTGCAAATGAGGCAGGCCTCTCTACTGATATTCCACAGTCAAAAGCTATAGTTTCCAAAGAGGCCATCTGGTCCAGTGAGGTTCTTGATCGAATACTCTTGCAATCAAGTCTATCACCGGCTGCTGATTCTCAAAGAGGCACTGTCTGATCTCGCTCCAATTCGGATTGCAAGTCATCGTAATGAAGAATGAAGCATTGCCATACTTCCGAACGTACATCATGGCGTTCTGGCATCGTTCCACCATGTATCTTGGTCCACCGACAAATGTTGAGGAGAGGTTAATGCGTCTTCCGATATTTTCTAATTCATCATTACCATTTAATGCATCCATCAGGCCTTTGTAATTTGTTGATCTCAACGCTGCCTGATTCATGCAAATATAGTTGAGCCTATCACTTTCAATTTTAGCCGCCATATCAACCAGATATTGTTGAAAGAGTCGTCCTCTCAAAAGATGGTTTAATTCATTCTCATGATTCATGATCCTGTAGGTGTAATATCGCATTAGTGTAAATTTCTTGCTGTTACTCATTTGGAGTTGCTGATGCCATCCATCATCTCCAAGCAGAAAGAAAAGGATGTATTGAAAACTGTCATATGACCTATGAGACTCTGAAATGATTTGCAGTTCTGTTCTTGCTCCTTTTTTTCAAGACAATGTGCCGTGGTTTTGCCGCATAATAAATTTGCAAGAATTGACTTTGTTGGTCTAGGTCAGGCATCAATGATCCAAGCAAATTATGAATCTGGTCTTGAATGATCACTGAAGGATTCCATCCAGATGCCACCAGTTCCTTTGCACCGAATTATGTCAGTTGAAAAAGGCAGTTGTATTGTCTAATATTCTTTCTGAACTCGTGTTTTTGAGGTGTGTCATCTGTATACAAATTCATGAGTGCATCAGGGAGTGCCTTTAGAGGACCAATGTTGACCTTGCCTTTCATGCAGCAAAAGTTGATGTTATCTCCTGAGACACTGAGGGCAAAGCTTGTTCATTTCACCAGCTTCAAAAAAAAAATTATCATGAGATCATGATAATTTTGTCATGCATTTTGTCGTCTTGTATCTTCGTCCCACTGTTGTCCCTTCTAGTTCTTTCATCTCCCGCCTCTTCATCCCTCCTTTATATTATTTCCCATTCTTCCCCAAGATGTTGTTATTTCTTTCTGGGTCTCTTGTGCCCTTCTCTCCCACTCTCTCTTGCTTATCTCTGAGACATTGAGTTCTTCTTGTTGCGTCTCCGAGCCCTTCTCCTCCTTACTACTTCTCGCTGTCACTTTTTGTCTTTCCTTGATCATCCTGCACCTCTCTTTCTCCCTCTTCTTGACATGATTTTTAAAAAATAGCCCAAAGCACAATCAATTTGGCGACAATTTTAGTCTTTCCTGTGGAATGAAATCAATCTCAATGACTTTTTCTGTTAATTGCAAAAAAAATAGCCCAAACACAATCTCAGTTGTTAATGAACAGATTAATTGGATGAAAATTGAGTCTTTCCTGTGGAATGAAATCAATGTGAATGAAAACTGTTTTAATTGCAACTGTAAATGAAAATGTTATTGGAGTTGCGAAGTCTCTTTTGAAATGCAACTGTGTTGAATTAAAACTTATTCAATCGCAATGTCTTTTTAGAAATCCTACTGTATATTTCTTAAAAATTCAACTTGTAAAATAAATCTTAATCACTTATGTCATTGGCAAGTCTTTTTAAAAATCCAACGGTTTTTAAATAACTGTCATTCAATGCAAAAGCGAATAATTTAAAAAATGCAACTCCTGTAAAATAAATGTGAATCAATTCAATGGTCAAGTATTTTTTTCAATAAATGTTAATCAATGCAATCGCCAAGTCTTGTTTTCAAGCAGCAACCTAATTAAAGTGTAATTAAAATGCAACTTGTTTAAAATAAATGGCGGTCTTTTTTTTAATTGAAAAGCAACTCGTTTAAATTTATAGGCTTTCAAAAAAAATTAATCTTGTTTAAAATAAAAGTCTCGATGCAATAGGGATTATTTTTTAAATGCAAGTATTATTGAAAGAATCGCGCAAAGTTAAATATATATCGTTAAAGAGAGCGAAGTCAGAATGAAGCAGTCAGCTCTGAACTGGATCTTCACCCGACTGTCTTAGGAGAGGGTTTGAAGAACATTGTGGAAGAGCGGTTGGAAGAGTGACCAATGGCGAAGTTGCAGAGTGGAAGAGCGATCAATGGTGGTTATTTTTAAAATGCAAGTGTTTTAAAATGTGGAAACTGCCGTTGGAGCGCTTGAGTGCCCCTCCCGCTTGGAGTGGCCAATTCTGCCTTGCAAACTGCCGTTGGAGTGCTGGAGTGCCCCTCTCTCCTGGAGCGGCACGTCCTGCCTTGCGAGTGCATTGTGACGTCACTCGGATTTAATCTGGAAACTGCCGTTGGAGCGCTGGAGCTCCTCCTGCCCAGAGTGGTCCGTCCTGCTTTGCGAACTGCTGTTGGAGAGCTGGAATGCCCCTCCCTCCCGGAGTGGCCCGTCCTGCCTTGCGAGTGCATTGTGACATCGCTCAGATTTTTTTTCCAAAATGGGTGAGTTTGAAGAAATTGGGCTGTGTTAAAATTTCAATGATTAATAACTTTGGAAATAAAGGTGGAATTGTGATGGGAAAATGTTTATCGCCACCGCAGAAAACGTGAGCAAGATGTGTGAAAATGGGAAGGCTGTGGCCTAGCGTTTGGAAGACAATGGGAATTAACCACACACACACACACACACACACACACACACACACACACACACACACACACACACACACACACACACACACACACACACACACACACACACACACACACACACACGACAAAGACTTTTAGTTATATAGAGATATTGGTTCTTCATGGAACTTCAATTTGGGAGGATTCTGACTTCACTGTGTTCAAAGGTTTCTGCATTCCATATATCTGAGAATGTCATGAAGTTATGCTGTAATAAGATAAATAGTCCACATTAAATTCTGTTGGATAAGCATTAGAGCTTTTCATGTCCTTCCTATACCTGTTTTCTTGTGGCTGGTCTTTTTTCATAAATGAATCCTTTTGTTGAGCTTTCTTGAACAACACATTCTGTTCTTTGTTTTACCTACACTTTGGGGGTGAACTTTCTCTATTTTGAAATTACAATGTCATATTTTTGTGTATGCAGAGCTTTCCTGGCCTTGAATATCAAGACTTTTGTCTATGTTTATTAGTGCCTTAGTACTGACAATATTTTTAACTTTTGGCATTAGTAAACCTTTGAAAGAGATTATTGTCCAGCTGACATCTGAGGATTATGGTTTCACTGCTGGTATTGTCTTTGGCAGTGATTGCTTCCATGTAAAATTTGGCTAAATATAGAACTATCTGTTGCAAGTTCTGACTGTGACGTTTGCAATTTCCTCCTGAGATGTCTATGAGCACGCACATAAGCATATTTCTTTCTTGGCAGTTCATTGTTTTCTCCGAAGAACCAAGATTTTACAGCTAGAAAATTAGTATTATCTTCCAAAAATGTGTAATGATACAGAAATATTGCTGCCAAATAGCTCTTTTGAAG